>JAPDVU010000006.1:47408123-48033123 GCA_026230045.1 Corynorhinus townsendii
AACATATGGAGAAGTTATGGAAATAACACCAAGCTTAACTTTCACTTTGCCCTCTTCCACTTGGGAACTCGTAGTAAATTACTTAATGTCCATTTCTCCACATGTTCAAGGAGTTACTAACACCCATTTTGCCTATCTCACTCCCAAAGAAGAGGATATTTTTCCTGGTACTAAGGAATATAATTTATTTAATATATATATTAAATTCATGAATAATAATTATTTCTTATTTTGAGACCCCTAAGTGTTCTTTAAATTTAAAAAAATCAGAAAAGTGAAAAGAAACCCACTAATTTTTCTTGAACGGAGACAATCACTAGTAATAGCTTACTTCATATCCTTCCAGATCCTTTTAATGAGATTTACAGTATTTAATACCATTAAGACCCTTTTGAAACTTATTTTCCTTTATCAATATAGAATTATTTTTAGATGTTATTAAACATTCTTCTATGACATTGCTTGAATGTTAAATAGTGTCTTATTGAATTTTAATAGTGTGATGTCCAGTGTGAAATACAACACAAATGCAGATGAGTACCAAGGGAGATCCTAGAAATTATCTGACAAATTTAAAAAATTGTTGTCTTGTGGGTATTCAGGTAGCCTTTTCTCTATAATCCAGGAATCTTTATGGCAATGATAATGTCAGATGTGTTGATCTGTAATGGAGGCCAGTATATTGGATTTGATGAGTCTCAAAGGACAAATAAAATAGAAACTGAATCTTCCTCAGGCAGTGTTTATATGGTCATTGGATGTTAAAGTTGGTTTTGCAAATAGGTTCCTACAGTGAAAAAAAGGATGAGTTCATTTTTGAAAAGTTGCAATCAACAAGAAACAAAGAGATGATTTTGAATTCAGATTTTGGTAGGGCTCATTATGCCTCTTTTGTTAAAAAAAAAAAATCAAAGAAAATTAGCAAAAACAGTAAATTTAGAAAAGTACAACAAGCACTGCGCTTGCTTCTGCTGACTTAAAAGAACTACTCCTTCCTTGAATATAGGATCTTTTTGGTCTGGAGTACAAGTCTGAGATTTCTGAAAATGTTAGGAAGATGAGAAACATTTCCAACACAGGATCATGTAGTATTACTGAAAGATGTATGTCACTCTATGTGGTCAGCTCCATAGGACATATGTTTTCAGAGACTTTTTTAGAATTTTAAGGACTGTGACTGTAGTTTGGTGTAGTTAAAAACACAGCTTTGGAGTTGTGAAAGACCTGGCTTAAATCCCTATTTACCACTTGCATGCTCTTGAGCAAACTACCCAGCCTCCTTCAGCTCCAGTTCACACTTGCAAAATGGAGATGACAACCTATGTTACAGAATAGTTTTGAGAGTTAAATGAATTCATGTCTTTAAACTTATTGGCATAGTGTAGGTTACTCAGGAAGTGTTGATCCCCACTTCAGTAGAAGGTGGTAATAGGTCATAGAAGTAGATAAGTTGGCTCGCCCTCCTCAGGAACTGAAGGCTGAGTCAACAGAAATTTTGTATTTTCTTGTCTAAATCATTTATTAAAACACAAATAAAAGCATTGATAAGTACATTCTGTAAGAAGGTTTGAAAAAAATAGATAATTGATCAAAGCAAGAGTGAAAGAAAAAACTTCATAGACATTTAAAGATATCTTTGGTTCTATTCCAGTATTTTCTCTTATTAGTTTGTTTTATCTTAATTCTAATCCCTTCCTCTTTTGGCCTAAGGCAGTGGTCGGCAAACTCATTAGTCAACAGAGCCAAATATCAACAGTACAACGATTGAAATTTCTTTTGAGAGCCAATTTTTTTAAACTTAAACTTCTTCTAACGCCACTTCTTCAAAATAGACTTGCCCAGGCCGTGGTATTTTGTGGAAGAGGGGCCAAAGAGCCACATGTGGCTCGCAAGCCACAGTTTGCCGACCACTGGCCTAGGGGCTTCCATATTGTCCATATCCAATCATCCCAATGCTTAGCTACTTTTGGATGTCACCCATCAGTTTTAACATGAAGCCATTTGGGATCAATGCTTTCTGAGTACGGAATGCTATACTTAACTCTCTTACCATGTGCGGGCAGAGAGGTGAGGATAGACACAACCCTTTGCTGTGAGTATTACATACTTAATTTAATACCCAGCACCTGTATTTTTTTTAACCCAATTGGCTAGGGAATGGCTAATGAGGACATAGGAAGCTCCTCAGTTCTACATTACTTATTCCCTGTGGTTACTCTTCAACCTACTAAAAAATTTCCTAAAAAGCATAACCTTTTCTCTTACAGATCACAATTATATCTCAATCCAAATGAAATTATTTTAAAAAGTGACATTAGAGTATGCATAGTTTTCTCTTCGATGCGATTTCCAACACTAATATGTTGTTAAATTCTATGTGCTGAAAGCTATATGGAAATGAACTAAGTATCCATCTAGTTCATCATATGTATAATACTCTGTCATTTAAGGCTCAAGAAATATTGACTCTTTTAAAATAATAAACACTTTTCATTGGATCAATGTTAGCTGCTTAAACTTCAAGCAAAAGTCAGAGTGCTAAAAATGGGCCCAACATTTTAAATCCATTTTAATTACCCTTGAGTGGCCACGTGGGTGGAACTCAGGTATTGAGCTCTTTTTAAATGAAATCTAGCCAGCTTTCCCAATCTAGCCTGGGAACTCACCTCAGTCTTTGGGGCCTCCTGCCAAAATGGACTCTTTCCACTAAGAAACATAAATTAAATTTAAAAAATGAAGTTCTAGAAAATCTCCTTCACTCTACCAAAGCAATAGAAGAAAATAAAACAGCAAAAGGAAGAATATCATGAAATAGCAAGAATGTTCATGAAAACTAGTCACCTAAGGACATTAAACCAAGGAAATCAGAATGGTGAGCCCAAGCTTTGGACAAGGGAACACTGAGGAGCCTCGGTGGCTTTCCCAGATATTTAAAGCCTGTGCCAGTCAGGTGGTGTGCCTGCTGTCAAGTTGCCTCATGCTGCTTGTTCTGCAAAGAGCTTTGATTGGCATTAAAGTCTTCTGACAGGCACTTGTCACCATCACAATACAGGATAATTGTGTTCTGGAAGAAGTATTTGATTGGTTGCTTCAGTGGTTATAGTATTAACTAGTGACCCGGTGCGCAGATTAATGCACATTGGAAGGAAATTAATTAGAAGGTGGCCGGTGGGGCAAGACTCGGCAAGACAGGCTGGGACACGCCCTGGAGCCAACCTCCCAGGTTTCTCCCCAGCCGGCTGCACCTGGGGCAGTGCTGCAGCAGAGTGAGTGGGGTCCCTCAGGCAGGTGGGGTCCCTCAGCCTGGCCTGTGTGGATCAGGCCAAAATCGGCTCTCCGACATCCCAAGGGGACCCAGAGTGTGAGAGGGCTCTCTGCAAGGATGCTGTGGTACAGGGTGTGGAATGCAAATGCAAGTGTGAAGTAAACCAGATTCGGCCGCAACAGTGCCCCAGCAACAACATAAACCATGGCTGAAGGTGGAATTGTGAGGCCCTGTGAGGAATCAGGCTCCTTCCTCTCTCATTTCAGGGTGGGACACCCAAGAACCACTGCTGCCAAGTAACTGCAGCTTGGGCAGCTCCTGTGTTGAGTGTCTGCCCCCTGGTGGTGACTGCACATCATAGTGACAGGTCAGACGGTGGGAGGGACACTTAACAGATAGCCTTTTATATATATAGATTTGTTACTCATGTCACATTTGTTACATCTGTATTAGCATCCCAGGGAAAATACTACAGTTATTATTTCTCACTGCTATATTTTTCAGCATAAAAATTAGAAGGTTTCATGGTTGTTTGTTTATTTTTCTTTACCAGGCCATGTAGTTACCCAATAATTAACTAGACAATGGACCTAGGAAAGAAATCAAGCACTTGATTTTTTTTTTTTTTTGACACCTGTAGTATGTGTAAGAAATTCATGAGAGAACAGGGAGAGGAGGCATTTCAAGAAATTGCTGTAAACATGGTTAGGCAACTTCTCTGTGATTTAAAACCATAAAGGAATAATTGGATGGAGATGGCACCTGATTCTCCAGGAATTTTTATGACAATTCTGAGAGCTGAGAAGGGCCTCTGCATGAATCTCAGAGGCATTCTGTAATTTTTTCCCTCTTCTCTCTTAAGCTCTATGGGTTCCTGGCCAAGCCCCAGGACCAGGAGCTGGGAGAGAAGCTGGGCTCTAGGCTCACTCTCAAGATGAAGCAAATGCCAAGCATGCTGAAACTCCTGTCTGAAATCTCCAGGGAAGTTAAAAACTTCAGGCTGTTTACTGCACAAACATTTCTGAATTAACCATTCCAGGGTAGCTTCTGACCACTCTGCAGCCCGTTTCTCTTATGGCTGGTGGAGAAGTTCAGTTCCAGCCCATGTACATTTTTTGGGGGAAGTTGCATGAAGGTTTCCTTGGGGGAGAGGGAGTCACATTTCAACTGCAGAGTTAAAACCATGCACAGAGTGAAAAAAAGAACCGTGTCCACAGGAGAAATGTCTTCATTAGTCTTGACTGAAATATTGACATTTCAATTGGATGTTAGTGGTAATTGCTTTGCTGGACCAATATGAAATGTCCAGGTAGGCCAGTACTTAAAACACCTGTCCCAAATACTTCAGAATAACTGACAAAAAATGGGGGGCTTGAAATTTGGAGGAAAGTAAAAAATGCCAGAGAAAAGAGGCGATGATGGTAGAGCTCTTGTTCCTTTTGGTGCCATTGTTCCCTCTTTGGCTTCTTAACAACAATATGGAATGGCTGCCAGTCATGTAGTCCATTGGGTATGGAAGGGCTTCCCATGCACAGGCCACTTGATCCTGATAGTTACCCCCCTTCATAGGTGTCAATTTACAGATAAGGAATCAGAAGGTCAGGAGGCTCTGTACTTTGCCCAAGGGAGCTCCCTTTTAAAAATATATATATATTTTATTAATTTCTTACAGAGAGGAAGGGAAAGGGATAGAGAGTTAGAAACATCAATGAGAAACATCCATCAGCTGCCTCCTGCACACGCCCTACTGGGGATGAGCCCACAACCAAGGTACATGTCCTTGACTGGAATCAAACCTGGGACCCTTCAGTCCTCAGGCCAACGCTCCATCCACTGAGCCAAACCGGTTAGGGCCCAAGGGAGCTCCTTTTGTGGGATGCAAATACTAATGCCTGATTTGTGAGTGGCCTTCCTGGAATCTTCATTCATTCTGAGTGTATATATCAGTATCTCCTGTGGAGTTTAAAAAAATGCAGACTCCTGGGTTTTACCCTAACACCTCCAGGTCTGGTAAACCTGACTTTTGCTTGTTTGTATACTTAGCTCTCCTGAAATTCATGAGTTACAGTCCTTCAGAGGCATGCCACTGTCCCAGAGGAGTGGGCCATGCTTGGTGATGGGCTACCAGTGAAGGGAGGGCCAGGGCATCGCAGGGCATCCTCCATCTGGTGCTTGGGGGAGGGTGGCCAGTGAACACCACACACAGTCTGCTCTATCACCTCATTACAAACAAGGACACTCAGAGCCCCTCTTCCTTACTTTCCGTGGGTTTATTTTTTTAAAGCTTACCCCACCCCCACTGCTTGTAGTTGAATTTCTTATGCAGCGTTGGTACTCCAATATGTTTGTGAAGTGACCACAAAAATGCTTCATCCTTGTCACAGCACAAAACTAGTCTGGCCGTTAGGTGCTGGTAAGGGGTAGAGCTTGGGGAAATGACTGAAAAGGTTTGCTGTCTGGATGGTGGGGATCTGGAGCTCATGGGAGAAGGGAAAAGAGCAGCATGTTCTGAATGCCTTGGGACCCATGAGGCCTTTTCATGAGTCATTATTATTTCCTTTATTACTTCTTGTAAGTGCCTTTTGAAGTAACTTCCTTCACACACACTGAGCAGATGAGCAACTGGGCCTCAGAGAACTTAAGCATCCTGCTCATGGCGGTGAGACAAGACCCGAAAGGCCAGAATCCCAGCCTGCCTATCTGACGTAAAGCCTGCACCCTTATACTTTACCTGGCAGCTCCTGATTAGAGCATGGTCCTGGTCTTGCGCTGCACTCTCTGGTAGAAATATAAGGCGAGCTGCAGATGTGAGTCCTTGTGTCACTTTAAATTTCCTAGTTCCCACACTTAAAAAAACAACAACAGTTGAAACAAATTTTAATAATAATTATTTTGCCTTATATATAGAAAATAGCGTTTTAACATGCAATCAATAAAAAGTTCTCAATGAGATACTTTACATTCTTTTCTTCATACTAAGTTTTCAAAATCTGATGTGTGCTTTGCACCTTCAACACATCTCAGTTAGGACTAACCAGGGTTCAAGTGCTCAGGCACCACATGTGCAGGTGTAGGCAAGCAGTAGTTTATCACGGTGATTGAATTGATGTGGCGAACACAGTCCTGGGAAACCAGGAGGAAGTGATACTCTGAAGGGTAACCAGGTCAGGCACCTTGGCATGCAGGGTGTGTATCCATTCATTTTTTATATATGAGAGTATCTACTATGACCAGGCACTGTTCTAGGCCCTAAGGTACAGAGATCAAGTGCTTTCACCAATAGAATCTACATTCTAAGAGGTGACATAGACAATCTATAATAATAAAAGCATAATATGATAGTTAGACTGGACATCCTTCCAGACAACCTTCCGGATGAAGCCAGGGCTGCAAGGGAAGCCCCGGTCCTGGGTGCTTGCCAGTGGCCAGAGGGAAGCCGGTGCCAGCAGCCGAGGGAAGGAAGGCCTACTCTTGCACGAATTTCGTGCATTGGGCCTCTAGTAAACAAATAAACACATAACGTAGGTGATTTGAAGAAAAATGCAGCCAGCAAGCAGATGAAGGGTGGTAGAGCCTATTTCTGATGAGGTAATGAGGGAAAGGTTTTCTTGAGGAAAGACATTTGAACAGAGGCTGAAGCCAGGCGTAGGAATCAGCAGAGGGAATCTGAGCTGGAGGCCTGGTGAACCTGTTCTGAGAATGGAGTGGCGAGGTCAGTGTTTGTGAGAGTGGGGGCAACAGGAAGTGAGGCCTGGGAGTGAGAGTGGAGTGCTCAGTGAGGCCTCAGGGTGTGCTAGGACTTCCCAAGTGTGGCGTTTTGAGTCAGTGCGTTCTCAGATACCCACATATTTCTCTAAAGGATATTCTGGCTGTGGTGTGGAGAACAGACTGCAGGTGCCGGGGGGAATGGCAGGCTGCTATTGCAGGTGATGAGCAGAGCTGAGAGGAATACATCTAACTCCTCTGGCATGGGGAGGAGCAAACACTGACCAGAGCCACTCTCAGAGCGCTGGTGCACTGAGCACTATTTTATTCATTGCATGGGGAACAGCAGGGAGGCAGCTGGGCCACTATAAACTGAGTGCACAGCCCACCAGCGGAAAGAGACATTCTCCACCCTATGATGAGCTCCTGGGGAGGAAGGACGGCTCCCCAAGGGAGCAATATGAGGGCTCCCAAATCCAGGGCGAGGGAGGGTGGGAAGGGTCCCAGAGGCAGTGGCGGTTGCAGAGAGCCTCCTTGTGCTGAGACTGGGGTGACGGGGTGGCATTTGTAAGCAGTAAGGATACGCTTTGCTGGGGACTTGCTGGCAGTATCAAGGTAGCTTGAATGCAGAGCTGTATTTTCAAAATAATTGTCTATAGTTAGTTGGCAAGTTTAAATGATGATAAAGCCTCATCAATATTTATGACCTAAATTTGGTAGAATGAAAAGCTGGAGTATATGATAATTTTAAAAAATTTACATTTATACCATTCTTTTGTGTAATCCGTATATAATACCCAATTATCATAATTTTACCTAAATAATGAATAAACTAGATGGGGAAAATTCAAACCTTTCACATTAGACACAATAGTAATTCTTTTACAGTAGCAATCACAGCTAAATTCTTAAGTTCTGCATGCCTCTTTTACAAAACTGCATTTTGTAGATATAGTTAATTTTTAAATGTCTGCATTAATGAGAGGAAAAAACAGCATAAGTAATTCCTTGAACCAAAGCTTGAAACCCATCTCCACTGGGCTGTGTGATCAAGTCTGCCCTGGGCAATGCCTGGCATTTGCTTTTCTAGTGATACTCTTCCTGGGATAATATTAACATGAGCTTGATTCCTGAAAGAAAAACATGGTTGACGTAAATCAGGGAAGATAATACAGCAGGAATGGGGAAGTCTGGTTGGGATGGTCATTTTTCCAGTGACAATAGATATGTAGATAACTCATTAGCTCATATGTCATAAATTGAAAAGAAGAAATTTCCTCCCTCCCTCCCTTCCTTCTTTCCTCCCTTCCTCTCTTCTCTAATCTAAATTTGTATTGTATATTCAGAAATGTTCAGTGTCAACCTTGGGGAAGCAGCTGACAAGCTCACCTCCATGGGAACTGAAGTACTTCAGCCCATTTCTAGCCTAAACCTGCTAAGAACATGGTCATAAACTTGAAGGGAATATGCTGTGCATATGTTGATGCCATGCTGTGCATATATTGGTACCCAATACAATATTTTTTGGAAAATTTCAAAGAATTCAGCAAGCATCTTCAGTTGTGGAAGGGCATTTGCAGCAGTTGTGGCTGTCATCATAATAAAGATTACAAATGATCTCCCTGCTGCTCAGGGTACATCTTCTAGGATCAGGCATTAAGCCAAAGATGGCAGGAATGCATTCAGAGCCTCACTTTATGAATTTACTTTGCTTATTGCATTTCTTTTCTTGGAAATGTAATTGCTTTGGAATCACTGGGATCATGGGGGAAAGCATACCATCGAGAGAGTAAGCTGTAGAGTGGGGAAAGGTGATGGAGTCAATTTCAGTTTGACAGAAAGCTTGTGGTTTTGTGATTCACAACTTCTAGGTAACTGCTTTAACCTTTGCAAAGCCAGAGAAATATTTTTACTCATTTTTATTGTTATTGCTTCTCAACACATACAAAAGGACAGAAATAATGTGTTACCGGAATTTTGACAGCAGTTTGGAACAGTATGCCATCTCAAAAAAATAATCCATTTATTACATAAACGTAAGTACTTTGATTTTGGTGGGAAAAAAACTTAAAGAGAAGAAGCAGAACAATAAAACAATATATCAAATAGTAAATTGACATCAGATTAAGCCAAATTTCTTGTTCATTTCACAAGAGCAATCTTAAGTCCCCATTTAGCTCATTCAAAAGTTAGCATATTATTTGCAATAATTGTACAAGATACCATGTATTAGAAATAAAAATTGCAAAGCATTTTTAGATATGTACTCTAAGCTTTTGAGAGTAAGAGCATGTGCACACACTCGCATGCACACGCATACACTGGAACTCTCATTTCTCATTCTTTGGGTACCAATGCACATGCAAAAATGTAGACTTAGTTGGCTTTTATGCTAGACTTCTTGGATTGCAAATAACCAAATGAACTTTGACTAATTTAACCAAGCAGAAATTTATTGGAAGGGATGGGGCTGCTTACAGAATTGGTGGGAGTCTGAGAAGCAGGCTTGGAGATGGAATGAACCAGGACTGCTCTGGTTTTCAGGAATTACTTAGCAGCATCAGTGGTGGGGCTCACTGGATGAGTCCCAACCATTTTCATCCTGTGCCTTTCTTGTTTGAAATGGAGATTCCTAGAAGAGCACAAGCATTGAATTGGCCTATGTACTTACATGCTCACCTTTAGAAGAGAAGAGAGCACTTCCATCTACTGTCCTACGAGCCTATATCCAATGGTGGGGGGAGATGTTGGGCAGCCAAACACAGCAAGCAAACAGTCCAAGACGTGAGGGTGAATAAATGTCACTCCTTGGGGAAAGGTTCCTAACCTTGAGTGACCATCTCTTCTTAGACCATTTCCAAAGAGGAGCACAGCTTGGTGCACTGGAATGAACTCCTGGGGTGGGTGTATGAAGATCTGAATTTCATACTGCTTCATTTTGTGACTTTGCCACTCTCTTATCCTCTTTGTGACCTAGTTCCCTTCTCATGCCTATCTCACAAAGTTATTACAGACAGCAAGAACAATGTACATTAATGTATGTGAAAGGAGTTTCTAAAACTGGAAAGTGGTTTCTGAATGTTCTTGTGAGTTTGAGAATCCTCTGTTGGTACTGCAGGAGGCCAAAGAGACACAGAGGCCTGGGAGCGTGTTTGAGATCCTGAATACCCTGGGCATCATAGTCCCCCCTTATTTGGGTTTCACTTTCAGTGGTTTCAGTTACTGGAGATCAACTACAGTCTGAAAATATTAAATGGAAAATACAAAAAAAAAAATTGTAAGTTTCAAATTGTGTGCCATTCTGAATTGCATGATGTAACCTTGCACCATTCTTCTCCATCCTTTCTGGGATGTGAGCTATCTCTTTGTCCATGTAAACACACTATATATGCTACCTGCCTGTTAGTCACTTAGTAGTTATCAGATCAGCTGTCACAGTGTCGCAGTGCTTGTGTTCAAGTCACCCTTACTTTACTTACTAATGTCCCAAGTGCAAGAGTAGTGATGTTGGCAATTCAGACATGACAAACAGAAGCCATAAGTGTGTCCTTTAAGCACAAGGTGAGTGCAGTATAATAAGATATTAAGAGAGAGACCACTTTCACATAACTTTTATTATAGTACTAGAGGCCCAGTGCACAAATTTGTGCATGGGTGGGGTCCATAGGCCTGGCCAGTGATCAGGGCTGATTGGGGCTGTCTTGCCCAGTCCCATTCGGGGCCAGGCTGATTGGGGCCTGACAGCTGGCAGGGAGGGATGCGGGGAGAGACCGTGGGAGGTTGGCTGGCAGTGGGGAGGTATTAGGGGAGGTTGGCCAGCCATGGAAGGTCGGCTGTGGGAGCACACTGGCCACCAGGGGGCAGCTCCTACATTGACTGTCTGCCCCTTGGTGGTCAGTGTGCATCATAGTGACTGGTCAACTGGTCATTCTGGTCATTCTGGTTGTTCGGTCATAACAGTCGCTTAGGCTTTTATATATATAGATATTGTTATAATTGCTCTATTTTATTATTAGTTATTGTTATTAATCTTTCATTGCACCCAATTTATCAACTAAACTTGGTAATAGGTAGGTAGGTATGTATAGGAAAAAATATAGTAGATAGAGATTTTAGTACTATCTGAGATTCAAGGTATCCACTGGAATCATGGAATGTAACCTTGTGGATAAGGGCAGGGCTGCTATACTAAGATCAGTGTCACTGTGTGAATGTGTGGCCTTGAGAGATTATATAGGTTTAATGGTTTTAGATTAAGTCTACTTTCTACCAGACTTGGGCCATAACTTTTAAAGCAAAGTTTTCATCATCTTCACTCTAGAACAATCTATTCCAGTCCACTGGTGTGGTTTAGTGGTTGAGTATCAACCCATGTACCAGGAGATTCCCAATTCAGTTCCTAGTCTGAACATGCCCGGGTTGAGGTCCCAGCAAGGGGTGGGCAGGAAGTAGCTGATTGGTGTAGATGCATTGATGTTCCTATTTTTCCCTTTCCCTTTCTCTCTCTCTAAAATCAATATCATATTAAAAAAAAAATACAACAACCTATTCCATGTTGCTGGTTTCTAGCACTCCTGGCTTCAAGCATCTGTCTGGATTTGGGGTTCTCAAATGATAAATGAAAAACATAGAGTGGCCGTACTTTATTTGAGCAATATGTCCCTGGAATCCTTGCATGACTCAAAATTCCACTATTTTGAGACTAATTCCAACAGTAGATAGAATGGACATTGGTTTATCAGCTGCAATGCGCATCCCCATGCTCCCCAGAATAGATTCAGTCTACAGTTCACTTGCCTCCTTCAGATCTGAGATTAAATTATGTGATTGTCAACAGACTTTTAACTTGGGGGTTAGAGTTACATTATTTCAAAATTTGCACGTATTTTATGATACATAAACTCACAGAATTAAATCTGCTTGTGATGTGGTAGCTCTGTAATTTGGTCCAGCATTCTAATGTCTACACCAAGCATGTCAAACTAAAAGGCCAACATGGGCCAAATAAACAAGGTTTAAGTTTATGTGGGCTGGAAATAAACAAAAGCTTCAATTTTCATAGAAAAGTAGGTTTATTTCGATAGAGACATGCTGAATACAAAGGACTGAAATAAATGAGTAATCATTAACATAAAATAATATAACATTTTAATAAAAATTAATATTTTTCTTGAACATTAACTTACCAGACACTGAATAACTGTACAAATTAATAAGTGTAGCATAAATAAACCTACTTTTCTTTTTCTCCGAAAGCAAAATATTTCCTGTTGTATACACCAAACAAGTCAGTACAAGACTAATGATGCGGCCATCGGATGCTAAAATGTTCACTGCTTGTATTAGTGGATAGAAATGGTGTGCTGGCACATAAGGGAAATAAATGCAACACGATTATTGTAATCAGTCCTTAGCGAACATTGTAGTTTGTTATTAATAATTATGTATAACAGAATATTGTAAAAATCAAGTTACAATTTTTTTATTAAAATGTTTCTTACATACTGTTATATTGGCTGGGCCGCAAAAATATTTGTTGTGTGCTGCATAAGGCCCTCTGGCCATGAGTTTGACATGCTTGGTCTACACCTACTAGAATGCCCCAGTGCTGTACTTGATGTAACCCAGTAACACAGCCATTGTCAAATGTACCCTAATTAGCAAATACAGAGAGGAGCCCAGTAAAGCCAGGGCACTTCAGTGTGCATGTCTCTTGACCCTCCTATGGAAATTCTGATTTTAGTACACCTGGACGCTTGTGTCTGATGGCAGTGTCTAGCTTTCACCTAGGACAACCTTTGTGAATTGAATAGAGGGTTTTTCTTTCTATTGCCAGGTCAATTTCCCAGTGTTGAAATGACTTCTCTGCTTTTGCTGAGGGGTGAGTGATACAAGTCCAGTAAGTAGACTTCATCCCATCAAGAGATATTTGCTTGGTTAGTTTCAAGGACGACTTTGTACTAAGGTAGGCATCACCAAAGGGCTGATGGGAAAAACAGCAAAACCACTTGTAAGAATTTGGGCCACCCATCATAAACTTTTGAAATCCTCATGTGCACATTTGCCATTTAGCAGGTGAGACAACAAAGGTCCAAAGAAGTCTACTCACAGGCCCAAAGGCACACAGCTGTGGAGTGAGGAGACTGGGCCTGCTGCAGAGTGAAGTTCTCATCCAGAAACAACCCACTTCCTTCTTTGAAGGCAAGACTTGTAAGCTATTTTGTAACTCCTGAAATCTCTCCTTTTGTGTTCTCTCCAACTTTCTTTCCCCACCATATCTTTTTATGTTATTTTCTAAAAATAATTCTCAGTGCTATACCCACAAAATTAATCTTTTTGAGGAATGATTATTAAAAAAACAACTTGTAGGCCTTTGAATAAAGTATAGGAAATTAATAAATTTAAAAAAAAGAAGTGGTTATAGAAATAAACTAAAATTAACCAAGGAAGGACAATAGGAGAATTCTTGGATGAACATACAGCTTTCAGATAGAATTCTCTCTAGTGTGGAGTCACATGAGCAAGGTACAGATGAATGATGGAACCATTTTTTAGATTACCCTGACCATATCTGTGGTTCTGTGCTTTTGTTGTGTGTGTGGGCTCCAGTGTGACCTCAACTAACATTGCACTGACAAGTTAATAAATGAAGCTATTATCTCTTCTTTATTTGATCATTCAGGACATTGCCAGTCTCCATTCTGGAGTACATCAAGTGATACCTAGTTCTTATCACTTTCTAAAAGTGACCATCTCTTACAATGGTCTGGAGGCGCAAAGTCTATGAAGTACTTTCTGCCTCTCTGGTTCCTCTCCATTCTCACAGTAGCCCTCTGGCTTAGACACAATAAATGTTGTTCCCTTTTTTCGATAAGTAGCTTGAGCTGCAGAGTACTGTGCTGCTTGCTAGGTGCAGGACAGCTAGTATCCATCTCAGGTCACTTGATTGTTTCTTCTCTGCTCTTTCCCTGGGAGCTCCTCCCTGGGAGCACTCCTCAGATGTTGTCCACTTCTTCCTGTATCATGGGCCTTGCACATCCACAAAGAAATGTGATCTGTAGTAGCTTTTTAGCAGCTGCCCTCACAGGCAGAATCTGCTCTTTCCCTAGTGGCATAATTTTTCATGTCTCAGTTCTGTTCTCCTACCCAAGCCCAGTGTCCAAACAGTGATTCATTTAAATCTAGACCTCAGGCATGGTCAGTTGGATGGTACTACCTTGCCATTGTGCACCAACCTCTTTCAACTTAACTCACCACCTAGCAAAACAGCTTTGTACCTGCCTCCTCACCAGAACTGACCACCAATAACACACATAGACCCTGTTGTAATTAAGTATTGATTTCATGTAACGTGTGTACACAGAGGAAGCCCATCTCATTTGTGGACTGCTGTTATCTGTCAGTAGAACAAAATGTGTGATTATCAGTGGATATCCTATGGCTATCTATGGCGAACTGTAACCTCTAATCCATCTAATTGTAGTGGCATTCCGGTGCGCCATTCCAGAGTTGGACCATTTGTCTTAACATGGCCTCTGCTGCTCTTGGCCTGCTTTTGTCTCCAGAAATAGCTGCACTGATTCTTCATTGCAACTCCTTCTTACTTCCAATTTGGCCCTGCCAGAATGGAGACTGGCAAAGTCCATTTACTATAATGTAACATGGCTGTTACTTCAAATAAATGGAGCACTAGGAATTATTTGTTTTCTGCTTTCTTTGTAATGGTCACACCTCCTAGCATTCTTCTGGTAACCTTGATATTCCCAGAAGAACAGGAAAACAAATTTAGGATGGAAACAAAGTTCACCTCCTTAACACCGTCAGGAAATGCTGGTAGGTTCTTGAGTCCCGAAGCACCTTTATGTGGCATTTATGGCCCCGGGCTCAGCTGAGATTGCTCAGCTTCATAGATCTGATGAGATAGATATTCTGAGGGGAGAACCCCTCTTGCCCATGACAGGAGTGAGAGCCCCTAGGAACTGGGACTTGCATCTCTCTTAATTGTGTGATTTCTCTTTCCACTTGACAGCTTCATCTCTACTGAACCACTGGCTGTCTTGATTCAGAACTTTTTCCCAACAGTGGAAAGGACATTTCTAAATAAAGATATGAGCTGTTTGTGTAGGTGTCTTTGCTTGCTTGGAGTTTTCCTTCATGGGGCCAGAGGTTGAATGGAATAGCCTATGTAGGTGGTAACTTTGCCTTCTGTGCTTGCTCAGATTATTAGCCTGGGGCATCAGGAGATGAACCAATTAAAGTCTTGTTTCTAGGGCACATACTCCTTTAACACAGAAATTTTATCTCTTACCTACAGCTACCTGAAGTTACTCCTATTAAGTATTTTTCCCCTGCTGCCGAATAAAGGGATTAAAAATAACTTTGTAGAAAAACTGGTGTGAGAGGGGAAAGTTTCCAATCCTGTGCACCATGGCGGGTCATGTTTTTGGACCTTGCACTGACATCCTCAAGCTCCATGTGAAGCATCACTTTATCTCAGCCCTTTCACCTGGATGAGTTGAGTCCTAAGCTGGGGAATAGCAAGTAAATGCCCATAACACTGTAGAGATATCAACTGCATCTTAAATATGTCACTCAGGAATCTGGTGAATGAAGCAGAAACAAGAGTGTAAACTAATGTAATCTTCCCTAAATGTACTCTGCTCAAACATTTAGCAGGGTCTTTAAGGGCCCATATCAACAATAATATTGCAAAAATCATAAATGTTTCTTTCAGTACTTTTAGGTTGGGAATGGAGGGTCAGTGGGGAAGAAATATAGAATTTGGGGTCAGAAGGATCTGGCTTCTAATTTCCCAGCTCTTTGATACTGAACAATAAAGCACTCATCCCCTCAGAGCATCAGTGTTCTCATCTGTGTAATGTGAGCATAACAGAACCTTGCAAGTCATGAAGACTGAGTAGGCAGCACTCTTCAGTTATCCAGCCCCAGTGCCTGACATATAGGAGACACTGTGGCATCCTGACACCACACTGCCTGGTCCGCTGGATGAATGCCATCAGAGCTCATAACAGCTCTAACTGTACAGATCTTTTCCAAAGTCTAGTTTTATTTCTTTCATAGTCTTTTGAGCTACCCCCAGAGTGTTTGTAATACTATGCCTGGACCACACCTGGACTATTGGAAAATGTCCTGAGTGCTTCAAAGAGGCCCATCCAGAGGTGAGTGATGAGTTAATAAAAAATCATCTGGGCAACTGCTAAATGTGGGCGGATTCTAGGGCCCCATCCCATAGAATCCAATTCAGTGGGTTTGAATGAGGGTTCATGAAATTTGTATGATTAATGTGCTCTTTAGATGATGATAATGTTTTTGGACAACATTTCAAGAAATAGTGTCAGAAGAACCACTGGTTATCTGTGATTATCACCTGGGAAAGGACCACTCCTGGGGGACAGGACAGCAGCCTTCCAATTGACAGATGTATGATATAGATATGATGCGATTTGTCCTAGAGCCCCAGGGCTAAAACAGAACCTGATGGGAAAAAATTTCAGGGAAGAAAATTTCAGCTTAATATAGTTGTATTTTCTAAGAATTAAAGCTATCTATTGGTGGAATATACTGCCTCAGGGATGGAAATCTTCAGCTCAGGAAGAATCCAAGTCTGTCTGAGTGGCTTCTGGGAATTTTCCATAGAAATTAGCTCATATGATTATTTCCTATGGCACTTCATGACTTTATTGCCATTGATTACCTCTGGGTCCAGTGCCTTCACTTTCATGGTGTTTATTAAGCATTCACTTGGTGCCTGACTCTGGAAAGATGAAGCATCAACGTGCTGCATGAATCTAGGCAAAGGTGTGATCCTAGCAGGTGTTGTCAGGAAAGGGGAAGCTGGGCCTCCATTTCAGTGTGGGAGGAGGTGAGAGGCATATGCGACACTGAGAGGTGAGGGTGGGATCGCCCACCGTGGGGAAGGGTAATAAGTAGACTGGTTTTGCTTTGAGAAGAAAGGTTCTTTCATACAGCATTGCCCAGGTTAATTAGCAAAAACTTTCATTGTCTTCCAATGGGCATTAACTTTTCTCCCTTTGTTCTCAGAGATATGAAATTCCAGTTGTCTCTTAGAAATAAAGGGATTGCTAAACACTTGCTTTTGTTGGCTCCACACGCATCTTTCTTGCTTGCTTTGAATTTGTGGACACCATTAATGTATATAAAATGTCCCCTCTTCCTATTCCCCCTTTAAAAAACAAAACAAAGAACCTCTCAGCTATAGTTTTCTTCCTCAAAAGGAAGAGAAGAAAGGTCATCAGTGGCAAATAGCAGTAGCCTTGAAGCAGCAAGAGCAGCTTCATGGTTGGGAGGTGGGGGGGAGCGTGAGGTGGGGGGGGCGGGGAAGAAGGCGGCCTGTGCGCTCCTGGTGGCAGATGTTCCTTCCTCATTTTCTACAACTGAATGTTGTTTGAGGTCAAGCAGGAGGCACTAACAGTTTTTCTCCTTCTAGGTTTTCAAAATAATAACACCACATACTAAAGTCTAGACTCAGTTTTTGTTTTAAAGCTGGAAGCTGGCTACTCACACCAAGATGGCTTTAGAGGTGCTTAGAGTTTGAGCATCCAGGTGACACTGGTTATCTGGGCCAGTTATTAGGCCTACAGAGTATTGTAATAAGCTGACATTAGAAATTCTGTTAAACCACATGTGTAGCTTTATGTGAAATTGTGGCTCAATTTGATTGTTCTTTGTTGTGCCTCCTTTTTCTATCTCCTTGATAGTTGCTATTTATTTGGTACTTTAAATTTTTTTCTCTTATTGACATATAGATCCATTCACAAAAAAATGTTATAAAGATACCTTGATGGATAAAATGTTCAGTTTCTTAAAATCCCAAAAGAGTGAAACTCTTTGAATGGCCTAGTTTGGGAAGCTGCCATCAGCAGTGGACTTTGCTGAATAGTACTCTGTGTGTTTAATAGTAAAGTTTTCTTTTTTTGTAAACTATTTCTTGTGGAACCATTTTCAGTGTTGCTGAGGTTACAAAAAATATTATTTTCCTGTCGATGTTGGTGTTTTTCAGATCCCCACTTTAAAATAGATGGGCTTTTGGAAACTGAGGTAGTATCTACATCAGAAAAACACCTTATCCTGGGCCCCATTGGGTGACCTGGACAGAACAATGCAATTTAGACGGAGGAAATGGTATGTATTACATTTTATAAGAGCCAGCTTCCAATAATAATCATCTGACCCTTGTGATCCTATGTTTTCAATTTTCCTTTAAAAGACCACAACAAGCAATGCTGCCAAAGCATCGTTTTCTGTTCACTGATTTGTGAGTTGTTGGGCAGATTTTCAGTGTTAAATGTCGCAAACATCAAACATTTACTTTTCTCTTAGAGTAACTTTTCATGCAACTGCTTCGTGCTCAGGCTAACCTGCAGGGCTGTATTTGAAAAGAAAGTTAATGATTGCAGGGAAATACGGACATGATTTTAACCTTTTTTGTACGTTTTGTTTTGTTTTGGTCTTTTTGACTTGGGTATGAGCTCAGTGCCTGCTTATTAAAAGAATAAACACAGCAGTTCATTGCTAACACCGAAACATGTTACTGAATGCCTACCTTATGCATATCCCTTTGCTGGACTCTATTTTGGGGCAACTTATACAACATATCCTATTTAAAAGACTGCTTCATAAAATAGTACTTTGGAAATTGCAGATGGGAGGTAGGTGAGATGATCAGTGTATCTTCCTCAACTGTCAGGTGGGTTATCAGTCTCAGGATGTCTGTGTAGGAAGATGATTAATTTAAAAAATCACTTCTTGGAAATACCCTGTATCTTTGTGCAATTAGGGAAAGAAGTCCAGATAACATGAGTGTTACTTGGCTTGGTAAAAATGTTGAACCAAATCCTGGTCTCACTGCCTGCTTCCCCTTCCTTTCCTCTTCTTTCTAAATCAAAGAGGAGTTTAACATCAGCATGGTTGTTGTATTGTTAGTATTGTTGCATGACAAGTTACTGCCAATCTTAGTTGACTAACATTTATTATCTCCCAGCTTCTAGGGGTCAGGAATTCAGGAGTGATTTAGCTAAGTAGTTCTGGCTCAGGGTCTCTAATGAGGTTGTGGGTAGCAGGCCAGTAGGACTGCAGTGATCTGAAGGCGTGGCCAGGACAGGAATATCCATTTCCAGGATGGCTCACTCACTTGGCCCTCAGCAGGAGGCCTCAGTTCCTTTCTATGTGAGCCTTTCTTTCCACAGTGTCCTTAGGATATGGTAGCTGGCTTTCCCTAGATCCAGTGATCTAAGAGACAATGAGAGAGAGAGAGAGAGGCAGAGAGAGACAGAGAGAGAGAACAAAACAGGAAACTACAGTGGCTTTTATTAATTAGTCTTCAAAGTCACACAACTGTCACTTCCTCTTTATTCTATTTGTCATAAATGAGTCCCTAAGCCCAGCCCACGTTCAAGGGGAGGAGAATTAGACTCCACCTCTTAAGGAAGGAGTATACACATTAAAGTTAGCCCAGTTGTACTTGACAGTTAAAGTTTCCAAACATTGTATCTTCAAAAGAGTTCTCAATGGCAGTGGTGTCTTTTCTCTTTTATCATTAAAGTGCGGAGTCCCTTGCTTTAGATTAGAACTACTGTGGTATATTGTCAGCCATTTGCATAAATCTCTGCTTCTAACTGTTATCCTATTGCTATTTGAGCTGATTTTTTCTTAGCCACTGGAGAACCAATGTGCTGAAACATTTTCCTCTACTCAAATAGAGCAGTTCCCTGTGGTTTTAAAACGTCCCATCATCATATTTTCATTATCATGAAGATGGTATCCTGGAAGAGCAAGGATAAGTGGACTAACATTTACTTTAGGTATTGAGGCCAGAGAGGTATCTCTCTCTAATTTTGTGGTTCTCGATGGTAAGACAAATGTAAACAAATCACAAGTTTATAATCAACGTTTAGTAAAGAGCATTAGCATATATTGGAGTAGAAGGTAGGATAGTAATGAGGACATTTGTTTATATTTATCTCTTGAGAAACTCTAAGTGTTTCTAAGATATTAACTTGGGGACCTGTTAGTGAGAAAGGTAATGGTCTGGAAAATTACCATTTTTAGTACACATATCTATGAATATAATGTATTCAAACAATTCCCCCAAATCTTTCTCTTGCTATCCTTTCATAATTATATCTCCTCCCATTCTTAACTCATTTAACATCTGATCTTTTTCAATAACCATAGTTTTGTCTTTTTAAGAGTGTCATAATATATAATCTTTTGAGACTAAATTCTTTCATTCAGCACAAAGCTTTTGAGATGTATTCAAGGTGATGTGAGCATTATTAGTTCATTTCTTTTTATTGCTAAGTAGTATTCTATTGTATATACCAATATACCACAGTTTCTTTATATATTTACATGTTGAAGGCTATCTGAGTTGTTTCTAGCTTTTGGCAATTATAAGTAAAGCCACTATACACTTTTATATACAAGTATTTGAGTAAACATAAATTTTCATTTCTTTATGATAAATTTGTAGAAGTGGGATTAGTGGGTAAATTGGCAATGGAACATATAATTTTATAAAAAACTGTTTTCTAGAGTGACTTTACCATTTTGCATTCTCACTAGCAATGTTTCACTTGACTACCAAACTTGAGATTATCATAATTTTTACTTTAATCATTCTGTTAAATGTGTAGTGGTACCTCATTATAGTTTTTAAAATATATTTTTATTGATTTCAGAAAGGAAGGGAGAGGGAGAGAGAGAAATATCAATGATGAAAGAATCATTAATTGGCTGCCTCCGACACACCCCCTACTGGGGATCGAGCCCACAATCTGGGCATGTATACTTGCCGGAATTGAACCCAAGACCCTTCAGTCCCCAGGCCATCACTCTATCCACTGAGCCAAACCAGCTAGGGCTCATTATAGTTTTAATTTGCATTTTTCTAATGGCTAATGATACTGACCATCTTTGTATGTATTGTCCTCTGTATATCCTTTTTGATAAAGTGTCTGTTCAAGTCTTCTATTTATTCTTAATTGGGCTATTTTATTACTATTAAGTTATGTCAGCTTTTCATAGCATTCTTTTATTGTCATGTCTAAGAACTCTTTGCCTAAATCCAGGTCCTGAATGTTTTCTCCTATGCTTTCTTCTAAAAGTTTTATACTTTACATGTAAAGCTATGAGCCATTATAATTAAATTTTGCATAATGTGTGAGATTTAGATTGGTAATTATCTATCTATTTATCTGCTATCTATCTATCTATCTATCTATCTATCTATCTATCTATTATATGATGTCCAATTGTTCCAACACAATTATAAATATGGTAAATATTTACCAAAAAATTATGGTTGTTGAGAAAACTAACCTTTCTCTGTGCACCTTTGTAAAAATCAACTGGTCATACTTTTGTTGATCTATTTTCTGTATTCTGTTGAGTTGAGATTTTTATGATTCTTCATAAATGTATTGTATCATATCCTGGACATTTTGAATGTAACATTATGAGACTCTTGGTCTTTTTTTTAAATCCTGTAAAGAATGTTAATAGGTAAATTCTAGCAGACCTTTAAACTGGTTAGGTTCGAGTCACAAGTTCCAACCAATCTGGAGACTGGTTTCAATGCCAAGTCCATATGAAAGCCAGGTTGGAACCTAGGTGGTTGACTATGGTATGCTGTTTAGGCTCAGAGCCATGATGAGCCACCTGGGCTAAGTCTAGAATTCATAAGCAACTTCATGGATTCATTTCCCCAAGCACTTTTTCCCCATGATCTTCTGAATACTTTCTGGTTCCCTAGGTTCCCCTTTCCTAGGGAGGGGGCTTTACTTATCCCACTCTCCTGCAATGTCCAGTGAATGTGTTTTCCAGGGCCCTGCAGCAGAAAGACAGAGAACAAAAACAAACACCAGTACCAGGGTTTGCCCCTAAGTTTTGGAAACCACCGCTCCTTTGATTAGAGAAGAAACTTTCTTTTTCAGAGTTTTGGGTACTACAGAGCACTGCAGCCCATGTGCAAGAGAATGGAGAAAAGAGAGAGGAAGAAAAGAAGGAAAACTGGGGGACTCCCCCCTTCTTTTTCTGACTTTCATACTTCTCATATCAGAACTAGAGAGCATCTCCTGGAGACTGCTCAGTGCCCTATACCCATTTCTGAATTTCAGGCTTTCTTGAGTTTGAGCAGGGCATGGGGGTGGGGTGGGGTGGGATGGTACACTCATTTCCATTCTCTGAGGCAGCCATAAACATCCTCCAAGTTCAAGGAGGGGGGAAATGGATTTCATCTGATGCCATGACCCGGGGACCTAAATATTGTTATGGCTTTTTTTGGAAAAATAATCTGCATGGCCAACTAATTAATCAAGAGTTTCAAATGGTGGTATTTGGATATTATTTTATAGTAAGTAACTAGAATGTATAATTTTATAAAAAAACTGTTAACTTTATTGATGTTCAAATTGAGTACAGAACTTGTTATTATGTTAGAGAACCTGGTGCATGGAATTAGTGCACTTGTGGGGGAGTCCCTCAGCCTGGCATGCACCCTTTTGCAGTCTGGGAGCCCTTGGGGGATTCCAACTGACGGCTTAACACTGCCCGCCACTGCTGCTGCACTTACCAGCCATGAGCACAGCTTCTGGCTGAGCAGCGCCCCCCCTGTGGGAGTGTATTGACCACCAGGGGGCAGCTCCTGCATTGTGCATCTGCCCCCTGGTGGTCAGTGCACATCATAGTAAGCAGTTGTTCCACCATTTGGGTTATTTGCATATTAGCCTTTTATTATATAGGATGACCACCTAGGATAAACCATGCCTTGCCCAGATCATAGTGGGTTCAGGTGGCAATATATGAGTAAGTCTTCCAGTACGGGCTCAAGAATGAAGTTCAATGTAATCCACCCATACATTTTTTATTATTCATTTACTTATTGAACCAACAAACATTTGTTGAATATCTACTATGAGTCAACCACTGTACTAGGCACAGGGATCTCAATAGCAAATAGAAATAGAGGGAAACAGTGACATTAGTAAAATAATTACAGAAGTACATGTAAAATTATAATGTGACAGGAGCTAAAAAAGATAATTTTGAAGGAATTATGAAAATGATACGAGTTGGTTCCTTCTGGAAAGCCAGGGGAGGCCTCTCTTAGAGAAGGTCATTTATCTGACAACTGAAAGAGGGGTAGATGCTGACCAAGCAAAGGAATGTGGTGACAAAAATAATCTCAAATGCTTATCTATCTCTATAAAACTCTAATATACAAATTGACTGAACGGCAGAATGACCTGCCGAAAGACTGATCAGCAGGGGGCAAGGCCAGCGAGTGGGTAGCATGAGGCCAGCCAAGGCGGGTGCCAGTGGGCAGAGGGAGGGGACCAGCGGTGGCAGCAGGGGGTGGGGCCAGCTGGCAGGCAGGCAGCACAGTCCCCTGATCACCCTGCCGATCGCCTCCCTCTGCGGGAGGTGACTGGCAGAGGCAGAGCAGGTGGCACCAGGCCACCAGCCAAGGCAGGTGACAGTGCTCCCACCCCCGCCCCGATCGCCCCACTGGTCACCCCATAGATTGGACCTCATTGCTGGCCAGGCCTAGGGACCCTATCCTATATATTGGGAACAGTCTCTTAGATTTATAAATTAAAACCTGGCAAGGCTACTCTAACACTGAAAAAACAGATGATGCAGCAATGACATGCATAGACTTTGGCTTTCACATTTTTTGGTCAGCCCTGATTCTGACACAACTGTGTGGCAAAGCCAATTACTTAACTTCTCTCTGCTTCAGTTTTTCCACCCAAAAGATGGGGAAAATGGTACTACTGCCTCAGAAGAATCATGTTATGTACTACTTTTTATAATCAGGGCAAAAAAATGTAGCTGCCCATACAACAGCAAGATGTCTTTCACCTGTATGAAAAGTATGGTCACTAGTGCATGCAGCATCCCAGATTGTGAGAGGGTGCACGCTGAGCTGAGGAACCCCCCAACCCCCCACCCCGTGCAAGAAATCCGTGCACCAGGCCTCTAATATGTTATAATCTGGTCCCATGCCAGCTGTAATCCTCCCACATCTAGATTGAAAATATATTTTGAAGTCTTCTACTGCTATTTTAAAAATGTTTTCCCCCTCACTTCCATTTCCCTTCCCCAACAAATGATTCAAACCTCTTCTGGTCACCAGGTCGAGCATAAAAAATAAGCTATTTGAACAAATACACAAGCATTGATTTTTAATTCTCTCCCTATAAAAGAAAAAATTCATCCAGGGGTTCTTAAAAAGATTCCTTACTCTTTCCCAGATTTTTCTTGGGGACACTGTTGGATTTCCTTCCAGAAGACTCCAGGAGCACTTAATTATCTGCCAAACAAGTTGAATCATGTCTCCAAGCTCAGTTTGATTCTAACTGAGCCCACTAAGCAACAGGCCCCATGGGGCTTGCTTCACTGTTTGCATTTGCATTGGTTCCTTCTGGTAACCAGGTTTTCAGGTAAAGGAAGAGAAAGTTTGTATGATGGCTAAATAAAAAACAGACCGATACCTGGCCCCTTATCCTGGAAATTATCCCCTTAGAGGTAGACCTGGCCTTTTCAGAGAGTAGAAAGGCTTGACAGAGAAATAACTATGGGATGAAGGGAAAGAGAATGGAGGGTCACAGTGACCTTTCCTTTTAAATTAGGGGCTTTGGTCTTGACAAGTGCTCCAGGCCCTCTGTTGCTCAGAACAGTGGGGGTGCATTCTGAGAGTCCTGGGAAGCCAGCACTGCAGTCTTTTCATTTTGTTCCTTCTTTCCCAGGTCTATCTTTTGCAGCTGCATGCTGGGTCAGGGAATCCCATCTTGGGCCCAATACAATGTGTTCTTAGCCCAAGTGGCAAGGAGCACTTCTGTGAATGCTCATTGTTTACTGCAGGAGGAGAACCATATTAGAATCAGAGCCATCTTACTGGCTCAAGGACCCTTTTCTCCTGATCTGGCACTGCTGGTCCCACAATTTCAACCACCAGAAAAGCCAACCTTGGTTTTCTGCCCAAGTCTAGTATGTCACAGCTGAAGTCTTACAAACATCCATAGAGTCTTGACCAGAAAGATCTGGCCAGTATTAAAATTTCAAGGAAGCATCATTTCATTGGTGACTTGTTTTCCAAATTCAGGGCAGCTAAAGCAAAAGATTTTATTGCTCTTATAACTGAATATTCCCTGGTAGATATGGCTTCAGGCATAACATGATTCAAATGATGTCAGAAGCCCTTACTGTCTTTCCTAAGCAATAAAAGAATATTAGGGTACTGTTTCCAAAAGAAGAAAAAATGGTTTTGGGTTGCCACAAAATAGTATATGTCTATCTCAGTTAGTTTTACATACATAGTATGTCTAGATGAGATTTTTTTTTTTCTTTGCTGTCCTCCCTGTTACTGGAGCTGGGCACTTTTCATGGATAAAGCAATGGAAAGGAATGCATGTAATAAAACTCCAAGAAAGGATGCAGATAATGAGGTATACCTGATAGCTTACCAGGAAGTTAACCTTTACAGGACAAGAGGCCAAATTGTTTCTTGAAACCAATCCACCTAGAGTCAAGCCACTATAATGCTGTCTTCTCCACCCACCATCCCTATTTTCATCCTCCTGATTTAAAGCTCCCTTCTTCTTAGTAGTGGAACTGATAGAAAAAAAGAATGGCTGCCAACTCACAAAGAGGAGGTGGTATCAGAGTGGAGGAAAAGAAGGAGTTGAAAATAAAGAGAGAGGTTGTGAGATAGGGTAAAATGTAGATAGGGCCTGTAGCTCAAGTGTTGGTCCTGTGAGGATGCCCTAAAAATCTATAGTGAGGCTAAGAGCCATCTGCAAAATGCAAGGGGACAATTACAGAGCCTGGGTACCACTCTCAGAGCCTTACCATCCTTTGAATTCAGTAGAGGTTGAAATAAAGGAGTATGGAAACACTCTTCAGGGTTCTGGTGTATACATGTATATCTGTGTGTATGTGTATATATGTGTGTGTACATCTATGAATGTGTGTTGGACTGGTTAAAGGAAGGAGGGAAGACTACAGATACTTGTATCGCCCCATCATGGAAGTTGGGAGGTGAGCAGAACCCACAGGAGGGATGAACCAGCTGATGAGATTTTTTTCTTTGTAAATGATTGTCCTACTCTCTCTCCTCCAAGATCAGAGTTTCACATACAACCACTCAGTAGCAAGGTTAGTGTTTCTAGAGAGGGCAATGTACCTGAGTGGTTACCCTCACAGCCTTGGCATCAGGCAGACCCGGACTTGAGTTCCTTTTCCACTATGTGCTACCGATGTGACCTTGTGCCACCTATGTGACCTTGAGCATATTATTTCTCCTCACACACAGTAAACTCTCAATAATTGGGAGAGACAATGGTGGTGTGTATTTCTATTATCTTTACTAAGTTTGGTTCTGTGGGATTTTGGGACTTGAATCTAAGGTTCAGATTGGGGAAAAACCCCAACTTACTGAAATAGAGACACATGTTTGTGGTGGGAGGCCCAGCTTTGCTATTGCCTGAGTGTGAGACCATTTCACTGGGCTGAGCTTTGCTTTCTGCACTGGGACAGCACGTTTGGATGTGGAGGGTAAGAGCAATCAGAACAAGTGTTGCTTCCACCTCACAGGACTGTGTTAGAACCTGGGTTGGATCTTGCTTTGTAAATTCCTGCTGAGAAAAATGAAGGGACAGGGCACCAGAGGACTGGATGTGGAGGGTGGGAAGGGGGAGGGATGGCTCCAACTACCAGGTGATGAGAATACCTTTGCCTACCCTCTCCTTGTGCTGTTCAGGGAGAGAGGTGAGACATGTGCTGTGAGGGATATGTCGGTCTCCATGTGTGGGACATCCATCCCAGGCTTCATGATTTTTCTCAGGAGTCGAGACCTGCCCGATTGGTGAGCTCCTCTCCTAAGCCCACTTCAGAACTATATGTGACAAATGTATTTAAATTCATCTGCTCTGATTCAGCGTAGTGAAAAATCATTTTATGTGCTCCAAGGTGAGAAGGAAGAAAAACTCCACATAATGTTTCCTTGCAATCTATGGAGTCATGGATTGCTTCTATAATTCTAGAAATTATGACAAGGAATCCATAAAGACCAGGCAGAATCCCCACGCAGCAGTTTCAGTAGCTTAAATGACGTTATTTAATACCCATCCATGAGAGTGTGGCAGCATTTAAAGACTTCGTTTAATTCCTTCATTACAGTTGGAAATGAGCAGGCTGCAGCCTGGGATGGGGAATGCAGGCCCTCCCAGGCTCCCTCAGGCTAAGGCTCGGGTATCTGTGGTTGTTTGGGCTTTGTCCATGGTTACTTTGTGCACTTTTAAAGAACAATTGAGTGTGATTAATTTCCATTTATAGCTCTCCCAGATTAAAGCCAGGCTCTTACAAAAATGTTCTGATTTAATTCCATTCCTTTCAAATTAATCCAATTCAAGGAACATTTGTTGGCAACTACTTGGTACCATGGTAAGTCTGCTGGGAATATAACAATGAACTGGTCCAGGCCTCTGCTCCCCCAAAGCTAGGTGACTATTTAGCAATTGCTGTTTAAAGTTCCATAAACTTTAGGATTAAGGCAATATTGCAAATCGTATTCAGACTCTCTGACCAGACTTGGTCAATTCTTTTCCATTTTTTAAAATCGTCATCTCCTTTCTTTACCTAATCACCAACACACTAAGTTATTCAGCAAATGTCAATTAAAGATTTAATTGTATGTCCAGCAGAGAGGCAATGTGGAGAGAAAAGCTACTGTTTCATTTGTGTAGCTCAGCTTGGTAGTAGAAAGAACCCAGGCTGGAGAGCCAAATGAGGAGTGTGCACAGACACCTCTAAGCTCCAGGTCCTCATCTGTACCTGGCAATAATAATAATAATAATAATAATAGTTATTATTATTATTATTATTACCTCACATGGCTATGAGGACTACAGAAGATAATGAGGAGAAAAGATCCAGCGTATTTCCTAGCACAAGAATTGTTTTCTTTCATCATATCATCATTTTATTACCATCATCATCATCATTGCCAGTTTTAGACTAGAAATTCTTACAGGTCAGAGACAGTTGCATTTTGTGGGTTACACACAGCCTATGTTACCTGTTAACCGGTGACATGTATCAATAATAAGTACAAATACATGCAATACTAATAAAAGTACTAAAAGTTAAATGTCTCAAATCTGTCCGTGTAAGAAAGACTTGCTCTGTTGGAAGGAAGGCTGTAGCAGGTTATCTTCAGGAACAGCATCCTTCACAGCACCTGGTAAAGGGAAATGAAGGAAGCAAGAGGGTAAGTGGGGCTGCATGACAAATGTGGAAAGGGGTGGGATCTGCAGACCTGGATTCAGAAAGAACCTGGGAAAACCTTGACAAGGGAGAGGACAAAGACTTGGAGATAGCTCTTGTGTGTGTGTGTGTGTGTGTGTGTGTGAGAGAGAGAGAGAGAGAGCGAGAGGGACCCTTAGGGCAGCACCAGCTTCCTGGGCCGGTTATCTGTGCAGCACACAGGGCCCCAGGCTTAGATTTAAAGCTCTGCTAATGTCTTCTAGATATTCTTGGGTTTTGAACAACGGGCCCTACATTGTCATTTTATACTGGCCAAGTTATGAAGCTGGTCTTGCCTTTGGGAAAGATTTGTGAACCTTTGCTATTCAAAATGAATGTAATCTCTTTTTAGTGCTTTCTTTAAATTTAAACAGCTTTCAATTACTTAGGGGGTGGTGTTCAATTGTAGACCCTTTGACTTAAAGTCCAGATGGGGCTGGGCCTCAAGGTGGTTCCACTTTACCCAGATCCCATGGCAGTTTCCCCTCTATTCTGTCTGTAGAAGCCCAGGGACCCCTCCCCGCCCCATTCATCTGCAAAATCCACTAAGCGGTGCTCACTCCATCAGCCTCTGAGGAGACCCAAGATAGCCCTCAATTCTCCCTTCTGTTATTCTGACAGTATGTTCTATGCTGAGAGGAAAGGCTTGAGGTCCCTTAGGGGTGGGGGTAGGGAGGTGGGGTGAGGGCGGGGATGGGGATGGGGTGAGGGTTAAGATAAAGGAAGCAGTGTTCCTAGCAATCTCTGTGGGATCTGGAGAATTTCTCCATCAAGTTCAGACTTGGGAAGATGCACAGGTATAGCCACTTTCCTTGCTGCAGCTTACATTCCGACAGAAAGGCACATGTAGTGGACCAAGTACTGTGAGTTCAGCCCATTATCAACCGGTTTCAAGGGACGTTTTTTTCTTTATTGATTAGGTGTTACATATGTGTCCTTATCCTCCTATTGCCCCCCCACCCCACTCCTGTTCACGCCCTCACCCCACTGGTGGGACATTTTGATTCTGTGGGGATCAGCAGGCTTCCTTTCAGCACCCCTAAGAAGGCTGACAGAAACAATAAATGGGCAATTATGAAACTCTTTGTCAGAGTTATACTTGGGGACAAACTCTGCCATAAATACCAATTTCTGGTCCCCCCCTGTCCATTTAGCAACCGTCCATTTTCAGACATGATGTCCCCCCATCTCTGACACATCATCGCCATTGCCTTATCTTGCCAACATTGTGTGGGCGAGTGATTTGCAGTTGCTTCTTAATGCGCCGCACATGCTTACACTATAAAGAACCTAACATGATGCATAGCTGGGAGCACGCACTCACCCCTCAGTTAGTGCCCACGTATCTGTGACAGCCACAGTGAGTGGAAGCTGTGAAAAATCACCCTGCCACCCTCATTATTAGGGAGACTGTGATAGGACTGTGATAGGTCACTAGTCAAAAATGATTACCTCTTGTTCATAAATGGCACCAAATTTCAATTTCAGGAGACACATTAAAAACAGGGGTGTCTGCATCTGTGTATAGAGTTATAAATATGGTGAATTTAAAGGAAAGCATTCAAACGCAGAGACAAATTATAGGCTGTGCCCACTCTAAAGGCTTTAGACTTTTAAGAGTATTAACATTTCTTCTATAACAGATTGTTTCACTGTGGAAGTTGCAATTACTGCCATTTTTTTTATACTGACAATGAAAATTGCATATATTTTCTTCAGACATAGTATTTTAACTACGTAGTAAAATAAGAGAGCAAGTAGTTCTTTTTAAAAAAACAAAACTGTTTTTATTGATTTTAGTGAGAAAGGAAGGGAGAGGGAGAGATAGAAACACCGATGAGAGAGAATCATTGATTGACTGCCTCCTGCATGCCCCCTACTGGGGATCCAGCCTAAAACCTGTACATGTCCCCAACCAGGAATGGAACCGTTGAACTCTAGGTTTATGGGCCACTGAGCCACATGGGCCAGGCCAACAAATAGTTCTAAATGGATTTCAAAGAGTGTGTTGCCTTAACTTTCAAAGTTTGCATGTCTTTATGAAGGGTTTCTTGGTGCCTTGTTTAAATGTCCCAACTCTAGAGCTGACCAGCTGTAAATGGACTGAGTTGCCATCAAAGCCCTAATAATGAGGCATGAAAAACTGGTAGTTTAGACAACAGTCACCAACTGGTGGTCTGTGGACCACTGGTAGTCCATGAGGTCTGAAAGGTTGATGACCACTGGTTTAGAGCACTTTATAAAACACTACAAAATCTATATGCCAAGTATTATAGTGATATCAACAGATGTCAAATTAAAGGGGGGTGGGACACGCAGAAAATCCACGCAAAGTGGATGCTTCTTATTTGAACTGAAGACATTGGTGTGAGCTGATGTTTCTAAGTTGTGTTTGGTAGCATGCTTGCTTCATAGAATCTTAATAGGAATTAGCCTATATAATAAAAGGGTAATATGCAATCAACTGAACGGCAGAACAACTGGTTGCTATGATGCACACTGACCATGAAGGGGCACACACTCAATACAGGAGCTGTCCACTGGTGGTCAGTGTGCTCCCACAGGGGGAGCGCTGCTCAACCACAAGCCGGGCTGACCAGGCTGACTGCTGGCAAGTGCAGCAGTGGTGGCGGGAGCCTCTCCTGCCTCTACAGCAGTGCTAAGGATGTCTGAGGAAGTGCGAGGAGCGGCCTAAGCCGTCAGTCAGACATCCCCCAAGGGCTCCCGACTGCTAAAAGGCGCAGGCTGGACTGAGGGATCCTCTCTCCCCCCAGGGCACGAATGTCATGCACCAGGCCACTAGTGCTAAAAATAAATAAATAAGAAGGGCTTTGTGGTAATATAAACTTAAGATTCTCTCAGCTAAACAAAGCCAAAGGATTATCTTATTGTAAGGATCTCAGTGCTTTTTTAAAAATTCTTTATAATTTAAAGCATTACATATGTCTCCCTTTCTCCCATAGACCCCTCCTTGGCCACTACTACCCCCCAGCACATCCCCCTAGTGTCTGTGTCCATTGATTATGCTTATATGCATGCATACAAGTCCTTTGGCTGATCTCTTACCCCACCCTCTCCCCACCACCCCCACCACTAACCCTGCCTTCCCTCTGAGGTTTGAAGGTCTGTTTAATGCTTCTCTGTTTCTGGGTCTATTTTTGTTCATCATATTCCACAAATGAGTGAGTTTATGTTGTTCATTATATTCCACAAATGAGTGAGATCATGTGATTTTTATCTTTCTCTGACTGGCTTTGTTCACTTAGCATAATGCTCTCCAATTCCATCCATGCTGTTGCAAATGGAAGAGTTCTTTCTTTTTAATAGCAGCGTAGTATTCCATTGTGTAGGTGTACCACAGTTTTCAATCCACTCATCTGCTGATGGGCACTTAGGCTGTTTCCAAATCTTATCTATTATAAATTGTGCTGCTATGAACATAGGGGTGCATATATTCTTTCTGATTTGTGTTTCGTGTTTCTTGGGATATATTCGTAGAAATGGGATCGTGGGTCAAATGGGAGTTCCATTTTTAATTTTTTGAGGAAACTCCATACTGTTCTTTCCAGTGGCTACACCGGTCTGCATTCCCACCAGCAGTGCATGAGGTTTCCTTTTTTCTCCACATCCTCGCCAGCACTTGTCATTTGTTGATTTGTTGATGATAGCCACTTTGACAGGTGTGAGATGGTACCTCATTGTCATTTTGATTTGCATATTTCAGATAATTAGTGACTTTGAGCATATTTTCATATGTCGCTTGGCCTTCTGTATGTCCACTTTTGAAAAGTATCTGTTTAGGTTCTTTGCTCATTTTTTTTTATTGGATCATTTATCTTCCTTTTGTTAAGATGTATAGGGATCTCAGTGCTTTTAATTTGCTAGACTGCTTTGAAAACATGGGACAGAACACTTCCCAAACTTGATGGAACTTTGAAAGTCTTTCTGAGGAACAGTTCAAGGGATCAGTACTCTGGAACCCCCTTGGGGAAATTCCTGTAATGCTTCTGTGGAGGCCCTTGGAGGGGAGTGTGGTGAGTGGATATGTGAGGCCCACAGTGTTATAGGTCCTACTGAGGCACTCAGTAGTCTGGCACCTGGGCTGGCACTTTGGGAAACCACTACTTTCCTTTTTCCTTTTTGATGTTCAGAGAATAATCCACAGTGATTCCACAAGAGGAAGCATAGTTACAGCTCCAAAATATCAGGTTAATTTGCTTGTGTTCTTTGAAGTCTGAGATCTTTGAAGTTGTTTCCCTTGCGAACGTGAAGATCAGAAAACAAATGCCCAGTGTCTATCCACATTGTGAAAAGGAAGTACAATTAAGAAACATACATTTCCCCCCAAATAACTCAGCCAGAGTGGTGGAATCCTAGTGTTCACAAACATTGACTCTGATGGAATTTGAATGGGATGATAGTCCCCTGGGACTTAGGATGCAGGAAATATGCCTTGTTAATCACCTTCCTCTGTTCTTCCCAATGAAGTTCTGGAGACTGCTTATATGCCTAAGGAACAAGAACATGCTTGAAGCCCTGGCCCATGTTACTCAGTGGTTTAGAACATGGGCCCCATACTGAAGGGTCACAGGTTCTTCTCCTGGTCAAGGGTATGGACCTGGGTTGCAGTTTTGATCTCCAGCGCTGGTCACAGCACATGCATGAGGCAATCAATCAATGTGTCTCACATCAATGTTTTTCTATCTCCCCCCTCTCCCTTCCTCCCTTCTACTCTCTCTAAAAATCAATGCAAAAACTATCCTCAGATGAAAAGAAACAAAAAACATAAAAACAAAAAGAACATGTTTGAAGCTACCACCATATTTACTTGGCTGTTGAACTCTGGTAAAACTTGAGACCTAAGTGGGACTTCTAGTCCCTTTGCTTTCACAGGTCTAAATCCCAGTTACTACTGTCCAGCTACCAGAAGACATTGAAAGGGAGGGGGAGCAAGATGGCTGGAGAATATGCTCAGCTCAGTGTAGTCACCAGCTGTAAGCATGGAAAAGCTAGAAAAGCAAAGAGGGAAGGTTGGCAGGTCAGCATCAAGCCTGTAAGAAATAGGGCCTGCCCCATCTGATGTAAGAACTAAGAGGCAGATTGTTTCAGTTCATTCTGGCTGCAATAACACAATTCCACACACTGGCTAGCTTAAACAACAAAAACTTCTCTCAGTTCTGGGTGCTGAAGTTTGAGATCAGGGTGACAGCATGGCATGGTGAGGTTCTGTGGGAATCCTCTTCCAGGTCGCAGACTGTTGTGTCCTCATGTGGTGGAAGGAACAAGGGCGCTTCCTAAGACCTCTTTTTTATTGAATTTATTGGGGTACGATGATTAGTAAAATTGTACAGGTTTCAATTGCACAATTCTATAATATATCATCTGTATATTGTATTGTGTATTCACTACTCCAAGTCAAGTCTCCTTCTATCACCATTATCCCCCCTTTATTCTCTTTTACTTCCCCCCACCCTTTTTCCCTTCTTTCCCTCTGGTAATCGCCATAGTGTTGTCTGTGTTTGTGAGGGTTGTTTTTTTGTTTCTTTGATTAATCCCTTCACCTTTTTCACCAAGCTAGGGCCTCTTTTATAAGGGCATTTATCTTATTCTTGAGGCTCTGCCCTCATGACCTAATCACCACCCAAAGGCCCTGCCTCCTAATACCATCACATTGGGCATCAGGATCTCAACATATGAATCGGGGGAGGGGGAACAAATGTGCAGATCATAGTACAGACAAGCCGCTGATATGCAGAAAGAGAAAAATAAGAGTCAGTAGATTTGACCCTGCTCATAGGATGATGTGTGGGGACCTGATTCCACCCCTTGCTTACCTTTCATATGCAAGCACCTGAAGCCCTATACGGACCAAGCCATGTCCCTCTGGTAACTACTAACATCACATCAATCATCAGCTCCTGTCTGGAAGAATTGCTCCTGCTCCATAAAAGCATCCTCCCTGGGCCAGGCCTGGGAGATGAGAGGAGACAGGGTCGGGGCCATTGTCCATTCTTTGACTACTGAATGAACTCACATAGATATGTCTCCAGTCCTTTAAAGGAGTTGAGTGTGCAATTTGATTGACCCCAATAGATGGGTCAGAGGAGATTGGAATGAACTGTTTCTCTCACTCCTTTCTTTCTCTGCGTAACTAGACCCCCATCTGGAAGAGCTGGTGTTCCATTTCTGAGCTTGGTTTGATTCTGATTCTGGCCCTGGGATCATAGACTCTGAACTGAATAGTATTCTGAAAGGTCACCTGACCTGCTTACATACCCTCAGGTGCACTGAGACTGCCCCAGAGTAAAGAGCTCTTCTATTTTAAAAAAATATTCTTTTCCTATTAAGAAGTGTTTCCTTATATCTAACCTCATGCTTTTGTACTGCTCTTTGTGGAGACAGAAAATAGCTGGGTGTGATCTGTGGGTGAGTCATCTGTATGCTTCAAAGATTCTTGGTCTGACTTTATCTAGGCTGAAAAATCCAGTTGCAATCTCTTATAAGTCTATTCCCCCCCCTCCTTTTTTTTTTTTCCATATTGAGTGTTCACCAAAAAAAGTTTATTTAAATTTTTTAATCATTAGACTCACCTGGAGAACTTTCTAAACATAGCAAATTGCACATCCTTCTCCAGACTTCCTGCATAAGAATTATAGCAGCAAAGTGACTTTTAGCTTGGGCAGGCATTACCATTCTCAAACAGGGTAAATAAGTTATTGGGATCTTTATGAAATGCTTGCCCAGCTAACATGTCTCCCTTTCTAATGGGAATAGCACCTATTCTTCAGAGGTGGATTCTTGCCATCTAGGTTGGTACTAGCATCATGGATAGATAGACATCTGGCCCATATAAGGCCAAGCAGAGTCTTTTTCCCAGAATTTGGATATGGAACTTAGAGACACAGGTTCATCCCTGAAAGGGACCAGAAGTATGACATGAAAAAAGGGGGGCACCAAATTGTGACATGAAGAGAAAGAGTAGAGAAAGATGGTCTTCAGAGAGGAAGTAGAATGAAACAGTGCACTCTTAAGAGATTTGAGAGTAAAAGCAAACACTGCAATGACTCTCTAGTTCTGGCTCCAGTCTCTGCATTTCCACCCTGGAGTTTCATGAGACAGTGTATGTCCTATGTGGTAGATGTTCTCTTTTTGCCTAACCTAGCTAAAGCAGATTTTCATTGTCAGCCACCAAAAGGGCCCTAACCAAATATAGAACTAATGGCTGCACTGGCCATGAGAACTAATCAGCTCACAGCCATGTCTTCTATTCCTGTGGACTCACTATGAAAGTCACTATTTTTTTTTTTTGAGATGACATGTCTCCTTGACTTTTAAAGAATATTTCATCAGCATCTGACTAGACAATTTTAATATAGCCCAAACTCTGAGTGAGTGTTGAATGGTCTGCCATGGAAAAATCTTCCCAATTTTCCCAATAGGAAAAAAATTAAAAACCTCACTATGTTTACTAACTGATGTGTTCACCCAATAACCAGTAATGTCAATACTAGTATTGACCCATTTTACATAGGAGGAAACTGAGGCATAGAGAGGGTAAATAACTTTCCTTAGGTCACAGAGCTAGTAAATGGTGAAGCCAAGACTTGGGCCCGGATGTGACTACAGATCCAAGATTTCAATCATTTTTTTGTACTTGGGGTGAAACCAAAATTCAATGGTTGAAAGCAAACTCTGGATGCTACCTGAGAATATTACTTCTAGAGAGCCGTCTAATTAAGAATCTCTGGGATGAAGCAAATAAGGTAGGTTAGAGGGTCCTGGAAGTTTTCATAGATGAGTTAGGATGAACTGAGCCAGAGAAAGAAAGAGATGGAGGATGTTACCATCTTGCCATCCATTTTCTCCTTTAAACAGATCTCTGATCTGTATTCCTACATCCATCCCTTCCCCAAGTGGTCCATGTGCTAGGGGTGGCTGACCTCCAAGAAAAGACCTTATTTGTCTAAGAATAAACTTATCCCTCTTGCCAGTATTTGGGCATGTGAGATGTAAGACGATTTCTGGGGAGCGTATGAAACAATTTTACTTTGAGCTTATGTGAAAATGTTCAGAAGCAATGCCTCATAGCAAAATCTCACAAAGTCTTAGCACCATAGAGCAGCAATAAGCATTTATTTAGTTTATCTAGGCTTCTCTAGTTAGGTTAATTCAGTTCTCTTGATGTTGGCTGGGCTCACTAATGAGCCTGGTGATCAGCTGAGTTAGTTTATGTTATACATCTAAGTCTCCCTTCCTTTCCAGAACCAGTGAGCTAGCTTACACATGTTCTTCTCAACACAACGGCCGAGGTGTAAGAGCACCAGTGGAAATGTATGAGCTTATCGCAAGCCTAGGCTTTATCACATCTACCAACATCTCACTCGCCAAAGAGAGTCACATGACCAAGCTTAACATCAAGACTGCCCACTAAATTACCATAGTAGATCACATGGCTAAGACCAATATCCAAGGATTAGGAAGTCTGCTCCTTCCTGGGAATGATGGGGAGGGTGATGAATATTTCTGAGCAATAATCTCATCTAGCACAGGGACATGCATGGAAGTGAGACCCCGAAGAATGGCAGCCCACCTCCCTTTCAGTCCCTAGATAACGCCAACACACACAGAGAAAATAGGGGCTCTGATAGGACCCCAAGAAAACTGGAGCCACAAGTTCAAATCAACCTGAAGTTCTAGCTGACCTCTGGAATTCAGTAATGTTGGCCAAGTTTGACATTATTCAAACAAGTTTGAGGTAGATTTTATGTTACTTGCAGCTGAAACTCTCCCAATTCAGAATTATCTTAGAACATTTAAGAACAAAGGCCCAGAGATGTGGATAAACATAGCACACTGGGAAAAAGCAATACAAAGAGCCTAGAGAGGTAGTTTCCTTTTCCAAATGTTTTGCCTTAGGAAACCAAACCATCCCTTCCTCTTACCACCTACTCCCTTGTGGCAGATCTATTCCTTGATTTTGTGTAATTTGATCCATTCTCAGGTTTGTTTAGCTCACCTTCCAGCTGGTGTGGTAATGTCCTGATGGAACATTATTATTCACTGCAAGCTCTTCTCAGGTCAGTAAGAATCAGGTCTGCCTTATTCCAAAGACTCCAGGGCACTAAGTTATTCAGCTGGGAAGAGTGGCCCTGTACCCCTCCTGGGGTTGAATCTTGAAATTCTCCTCTTAAATTCTCCTCTGCCACTTTCCTCTGTTTACATTGATTGAGATTGTTCCCTCCTTCCCATAGAGCTCTTGTTTCCTAGATGTGGCAGGCAGCATTTATTTTCATCCTCCTGCCCCGTCATGTTACAGTGATAACAGGACACAAATTGAGTGGGCAGTCAGTCAAAGGGTCTGTAAAAGTAAAAAATACTGTGAAGGAGCAAAGGGTAATATCTCAGAATCAGAATAAATCTCTTAAAATAATACTTATAAAGCCTTACTGTGTACTTATAACTTAACTAAGACATTTTTGACACCCTGGAAGGTAAAAGTTTAAGTGAGAACATGACTAATATTCACTGGATACCTACGATGTGCTGGGCACAATATGGGTTCCACCATGTACATTACACATTCAATATTTACAATGATCCTGAGACATAACCATCATTATCTTCACTTTAGGGAGAAAATAATTAACTCTTTAGGTCTCATTGCTAACATGGGGGATTTGAATTTGGACTTGAGTCCATTGTATTTATCTATACTTTACAAAAGAGATATAGCACCATGGTTACAGGCAGACTTGCCCATGAGAATAGTAAAATTGGACCCTGCCATCTACTAGTTGTAACTTTGGCCAAATTACTTAACCTTTCTGTGCTGTAGTTTTCTCATTCATCGAATGAGAATGATCCTATTATTGACCACTGAGTGTAGCTGTCAGAATTAAATGAGATAATACACAGAAAACCCTCAGCACAATGCGTTATGCATAATGAACTCTGCAAAGATGGCTGTTTTTATTATACAGTGAATGCCTGGTACAATACTGTCCATTAGAGTTCTGTGATGATGGAGATGTTCTACATTTGTATCGTCTGATGCTTTAGCTTCTATTGAGAACTTAAAGTGTGGCTAGTGCAACTGAGGAACTGGATCTTTCATTTCATTTCATGTTAATTACAATTGAAATGTGAATGGCCAGATGTAACTATTGGCTACCATACTGAACAGACAGGTGTAGTATGTGCCAGATACAATAGATAAAAGAAAGAAGATTCATTTCCATTTATAGGGAGCTTATGGTTTAGAGGAGGAACAGTCTGACAAGCAAATTATTAGCAGACATGATAAGTATTATAGCTATAGAGAAAATACTGTGGAAACTCCAAGAGGAAGGGAACTTGTGTTTGGGGATCAGGGAGAGCTTTTTAGATGTAAGGACAGTTGAGTTAGGCCTTGAAGAATGAGTGAGATTCAAGTTATTCATCCAACAGATATGTGCTCAGTGCCTTCTCTGGGTCAGCAGTGAGCTTGAAAGAGCATATACTGTATTGTCAAATGAGAGATTTTATTTTATTAGGTAAGAGTTCAGGGGAGACATCCATGTTAGTTAGACTGTTTGGGAAGATCTTGTAAAAAGTAGATCTCAAAGTGTCCCTTGAATCAGAGGTAGGACTTGGATGATGCCAGGAGAAAAGGGAGTGCATGCCAGTAAAGAGAACAGCATGGGGAAAGAGGTGACGATGAGAAGAATAGCTAACTATCAGACTAGCCTAACTGAAGTGGAGAACGTGAGGTGAGAACAGCTTTGGTGAGGGCCCTCTGGGGATGAGGGTAAAGTTGGAAGAGTATGAAGCATGTTTTGAATGATGGTTAATGGAGTTTTACCTCTGTAGCACTCAGGATTTTGGAGCCCTATATTGTAAGTTGTATAAAGCAGTATATAGATGGGTTCAAAGTGCAAAGACAGAGGCTCATTTGGGAAAGAGCACCCAAACAGGCAATGTTCAATGTTTACATTTCCTGGTATTCTGGCTGCCAGCATCCATGCATCCATTCCCTTCTCACAGCCTCCCTGTTCATCCTCAGATCCCTAAGGTATGTGTGGGGAGGGTTGGGGGCGAGGGGGTCAGCTTACCATTGGATGCCTGGTGCTGTGGTCTCTCCACTGTCTCCTTCCCACTGCAGGGGGAACCAGGCATTGACCTTGGACTCAAGCATTCGGAGCCAGGGAGGGGACAGTTGAGATTAGAGGATCACTTTTGCAGTGTGGCAGGGGCAGCTGTGCACAGCAGGATGTCCTGAACAGACAGGCAGCATGACTGTGGCCCTGGCTGTCAGGTCCCCTCTGGCTCTTGCCTGTTCTCAGAGTCAGACCCCCAACCTCCTGCAATTTGTATAGACTTCCACTAAATCTCCACTCAGTGAGATCATCAGTCACTTTCCTGCTTATAGCGAAGACCCTAGCTGATACATTTGAAAATAAACCTGGAAGCGGAAATCTTGGTAGAGGCCCCAACTCCGCCCTAACCTGCCATCTCAGGGAAGTCCTCCACCACTGGGCCTTGCTGTGGTCTCTCTGACAAGGGACCCCACTGGTGATTTCTAAGAAAATTTTGAGCAAGCATTGAACCATACCCTGGACTCCAGCAAAGGCTTTATTTCAGTGCAGGGCAGTGGAAGCAGAAGGAAAGGGTGGCTGCGAGAAACATTACAAACTCATACGACTTGGCGGCTGACTGCATAGAGAAGGCAATGAAGTAGGGTGAGTATAAGATGGCTCTAAGCTTTAGAACCCGAAGGAAAGGAATATTTGTTTTAAAATCACCCTAGAGCCACTTTTGTCATTCTGTTAGTTATTATCTCCATTTGACCAAAGAATCAGGGTTTAAAAATATCTCTTTGCCCTCCCTTCTTGTTTTTTCCCTTGAGCAAGCTTTGGCCATAACCATCTAAATCCATCAGGGGTTCTTTAGTCCTCAGAAGGTTTGTAACCCACTGGTAATGGAGTCATTACTGTCATCTGGACTTTAGAGCCAAAGGAAAGGGCACCTGGTGACAAACAGCTCAGTCGACTTGGAAATGTGTCCGTCCAGAAAGTGAGGTCTATTCTGGATGGACCCAGCTGTCACTTTTCTGTTCCTCACACACATAGGAAGCAACCTGGGCTCCGCTGTTGTCCCCTCTGTGAGGATTTGTAGACTTCTGTCTGGCAAGAAGCATCCAGTCCAGCCTTGCAGTACAAGTCCACGCTGTTCACTGTGCAGAAGTGTGCTGAGCCAGGCTCTGAGCTAGGCACCATAATGCAGAGATGAAAGACAGGGCCAGTTTCAGGAGCTCCCATCAGCTGGGCTGAGTGTTGTCCCCAAGCTCCCTCATTATTACTCATTTTGCCTGTGGATGCATTGTGGGCCAATTCCTGAGCACTGACTTTTTCTCTTGTTCTGTATTCTTCACATGCCACAGTGGGTGTTCACATGTACTCTCTGAGAACCCCACTTTGCTTTGTTTGGAGTAAAAGCCTTATTGTGTAGTAGCTAGGAGAGTGGGTCATGGGCTTATACAGATTGAGTTCAAATCCCCCTCCAAACCTGGCTCTGTGACAGGGGCAAGCTATTCAAGTTCTGTGGGCCTCAGTTTTCTCATCTGTCAAATGGAGGACAGGTAATAATAGCATCTGCTATTTGAGGTTAAGCAAGATGTTGCACTTGTCATATAGAGTGGACTCAGGGTACATGGCTGGTGTATTCCCCTAGTGCAGTGGTCGGCAAACTGCGGCTCGCAAGCCACATGCAGCTCTTTGGCCCCTTGAGTGTGGCTCTTCCACAAAATACCACGGCCTGGACCAGTCTATTTTGAAGAAGTGGCGTTAGAAGAAGTTTAAGTTTAAAAATTTGGCTCTCAAAAGAAACTTCAATCGTTGTACTGTTGATATTTGGCTCTGTTGACTAATGATAGTTGGCCCTAGTGACCAAAGAGCTGCAAGGATGCTGTGTATAGTTCAGAAAGATGGGGACAGCTGCCTCTTCCTTCCCTCCCTCCCTCCCTCCCTCCCTCCCTCCCTGTTCCTTCCCTTCCTTTTTCTCTCCTCCCTCCCTTCTTTTCTCTGTTCTTTCTCATTCTTCCTTTCTTCCATTTTTTTTCTTTTTGCTCTTTATATATCTCTATACCTATCTCTCCCCCATTCTCTCTTTCTCCCCTCCATATCTTTCAGAACAAGGGAAATTATTAGTTATAATTTATATTTAAATGCATAAAGTATTGAGAAGACAGGCTCAGTGAATTAGATCTGGACCATGTTCTCTTTCCTAAGAAGATAGACCTTTATCTTCTCTTTGTGTTGATAGGCACCAAGCATCTCTTGTGCAGCCAGTTTACTCAGAATTCCCCACCAGTACGACCCACATAGGAACCTTCCCAAAAGCAGCAAAAGAGAGCAAAGCACAACTACATTTTCCCTTTTTCTCTAGAATTGCTGACTGGTTTTCTGGCAGTGGTATGCTGGCTCTCCAGAAATATAGAACAAGAAAGAGAGGGGGGAAGGGCCCGAGAGCTTGCCAACTTCTGTGGTTTAAATACTCCCATCATGGTCGAATTCAAGCTTCCAGCATAAATCACAGAACTCGAGCTGGGAGAGATGCGCACTGTCAGCTTTCAAGAGCTGTTCCTGCTCATCCTGCGCAGGAAGCTGCAGACTTGCCTGCTCTAAGACCTTCCCCCTTCACTCTCCCACCCCAGGGTGCTCATCCAGCCCTCAGCACCAAGTCCCCTCCAGGTTTCCTGCCTCCATTCTCTGCCCCTCTCTCCAGCAGCCAAAATAATGCTCTGAAACTCAGATCAGAATATGTTCCTTCTCTGCTGTGTACTCTTCGTGGCTCAGCTTTGTCACCCCATCACTCCTTTACCCTCCCCTGGAGTGACCCAGGCCTCCCATTGTGATGCAGAACCTGTGCCACTTCCAGGGCTTTGCCCCTCTGACATGCTGCCTGGCATGCTCTTCCCAGGGGTCTGACCCTCCTCCTTTGTCTGCCTAGTGAACTTCCAACAGCTCTGATGCCTCATCCCAGGGAGCCGTCCTGACCCTCTCTCCTAGTCTAGATAGCATTATTTACTCTCTTACCTGGGACTCCTTGATCCCTTTCTCTCATCTACCAATCATTCTGGCATTCTGCTGCTGAGGGGACCAGCTGCTCCTTCTCCATTTACTACCTACCTCTCCAGGCCTCTGGGAATTTCTGTTTCTGTTGAGGACAGAGACAACCTCTTGGCTAATGAGCTGATCCCTTTGTACTGGCCAGCCTGTGAATGAGCCAGCCTTGCTCCACTGGCCACCTCTGTTCTCACGAGGTACCCAGGGGCTGTGCTGCTTATCTTAGCCGGGACTGTGGACAGGGTAGTTTCAGCAAGAGAAGGAAGTTGAGGCAGGACAGATGCTGTGGTTGGGAAGTTCTGGATTTTGCCTCATACACATTTTTGGTGGGAATATTCATTTCTTGTGTTTCCTGATTTACATCTACCTGGGATACATCTAATTCACTTAATCATTTCATTCTAAAGATAATGCCATTTTAGTATACACATTTCCCTTTCATTATCCTGCTACAAAGTGTTGCCTTCAGCTTATTGCTGCTTTCCCTGAGTTCTCTCATTCAATTTTAGGCTCCCTACTTCAGCCAGAGTAGAGCTAGAACAGAGCACAAAAATCTTCTTTTGTGAAGCACTTTCATTAACATGTCATCCCAGCGTCAAACTGGCTCCAGGCAGAAAGATGGAAATAGACTGGTTTCATCAATGAGCGCTGGAAGCATACATTAAAACTCTCCATTATTCATCTCTTCGTAAAATATTTCTTCAAGAAGTTGTGCATTGCAACATACAATATAACATTCGTATCCAATGTTTACAGAGATTGCTTTAAGCAAACTCGTTGTACTCTATATAATGAATATGGCAATAAAATATATATTCACTTCCTGATCACAAATCATAGCACGTTAAGCCCGCTTCTCCCTGGTGCTAGTACATGGAGGAAAAATGATGTGTGAGCTCCCTCCCCCTTGAACATCCTTCTCTGGGAGGAACCCTCTCTGCGTGCTGTGGAGCATGGAGCTCGTTCATCTCCCAGGCTTTCTTGTCAGGGCTCTGGGGGTTGAGGGGTGGCAAGGCCATCATTTGAAACACACCGAGGAAGCACTGCTGTGAGTACAGCACAGTAGCAAATGGTCTATTTTAAAAATGTGAGTTTGTCCAAGTTCTCTGGAAACATGTTACCCTGAATACATCATTTCAGCCCTGAGTAGAATGGGTAGAAAAATCCAAGTCATCAAAGTTGTTTTGCTTTTCTTAAGTGAGAAAGCTCATTCTCTGCTTATTGTTGAAATACTAGTTAAATGGCATGATGGTGAGAATCAAATAGAGGACTTCTTGGGTCACTCCAAGATTGGGGGAGCAGTGAGGAACCCTGAATTGTCTTCTTTACCAAGGGAGTGAATAAATGCCAGTAGTCTCTATCTGTGACCACTGTGTCTTCTGCCCATGACCTCAGAGGATCTGGATAACCCTCAAATCTTCACTGGTGTGACAAGTGTACAAAGTATGTCATCCTGATCACCAGAGATCCTTACTGTGGGCAGCTTAGGAGCTGTGAGCAGTTACACACTCTGGATTGAAATTCCACCTGAGCAGTAAGGTTTCCGAGGGGTGTGGCATATGCTCAGGAGAGTTAGGTTATTTGCTCTACAGGGAACCCAAGAAATGAACTAGGTATTGATTTGCCCCTATTTGTCTCCAAACTGCCTCCAAAGTTATTTCTAGATGTGGCTCCTTGCCTATAGGAGTCTTCTTGTCCACAATATAAATTCCAAACCCTAAAGTATGGCCTACAAGTGTTCTGGGGTGAACCATGTGGTCAGCCTTTCTCATCCATCCCATTCCTCTCTCATTTTTGTAGCATCCCCGTGGTTTACAAAGATTGATTGTCCAGTTTCAAAGGTGGCTCTGATTGGCTTAAGCCAAAGGATAAACCTCTTGGTCACTGATTGGCTGTGACGTTCCAGACCTAATTCAATTGGCCCATGTCTTTCTCTAGCTCCAAAGATTGGTTCAGGAGTGGGCTAGTTACCAAAAAGCCCAGGACTCTTTGTCAGATGTCCCAAGGAACAGGCTTCTTTGCTTCCCTAGATGTTTCTTGGGAAGCATGTAATCTGGGCAGTTGGCAGCCACTCTGGGACTGTGAGAGGCACAGTATTAGGATAAAGGAGATAAAAGAAAAGAGTGAAGAGTAGAAATGTAAAGAAACCAGCTCCTTGGGGACATGACTGAGTCATGGGATTACACCAGTGTTAAACCTGACCATACAGGTATTCTTTTTTGTTTTTTTAAGCTATAAGTGTACGTATACCAAAGTGGGTTTTTTGTTATTAGCAACTAAAAGCCTCTGACTAATATGCTGCTTATAAAGTAGTTCTGAATTCCTTTCTAGATTTATCTCTGTGCTTTCCTGTATGTACCAATGGTTTAGCCTTAAAATATTACTGTTTAGCCCTGGCCAGTTTGGCTCAGTGGATAGTGTCGGCCTGCAGATTGAAGGGTCCCATGTTCAATTATGGTCAAGGGCATGTACCTTGGTTGCAGACACATCCCCAGTGGGAGGTGTGCAGGAGGCAGCTGATTGATGTTTCTCTCTCGTTGATGTTTCTAACTCTCTATCCCTCTCATTTCCTCTCTATAAAAAAAAACACAAACAAACAAACAATAAAATACATTTAAAAAATATTACTGTTTATTCTTTGTGAATTTTCACATTTGGCCCTCTCTGCCTTCACTATCCTATCTTCCTCTTCATGTTATAAACTCCTACTCATCCTACAAAATCCAACTCAGTATCATCTCCTCTGAAATTCCGCCAGCTCTCCTTTGTCCATCCCAGAAAGAATGAAAGCCTCCCTTCTCAGTGCTCCTCAAGCACTACTTACATAGCTATGGTAGAGCAATTTAAACACATTTACCAATAACAGTTGGGCAGCTAATATGGATTGTTCTGCTGGGCAATGTGTTTTATAGGTTATCACTCTGTTTAACCTTTACAGTTATCTTATTATATTATTTTAATGCTTGAGGCCCAAATATACGACAAACCGTGCAAGAGTAGGCCTTCCTTCCCATGGCTTCTGGCACCAGCTTCCCTCTGGCACCGAGGACCTGGGCTGGCTTCCCCCAGGCTGCCCGTAGGCACCCAGGACCCCTCTGGCTTCCCTGCCACCCCAGCTCCATCAGGAAGGATGTCTGAAATGACGTCTGGAAGATGTCCAGTCTGATTAGCATATTACTCTTTTATTATTATAGATAATCCTATCCTATATAATAAAAGGCTAATTAATATTCAAATCAACCCAACAGCAGAACGATTGGTCACTATGATGCACACTGACCACCAGAGGGCAGATGCTTGATGCGGGAGCTGTCCCCTGGTGGTCAGTGCACTCCCATGGGGGCGCGCAGCTCAGCCAGAAGCCGGGCTCAAGGCTGGTGAGCATAGCATGGCGGGAGCCTCTCCTGCCTCTGCAGCAGTGCTTAAGGACCCCTTGGGGGATGTCCGACTTAGAATGTTGTTCACGGGGCCTCTAGTTTTAAATATAAAGTAACAGTTGAGAAAGGTAAAGGAACTTATCGAGGTGTTCACAGATTGCAAGAAGGGGGAGCTGGGTTAAGCCATCTAATTCCAGAATCTGGGCTCTTAACCTCTGTGCAGTGTTGTCTGTCAGGCTAGTGCAGTCGTTGGCAAACTCCTTAGTCAACAGAGCCAAATATCAACAGTACAATGACTGAAATTTCTTTTGAGAGCCAAATTTTTAAAATTTAAACTATATAGGTAGGTACATTGTTATTAACTTAATTAGGGTACTCCTAAGCTGGCCTTTGCTAAAAACTCAAGGGGCCAAAGAGCTGCATGTGGCTTGCGAGCCGCAGTTTGCCGACCACTGGGCTAGTGATTCTTTGAAGCCAAACACTTATCTTTATTCATGGGTGCCTGAATGCTCCAGGCACTCAGGGAATGCTAGCAGGACTAATGAACCAGAGGATGGATGGGTGGATCTGTGTAGGCCCTTCACGCCACAGATCCAACCAGGACTGAGATGGGATAAATGACATGGTGGGCTTAAGTAGAGATCATCATTGAACTTCTACAACATCTTGCTGTCTTTGAAAGAAAATTGTATTTCTCTAAAAGGAACTCCCCAAAGCAAGAGAATACAAATAAAATCCCCAGATGCCTGGACTTTTCTTTCATCATGGAACCAGTCTAGGTCCCTCCTAGTTGAGACCTGAGTGAAGCAGACCTCCTGTGTCCTCTCCAGAATCAGGTTCTGTCTTCTTTTGTGAACTCTCTTTTAATTGTTACTAAAGCCTAACTCATTTGGGATGAAAAGAGAATAGAGTGAAATAGTTTCAAGTTCTGACTTAGGAGGTCTGTTTATAACTACTTAGACATCAGGTTTTGAAAGAGGGAGGAAGGTTTGAGTACAGAACTCAAAAGAACATTGAAAATAAGAAATAGAGTCACACGCCTTCTAATTAGCCAGCAGTAGGGTAGAAGTTCCGAGCTCTGTCATGTTGCCACCATGTAAGAGGAAACTGCGGCGTTAGTTTAATTACTTAAATTTATGAGATGAAACTAACAACTTTTATAATCATTTAGATAATATTTCTATTCTGATGGCTGTGCCATCAGTTAGGTATTTATTAAAACAATTCATTTTTTAAAACCCCACAAACCCACCTGCATTTTAATGACCTAAGGGGCTCTTTTAATTTCTCTTCTCTGATTTCTTTAAATAGGGCCCTCACCAAATGCCCATATTTCACAAGCCTCTCAACTGTGTTCATTCAACATCCACTCTGGACACTTGCCAATGCCATCAGCACCCCTGAGAGAAAGAGCAGCAAAGAGTCCTCCAGATAGAAGTGACTCTGGGGGTCGACTCATATCTTGAGTAATAATAAATCTTCCTCCTCCTCCTCCTCCTCCTTCTCCTCCTCCTCATCCTCACAGCTCAGAGTTCATTTATCGACTACACTTCGTTCCAGCATTGCGTTCACTAAGCAGAGTCCATCAATCATCTCCAAGTCTCCCGGACTGGATATGAGGCTTACACGTGTGCCTGCTCACTCCTGCTTCTTAGGGAAGCTGCCCACGCCCAGCCCCACTGCTTCACCCCTTCCCCAGCCACGTGCTTCATGAAACCAGGGCTGAGAGCCTGACAGAAGGACAACGCTCCCGGGAGTGGCTAGAGACTGATTTGTGAGGCCTAATTAAAGACATTAACTTGGCCAATAACATTCTCTTGGGAACCTGACCTAAGCACAGCCGGGCTCTGCCAGCTCTCAGTGGGAGCTGCGGCAGAGAGGATCGGACTGGAACTGAGACAGCCTGGAGTCCACAAACCCATTTAGATTCTGTGTGAAATTTGGGGTTTGCGTGTGTTAAATGGTATGGACAGCTTCACTACTTTGAGTTGTAAGCATGATCTGATCTTTTATTTACTGATGAACTGCTCTGTTACCTCCTTCCCTGAAGTTTTACTGCACCCTTTTAAGGCACCTTACCCCTGAGTAATCCACGAAGCCTGAGGTTCCCTGTCCTACAGGGCTGAGTCCACCTCCTGCTTGCAGGCTAGGAAAACTCTGGGAACTGACCAGTGTCTGCTGTTCGTCCTGCTGCCATGCAGACTGGGCTGAAGCCGGTCCCCACCATCAGCCACCGGCCACCCTCCTCCTGCTGTAATGACACCTGTGTAGTCCTGGCGGGGGACCTGAGCCAGGCTCACGCTCCTGGCTCTGCAGCAACTAGGGGGCCAGGTCAGTGCGCTGTCCTCATGTCTTTCAGAGCACATGACTCCGGACCAGGCCCTCAATACACAGCATCCAGCCCCAGTCCTTTGTCCCCACCACAGGGTACATGTCCTGCATCTGCTCTTTGAGGTGGAGCTAAATGACAGCAGGTAATCTCTCTCCCACCCCTTCCTTCTCTAATAGAGCCAAAGCATCTGAATCAAGGTGGGCTTCCGACATCCCTCTGACTGACACAGGTAGGGAAAAAACCAACAAGTTATAATATCTACCTGAGCATTTCACCAACTGTATTTATCTGAGAACAGGGCCCTAGCTCTGATCAGCTTTTCAGTGGTATTTATAGTTTAGAAATAGATGAGAGAGAGAGAGAGGATGCAGCACTGTAGAGAGAGGTCCAGAGCACCTGGGGGCCTATTGGGAGGCAGCAGGAGGGAAGCACCCCTGTCAGTGGGAGGAACCAGCCCCTCCTGTGGGACAGAGCTGAGGGAGGAGGCCTAGACTGTCACCAAGTCTCATGAATGGAGATGCTCTAGAGTGACAGTGCCACACTCCGTGAAAGGTTCCCACATCTAGTGTAGAGTGAATAAGACTGTATAAAGTTTAGAACAAGCAGAACTACCTATAGTAACAAAGGTCAAAAGAGTGGTTGTCTTGGAGGGACCCTGACAGGCAGGGCAGAGGAGGAGTGGTGGCCCTATCTCAGGGGTTGGCCTATTTTCCTCAAGGACCAGCTAGTTAAGATATTTTGGCTTTACTCATATGTGGAATCTAAGTAACAAAATAAACTGATGAACAGAGTGGATCTAGAGACATGGAAGCATGAAACAGAGTGCAGAATCTCAGAGGGAAGGCAGGGGTGGATGAGTGGATGGGAGGTAATCAACCAAAGACCTTGTATGCATATATTCATGGCTCATGGGCACAGACAATAGGGTGCTGAAGGCCTGGGGTGGGAACGGCTGGAGGGGATCAATGGGGGGAAAAAGGGGACATATGTAATACTTTCAACAATAAAGAATTATATTTTAAAAAAGATTTTTGGCTTTGAAGCCATAGGGCCTCTGTGGCAATTATTCAAATAGCCTTAGACAAGATGCAAATGATGGTGTAGTTATATTCTGATCAAACTTTTTGCAAGGACCATGGCAGAGGGGATTTGGCCCACAGGCCTGAGCTTGCTCATCTGTATCTGGATGTGGGTCGCAATTACAAGGGTGTGTGTAGAAATTCACTGAGCCAAGCACATATGATTTAGGTACTCTATTGTACAGCAATTATATCTCAGTTAAAAGAAAGAGAGGAAAAAAGAAAGGAAGGAAGGAAGAGAAGAAGAGGAAATAAAAGAAAAACAGGAAAGGGAGAAGAAATCCATTAAGAGATAAAAAAAAAAAAATGTTTCATGGATTCCAGGTAGTTGGGCTCTGGAATGAACCAGAATCTGAACCCAAAACCCATCAGAAGTCGTGCTCCGGGGTATTGTGAGGCTCTGTGTGTATCTCCGCATCACTCCCAGCGCCCTCTCTGACCTGAGCTGGCTGCAGTGCCTTCCCAGAACACTCATCATTACTCATCGGTGAGGTGTAATCACGTCGGCTGAACTGATGAGACAGGCTCCTGGAGGTTGAATAACCTGCCTGGGATCACACAACTCACACGCAGTGGTGGCTGGCTCCACACCTCCACTCTCCAGTCATTGCATGTGCCTTTAGACTCTCCTGAAACAGGCCCCTCTCCCCTGGGCAGATAGAAGAGAGAACATTTCCTAGGACCTGATTCAGCCTCACCTGGGAGTTCCCTCATTGCTGACTGTCCTTTGTGTTCTCATGTACCAGCTCATCCACAATTGTTTGCTCTTAGGACTAAACTCGACAGGAGATGGAGAAAAACACACAGCCGAGGTCAGATGGCAGCAGACTCTCCCCTCCATTAAGTCTGTCTTCCTCTGCAAACAGCACCTGATCAAAGAAATTATCTGAACCTTTTCTGTAGGCAGCCATTCGGCAGGATGGTGTCATCTGTGGGCTCTAGCCTCCCCTGTGGATAAGTTTTTGCTCCCCACACCAATCTCACTGGCCCCAGAGTGAACACGCATGGAAGAAAAGGGATTCTGCCATTAGCTATACCCATAGGGTTTTCCAAAAGCTGTCATTAGGCAAAGTGGAAGAGAATTTAGTTCTCAGGAACTCTAGCTCCTTGAATCAGAAACAGGGGCTTTGTTGTTTTGTTTTTGTGTTAAATTGTCCTTACAATTTAGAAGGCTCAACCTGTGACAGGAAATATATTTTGTACCTTTGATTTTGCACTGAAGCTGTGAGAAAGGTCTTTCTGTGGCAGGAAGGATGCTCAAGATCAGTGTACACCTGGTCTCTCTGGTCATACTCAGCCAGGAAGAAAGAGCCTTGCAGATTATAAACTTCCCTAGGCAGGATATTCTTAGCTCTTGCCTTGCCTCAGACCGAGCTAGTTTTCTATTACCACAAATGTAGTGGTTTAAAAGAACATAAGTTTATTTTCTCAGTCTTGGAGTGCAACATGGGTCTCACTGGACTGGGCTAAAGTCCAGAAGTTGGCAGGGCTACATTCCTTTCTGGGATCTCCAGGGGAAAATCTCTTTCCTTATTTTTTCCAGCTTCTAGAAGCTCCCCCACATTCCTTGGCTTGTGGCTCCTCCCATCTTCAAAGTCAGCAAGGTCATACCTCTCGGTGCTTTTCTTCCATAGTGATGTCTTCCTCTCACTGTCGGGCTCTCCTGCCTCCATCATTCACATCGAAGGACTCTGATTACACTGAGCCCATCTGCATGATGCAGGATAATAAGGTCAACCAGTTCACAACTTTAATTCCATCTACAACCCAATTCCCTTTGCCATGTAGCCTAACATAGTCACAGGTTCCAAGGATTAGGGCGGGGATATCTTTGGGGATCATTATTCTCTGTTCTCATTATTTTATCAATGAGTACTGAAGATCTGTGCATGATGTACTCATTTTCCCTGAACATATGTAGCAGGGCACATGGTTATGTGTTTCCTTCCAATTTCAGAATCGAGATTGACGAGGACATTCGCTTATTATCACTCAAAGGACAAAACAATGGCAGTGTTTAAGGGGTTCAGCATTACTATGTGGCCTTTATTAGAGCAAGCCTCCTTCCTTTGCCTGTGGTAATTCTCAGTTTCTTCTTTTGTCTCACCCAGAACCTGCTTTTACCAACAACAAATTGTCACAAACAAGTTTAAGAAATTGTTCAAATACTATAACTCACTAAAGGGGGATGTGCAAAACATGTATGAAAAATTTAAAATGCTTACCCAGAGCAGTTAATATAGTGCATCCTGAACAGATAAGTTGGATTACTTGCTATTTTCTAATGACTGTTGGGGTATTTGCCTATTACCTACAGGTGTACAGAGCTACAAACATTTCTCTCTCGAGTCCAGGAGGCATTTATCATGGCTCAGATCTGAGATGGGCAATTTACACAATAAAACCAGTATGTAAATGAATATGTCCACATAGTGAGTGATTAATGACGAGAGTTTAAAAACAAACTGCCTGGGTTCAAATTTTAGCTCTTCCTCTTACTAGCTGTGTGCCTTAAGCAAGTTTGTTTACCTCTCTGTGTTTCACTTCTCTTGCTTTGTAAAATGAAGATGATAATGGTACCTATCTCACAGGGTTGTTGTAAATATGATATATATATATATATCTCCTATCTGATAAAAGGGTAATATGCAAATTGACCATCACCCCAACACACAAGATGGCCACCCTCATGTGGTCAAAGATGGCCACCACAAGTTGGCCAGCAGGGGAGGGCAGTTGTGGGCAATCAGGCCAGCAGGGGAGGGCAATTGGAAGGGACCAGGCCTTCAGGGGAGGGCAGTTGCGGGGGACCAGGCCTGCAAGGGAGGGCTGTTGGGGGCTATCAGGCCTGCAGGGGAGGGCAGTTAGGGGTGACCTGGCCTGCAGGGGAGGGCAGTTAGGGGTGACTGGGCTGGCAGAGGAGGGCAGTTAGGGGGGACCAGGCCTGCAGGGGAGTTCAGTTGGGGGGGACCTGGCCTGCAGGGGAGGGCAGTTGGGGGGGACCTGGCCTGCAGGGGAGGGCAGTTGGGGTGACCAGGCCAGCAGGGGAGGGCAATTAGGGGCAATCGGGCTGACAGGGGAGCAGTTAGGTGTCAATCAGGCTAGCAGGGGGTAATTAGGGGGTGAACAGGCTGGCATGCAGAAGCTGTTAGGGGCAATCAGGCAGGCAGGCAGGGAGGCAAGCCATTGGGAGCCAGCAGTCCTGGATTGTGAGAGGGATGTTCAACTGCCCATTTAGGCCCAATCTACCAGGGGTCCCGGATTGGAGAGGGTGCAGGCTGGGCTGAGGGACACATACAGCCCTTTGCCTATGCATGATTTTCGTGCACCGGGCCTCTAGTGTGTGTGTGTGTGTGTGTGTGTGTGTGTGTGTGTGTGTATGATGCTTACAACACTGTTAAATCTTGGTAAGAACAGTGAGCTTCTATGGCACTTGAGCCAGGACTCATCCTCTCCTTCCCATCCCCCATAGCTTCATATTGCAGAGGTTAAAATTCAGGTGAGTGTTGCCAAGATGTTGGGGCTCCTTTCCTCCATCCAATTCCCACTCATAGGGTAGAGGCTGAGAATATGGGGCCTTTTGGAGAAAAGACCCAAAAGTCTAAATTCAGGATCAGTTCAGAATAACTGAGAGGTAGTAAGTAGCCTATTTAAATTCATAAGGGCTTTTAATAGGAGAAACTTAGATACACAGGCAAAGCAACTACTTGCTGCCAGCGTTGGCCTGCCCAGCAGACATCCACCCCCTCCCAGGACAAGCTGTTTTCTTATTAGGGGGTTAATAGTAAAACTATATGGTGGGGAGTCACGTAAGCCACCAGGAAGAACAATGCATTTCTAAGTTAACAGATAATATCAGGCAGTTATCCACACCCTATATGTTCATTAACCTCCTTTTGGGGGCCTGACATTTATATTTGGGTAGCATTCTGGCTTTCTGGGCAGTCAGCCAAACCTGAGGCTACAGAGAATTAAACAGTCACAGAAGGTTAAATAGAATCCAGGATTTCCCAGGTGCCTTTGCTGCTGGAGACGCATTGCATCTCTGAATGAGTTCCCTACAGGGCCTATTACTTTCACCCACCTTGTTTATAAACAGATGTTCCACACCAGGAGAGGCAAGCTGGAAAGATCAGATGTCACCCCCACCCAGCACCCTGCTCTTAAAGCAGGAGTGTCACTCAGAGAAATGGATCACTGACCCTGATACCAGCTCTGGAGAATGGATTCAGAGATTTTTTCCAAGAGGGAGGCAGCCCTAAGAGAACGTTGGGATGGCTTAACCACAAAGGTGTATAGTAACTAATGTAGGTGAGAATGTGGAGCATCGGAATCCTCAGATACTGCTAGTGGGAATGTAAAATGGTGCAGCCACCTTGGGACACAGTTCTTATCACTTTCTTGATGGAGTCCTTTGAAGACAAAAAGTTGTAATTGTTATGAAATCCAAGTTATTTATGCATATGCATATTGGAAGAGAGGAAAAAGGCAGGAAGAATATATGAAGAAATAATGGCTGAAAATTTCCCCAAATCAATGAAAAGGTTAAACACTGAATTACCATATGACCCAGCAATAGTACTCCTAGGTACATACATATCTAAGAGAATAGCCATACAAAAAGTTATGCACCAATGTCCACCACCCCAGTAGTCATAATATCAAGAAGTAGAAATATCCAAAATGTCATCCACTGATGAATGGATAAACAAAACATGATGTATTTTTATGGTGAAATATTATTCAGCCATAATAAGGAATGAAGTATTGATACACATACTTCAATGTAGATGAACCTTGAAAACATTGTGCTAAATGAAAGGAAGCAGTCACACAAGACCACATATTGTTCATTTTTATGATATATCCACAATAGACAAATCTATAGAGACAGAAAGAAGATCATTGGTCATCAGGGCTATGAGGTTAGGAGAAGGAGAAGTGACTAGGTAGGTATGGGGTTATTTTTAGCATGATGGAAATGTTCAAAAATCAATTGTGACAATGGTTGCATAACTGTGTGAACGTATTAAAAATGATTGAGTTGTGTACTTTAAATTGATTAATTGGATGGAATATGAATTATACCTCAATAAGACTGTTATGGGTGTTGGGGGGCGTGAGACTAGAGAGGTGGGCAGGGAAGGGCCAGCCCGATCCTGCAGGTTCCTTTAGACTTCACAGAGAGTTTGCTTTTATTACAGGCAAACAGGAAAACATTGGCGGTTTCAGAGCAGGAAAGTGATACAATCTAATTTACATTCTCAAAATATTGCTTATTATTCCTTGCTCACATTAAGACTCAAATCACCAATGTTACTATTCTCTAGACTCTGCTGTTTGTGTGGAGTGAATTCATCAAATGACCAGTCTGTGGCCTCCAGGAAACCAGCACCCACCGAATACTCACCAGCTGAAAGGTCCAGGGCCAAGTAAGGCAGCAAGAAGACCTGAACAAGTATCAACCAGGCATCGTCCTGCCTGCTGTGATGGTGGGCCCAGAATGGCTGCACCATCTGCTCAACCTTAAGGCAATTTTAGGAGTAATGCTCAGAAAATCATACAGTGGAGACGTGCACCCAGGCCCCAGCCAGGCTGACCTCTGCCATTTGCTTCTTTGTCTGACACTGATCATGGAAGAGAAAGCCTCAGGTCCCACCTGAGCCATTGCCAAAGTCAGGTTACCCCACAATGAGGATGTTTCCTCTGATAATCTCCTGTGAGTATGTCCTCAAAGACCCCTTGGTCCTAGATATTAACAATAACTTTCAAAATAAATGAATACTTTTAAAGGAACCAATTCCTCTCTCTCTCTCTCTCTCTCTCTCTCTCTCTCTCTCTCTCTCTCTCTCTCTCTCTCTCTCTCCCTTTCTCTCCCTTTCTCTCTCTCTCTCTCTCTCTGCCCATGTGCAGGTGCATGTGTGAGAAACAGTCTCAAACAGTTTTTATATGTGAGGTCTGGCAGCTACAAGCAGGGAAGGAAGGAAACATCTCATTTTGTAGTTAACCTGTCTCATTACATCATTTGTTGGCAGCCTTGGATGACATTAGTTCTGGGAACTGGCCATATGTTTTTGAAAAGATAAGGACTCTTCCTCCAGATATATTGATGGCAATGAGATCATGGCAGGAGAAGCCAGGGTTGTAATAGTAAAACCTAGCATCACAAATTCAGACAAGAGGTCAGATACTCAAATGCCTTCAGGGCCAGAATGATAACATGGCATTGTGTAGCTACTTCCTATCAAGATAGCAGTGAGTTGTGGGTACCTGAAAAGTTGTGGCTCAAATTCATTCAATTAAAAAAAAAGCCACGATGTTAATTAAGCCTAACCTAACTAGTGGGCCTGCAGTTTATAAGCCATGAAATGGGTTTACTGAATCACTTTTAACCTTGAGACTATTTTTTAGTTTCCCCAAACAGGATTCTTTCTATAGATGCTGACTTATTTGTTATAAGTAAGAAATACTCTTGATGGGAGGGTTTCTAATGGTGATAGGCAAGGACAATGGTGATGATTGAGTGTTTTCCATGTACTAGGCACTGAGCTAAGAGTTTTATATTCCTTCTTTATTTTATACACTCACTTCTTTATATCCTCATGACATAGATAGAACTAGAGCCTTGAATTTAACCGAAGAGGTAATTGATGGGCAGAGAAGATGAGTAACTTACCTAAAATTACATATCTCTATAGTTTTCAAAGTCTTCCAGGGAAAATTATTATTTAACAAAACACCTGGTCCTTTAGGACTGTCTTTTATGGGTTTCAGAATGTCCCAAGCATTAACTTGAATTTCAATAAAAAATTTCCAGGCATGTCCATGGATATAAACATTTATTGAAATATGCTTTTAAGGACAATAAATTCACAAATATCTGGTAAAACACAATAAAATAAGGGGCAGAATAGAGATTCTCTAACTAGAACTAAACTTGAAAGTTCTAGATGTTGGTCTAAAGCACAAACTGTATGTTCTGCAAAACCCAAAGTAGTTACTATCTGACCCTTGATAGAAAAAGTTTGTTGTCCTGGCTGGGTTGCTCAGTTGGTTAGAGTGTTATCTGGTACACCAAAAGGTTATGGATCCAATTCCCTGTCAGGACACATACCTAAGTTGTGGGTTCAGTCCCTGGTCAGGGTGGGGTGAGTATAGGAGGCAATTGATCCATGTTTCTCTCACATCGATGTTTCTCCTTGTCTCTCTCTCTCTCTCTCTCCCCCCCCTCCCTTTCTCTCTTTCCCTCTCTATAAAATCAATAAAACATATCCTTGGGTGAGGATTAAAAAAGTAAAAGTTTGCCAAACTTTGGTCTAAAAGAAACCCCAGCCCTAGCTGGTTTGGCTCAGTGGATAGAACGTTGGCCTTTGGACTGAAGAGTCCTGGGTTCGATTCGGGTCAAGGGCAAGTGCTTGGGTTGTGGGCTCAATCCCCAGCAGGGGGCGTGCAGGAGGTAGCCAATCAATGATTCTGTCTCATCATTGATGTTTCCATCTCTCTCCCTCTCACTTCCTCTCTGAAATCAATATAAATATGTTTTAAAAAACCCTCAAAACTAATACCATAAACATAGTACATACGCCATTTCTCCCAATTCTATAACTTTTCCTACTGTGTTTCCTCAGGTTTTGACAATGAAGCAAACCACCAGGATGAACAAATGCCTTGGTGAAATTCCCATTTTACCACCTGCAAGTAAAGGCCCCCTTCTTTCTTTTCTTTTCTTTTTTTTTTAAAATATATTTTATTGATTTTTTACAGAGAGGAAGGAAGGCCCACTAGGGCCTCCCTCCTCGAAGGGAGATGGATAGAAAGTCAGAAACATCGATGAGAGAGAAACATCAGCTGCCTCCTGCACACTCCCCGCTGGGTATGTGCCCGCAACCAAGGTACATGCCCTTGACCGGAATCAAACCTGGGACCCCCGAGTCTGCAGGCGGATGCTCTATCCACTGAGCCAAACCGGCCAGGGTCTCCTTCTTTCTTTACTGGGAAGGTTGAACCCGCATTGGACGGGCCAAGCCACTTGCCCCCAGGCCCTGGAGCAGGTTGGGGCCAATACTGGGTGACAATGATACCAATGATAACAAAACTGTCACCTTTATCCAGTGTTTAAGCACGGTGCTCTGCGCTTTTTTAGAAAACAGAATATGATCATTTGTTTTTTTAACTCTTAAAATTTGGAGAAAAACTCAAAAAGAGAATTGTATAGGCTGCCTGCCACTGAGTGTCTGTTCCCCAAGAATGCATATGTTGAAACCTAATCTCCAAGGAGATGGTATTTGGAGGCGGGACTTGGAGAGGTGATCCAATCAAGAGAGGGGAGCCTCAAGAAAGGCCCTAGATCTCTTTTTCAAGGTCCCAGAGAACTCTGTCCCCACTCCACCCTGTGAGGTTGCATCAGGAAAACTACAGTCTGCGGGGCAGCGGCTGTCATCACACCCAGTCTGCTGGCCCCGCCATCTAGAAGGACAAGAGAGAAATGTCTGGTACTGATAAGCCGCTGGTCTATGATAGTTTGTTACAGGAGCGCAAACAGACTAAAACACTGCCTAAAAGCAACATAAGCAACATTTCTTCTCCGTGTTTGCCGTTCCCATTTTATCACCTGTTTCTCATGATCTGCACCTTTTAACCTTTAGGCCTGGATGAGGTCACAGGGGAAAGAGCTCTGTGTTTTGCAGGCGGCATCTCCCAGAATCTCCTAACTGCCTCCCGGGGTAATTACTGTTATTAGCCCCATCTGATCGATGATAAAAGCAAGGCCTCGACTAGGAAATATCCCGAGATCACGCTGCCTCCTGCTGACTCTTCCGGGAGTGAGCATTTGCAGGACTCCATACCACCCCAGCTTCCAGGATGCCATAGCACCCCAGCGTCCTGTGTGCAGGCTAAGGCTCTGCCTGAAGCTCTCCTCAGGGGCTGGGGTTCTAGAAGTAACCCTGTGGCTGCTGGAAAGGGACAAGTCTCCCGAGGCTGCAAAAGGATAAGCTGGGGGCCTGGAGCCTTTGGACTAGAAGGCACCAGCCTGGGTGGAGTTTCTCTGGGCCCGTTTGTACCTCCATTGCTTTGAGCCCCCTGGGAGCGGGATGCTAGCAGAGCCTCCCAATCCACCAGCTCCAGGTCACTGAAGGCCAGGTGAACTGGTTTCCAACAGCAGCACATTGGAACCTGATTGGGAATTAGATTAGTCACGGGCCCCAGGTGGTGACTCTTCTATAAGAATGTGTGGGACGCTTGGAGCAGATGCTGGAAAAAACGTGTCACCCAGAGAAAGCAGAGATGCACACCGGTCCTCCAGGAGGCCTGAGGGAAACACCTGCAGCCAAGCCATCCTTTTAAGAATGGGAACGTGGTGAGTAGCCAAGCTTTGCTTTCAAAGTAAAGAAAGGCAGTGCTGGGAAAGGGGTGGGAAAGGACAAGGAGGAGATGGTCAGGTTTCATCTTTCCTTTCATTCCTAGCATCAGCTCAGATGAGCCCTGTACTTACATGGAAGGTCAAGTGATGTGGCTCCCCATGATCATGCCCTAATCCCTGGAATTTAGGACTATGTTACCCTACGTGGCAAAAGGGATTTTGTGTAGAATTAAGGGTATGGATCTTGAGATGGTGAGGTTATCCTGGATTATCTGGTTGAACCCGATCGAATCAGGTAAATCCTTAAAAAACAGAAACCCTTTCCTGGCTAAATGTAGAGCTCCTCAAGTAAAGAGAGCCAAGAGCAATTTGAAGCCTGAGAGAGGATTGGCCGCGGTTGCTGGTTAGAAGTGGGAAGGGGCCTTATGCTGAGAAATGCAGGTGGTCTCCTGCAGCTGGGAACAGCCTTTAGCTGTCAGCCAGGGAGGAAAGTGAGACTTTAGTCTGCAAACCCTGAGGAACTGAATTTTGCCAACAATCCACATGAGCAAGGAAACAGTTTATTCCCAGAGTCTCCAGAATGGAGTGCAATCAGCCACCCCACCCCCGACTAGCCTGTGAGGCCTGCCTTGCACTGTGGAGCTGCCAGGTAACAAAGTTGCGGTGTTTTCAGCCCTTAAGTTTGTTTGTTTGGGCAGCAGTAGAAAATGAATATATCTTGTGAATTAAACTATGCTGGTTGTAGCTAAAAAGTGGCCACCTTGGAGGGATTCTGGGAGAAAAGATGGCAGGGAAACTTCGTGTAGAGCCCCTTGTGAAGACAATGAATGAATGTGGCAGACACCATAATGTTATAATATTTCCCCCGTAATCTGTACCTAACCCCTACAACAGGGATCCTGAAGAAATGAGAAGTGGAGAGAGAGTGCTTCCTCTCAAACTGCGTATGAAAGAGCAGGCTCCCTCCCGACTATGGAGAGTCGGTCAGGACTCAGCCTTCCACTTGCTGGTGGCATTGAACTGCTCAGCTGCAGTCATGCCAGACTAGGAGCAGGCAGGGAACTGTTTGCCCTTTGGTACAATTCTGGCATCTCCAGGTCCAAGTCCCTCGCAGTCTGAGTGCACCGTCCGGTTCCACTGTCACTGGCCCAGAACTTCTGCAGCGATGCCAGAGGGAAGGGTGGCGTAGGTGACTTGCTTGCGCCTTCAGATTCTTCTCTTTTCCATAGTCCTCTTGAGATGGTCTGTGTTCTTTTCTACCCTGTGCTTACTGTGCAGTGTTCTTCTTCCAAGGAGGGAAGTAAATGTGGTGTTTAATTTATGAGCATCTAATACTATAATAGCATATTCCTCTGCCTGAAATGTATTCTTAAGCATTACCTTCCTCTCTACTTTAATTGAATGGGATAGAGACAGCACAGTGCCATTATTAAGGTTAACGACCCAATGATTTACAAGACAGGGCACATTTACTAGCGAATAGATTTTAGTAATTGTTCCGCTCCTCCATGAGAGTAATGGTTTGTATATTGATTCTTCCTGTCCTGGAGTTGGGGCTCACCTAGAGGAGACAGATCAGGTTCTGGGAGCTACAGAGGAGGCCGCCTGGAATGATGAGGTCAGCAGGTGCCATGACCTCGCTGCTAAGAGTGCCTACTCCAGCTCAGGGAAGGCCTCAGTTGCCCTCAGGTGGAGGGAATGATGTTTTCAAGGTGAAGATGACTCAGGGATGCTGCAGATGCCAGAATTTAAACACACACACACACATATTTTTTGTTGTTGTTCTCATCTAAGGAAGATGAGCTATACCTGATATTCTGGACATTTCCATTAAGGATTCAATTTGGCATTTCTGAGGGGAATGGATAAATTAAATAGTTTGAGGGGAAATATCTGCTAAGGTTGTTTAACTTATTTTTTAAAAAATCTTATAATTGTGTTGGGACCAGGATGGAGGTCCAGTTTTCAGGCCACCCTCGCCTTGGTGTGGGTTGAGGGCTGCAGAACCGTCTGTGAAACCTGGCCACTCTGAACATATCGCCACAAGTCTGCCCCTTTTTATTTTCTTTGCATCTCTAAGAATACTGACAAGAGGACACAAGTCCTCAAGAGTGTCTCCAGTGACCATGCATTAACTGTGACAGTGCAAATGGGGAAATCAGAGCAGGATTGGACTGAGGGTAGGGAGAGTTTGGGAGAGTTGGAGGCACAGGGCTCCTGGATGCCACGTGCTCCCCGGCATGGAGGGACCGCCCTGCTTCCTTCTGTTCTATGCTATTGGCAGAGAAAGTGACTGAGATGAGTCAAAACACAGGAGCAGCAATCCTTATTTTATTGTTTTTCCAAAGATGTAATTTATATCCTATGCAATCTGGAGATGACATAGAAAAGGAGATGAGAGAGATGAGCCAAATGGTAGAAAATAATCAACAGAAACTTGCCCACTTAAAGATACCATTATTAATAGGCAAATGGACAGCCGTGTTACACATTCACAGAGCAACGCTCTAAGTTGTGAAATAGCACACTTTGAAATCAGGATAAACAAGGTATGTTTACACCACCCAGTTTAAGAAATAGAACGTGACTGATGCCTTCTATCCTAGTCACGCCGCCTCCCTGCACTCTCCCAAGTTTTCTCTGATCATTTCGTCTTCAAGAGATACCTGTCTCCACATATATCTAAATTTTTTTTGACTTCATATAGCTTCTGTTCATTCCTTTTTAACCTTCTATATAGTTTTTCATCCTATAAATCAACTACAACTGATGTAGCTACTCTAGTGTCGATGGAAACTTGGGCCATTTCCAGTTTGTAGTGGCATAATTGCTTTTAACAATTTTTAAATTCCATTTAATGTAGCTTCTATTATTTATCCAAATATAATAATATTATCAATTAAAACTTATTAATGAGGTCTTTGAAATTTGCCATGTGTTTTATACCTCTGGCAAATCTCAGTTTGTGCTAGCCACACTTCCATTGCTGGACAGCCACGTGTCTCGGGCTGCTGTGGAGAGCAGCGCATCTAGAGGCTGAGCCCTCCCCACTACCTTCTCTTCCTGCCTTATCCGTGTTTTCACTCTTCTCGTGGTTTATTTTTATGAAGAGAAGTTCTTCACTGTAATGTAGTTGCACTGGATCAGTCTTTCTTAGTGCTGTGTAGCATTTTGTTTGAGAAATCTTGTCTATTGTTTTGTCTAAAAGTTTTAAAGTTTTGTTCTCCACATTTAAGGTCTTCATGCAAATGGACTCAATTTTTGTGTGTTGCAGTATTTTTACTTTTCCATCTAACCAGCTGTCTAACGCTTTACTGGCTAGCCCCTTTCATCCCTGCTCTGCAGGTCAGCCATGCAGGTTCATGCTGGGGACCAGTCAGGTTCCATTACAGGCATCGGGATGTTTCTGGACTCTCTCTTCTCTTCCATTTGTCTGTCTGTCTGCCTCTATTCATATACTACACTGTCTTAATTACAATAGCATTAAGCCTCTTACTTGATGGGGCAAGACCCTTGGCTTGCTTCTTTTACAGGAGTTTATTGGTATATTTGACCCTTTGCTTTCAGATATAAATTTTAAAATTAGTTTGTCCTATTTGTGAAAATCCTTTGGTGGCCCTTCCATTCTTACACTGAGCTGTGTGGACTCAGAAGAGTCACTTTGCTTCTCTGCCCTGTCTTTACATCTATAAATTGGAAGCGGCGTATTTCATTATTACGGAATTGTTCTGAAGATCAATGAATGAATGCATGTAAAATCCCTAGCACAGTGCCTGACACATGGGGAAATTTTAATAAGTAAATGAGTAGTTTTATTGTTGTTAGAGCTGCATGGAGCCACTCACTGTGGAGAGGGCTGGAATGGAGAGGAAGGCTGGCTTTCATTGTGTGGGACTGCTGACTTATGACCCCTTTGTCCTCGCATTTGATGTGTGCTTTCATGCTTAGTGTTACTAATGCATGTGCACAGTACTTTACTCATACTGTGTGCTCACTCACTTGGTCATATTTGGATTGCTCAGGAATTTTGAGCAGCAAGTAAGCATGCACATATTTGCAAATATCTGAGGCTGGAGCTCACCCAAGGCTTGGGAGCTCCAACAGGACATTGGGTGAGAGGGAATGAGAATGAGAATCTTCTGCTCAGCCCACCTACTTGCCAGCTATCTACCAAGGTGTTGACATGTGCAGGCAAGAAGAGGATTGCTAGATAGAATAGAGAACACCCAGCTAAGGTTGATTCCCAGATAAACCATGAGTGAGTTTTTAGTATAAGTATATTCCAAATATTGCAACAGACATACTTATATTAATTTGAGTTTCAGATAGTGAATACTTCATAACTGGGTAACCTATGTTTGTATTTGCTAAATCTGCCATCCTAGGTGAGGGATGTTGCTGTCACTTCATCAACCTGGAATTGTGCTGTCATGATCTGGTGCACAAATTGTCCCTCAGTGGCATGCCATATAACCCCTTCTTTTGGCAAATGTGGAAACTGAGACCCAGAGGCTCAGAGTTGGTTAACTGCAGACACTGGATGACTCCCCATTTGTGTTCTTTCTAATGCTTTTAAATGTGCACAAATATACAGCCACGTTTTCATTTTCCTCCTCTTCTGGAGAGGTAGGGACCCCTACCACATGGGCCGCAGATCTTTGGCCATGTGTAATTCTGGGGCAGGCCCCAGCCACCAGCTCAATGCCTGGTCACCAGGAAGCAGATTTAGGTCTGAAATACTTAGGATTCTGGAAAGTCTCATGCTGGACTGGAGTTGAAGGGCACAAGACTGAGCCTGGCCTTTGAGAGCCTCTGTCGAAATTATAGCCTTGTCAAAGTCTTCAGTTACTATGGTGATAGGGACCAGAGAAGCAGATAAAAGCATAGACATTTTCCAATTTACAAAGGGAATAAGAAATGATAAAGGGGAAGGGCAGAGTAACCAGTGGGGAAAGATCCTGCCACTTCTAGCAACTGGAGGGGCTGGAGGGCAGAATGCAGAGGCGCTCCACTGGGAGGGGCGAGTGGTGTAACAAGACTTAATGTCAGAATTTTCTTTTTAAACGAAGACTCTCAGACTGAGAAAGGGCTACCTGGGCTTCCTGGACTGATAATAAGTCCAATTGCTGGAGTCATTGAAAGCTGGACGGGCCAAAGTGATGAGACATGAATGACAGGAAACACTCCCTGGGTATCGTTTGGGGTGGACTTGATCATTGGATAGATCCCTTCTTTCTCTCAGTGCCTGCTCATCTGAAAACATGATGCTTAAAACCCTTGGAGAACCAGAAATTGAGAATTTAATTGAAGGTAATTTTCATACAAATGAAGCATGATCTAGAAATTCATTGTGTGTCTGATTTTTTAAAAAAATCCAGGATAAAATAAGCAACTAGTCTCAGAATCCTTACCCAACCAAAGCTTTGTTTCAGCCGTGATGAGCTGTTACTGTTTCTAACCTCTCGTTTCAAATTATTTTTATGTGACACTTGAATGATTATGTCTATTTGACTTCATTTTTTCTAACTAAGCAGTCCTTTCAGGAAATAGATCTCCTGGCTTACTTCAAAGCTTTAAATAAACACCCAAAGCAGCTCTGTGTTATAGAATCACGTCCTCCGTGATGCTGATCCAAGGCAGGAAATTGCCCTCCTGGTGCAAGATGCCAAGCCTGGTTGACCTTCCCAATTTTTCTGCTATAAATCTGAAAAACAAACGCAGCTGGCCAGGAGCAACAGTGGGTATTGGCACACGTTAGATACACGGCTCTTGTTTTCCATTCATAGCAGACGGCCTCACAGGAGATGAATTGTAGAAAAACTCTACCTGTTAGCAGATCTCGATTGTTGTCACATTGTTTTCCTACATCAGTCTAATATTCCTGGTAATAGATGCTTTTTCAAGGCAATGCTGGTAGCAGCTATTATCTTTGCCTCATATCTTGCTTGCCCTCCATACAATGAATTACCAAATATTGTTGATTCTACTCTTCTCCCCCACCCCTTCCCTCCATCCTGCCTCTGCGGCCCCATTGTTACAGCCAAGGACTCATCTGCCCTGCTGTCTGTCCTTGTGGCTGCAGCCTAGATGCTATCACCTCAAAAACTGATAGTCCCTGCTTTCTAGGAGGCGGTTCCCAGACATCAGTCATTCCAATACCACCTCCATTATCTGTGCTCTTTTCCCTTCTATTTGTGCTGCTGTTTACTTCATATTTATCTTTAAATGGACTCACTTTAAAAAAAAGAAACAACACAACAAACGTAAATGTATTCTAAAAGGAAACTATCTCTAAGTAAATGGAAAACCACTATCATCTATCATAAATAGAAGCTAACAATAAATACAATGAAAGCAAAACAAAAGTATCTTCTAGCCCATAGTACTACCTGAGGCTGTAGGCCCCAAGGCCTGCTCTCCCTGTGTTTACAAAGGGGCTGATTTTTCAGTCATCTTCTATTTGCCCCTCCAGATCCATTTCCCTCCCTTCTCTTAGCTCTCTGCCCCAAGCAGGCTGAGCCTATGGGCTAACCCAGTGGTCACTTGCGACTCTTTGGCCCCTTGAGTGTGGCTCTTCCACAAAATACCACGGCCTGGACGAGTCTATTTTGAAGAAGTGGCGTTAGAAGAAGTTTAAGTTTAAAAAATTTGGCTCTCAAAAGAAATTTCAATCGTTGTACTGTTGATATTTGGCTCTGTTAACTAATGAGTTTGCTGACCACTGGGCTAACACCTTCCCTTCTAGTTTTCAGTGGGGCTCAGCAGGGTATTGGAGGGAGAGAAGCTGTGGATCCTGGGCTGTGTTCCCTGACTCCCTTCCCCCATTGCAGGGTCCCCAAAGCCTGGCAGTGTATCCTGACCAAAGGCAACTGCTTATTTTAGGTGGCTTGTTCTACATGGGTCTCCCCTTCTGGGTTGTGGTAAACTCTCTCTCCTCTTGTCCCCTGACCTAAGAGATTTTATAACTGTTGTATTAGCATAAGTGAGGCTGTTCTAATTAACCCAGTTGTTAAATAATTAACAGGAAAGGAGCAAATGGAGGCCGAATATTATAGACATGCCCAGTAAGGTGTGAATGACATAGGAAAGGTGATTACATGTCAATCACACCTGGAGCAGGTCATTGGCCAGAATAGGCATGGCCACTAAAAGGGCCATGAAATCTGAGATGCATAAGCTCCTGAACAAAGAGAGTTTCTTTCTCCTGGCCCTTTTGCTCTCTTGGGACTCTTGCTGCAGGAGTTGTGCTCTCACACTCTTCATTTGCCTAGATGGCCCCCCAGCCATTTGGACTCCACACACAGTGCACTAATGCAGTGGTCAGCAAACCGCGGCTTGTGAGCCACATGTGGCTCGCGAGCCGCAGTTTGCCGCTCTGTTGACCACTGTCATATACTACCTTTTACCTCTTTGCACACAATATGCCACAATTGCCTAATCCTCACAGCTTCCAACTACATGGTAACATTTAGTCTAGTCCAGTGGTTGGCAAATTCATTAGTCAACAGAGCAGCAAACCACAGCTCACAACTGCCTGTGGCTCGCGAGCCGTGGTTTGCCGACCATTGGACTAATGGATGACAACTCGCCTAATGTTCTGCTGGACTCAGCTCCACCATGGAACAGAAACTCTGGACACTGACTTTGCTTTTAGCTCTGCTGAACCCCCAGCTGCACCTTTTCCAGACCAATTTAAGGGAAATGGGGCTTTACAAAGAGATATAACGCTATACAAATAAAAATCACTCATTCTCCTGTGTAAGTCTTAGAAAATTGTTTTTCTCAAGATATTGTAAGACCCCCACTCCTCCTAGCAACAGAGAAACTCCACCTTGGCAATTCTCTGATAACATAAGGACTCATCTTTTTTTCTCTTGATCAAAGGAATGTGACTGGTAAGTCGGGGAAGTTTGTAGAAGTGGCGCTACCTTCTCTATTAAAGGCAGTGGAGGACAGAGAAGTGCTAGAGATTGCCTTGAGTCTTTAATTTGGGGTAAAAAGATATACCTTGATTTCTATAAGAGGAGGAGGAGGACAGGAGAATGCCTATCTTGGCTTCAGAGCGAGCCCACCTCGTGGAAGCATGTGGGGATCTCTCATGCAGTCCCTCTTAAGAGTGAGAGACTGACTTTCTTCAAAGGGAATCACAGCTCTCTCTTTGAATATTTACTTTATGTGACCAGCAGTGGACAGATACTTTATATTTTATTAGCTCATTCTGACAAGAGCCCTTTGAAGTAGGTACAACTGCCCCATTTAACATGTCACCACCAGAGGACACCTGGATGGTGAGTGGTGAAGCATCCAGATCTCCCTAAGGCCCAAGCTTGCTCTCTTTCTACTGTCTCACTGCCTCTCAAGACATTGTGCTGAGGTGTCTGGTTAGGCTGATCTGACATTGTGAGTATCTCATAGCTTCTATCCACTGCTCCTTCAGTGCAGTGACAGATGTTTTAAAGATAACACAAATCCATTGCTACATCCTGAGGAGTAGTCTGAAGCATTAAGGGAGACATGATCGTTAAGCAGAGTTTGCACATTTGAGTACAAGATGCGGCTCTGCAGCCCCTCCCAACACTCTCTGTATTCCAGTGGTGCCCAGTTGTGTTCCCTGTCTGCTAACTACCTCTTCCACCAGCCTAAACTCCACGAGGCAGGGACCCTACCGATGGTGTTTACCTCTATTCCTCGTGCCTAGCATTTAATGTTTGTTGGATGAGTGAATTCTATCTGCTCTATTAATCCACAGGTAACATACATGATTTAAGTATGTTTATCAGCAAATAGTTCTGTCGTTTTTGACACATTGTCTCACAGTTTGTATATTTTATTCATAGAATTCTTCTTAGACTACTAGTAAATTCCTATGGGACATAGTCTCTTTATAGGCTGTGGAATCCACTACCATAAAGTATTAATAAGAAATGACTTTTAAAAGTCTTACTTGGGGCTATGCAGATTATGAATTTCTGAATAGTTATGTCTGGGCTTCTCTTTGTCTTGGAGTATGCAATGTGGGATTCTGCATCTCTTTGTATCAGAACACTTAGTGTTATATTGTAAATCAGAAGACGCCTTAATCAATGAGCCAAATTTATTTGGAGTCTTTTTCATTTTGCTAGTGCTAGTGGGCCCAGAGGAAATATTGTTTCTCAAATTCTGGGGCCCCAAACAGAGGAAGTCTTTCCTATTTATATCTTTTTCAGTTCTTTGTCTTCCAAATTTGGAATGAGACTTCCGGACCTTCTGAGAAAGAGGTCCTGTGTGCTGGGACAGTGCCGTGAGACCGTATCTCAAGGCCTGGCCTGGTACCAGCACTGACCACTCTGTCTGGGGCATAGTTTATGGCCTCTCTGGAATGGGAGTAGTCTTATTTTTCCCTATTATTTAAGCAAGCAAACGTTTACAGAAGCCAGAATAGCGGGGTTAAAATTTTAAACAGCAGTTTTTACCCAAGATAGAGGTTACTATGCTTCATTAGCAAGTCTGAGTTAAAAGATGGTTGGGAGGTAGCAGGAGAGGGAAAGATATCAGATATCTCCACTCCTGAAGTGCAGACACTTCACATACCACCAGGTAAATTCCTGGCATGATTTTAAGAAACACATACATGGCATTTGCACAGTGTTGTTCATGTGTCTAGATATATGATGATCTATGAACAGGGGCCCCACCTCTATTGCAGGTGGGAGATTCAGCTCTGTGTCTTTCCATGGCCGTGACCCTAAGGAGCTTTCATTTTGTTTTTACCCCCTGATAATGCTGACGTAACCACATACCAGCTGAGAAGTCGTTTCTGTTGGGAGTTGCAGCCACCACACTAGGCGGCCTCCCTCCACACCAAGCGCAATGGGTGCAGAGCAGGAGAAGGGCCTCGGACAGCTCACCTCCCCCCCCCCTCCACCCCCCCCCCAGCCGCCCGCCCAGTCTTTCTGACTTCTGCCAACACACTTTGCAAGTGTTCTCCAGAGTCACTTACTGCTTCTGTGGGTGTGAAGAGCCCTGTGCAGCTCAAGGGTTTGGGAAATCACGTGAAATGGAATTGAAGGCTGTTCGGGCAAAGCAAGTATAGTCTGAATTAGCTGTGCCACCAAGCCACGTCCTGGCTTAAATGATATTATTAACATCCAACTGCACTTGACAATTCCCAGAGCTTTCTGTCGAGCATCAAAATCTCACCCCAGCAATGAGCCCCTGTCCTTTGTGTGAGGACAAAAAGGATTGCTCCTATGAATCTCTGTGTTTGAGCCCAGAGGGACACCTTTCACATGGGGAAATGTCCCTAATGCTGAAGTGGTGGCATTGCTGGGATTTCTGGACATGCTGCATAAACCCAGAAGGTTGTGGACTGAGAGGCAGAAAGAAGAGAGGCCATTGCCTTCCCATCCCTTTCAGTGTGGCTCTCTGGCAAGAGAAACCGTAGGTGTGTACAACTGTACACAGCATTACTAAGGCTCAGTGTTTTTAATCATAAAGTGGGAGGAAGAACAGCACCCATTGCTCAGGCCCCACCAGGGCTCCGAGAGAAGGTGCACATAGGGCTCTTGGCACAGCCCTGGTGGGTAATGAAGTCTCAACAAGTAGCCATCACCACACATGGTTGTAAGGGAGACTGCAGCGTGCATGTTAGGAGCAAAGGCCCTAGATTCCGCTGCTGTGAATAAGTGTTTGGAGATGGGATCTGATCACGTGTAGACCAGTCTCAGGCAGACACAGGTGCTGGGCTTCCGAGCCAGAGTGCCCCTCCTCTGACCGTTCTTGTCTCACACATCCCGGTTCACAATCACAAGTGATGTATCTTCCCTGGGCCCAAAGGTGCCATGTGGCTTCTTTAACTGGAGACGAAAACTGCAGCCCTTGCATTTTGATGCCTCCATCTGCTGTTTGATGATCTTACTGCTTGGTTTAAATATTTTGTGCTTTGTGTTTGTGTTTATCTGGAGTGGGGTGGAGATAGATGTAGAACCTTTGTATTTTAGTGGCCTAAATCTGAAGTCATTTTAGAGTAGCAGGTAAAAATGCCTATTTCTTGTTACTCCTCTGCAAACAGAATTAAATTCCCTCCTGCTAATGAGCCTCATTGCTTTCTAAATTTGTCAGATGTTTCAACCGCATCCCCCCACATTGGCAAACTGTATGGCTCACTGGTGAGAGACCAGAAGACATGCTTTGGGTGGAATAACTGCCTTAATGATTCTGAAATCTTCACCTCCAGTCCCCTAATGCTGGAAAGAGGAAAAATTACTGCTGAGGGTTGGGTTGGGAGAGTAGCAGGAGCAGCTGGCCAAGTACAAAATTGTTTGAAAGGGTCAGTGCTTAGCTAAAAATACCATGCAGTGTTCTCATTTTGTTCTATTCTGTATCCATATTTGTTCAAAATTGATATCAAAATAGTTTAAATTACTGCCCCTCAACACACAGAACTTTAAAGTAAAGTTGATGGTGTAAGAGGGTATAAGAAGGTCCATAGTTTTGCTGACCCCCAGCAGAGAACCTTTAGTGATCTCAGGATTATAAAATATGAGAGATTTGAAACTGTAAATCTTAAATTCTTAATTACTCTTTCATTTTGTGTTCAAACTAAACCAGATATATGCAAGAATAGGTGGGGAGGAATTTAGGTGTGGTTTTTGAAAATTCAGGAGCATGCTTCTGCATTATTGATCAGCTATATCATGTCCCATGACGCTATGCCATCCTGGGAAAGAGCCCTACATTAGGCTAAACAAACGATCCAACCTTACTTCCCATTCACTCCTTTAAAGACAGCCCTTGCCTCCTACTCTCATTTAGGCTCTGACAGGGAAAATACTAGATGTTTCAAACAGTAAGATTTTTAATTACTTGATGAGGCAACTCCCTTTGGACTGGATGCCCAGGGAATCTTCACTATATGTTCTGGGTACATTTCTCCAACCCTTCTCCAACGTACAGAATTAAATTAAATTAAAACAGCCTTAACTCTGCCCAAGGTAACTTTAATCAATACACACACACACACACACACACACACACACACACACTCTGAGTGGCCAGATTATTATGACCACCTGACATTTGTAGACAAATTAGCCGTACACTGCATCGTATGGGATATGGAAGCTGAAGGCCTGTTCAAACACCTTTGCTGTCTGCAGTTACCAAGATAAAATGTCTCCAATTTGCACAGAAACACAAGGATTGGACAGTTCAGCATTGGAAAAAAAGTCATGTGGTCCAATGAATCATGTTTCCATTGCATCATGCAGATGGCAGAGTGAGAATTTTGCAGAAACAGCATGAAAGCATGCACCCCACATGCATGAGTACAACCCTTCAAGCTGGTGGGGGCAGTGTTATCATTTGGGGCATGTTTTCCTGGCATGATTTGGGCCCTTTAATTCGTGTGGAACAATGTCTGAATAGCACAACATACCTACATATTGTTGCTGATCAAGTTCATCCTATCATGTTAATGGCGTATCCCAATGGAGATGGCTTCTTCCAACAAAATGCACCATGCCACGGTGCTCGTATTGTGCAGGAATGGTTTCAAGAACATGAGGGAGACTTTACCTTGCTTAGGTGGCCCCCACAATAACTAGATCTTAATCTAATTGAGCACTTGTGGGAGGGAGGAAGTTAAAAGAGCCATCAGGCAGCTGGTTCCACAACCATCAAATCTCACAGAACTGGACAGTGCTATTCATCAGGCATGGTGTCAGATTCCTCGCATCACCTTTCAACATCTCATGGAGTCAATGCCAAGAAGAATCGCCGCAGTATTGAAGGCAAAAGGTGGCCCAATGAAGTACTGATGGGTGGTCATAAAAATCTGGCCACTCAGTGTATATATGCTGTAGGCAGGAAATTCAAGCCTGTAGAAAAGGCCTGAATTAGATAGATAGAAATATAGATAGATAGATAGATAGATAGATAGATAGATAGATAGATAGATAGATAGATAATTATATACTAGAAATACCGGTAAATAAGTAAAAGATCAATGTACTATATAATCAGGGATACTGGTCAATGGAGCTCACATTCTAGGGTAGGAAAAATGTAGTAAGCTAGTAAACACTTGAATAAAATTTCAAAAACTGATATGTGCAACAGAGAAAAATCCCAAGGATATAGCTGTTTGCCTATTTTTTGATGGGAGGTCAAGATCAGCCTCTCTGAGGAGCCATCATATAAACTATGATCTTAATGGTAAGCCGTACATGTGACTATAGGAGGAAGAGAATTCCAGGCCAAGGGAAACCTGGTGCAAAGGCCCTGAGGCAGAATCAGTGTGGGTTCTTTGGAGGAGACCAGAGAAGGCCAATATGGCTGGGTTCTTGATGAGAAGATTCTGACACAGTTACAGTGGAGAGCAAATCCTGTGGAGCTTGTTGCCATGGCAGCATGTTGAGCTTTTCTTCTAACAGCATCAGAAGCCAGTAAAGGACTTTGAGCAAAAGAAAACATGGTGTGCAAGGCTTGAGATGATCAAATGACAGCTGTATAGAAACTGACTTTCCAGGCCAATGAGAAGGGTCTTGCATTTGTCCAGGTGTGAGCAATGGTGGCTTGGACTGTGGTGGCGCCCTGAGGAGGGGCGGTGTCTGGGGTAAGGATGCTGGAGTGGAGCCAATCAGGTCACTGCATGATTGGAGTGTGAGGAGTCAATGCTGGGAGCAGCGCTTCCTCATAGAAATGGAATGCAGGCCACATTTATAATTAAGTTTTCTACTAGCCACATTAAAAATAAAATTAATTTTGATAACATTTTAAGCATGTTGGCTTAAAGAAAATATATTGTAATATGTAATCAGTATAAGAATTATTATTGAAAAATGTACACTCCCTTTTATTTTTTTTTTTCATGGTAAGCCTTTGAAATTCAATGTCTGTTTTGCATTTATAGGCCTTTGCAGTTCATACCAGCTCTGTTTTCAAGTGCTCAGTCCATAAGTGCATTGGACCATGCAGGCCTGGCTGGCCTCAGGTCTAAGCATCCCAGAGCCTAGCATGGTGTCTCACCAGGCCTCCCCGCTCAGGCAGCAGTTTCCTTTCCTGATAGGGAGGAAGGCTGTTCTTTTTGCTTCCGAAGGAGGAATTGTAAAACTCCCATTTTCCCTCTATTGACATCTCCATAAAAAGCTTCTTGACTGTTTATTTAATCATTGGCCAAGATCCTGTGCATACAGGGCTGGGCTTCCCCATGCAGAAGGCATAAGGCATTTGGAAGACTAGGTCTTGGGGTGGGTCTCTTGTCTACCTTCTCTCAGAGTCTCCAGGTTTGTGGGTCTCCTCTTGCCCCAGAGCCAATAGTGGCCAACACGTATCCATGACAAAAGAAACAGAAATGGATTTTACATCTATCATGTGTTTGGGTGGACTGAAGCAAGTGATTCCATTGAATTTTGTAAACAAAAAAAGTTGATATAAAGCCATCAAATTCACAAGGACACACAAGAGAGCACTTGATATTCACATTGCAAGTGACAATTTCATTTAACAAAAACATCCTGCTTCATTAATTTAATTTTAATTATGTTGCTTTTGCAATTTTGTTCATTTTAAGTGTTTTGTAGTTATATGAGAGCTGTGATGGTTATGATACTTTATATATCTAAGGATCTACAAAATAAGGAAGCTGGCATTGACTTTGCATGTGAAAGTTTTTCTTTTTAAAAGGGGTCTTTAAATCCACCAACTCCACTACACAGTGTTCAAAGTGGTAACAGCTTCCAGAAGCAGAGTGGGCAGATGCCCCTGGAACTGCCTACCATTTTTTTGACCCCATGTCTTTAGCTGTGCATTCACACTTACAACAAATACCGAAGGTATGAGGAACAGTGAGCCAGAGAGCTTAGAAGTCCTCAGTTCTTAATTGGGATGCACCATTTACTTTAGTATTATTTTGCCTTTGATGCCATGTTCAGTTTTGATTATTTAATGTCATATTTAAAAAAACCCTTTTAACTCATAACAGTGCAAACTAAAGTACTATAATTTGGCTACCTAAGGACTTTGGAAATGTTCCTGAGTATTTAACACCCTTTTAAAAGTATTTCTATAGGAATATATTTCTGAGTTCTAAATCATGGATTTTTTAAAACATAGGATATTTTAAATGAAAAGATCCCAAAAGACAAGTTTGCTAAAGCTCTAAAGCGTGTGTGTGTGTGTGTGTGTGTGTGTGTGTGTGTGTGTGTGTGAGAGAGAGAGAGAGAGAGAGAGAGAGAGGGAGAAGGAGAGAGAGGGGCAGATAGGTGGGGGAGAGAAAGGGAGGGAGAGGGAGGGAGAGAGAGAGAGAGAAGTATACTCTCTACAAGCCATTAGAAAAGAATGTATGACAACATAATGTCAGCACTAAAGATGGTCCAATCATGGTCTCTATACCTCATCCTTTAGACCAGTGTTTCTCAACCTTCCTAATGCCGCAACCCTTTAATACAGTTCCTCATGTTGTGGTGACTCCCAACCATAACATTATTTTTCGTTGCTACATCATAACTAATTTTGCTACGGTTATGAATCATAATGTAAATATCTGTGTTTTCCAATGGTCTTAGGCTCCTTAGCAGGATCGCCTAAGACCATTGGAAAACACAGATATTTACATTACGATTCATAATAGTAGCAAAATTACAGTTATGAAGTAGCAACGAAAATAATGTTATGGTTGGGAGTCACCACAACATGAGGAACTGTATTAAAGGGTTGTGGCATTAGGAAGGTTGAGAACCGCTGCTTTAGATGCATAGGCACTGGCTGAACTTGCTAAAAATTCAAGGCTTGACTCCTTTAGAAATATGCAGTGAACTCCCTCCCCAGAGAAGAGACAGGGCTGCACCCTGTGGGTGGCACTGCCTGTTGAGATCGGACTAGCCACCTGCTCTGGGTCAGAGTGCCTGGCCCTTCAGAATAGCAGCCATCACTACTTTGAGTCCCTACTTTGAGGAATTAGTTCCCAGTATTAATACATCAGATCCTTGCAAGCTCTTTAAGTAACCAGCTAGTGTCTTAAGCATGCTAGACATGAGGGAACTAAGGTTCAGAAGAGGCAAGCCCCTGATCCACTGTTGAACAACTCGTAGTGAACAGAGCTGGACATAAAGCCTGTCTGACTTCAGGGCTGCTACTCCATCAGATTTCCTGCCAGGTAAGCATTCATGCCAGACCCTTAAGTCCATGCTGAATCAGCTGAGCTAACCTAAGGGGCACCTTGATTACAAGTAATTTTGTTCCCCAACCTACAGAGTGTGGTCCAGTCACATGATGAGGTTCTTGCTTCAGAGTCTGCTAAATTGTGTTCTTTCACCTCTGATCTTCACTGTCATCCCTATATGGCCTCTGCCAGGCTTGCACTCAACTCCAAAGTCTCTGCCCTCTCTCTATTTTTGCATGAGTGAGCTTGACAAATGTTTTCATTGGAGAAGGCAAGCTGCCTCCCTGTGCTTGGTTCACAGTGAGCTCAGTAGAGTGTCACTGCTGGGTTGAGCTTAGTTGTCAACACTTTGAGCGGATGCTGCTCTAAGTAATTGTCCTGGACAGACTCTGATGGATTAAACTCAGGGCTTCAAGAGTCAGAGACACCCCTGCTCCTGGATGAAGGTCAGCTTGTGAGGGTTAGGACTCTTCCCAGCAGTGGCAGACTATGTGGCTGTATGAATGGATAAATTGTTATTGCCTTTGAGATTATTTCTATTACAAGAGACGTAGAAGAAACCTCAACTAGACATCATTCTGGTGCAGCGAGTAATCATCGTATCCGACCTGTTGATAATTCATGTTGGATAATGGATAAATAGGTCTTAGTGTGTCTATGAAGGTCTCCTGATAATTGGGGAGGGATCTGTAAATAAGACGAAAATCCAACTGTAGAGATAGCAATGAAGATCTAGAGGCTAATTGACAAAATACAAACACTTGTGTGAAATGTAAACAGTGACAGGGAGATGTCTTTGAGATACCTCCTGTTGCCTGGAAGCTTGGCTGTCTCAGCTGTACTCTTCTCCTGAGGAGCACTTCTCATAGACTTGCATGATTATCTTTATATTCTCATAAATGGTGTGCCTTGCAAAAGTGAGGTAGAGTAGAAAGTCAGCATGAGCTACACAGGCATGGAGGAGGAGACTGGTATGGAAATAGTAGCTTGAAAACCTACAGGAAAAAAGTGAGAAAGAATGGCTGAATAGCTATGACAGGGACAAACATGTACCAGCGTGGGAGTTTGTTTTTTGTATGTGTTTGCCATCCCCCAGCTCTTTAAAGAAACCCTTTTATAAGCTTGCTCACTTTCCCCTCTTCTCAACCATAAGGAGAGTTTCTCTTTTGCTGGTCCAATTTATAAGATTCTGTGATGCAAAACTTGGGGACTGTGTCTATGTGTAATATACACATGTGTATATGTATAGAGATACACACTTATGCATGTATGCATATATGTTAAAGAGTGGTATGTCTAGACATACATACGTGTGTGTATATGTGTGTTTCTATGTAGACATATGTCTGTCTCTTTTTCTCAGGATCATATGGCTTAGAGATTACAGAGAACTTCTGGTGAAAGCTTGAAAGTAAGGAATTTGAGAGGTTCTGGAGTAGTTGTGGAGTCTATGAATTGAAGATAAAAGGAAAGAGGATTTTAAGTATCATTCTGGGTCATAAATTAGGGTTCCATTAATGTTCTTGAAGAGCAGAACAGTGTGACTTCTTAGGTGCTTGGGCTGATGGGCCTTTGTCTCTTTGATGTGACAGAACTGGGACTGAGTCACATGGGGCCCACATTGTGTTTGACTTACACAAACACAGCTTCCCCATACTCCAACCCCCACCACACACATCCCTTCTTCAGCATGCTGTATACAGGTTACTTGGTACACATGATTGATTTTTTCCCATTGAGGAAAGGGAAAAAATCCTTTTTAGAACCAAAAAAAGTTGAAGTTGATTTTGCAGAAGACAAATTTCTTTATTGGCATTCCCAAAGATAAAATCCAATGGAGATATTACTAGAGAGACAGAGACAGAAAATGAAGTGGCTGTCTAGTCAGCTGCCTACTCATGGAGATTCATGAAAATGTTTTCTTTCAACCAGCACCTCCTTTTCAAAAAAAGGAACAAAAGTGAAATGAGCCGTGAGACTATGCATATGTGTTGCTAGTAAGAATGAGACTTCTAGATCAGGAAAGATTTTTGGATGGGTTGTCCTTTTAGTTTTGTTTCTGATTTGAATATATTCCATAAAAAGAGGAATATGCTCTGTGTGTGTGTGTGTGTGTGTGTGTGGGGCCTGAGAGCTTTGCTGAGTCAGTAAGCTGAATTTTATGGGTCTTCAGGAATCCTATATAATAAAGAGCTAATATGCAAATTGTTGTCACACCCTCACACTGTCAAGCTGTAATGGCTCAGACACTCAACACTGGGGAGAGAGGAATGGGGACCAGCCAGGCTGCGGCCTGAGATAGGGACAAGCCCCTGCCCTGTGGTACTGGGTGCCAGCACCTGTGGCTGTGGCCTAGGAGAGGGATAAGCCAGCCATCCTGTGGTCCTGGGCACCTGTGGCTGCGGCCTGGGTGAAGCCACCCACCCATGGTTCCCTGCAGCTGCAGCTGTCCAGGGAAAAGCTGGCCCAGGTCCTGGGTGCCTACAGCCGGCCAGAGGGAGGGAAGCCTGGGTCCCAGGTGTGGGGCAAGGCAGAGGTGGTTAGGGCAATCAGGCCAACAGGGGAGCAGTTAGGGGCAATCAGGCAGAGGTGGTTAGGGGAGATCAGCCAGGCAGGCGGGCAAGCAGTTAGGAGCCAGTGGTCCCGGATTGCGAGAGGCAGTCAGACATCCCCTGAGTGGTCCCGGATTGAAGAGGGTACAGGCCAGGCTGAGGGACCACCCTCTCTCTCCCATGCACGAATTTTGTGCACCAGGTCTCTAGTCATTTATAAAAGAACTTAATAGTAGGTTACAAATTGTGGCACTTTCTTATTTATGGTAGACTATTTCAATTCAGAAGAAAATTAGTATTGGTCAATTCTATCTTTAGATGTCCCTTGAACAATATCTAAACATTGTAAGTTTCATTCCTATGTATGTAAGTTTGCTTTGTGAGAATACAGTACAGGGGTGGGCAACAGTAGGTTTACAGTTGTGTACAAATAATTAGCACATTAATAAATAATAATACAAGAATAAACTGTGTTTTACATACTCACTTCTGTAAACCTACTTTGCCCACCCTTGTATAAATATTAGGAAATAAAAACATTGAAACAGTTTCTTTGTCAGAAAAAGGAAAAGAACAGTCTGTATGTGTGCATGTATGCAGTGGTAATTAAATTAACAGCTTTTGGAGAACTGTTTCTTTAAATATTTCAGGCAGGAACAAGCTATAACAGCAGGGAGAAGAAACCCAATTGAGGGGTACATGGCACCATATAAAAAGGGTGAAAAATCACTCTGTCAAACAAGAGCACATTGAAATTAAACACATATCAAAATTACATCCTCACTAGAAGAGTGGCTTATGCTGGAAAATTGACTATCGGGCGGGGTGTATGAAGGTAAACTGCTGTCTGTGTAATTTCAGCCTGTCACCAGGTAACTACAGTTGTAGTCAACATACTAATAGCAACAAAGGAGCTTGTCTCCTGCACACTTGGAAGGAGCCAGCTGACGAGCCATCTGGGTTCTTTAGGAAAGAATCAAGATCCCTTCCCAGCTATTCTGTAAGAGAAGTACAGTTCTTTATATCTATTAGTACCACTACAAAGACAATTCTCTCTGAAATGTAGTATGAATGAAAGTACCCAACATATAGTGAAACAGGGAAGAAATTGCAGGCAAGTGGGGCATTACTATAGTTCATAGTTGCCACAACTGGTGATGACATTAGCATAGGGCACATAATGACAGCGCAGGTAGAGAGAGATGGAGGAAATGCATGGGGTCACAGTCTGTTGGTAAAACTAACCACATGGCCCTAACCTGAGTGTCTGGTAGGGTGGGTGGATGTGGAATGGAGAGGGATGTATGGATGTTTGGTAAGCATCCAACTCAAAGTCCAGCATCTCTTGATCATGACCCACAAATAGTCTTTCAGGTCTGGATGTGGCTCCTCTTGGTTTAGAGACCTGAGAACTAAAAACAAATTGTCTACCTTCTCTATGGTGGACCAGATAATCACAACAAGCACACTTACTGGCATTCCAAATAATTTCCTGTTATTCGGAAAGTAGAAAAATGGAGTCACCTAGCAGCCACTGGTCCCCAGTAATTTGATATCTTCTGGATGTTGGAAGGCATTCTATGCTCATGGATGACTCCTTGGTCAGATTCTCTGAGAGGAGTTTTCCATTGTTCTCTAGAGGATTCCTCCTCCTCTCCTTTGGCCATGACTGAAGTAGACATGGGGTAATGTTCCCTTCTCAAGAACTAGACAGCTTTCTTGGTCTTCTTCCTGTTTGTGGGAGGGCATAGTCATTGTAGGCCTCAGACAGAGGCTTTTTACTCTCAGCATGCAGTTCCTTTTGCCAATACATTTCCCTTAAGAATTCAGTTGGATTCTAATAGTTGCTTCCAGTATGTTCCATGAGGCAGTAACCACAATTAAAAACTTTTTCAGACACAGTTCTCAAATCTGGTTTGTGTTTGCCTTCTCATCCTTATTTCTTCTTTCCAAATTAATGACTAGACACATTGAGGCTTTAGGAACAAAAAGCAGGAAAGTCACATTTCACCTCCCCGTCCCCCCTTCCCTTTTTTTTTCCAGAAAAGAGCCTAAGGTTTTTAATGTGTAGCTTTCATCCATTAGGAAGGCAAAGATGAATAACTCAGTAGAAACAAGATGAAGTATGTGAGGAGACATTTTACAAAAAGAAATGCAATTGGCCAATAAATAGAAGAAAAACATGTTCATTATCACAAATTTAAAAAATTATAATGAGATATATTTCCTACCTATTAGCATGGTATAGATTTAAACTTATACATATTAATAAAAATTATATATATTTAAGTTGTGCAAAATGGTGATTTGATATATACATACATAGTGAAATGATTACTACAGCCAAGCTAGTTAAGGTCATCTCACATGGTGTGTGATGAGAGCACCTGAAGTCTATGCTCAGTAGTAGTTTTATTAACTACAGTATTCATGCCTGCACACTGGGTCTCTAGACTTATTCATCCTGCCACACCCTTAATTTAGTCTTTGCTGTGAGTCATTTTATCAAATTGAGAATTTTGATTAAGCATTGGGGATACAAGGCCCTGAATTTGAGATCCTGCATATTTCCTCTATTTTGTTAACTGGCTAGTTCTTCCCAGTTCATCTTTCTAGCAACATCTTGTCATATTCAGCCAGTGCAACCAACATGCTAGTCATCTGTTTTCACTATGGCAGGAGCCAGCACAGCCTAAGGCCCTGCATATATGGGCTGCCATCTCTCTATCCTCTGATATCTAGGTCCTTGTTGCCTGCTGCTCAACAGCTACACTAATGTGTGTTTATTATGGTTTTTGTTATAACAGCACCCTGCTTCTTTATTGAAATTTCTGTGTAAGGATAATTAATAGCAAAATTTCAGGAGTTTAACACGATAAAGCCCAAATGGCCCTGCTCCAACTAATATCTATGCTACCTGAAATGTGTGATCTCTAAGCTCTCCACAGCAAATGTCTGTCTAGAGGTGTAACAGGTCACTTCCACTATGTCTATTAGCCAGAACCAGACATAGGGAACCAACACACTTGCAGGAAGGCTGGGAATCTGTAGTGAAGCCTAAGAATAGTGACAGATCTCTGCCACATGCAGTCACACACTTAAGCAGTCAACTGCTAAAATGTAGTTCCCTTATCAACCACTTATGAAGGTGCAGAAAGTGTCCAAATTCCTCCCATTTTCCCAAATAACCCAGGACTATTCCTCTGAGTCCCGCTATTCTCCAAACTCCTATCTGTGTCACCATGTAGCTGGCTGTAAAGGAGAGTATTCGAGGTTGGAGGTGGCAGGCAGGAGGTCTTCCTAGAGGTTCTATAAAACCTCTCTAGTCCCAGTTTTTGGAGCTGAATATGTTCAGCTAGATGCCCTTCACCTCCCGACTCTCACCCTACTCTTCAATTACTTCCTCTCCTTTCCCTTTCCCTTACATTGCTCACATTTTTATGAATTTATTGAGGTGACATTGGTTAATAAAATTATATAGGTTTCAAGTGTACAATTCTATAATACATCATCGATATATTGTACTAGAGGCCTGATGCACAAAGATTTGTGCACGAATGGGCCTTTCTTTCCCTGGCTGCCCACACCGCCTTTGTTCCGGCCAGAGCCACCTTTCTGCCTTCACTACAGCCCGGAGCCATCTTTCCACCTTCCCACGCTGCCCAGAGGCCCAGAGCTACTGGACGGTGCGGAATGCCTGTGTTGTTGCCTGTGTATGCAAATTAACCCACCATCTTTGTTGGGTTAATTTGCATACTCACTCCTGATTGGCTGGTGGGTATTGTGAAGGTATGGTCAATTTGCATCTTTCTCTTTTATTAGTGTAGATTGTGTTTGTGTTGAGAAGTCAGCTGACAGTCTTATGGGATTCCTCTTGTAGGTTACTGTCTTTGTCTTGCTGCTTTTAAGATACTCTCTTTGTCTTTAACCTTTGCCATTTTACTGGCTGGTGTGGTTCTGTTGGGCATTGTTCCATGCAACAGAGGTTACCAGTTCAATTCCCGGTCAGGTTACATGCTTGGGTTGCAGGCTTGATTCCAGTAGGGCACATGAAGGAGACAGCCTATCAGTGTCTCACTTTCATGTCAGTGTTTCGGTCTCTCTCCCTCTCCCTTCATATATTTATAAAAATATTAACCTTTGCTATTTTAATTATGATGTGTCGTGATGTGTACCTCTTTGGTTTCATCTTGTTTGGGACTCTCTGTGCTTCCTGGACTTGTGTCTATTTTTCCTTCATCAGGTTAGAGAAGTTTTCAGTCATTGTTTCTTCAAATAAATTCTCAGTCCCTTGCTCTCTTTTTTCTGGTACACCTATGATGCAGATGTTGTTATGCTTCATGTTGTCCCAAAGATCCCTTAGTCTATCTTCATTTTTACAATTGTTTTATCTTTTTGCTCCTCTTATTGTTTTTCTACTACCTTGTCTTCCAAATCACTGATTCAATCTTCAGTTTCATCCAACTTGATATTTATTCCTTCTAGTATATTCTTCATTTCAGAGATTATAGTCTTCATGTCTTACTGATTCTTTTTTATGGTTCCTATGTCCTTTTTTATGCTGTTATAATTCTCACAGATTTTTCTGAGCATTCTTATAACCATTTTTTTTTGGACTCCATATCTAGTAAATTGTCTGCCTTCATTTTATTTAGCTCTTTTTCTCCCCTGGTGATATTTTTCTGTTGTTTTTTTTTATTTTTATTTGTTTTGTTTTGTTTTTCATTTGAGTCGTGTTCTTTGTCTCTCCATTTGGGCTGCCTCTTTGTGTTTGTTTTTATGTATTAGGTAAATTTGCTATGTCCCTTAGTCTTGGTAGGATGGTCTCACATAGTAGGTGTAATGTGGGATCCAGTGGTGCATTCTACTTGATCACCTGAGCTGGGTGCTCCAAGAATGTACCTTGTGTGAGTTATGTTAGCCCTCCTTTTGTAATTATGTCTTGAGGTTGCTATTGGCCTATTCATGCATGGGTTCAACCTTCAGCCTGGCTGACTATGAGGAGTGACCTCAACCACTGTACAAGCCCCTGCATAAGTGCTGACCACACTCATAGGAATTCACCTCAGCAGGTTCTGGTGCCTTCAGTGATCCCCTTTTGGATATGCTGCTTGTAAGGCCCATTGAATCTTGCTCTGATGTTCTCTGAAGCTGACCACAGGGCGTGTTGGTTCTGAGGCTTCTTGGGAGGTATTCTGGTACAGGTCAATGTCAGACTCTGCCTGTGACTGGCCCTGGGCAACCTGTTTGGAGCTACAAAGTGATTCAAAGATTGTGGCTGCCTCTTCTGTGCCTGGGTGCATGTGGGAATGACCAAGCTGTGCACAGTGCTGGCTTCCACCAGTACTGAGTTCTGGGGGCAGGTCTTCAAAAGGTCCAAAACAACCTGAGCTCCACCTTTGCCTGCTTCCGCCGGCCAGCTGCCTGTTAGACTCCGTGACTGAGAGAGCTTTTGGTTGTACTTGAGTTGCATGAGGAATGTTCTCAGTCAGTCATCAGGTAGGGGCAATTGGTGTTCATCAGATTGATTCCAGTTCAAAGTCAGTGCCAGTGCTGGGTCTGAGGCCACTCAGCAAATATCCGAAGTCTAGCTGTCACCTGCCAGATGCCTGCAGGCTGTTTTGTTGGAACAGGATCTCAGGAAATCATCAGGGTGAGGTCAACAGAGAGTATCAGGCCTGAATAGACTAAGATTTGGCAGTGTGAAAGGAGGGCTCTGTCCCAGTTAGACATGTGAGAGCTAAATGGCCACCCTAGAGCCACACAACTCAGTCACTGATACCCGCTGAGTCTTCCTGGACCTCTACACCACTGCCCAGGCAGCTGATTCCTCAGCAGGTTATGAGCTCCACGGGTGGGGCAACAGGGAGTCCGGATGGTGGAGCTATTGCATTCACAGAAAGATAGCATCTGCAGCGAGGGAATAGGATTCAGCATAGGGATCCTTGCAGCTGTTTCTCCAGCTCTCTTCCCAGAGTGACAAACCCTAGTCTCTCCTTAAGCACTGTCTACTTAGGGTTAGCATCAGATCCCAATAGGTGAGGGCTCATTTGAAAGCACCAGATTGTCACTGATAGTTCTGACCAACTGACTATAAATTAAGGGGTCGCTATAAACCCTTTCTTAGGTTTGTTAGTTGTCTACAATAACTCCTAGAACTCAGGAAAGAACTTTACTTGCTGTTACGCATTTATTATAAAGGATGCAACTTAGAGCCAAATAAAAGAGGTGTTCAAGCTCGGCTGTTGTGGCTCAGTGGTTGAGCATCAATCTATGAACCAGGAGGTCAGGGTTCGGTTCCTGGTCAAGGCACATGCCCAGGTTTTGAGCTTGATCCCAGGTAGGGGTCGTGTAGGAGGCAGCTGATCATGATTCTCTTTCTTCACTGATGTTTCTATCTTTCTCTTCTTTCCTCTCTGAAATCAGTAAAAATATACTTTAAAAAATAAAAGAGGTGTTTGGAGCAAGATACGGGGAAAGGTCAGCACCTCAGCACCTTGATGTGTTCACTAATTTTGAAGCTCTCCACACCCTGTCATCTAGGAGTTGTTATAGAGTTTTTATTATATAGGCACGATTGATTAAATCCTGTGCCATTAGTGATTGAACTCAATCTCTAGCCCCTCCCCTTCCCAGAGTTCAGGTGTAGGGGCTAAAAGTTCCAACCCTCTAATCATGTCTGGTCTTTATGTGACAAGCCCTCATCCTATCAGGGACCCCCAATTTCCAGCCATCTCTTCAGAATACAAAAGACATTTTTATCTTTCCCAAGATTCCAAGGGTTTTAGGAGCTCTGTGCCAGGAACCAGGGACAAAGCCTGAATATTTATTTTTTATTATAACACATATTTATTGATTTTTTCCCAAAGATTTGTGGGTATCTGAGCTAATGCAGAGAGTTGTAGGAGAAGGGCCAACTTTGTGATGGATTTTTCTCCCCACCCCTCACCTGGCTTTATGCACAGGATGGAGGTGAATTTGGAGAAGGAACCAAGTCAGAATTGTTTTTGTTCATCTCATTGCCCTTGTCTTCTGATCAAAAGCAGAGCATGCCTGGAAACGATCTGAAAGTGAAAAATCTTCCTACTGAAGGCAGCATTGAGAGTGGGTAAGAGAAAATCACCAGAGGTGAGAAAGCACTGGAAAGTTTTATAAAGTTGCTCAGTTTCAGCCTGCTCTAGTCTCCTTACCTACACTCTTAAAAGATCTTGAAAACCTCAAAGAAAGCCCTTTGACTGCACTGTGTCTGAGAAAATGCAGTGGTTAAAAACATTTCTTAGTTCTTTACATTTCCTCCCCTCTTAACACATATTTTCTTTACACCTGCAATTTTTTTCTCTTTCTGTCGTGACCTTTTATCATGTTCTTTGTGTTATTTCCCTGCTCGAATTGCTTCCTCAAATTCACTCTCTCTGGTTGCCATGCAATGACCTAGTGCTGCTTGCTAGTATATTCCTTTGTTTGATCTTTTTGCAGCATCCTACAAAAAGATCAAACACTTACCTTTTAACACTTGCCTTTTTGCCTCACAAAATGCACACCCTCTATCATAAATAAGACAACAAGAATAATTCTATAGGCCACACCCCTGCCCTGTGTTTCCCCTCCAAACACAGGATTATAATCATGATACTCATTTTTATTTCTTAAAATTTTTGTTCTAGTAAATTAAATATTTTTATTATAGCGCTGCTCTTAAAAAATAATAGAGTATTTTAGGTTAACTGGAAAATTGAGGAGGAAGTACAAAGAGTTTTCATATATCCAGTCACAGCCCTTCCCACCCCAAGGTTCCCCAGTTATCACACCTTGAATTAATATGCTACACTCGCTATAATTGATGAGCCAATATTGATATTATGCCTCTTCCAGTCTTCACTTATTTGGTGTGTTGGTCCATTTGAGCTGCTTTATATTGCAGACTGGGTAGTTTATAAATAACTGAAATGTATTTCTCACAATTTTGGAGGCTAGATGTCCAAGATCAGGGTGCCAGCATGGTCAGCTAGGGCTTTCTTCTGGGTTGGATTTCTCACTGTGTATCCTCATATGGTGAAAGGGGCCAGGGAGCTCTGTGGGATCTCTTGTGTATGAGCACTAATCCCACTCATCACGACCTCATCTTTTCCATGCCCAACTACTAATACCATCATCTACGGGAGTTAACATGTCGACATGTGAATTTGGTGGGGGACACAAACTTTCAGCCCATAGCATTTGGCATGTAATAACCTCACATGAACTTGGTTCATATGTTTCCTCTTCTTAGCCTTCAGTGAAGCTCATTGGCAGGTGAGAAGATGGAGATAATCCTGATGGTTCAATGGGCAACTTTGTCCCTGGGTTACCAGAGAGGACTGACCCAGTGAGTTCTGAATATAAGTAATACACTGTGGGAGGGACATAATGCAAGTTCTTATAGGGCCTTTACTGTGTTTGCCATTTCATCCTCTCCAGAATCTAGTGCTGTACCTTTCCTTGATGAAAATTCAACTTATTAGAATAAAACAGTTTTTGGCATGATGGATATAAAAATCAATCTTGTTTAACTTGGGGTCTGATTTATTTACCCAAGGTGGTAAGTTAGAAATGAGAAAGCTCAACTTAACATCAATTCAGTGAAGATTTATTGAGGACTTAATAGATGCTGGAAACTATTCTACATGGATTAAGAGGTGGTAAGATAAGTCAGAAATGTATGTTAGCCTTAAAGAGTTTACAGTTTTAGGAGGGCTGATTTGTTGGGTAAGAGTAGAAAGAAATCTAAGTTATGAGTAAAGAACAATTATAGGTAAAGGGGCTGGTGGGAGAGATTAAGACTTCTGGTGGGAATATCCTACAGCATGAGTACCACAGGGGAGACCTAGATCTTCCTAGAGAAAGGTGCTTGAACCTTGGGTGGTGAAAACTTTAAAGGCAAGAAGAAGGTCCCCAGCTGTCCCCATCTTGTCAGTGTGTCTGAGTATTAAATATGCTCTCTCTGCATTCAATTGAGCTCTGCCCCTGCCCCACCCCATCCCATGAAGATTTTCTCTTACTGGCCTCTCCTCATGCCTCTAATTTCCTTTCCTTTCTTCTTTCTCTTTATCTCTCTTTTTTAAATTGGCCATTAGGAATGCAAGATTCAGTATGTGTTGACTATATTGAATATCTTATGTTACCTGTTTCTACTTTTTGAAGATATATGATGTAGCTTATGTATCTCAGAATCGTGAATTAAACTTGTTTCATGTGAATGCAGAGGTATAGCTCTTTGAGGCAGGAGTGTGTCTATCCTAGTGATTGGCAAACTGCGGCTCCTGAACCACATGTGGCTCTTTGGCCCCTTGAGTGTGGCTCTTCCACAAAATACCATGTGTGGGCACGCACGTACAGTGCAATTGAAACTTAGTGGCCCATGCGCAGAAGTCGGTTTTTGGCTCTCAAAAGAAATTTCAATCATTGTACTGTTGATATTTGGCTCTGTTGACTAATGAGTTTGCCGACCACTGGTCTATCCTATTTACCAAGTGTCTAGAATAGTGCATGGGACATAGTATCTCTACCATGTGTTGGATAAAAGGTTTCAGGCCAGAAAACCCGGAGTTTATATTACTTACTATCTCTGTGACACTGGAAATTTTGACCAATCATTTAAAAATGTGTCTCCACATTTAAACATAAGAGTAATCATATTTCAATTTTTACTTTAAAAATAAAAGGAAATACAGGATAACAAGACATTTAAAACTATAAAATGTTTTAAGTATTATAGGTTGCCTATTGTTTGCATGATAATCAAGAGTTCTCAAAGGAATCAAATTCTCCAGGCCTGAAAAAGTCCCAGTCCAGCCTTTTCAGTTAACTGGTTTTGATAAATAGTTGAGGTTTCTTCATGCTCTTTAAGTTCCACATTTCAGGGCCATCTCGGTTCAGCGAGCTCACGATGTGTCTCTTGTGAATCTTCCACTGTGCAAATATTCCCAAATTGGCTCCTTTCTCCTCTCCCCACTATTATGGACCTTTTAAAAATATATATTAAATTTTTTTCAATTACATTCATATTCAATATTACTTTTTATTAGTTTCAGGTATACAGCATAGTGGTTAGACAATCATCCTATATAATAAAAGTATAATATGCAAATTGCCTGAATGGCTAAACAGTGGAATTAATCCGCCGACCATGCTATGACACCCATTGGCGCCAGGCCAGCCAAGGTGGGTGCAATGCGATTGGTGTGTGTGTGGGGGGGGAGGGGCCCCCCAGAGGGAGGCCCAAGCCACTGGCCAGCTGGGCGATCAATCAGGGAGCTCCGTGACCGCCCCAAAGAGGGAAACCCAGGCCACCCTCTGTGGGGTGATCGATGGGGGGACCCCATGGAACTGGGAAACCGGGGGTGTGTGGCAGTGGATGCGGGAAGCACCAGACCAAGGCAGGTGTGGTTGGGGGGCAGGGTCGCGGGGCCACAAGGCAGTCGGGGCTGCAAAGGCCTACCCTTGTATGAATTTCGTGCATCAGTGATTCCTCTGATAAATCTAGTTTTCACATGGCACTATACATAGTTATTACAGTATTATTGACTATATTCCCTTTGCTGGATTTTAAATTCCTGTGACTATTTTGTAACTGCCAATCTGTATTTCTTAATCCCTTACCTTTTTCACCCAGTCACCCAACCTCCTCCTCTCTGTCAACTATCCATCTGTTCTCTGTGTCTATGAGTCTGTTTCTGTTTTGTTTGTACCTTAATACATGCTGGGAAAAGGTAAACTCTTTGCCTTTCTAATTTGGCACAGAGAGCAAGGTCTTAAAGATTTACTTGTAAGATGGCTCATTTATGCAACACATAGCTCAGTGTTGCATAAAGAATACCTGGAAACTTTTCAACTTTCAGCCCATTAGCAGACCTATCCCCCATGCACATCGTTAGAATCTTATGAGAAGTGAATCTAAATGTCACTCTCCTTGTATGGGGCTACTTGGGTGATACAGCAGGTCAAGAAAATTCACATGGCTGAGCCAATTTCACCAACTGACCACTGGAGAGCTGGCCTCAGGATGTCTTCCTGATGTGCATGTATTGATTATAAAACGCTTCTGAATAGAAGATGCTGAGAGAAGAGTAAGGAAAAGCCGACCTATAATACTATAACCCCCAGGGCCTTAAAGGACTTTTTATTAGAGTAAAGAGAAGGTTGGCAGTTCTGGGACACTCCCTGCCCCAAGGACACACATGCCTGGGCATGTACTCACATGCAGATTTACAGACTCCCACCCAAAGTCAACAGCCCTACAAATGGATCACTTTTGAGCAAAGCGGTCACCCAGGAATCGGGTAGGAGCAAAGGTGACTCTGCACTGTCAGCTCCCTCACTTACCCTGCCCTGGGTGGTTCCACAGTCTCTTTCTCCGGCATGTTTTGGTTGTGAAAGGTAACTCTTCTTTAACCAAAGCACAGTCTCCAAGTTGTGGTAGAAACATCCTAAGGTTAGGGTATCCTATCCATTCTTTGTCAGTAGCACAGTAAGAGACTGTGCCTTCCCTAAGTCAGTAAGCATCTTTTCTCATGGTGGTTACTATTCTCAAGGTGGTGCTCTCATGGAAGGGTTTCTCATGGGATACAGCCAAAATAAAGCAGAATAAGGACTCTACTCAAAATCCAATTAAGAACAACTTGGCTCAGCCAAAATTCCCACATAGTATTTGATAATTGCTGCTTATGGATTAAGAGTGCAGCAGGTACATTTCATAAGGAAAATAGGGCACCTACCTACCAGTGGAAGGGGAGATGCAATGTAAAGCTGACAGATAAAATACAGGATCCTGGTTAAATCTGAACTTCAGATAAACTTTTGATGAATATTGTGTTGATAGAATTGCATTCCAAATATGTGTTAAATTTGAACTTCAGATAACAATAATTTTTTTAGTATGAGTATATCCCAAACATGCCCAGTTAAGTTGGAATTTCTAATAAATAGTGGTTTTGGGGTGGGCGTGCAGTATTTGCCCCAGGGGACTGAGTTAGGTAGTGAGACGGAGGCCTGTGACTAGCAGCCCTTTGATGCTATATGGAATTTGGGAAGGGTTGCCAAGGGAATCAGAAGAAGGTGTGAGGAAAAGTTTTGATATGAAGGAACATCACCGACAAAAATGAAGCACAGTTATCATAGTCACTACAGATGAAAGTGGAAACTGGGCTAAAGAGAAAGAGTAATTATTGTAATCCATAAATGTTTTAATCTTTAAATTTTGAAGCATTTTTTTTTTCTTACACTGTGTTCACCATGAATACTTTAATTCACTGCAAGTAAATCCCACTATTTGCTCTAGAATTTCTTCCTTGGAGAAACTGTCCAGTAAGAAACACATTCTCTTGCAGGTTCATTTACTTTGCCTTCTCCTCCATGCTTCCTAAAATCTCTGCTGTTTATGTGCTTACCAATTTGACCCTCTAACGAGAACTAAGCAAATATTTAATCAATCGATGTAGTTCTCTCCTGTCTTCCCACAGGGAGACCTGGCCATTTTGAATAGAAATACAGAGCAATGTCTCTGTTTTCTTTGCCCACTTCAGATTCAACTTCACCTAATCCATGCCTTTCTTCTGAAAAGTAGTTCATTGCCAACTTCTGCTGCTGCTTTAGCACACGTGAGCCTCCCGGGCACTGGCTCAGCTGAGCGTTTTCCTCAGGTGAGAGGTGAAGCATGTGGGTTTAATGGCTTGTGAGCAGAGATGGCACCTGGGAAGCGAGCTGATGCTCCCGGCTGCAGCGCTGGTGGCAAGAATCAATCTAGCATACAGAAGCAGCCAGGTAAACTGCTAAACACGGTAGTACAATGACTGCATACATCTCTGAAACGAGAATCTTGAAAATCAATACGAATTGAAATTGAAACAGGAAGAATTGTAGCTGTCAGAATGCAGGATGTCTGAAGAATATTCGAGCCGAGGCCCATGTTGTTCTTCTCTGGGGCCAGGAGAACTGCCTAATAAGAAAAGTGTCTCTGGGGTGACTTTCGTCATGTCCCTTTGATAAACATTGCGTCTCAGCCCAGGGACTGGATTCTTCTTCCAAATGTTAGGAGGTATTCCATCAGCGAGGGAGGAATGGAGGTGTGTGTCTGAGGCGGGTCGAGAAGCCAAGGTTCAGAGGCTCATGAGAGAATGGGGTCTGAGGCACATTTAAAACTCATCTAATTATTATTTTTTTAAGTGTTTTCTAGAACTGTGGTTGGCAAACTGCGGCTCGCAAGCCACATGTGGCTCTTTGGCCCCTTGAGTGTGGCTCTTCCACAAAATACCACAGCCTGGGCGAGTCTATTTTGAAGCAGTGGTGTTAGAAGAAGTTTAAGTTTAAAAAATTTGGCTCTCAAAAGATATTTCAATCATTGTACTGTTGATATTTGGCTCTGTTGACTAATGAGTTTGCTGACGACTGGTCTAGAAGACTTGCTGGGAGTACAAGTAGCAACAGAGCACAGAGATGATTGAATTTGTCACCAAAACCCTAGGGACAGAGACCTTTCCTGTCTCTGTTGTAAGATTAAATTCAATATATGGGCTTTACTTTTTTAATATCTCCTTTTTATAGATATTTATCTTATTTTTATTTTTAAAAAATTGTACCAATTTCTACTGCTCCACATTCTTGCCAACTCTTGGTAATGGCAGATACTTTGCTGATTTTTTGTTTAGCCATTCTATTTGGTTGAGTAGTAGTGGTGGTCTTATGGCTTTAACTTGTTTCCTTATGTCTGATGAGATTAAGACCCTTTTAGTTGTGTAGTACCATTTAGATATCTTCTTTTGTAGAGTCAGGTCTTTTGACCATTTTAAATACTGGAGTCTACTTTTTTCTTATTGGTTTATAGTTCTTTCAAATACATTATCAGTTAAATTTACTATAAATATATCCTAAGTATTTAATGTATTAATTTTAATGTAGTTCTATTATTTTTAGGATTATGCTTTTGAGGTCCTGTTTGGATCTTTATTATTCTACACATTTTTTAAAAAAGATTATGTTAAAGGATATATCTTAGTTGCATTGGCCACCTCAAGATGTAACTAGTTATCATATCTGTTCAAAAAAACAATTTTGCTTTTGCAAGTTATATTAACTAGCATAATTCCCAGAGTAATACCGTCAATTTTCTCCAGCAATCTGTGCTTTGAATACTTATATATTATCATTGGCTTAAAGATAGGACAGAAATCCATCCACATATTCTCTTCATCACCTCCAAGGTTTGATGGTAATATTCTCCAAAGCAGCACTTTTTAAACCTTACTGTGCCTATGAATTACCTGGGGATCTAGTTTAAATGCAGCTTCTGATTCAGTAGGTCGGAGACCAGGTGGATCAGTGCAGCTGATGAGAGAATTAGGCTGTCTAGCACAGGGCAGATTTTGCTACAATAGGTAAGGAACATTATGCATATACTAGGCACTACATCAATAAGATCTTTAATTGCTCTTCCCCACCCCCATGTCATTGAACTAGTGACACAGACCAATATTCTCAAATGCAAAGTAGACTTTAAGCTGGCGATTGCTAATTTCAATTTAAAACAACTGAAGAGTTTGGAAGTGTGGATCAGCTGGCCTTGCTTATAACTAACGGGGTTTTGAGGCTGAATCCTATAAGGCTAACACTAACCAGTTGGCCAACATAGATTAGTATCTTATGTGAAATAACTTCTTGGTATAGAATTTGAAAATCAAAGCTTAATTTGAAATATGCTTACATCTTTCCTCTCTGTCCTTCTTTCTCACCCTAATACTTTCCAGCTTCCCATTCAGTTTCTCTCAGACAACTATTAAGGAGACCAACAATAGTGACACCTTATATTCTAGAATCTTGTGTAACATAGTGTTTAGAAATACCACCTAAATATTATACTATATTTCAGGCTTAGCTGCTTTTAAAAAATGGTTTACAGAGAAGAAACCTGGCAAACCTGCCTGCATATACTGCTGATGTGATGGAACGAGAAAGGTATACTTCTGTATTCTTCCTTCCCCAAACCCATGACCCCAGTGTAATCAGGAGAAACTATGGTAGAAATCCCAACTGAGGGATGTCCTGTGAAATATCTGGGTTCTGCACCTCAAAACGTGAAGGTTATTACAGAGACCGAGAGCTATCACAGACCAGAGGAAACTAAGGACTAAATGCAGTGTGGTTCCCTGGACTAAATCTTGGAACAGAAAGAGGACATAAATGGAAAAACGGGTGACATTTCAAGCCTGCCTAGATGTTAGCAATAAGAAATCAGTGCTGGTTCCCTAGTTTGGACCAGTGCACTACAGTAATGTGGAACATTAGAGAAAACTCAAGTGATGTTTCTATAAATCCAAATTTATTCCCAAATAGGTTTATTAGAAATGGTACTAAAGCACGGGGCAGGATGGGGGAGCATTTGAGGAACTATTGAAACATTCTTTTTGAGAGTATACTTCATGGAAAAAAAATTTCCTTCCCATAAAGTATGTGTGTTGCGGGGGGAGGGGGGGGCGGGTAGGGGGGAGTGTTGTGTGGGAGTGTGTACTTTGCTAGTGACATGCTGAAAAATTAAACTATTACAAAAACCAGAGACTGACACTGGTTCAAAAAGAAAAGCAAAAGGACACCTCAGGGTCTTCAAAAAAGTTCTTAGTTGCGAAGGTCAACCCAGCTGCTAAACTGATATTTACCAAATTGCTTTGAAAGAAAGCGAAATCTGGAGGAAGGGCTGAAAACTCCATTCAGGGACTAATCCCAAATGGATCCCAATGGGAGAAGTTGGAGAAGTCCATTAGGCAGACCAGTCTGCCCATTTCCTGGTAATTATCCACTGCGTGGGCGCTGCCCTTGCTGCTGGCCATGTGCTGGGGGAGAAGCACCCCTGCGGGATTTAGTGGAAACATCACAATCAATAAAAGGCACTCTATTTTCCATTTGCTCATTGTTTTTTAAGGGCTTATTTTGTAACAGCACTAGAAGGATTCAATTCAATATCAGTTCACCTTCTGGATGGGAACAGGACTCCAGATACTGACTTTCAGTGCCTGACAAAGTTTGTGACAAGGCTCAGTTTGCTAACATTCTGACCAAAGTGCAACCTCAGCCCAGATGACCCAGCAAAGTAGATGCTCAGCTTAGCTGCAGGATACTGGGACCCCTCTTCCGCTTTCCACACAGAAACAGGATGAACAACACATGGCATCTGAGCACATCCTGGCTGCTGAGCCAGCCAGTCAAGCACCTCTATGGCTCTCAGCTGCAAGGATTTTCTTTAGTTTGGGTTTTCTTTTTTGCATATTAAATAGGATTTAAATTAGTAGTCTTCTAGCTATGCATACCATTCTTCTACATCATATCCAAAGATGATTTAAATGTACTGTTTAAAGCAATGTTTGACCTCATGTTGTTTGTTTTGTTGTTAATCCTCACCAGAGGAGATTTTTCCCATTGATTTTTAGAGACAGTGGAAGGGAAAGGAGAGGGGACTGTGGGGGGTATGAAGAGAGAGGGAGAGATAGAGGGAGGGAGAGAGAGAGACATTGATGTGAAGGACATACTTTGATTGGTTTCCTCCCACATACACCCCTACTAGGGCCAGGGAATGAACCTGCAACTGAGGTACATGCCCTTGACTGGAATCGAACTCTCAACTCTTCAGTGCACAGGCTGACACTCTAAACCACTGAGCACCACTGGCTAGGGCTAATAGTAGTTTTTCATGTGATGGGGATGACTCACTTAGATTTTTTTTTCTAATTTTTTTCCACATCCTGCTCCTGTCCCATTTTTCAGTTAATCCCATTTTTCAGTTCTGCTGGGAACCCTCTGCCCACAAGGAGCAAGCCAGGGATATCCTGTATTTGAGGCTACAAGGACAAAGTCCATGGCTGTCTCAGCCATCCTAGCTAAGGCCCTGGTCATGGGAGTGAGGTCTCCTAGGCCACCTGGCCCCTCCAAGCTAACTTAGACCAAAAGAAATGCTGAACTAACCCACAGAATTATGAAAAATGACAAATGTCATTTTAAACTACTCTGTTTTGGTATGGTTTGTGACATAGCAGAAGCTAACTTATGCAGTAAACATTCTTTGTTAGAGTTGTATACTCTAACCTTTTTTTTTCCCTCATTTAATTTATGTGTTTAGAGTCTCAAGTCTTAATTCATATTGAGGTCCAGATCAAGTATCTTGTCTTCAGAGAATCTGCCACATCTGGAAGACAGAATTCATTGTTCTTTTCTTGATACTGCCATGCCATGCCACTCTGTAATATTTTACATGTGATATAAGTGCCATCCTTCATTGTACCTTTATTGTCCATGTCTGTTTCCCTCTTTTGCTAAATGGTGAGGTCTGTACATCTTTCAGTGTAGCTCAGTCTTCAGTAGGGTAGACACTGAAGTATGTCTTGAAATGAACAAAATGTAGGAAAGTTCTAAGAAATTTTTTTTTTATTAGTTACCTTCTTTGTACTGGGATCTTTGAGGGAGTCCAATATACAGAATGGGGCAAGAGTAGGTTTATAGTTGTGAGTACATGAAACAGTTTATTCTTATATTATTATTTATTAACTATTGTTATTTTCCATATAAAGAACTGCAAACCTACTTTTGCCTCACCTTGCACAATAACATCCTCTTGAGTTTTGATCAGCTTGAGAAGTCAGACACAAAAGATAGACATGGAACTATACTCTTCTTAAAAGCTAGATTAGGGGATCTGTTTTGTCTGTAGGCCAACATGCTTCCTAATTCTCAATTCTATAATTAAGCTAACAGATCCACCCAGCTGTAGGCTGTGCTATACCAGACTGTGTTTAAGTGGAATCTTGAAGGACACCCTGCCTGTCCCTTCCTATTGTAGAGATGACCCCACTGTGTCCATGTCCCCATTGTACATATATCATATGTCTGTTTTGGTGTTCACAGCTCTTCCTGGCAGTCTTACTAAAGTAATAAATTATAGGCCTATCTCCCCCAATTACAGGCTTGGCATCTTAGTTATTTCGGAATCCCTCTTGCCTAGCAGAATTCTAGGCATAGAGTTAGTAGTTAATGGGCATTTGTTGGAAGACTAAACTCTGTAATTCTGTGATTCTAGAAATAGTTTGACACCACCTTCCTCACTTAATTGGCATTGAAATAATCACAGTTATCACATGGCAGCTTCTTTATGATACAAAATAGCCTGCAGACAGAAGAGGAATCAAAGCTGCATGTGACACAGTGTCTGGTATACATGATGCTGATTTTAACAGGCACTTGCTCAGGGAGAGGAGTTGCGACTCCCTGCAGTAATAGGGGCAATTATCCCAAGCATTGCTACTGTGTGCTAACTTAACCACCTCTCACGTGGTAGTGCTTTTAAAAGACTTAAAGACAATGTGAACATGACATGTTCTGGAAACTTAATAGGGTTTTAGCTGACATTTTGTTCTTTATATTTTTCTAAGATTTCACAGGCAAAATGCCTTTGAAGATGTTTCTGTCAGGTTTATAGTTCTCCGATTCCAGTGGGGTGCGTGGTGCCTATGAAACATGTGGATTCCTCGTCTTCAGAATCTTCTGATTCAGGGGGTCTGGGTGATGTTTAACAACCACCTGGGACTCTGACTCAGGTGGCCTACTGGCCATCTTATGAGAAGGACTCTTTCAGTTGAAAGGAACAGAGACCTGTTCAAGGAGATCAAGGTGAAAGGCCATCTTTCTTTTGTAAGGACACAGAGATCCTCCAGGAAGCCAGCAGACATTGTACACTAGATTTCTGCCAGGTCCAGCACCACAGAGGCTCCAGGCCTGGCCTCTACCTCGCTTGTTTTCTCTGATGCTTTCTGCACATCTGAACTCTTTACTCTTAACCACTTGCCTTCAAGTTGTTAGGCCCTTAGGACTTTGGCATGTGACATCATTCACTGTGCCCCAACTCTTCCCCCAAAGTTCTCACCAGCACCTGTGTCTTTGGTTTCAAATTCCTGAGGGAGAATTTAATTCGCGCAATGCACCCCCTGGAGCCCAGCTACACAAATGAAAGGTCAGGAGCAGCCTCTGTGAGAACCATATGTGGCTGAACACCCGGTCCTCATCCAGGCGGCTGGTGGCAGAAGGGAAGGTTCCGTGGAAGAGAATGGCCGGGAGACTGAGGGGCACTGCTGAAGATTCTATTACTGACACTTGAACCTTCTCACCCTTTCACCCCAGAATCTATAACAAAGTAGGAGGTGGATTCATCTTAACAAAAGCTCTTTCCTTATGGGGTGTCAGTTCATCACAAGGAAAGCAGCATGAGACACTGCCATGGAGTGTGGGGTTTTGATAATGTAAAAACTAAGACAAAAGAGAAAGTTCTAAAATGCTTACATATTGAGCAGCTCTTAGACCCCAAGGGCCGGAAAATGTGGAGAAGATACTAAGGGAAGAGCTTCTGTTCAGCTGAGTCAAACAGTGAGTGCTCCTCAGGGTTAGCTGCATAGCCCCCATTGTAGCCAGCTGGAGTTTTCCATGTTGTATTTTTGGGGGGTGATCTTATTTTTCACTTATCAGAGTCAGTGGGAGTATAATTTACTGGATGGAAATTAACCTGTATTAACTCATTCTGCATGGTAAAATAAAAAAAACAAACAAAACAAAAAAAACACCACCCAAAACAACAACAAAAAATCCTCATACCAGAATTGATTTTGCTGGAAAAATAATTATTTTAAGAGGGGTGTGTGTGTGTGTGTGTGATTGCACAGTAAGAAAAGGCCTATATTTTGGAGTCGAAAGCCTTATCCAGGTCATGGGTCTGTATGCTTGACAGCGATGCCTTTGAAATATTTTGATATGCAACCTTTCTTCTTTCCCTTTGTGTTGTCAGACAACATGCCATCTGTCAGATGGAGGGAAGCAGGAGGCGTTGGCATTGCTATTCTCGCCACCTTCACCAACATTCCCTATAAATAGCCTAATAGGATAAACCAGCCACAGAGGAGAGCAGCAGGTGGCACTCCTGTATCCAGATCTGAAGGTGTAAATGAATTTCAGTGTCTTCAGGATACCAAGCAACAATAAGATTACAGAGAATGAAGCTTTTGTTATGGGAGAGCCCAATATTTGAGGTAAGTAATGATGATAAGACTTTTCATTATCATGCAGCTTCCCCCCTTGTGAGAGGTTTCAAAGAAGAAGGTGCCCTGTTTTCAGAACAGTCAATTTCCCCTCTTTTCTCTGCAAAGTCTCTCTGCACTCACTCTTCTCAGAAAGGGGAGGCGATGCTGATGGTGGCAACTAAGTCTATGGTTGAAATGTCATTCTAAAAACTATTTTGCTCTAATTACCAGAAAAGAAAACAACCGTGGCCTTCATATGGGACATTCCTTGTGGCCACCCTATTTCTCAGCTTGCTCACTCTGTCCTTTCCTTGCTGTTTCGGATTTGTCACCACCTTCGGAGCCCTGCTTTTCTGTCTGCCCTGTGTGCTCTGCACCCAGGAGGAGCCTCTCCTCTGACCACCTGGAGCACGTGGAGAAACACAGCATGTCACTCATGTACTAGGTGTACCGGTTAATAATGCAGATTTTGTAATCAAAGATAATATGATCATTTCAAGAGAAACACCAAAAGTGCTTTATTCAAAGTAATGTCCATCACTAGCTACACATTTCCTCATCTTTCAGGTAATTTGTGGATACCGTCCCAATAGAACTGTTCTTGTTTTAAGGCAAAACATTCAGAGACCCCATTTTCCACTTCTTCGTACGTTTTGAAGTGCTGCTCAGAATGTGCGTGTGCCATTGATCAGAACAAGTGGTAATCTGAAGGAGCAAGGTCTGGTGAATACAGTGGGTAGGTTAATACTTCTCAGGCAAAATCTTTTAACATGTCTTTAATTGGTTTTGAAGTGTGTGATGGTGCATCATCATGAAGCAAAATTACTTTGCCGTGTCTTCTGGCCCATTCTGGTTGTTTTATGATCAAAGCATGGTTCAAATTGATTATTTGTTGTTGGTAGTGATTAGTATTAATGGTTTCACCTGGTTTTAGAAGCTCATAATACATGCTTCTTTTAGAAGCGATTTGGCCTTGCAGTATATGTTGATGGTTGACCTGGATCAACCCATGATTTTGTGCGTTTGAGATTCTCAAAATAAATCCACTTTTCATCGCCCGTCACAATTCGATGCAAAAATTATTTTCTTTAGTACTGTTGAAGCAACATTTTACTTATGACTTCTCGGTTTTCCATTTGTCTTTCGTTCAGTTGAAGTGGCACCCATTTTCCTTCCTTTAAAATCTTTCCCATTGCTTGTAAATTATCAGAAATTGTTTGCTGAGCAACATTTAATCTTTCTGCAAGTTGTTTTGAGTTTGACATGCATCTTCATCCAATAATGCTTGTAATTGTTGGTCTTCAAACTTTTTTGGTTGACATGGACATCTTTGTCTTTCACATAGGAATCATCACTTTTAAAGCATTTAAACCAGTGTTCACAAGTATCTTGAGATGGAGCATGTTCACCATAAGCTTCCCCAAGTATTTAGCAGCACTTTTCTTCAAAATAAAGTCATGAATTAAAACTTCCTGCAAATGCTCTTTTTTTGGCACGAGATTCGACATTTTTAAGCGTAAAAATATTTATGATAACACCTTCAGAAAATTTGACATATGAAGTTTTGAAGCTTGTTGTCAATGCAACAAAATAGCATACATATCAAATCGCATATATATCAACATATATGTAACTCCATCTATTGAAAAAAAATCCGCACTATTAACCGGAACATCTAGTAGTTCAGCATTTGTGTTGTCCTTTCGCTGTGTCTTATCCCTCATGTTTCTAACCAGATTTTGAACTGATTTTAGTTGTCAGTACAGAAGGTGACTAGGCCTCCAATATACTCTTATGACATCCAGCACATTTCTACCTTCATACTGGACATCGTGCCCCAATCATAGCCAACCGATCAGGAAACATCAAGTGAGGATCAAACAGGGAGCCCTAGGAAAACCCATACAGTGGAGGATAAAAGGTTTGGCTCTGGCCAGGTGTTCAGTGGTTAGAGCATCAGTCTGCAAACAGGTTCCATCCCCAGCCAGGGCTGGTCAGGTCAGGGTGCATGCCTGCAGGAGGCAACCAATCAATGCGGCTCTCTCACTTTGATGTTTCTCTCTCCTTCTCCCCCTCTCTCCCTTCTTTTTGTCCCTCTTCCCCTCCCTCTTCCACTCTCTTCCTCCCTTCCTCCCCCTCTGCACTCCCTTCCACTCTCTAAAAAATCAATGGGAAAATATCCATTGGTAGGATTCACAACAAAAAAAAGTTTGACCCCTCTGACCTTATGCTATCTTTTCTTATCTTCTGCCCTACCTGTGTTTTCTCAGCTCCCAACTCCAGCTCTGTCTTCACTTCTTGTCCCACACTTACCCTTCAAGCTTGATCACAGGTTCAGTTATCCCAGTTGGGTCAGCACCACTCTTCCCCCAGCTATAGTTTTGCAAAGGCCTCTGACTCCTGGTCCCGCTGGGTTGATGCTTCTGCCTTAGCCAGCCTCCAAGATCAGGAACCAGACCACAGGTGCTCCACTGTAAATATTTAGTCTTATCTTCTGTAATCAATCAAAATGAAGCTAAATGTTGTGTCAGGACCACAGCTGTACATAATCTGACCCCCTTCTACTCCTTCAGCCTTTTTTTCCTGCTTCCCACCCCTTCCCTCCCTCCTTCCAGCATTCTGCCCACTGGAAATTCAGGGCCCTTGCATCTCTCCTCTCTGCCTGGAATGCTTTCCCTGCAGCCAATCACACCTGGCTCCTGCTCTGCTCATCTTTCAGGTCACACTCAAATGGTAGGCCACCCTTCCAAAGTTAATCTCATCCAGTTACTCTCTACCTGTTTCTCTTTCTTTACAGCATACATCACTATCTATAATTATCTTGTTTATTTACTTGCTGACTTGTTTACCATTTGTTTGCTCTCATCAGGAGAATGTAAGCTCCATGAGGACAGGGTCTTTATAATTTTTATCACTGAGAGGCCATTAAATAGAGAAAATGTTTGATCCATTGTGGCATGGTTATATGGATGTGGAAGATGAGAGATCATAGAATAATGAAGTTCTTTATTGATCTCTGCCTTTCACTTCAGGACCATGCCCACTCTATTGTATATATAGTTTGGCACCTAATTGAGAGTGAAATTGAAATTGCTAATTTCAGAGATGCCAAGTTGTCTTAGTAAGCTGTGGTAGGACATCCATGCCAAGCCTTTACTAATGACCTGCTTCTCACATTGAAATAAAACGTGACACTAAGTTCTAGTTGAGCATTGGCTGCTCCTACAATGTGGATGAGATATTGGTGACATCTCTAATAATAGTGTAGAGAATGTCCACCAACTGGAGGACCATTTTTCCAGCCCCATTCAGTGTTCAAAGGGCGTTCTGCTCTAGGGTTCTAGTTGATAACGTACACCAAAGCAACAGCCGGGAAGATCAGATAATATTAATTCCCCCATTTCACAGACAGGCTAAGGCTCAGAGACTCAGGCACAAAGCTGTTATAAAGAAAATTAAGAAGTGAACATGCATGCTGGTTGTGAAATTCAATTTAATGCAATTCTCTCTACCTCACTGTCTTTCTCTTGATCCTCTGCTTCATTTTCCCACTTTCTTCTTTTACTCACCATCATAGTCGACCTGAATGAAATCTCCATGACCAACAGAATGTGGTCTCCTGAGGAAACATCATCCATGGGTCTTAATGATTTCCCTTAATAAATGTGTTCCTGGGACAGTGCCTGGAAGCCATCTGCTTTCTTAATACTCTAGGGTGAAGTTGGCAAACTTTTTTGCTGAGCTAGTTTGGAATTTTAGATTTTGCAGGCCAGGAGGAAAAATCGAGAATATTATATGGGTACTTATATGACAAGATGAATTTCCACAATTTTTTTTAACAATTTAAAAATGTAAAATCTACTCTTAGCTCACAGACCATACAAAAACAGCAGGATTTGGCCTGTCAGCCATAATTTGATGACTGCTACTCCAGAAGAAAGAAATATTAGCCCAGGACTCTTAAGCACAATACTACATAGAGTTCAGTATAACCTTTCCTATATAATAAAAGGTTAATATGAAAATTGTCCACTCGACCAGGAGTTCGACCAGGGGGCGGGGCCGGCTGGCCAACTGCCCATGGCCCCTCTCCCTGGCTGGCCTGGCCCCATTGGCCCCAATCAGGACTGGCTGGCTGGACTGCACCCATGCATGAATTCATGCACCAGGCCTCTAGTATATTATATATAATGGAACATATGCAACTGATAATATATTAATATTATAAATACACACTCATACATTTTATTCTGTCTCTCTCTCTCTTATTCTCTCTCAGATTTCCCCTGCAGTATCCCTCTCCTAAACTCATTGGCCATGCCTTTAGGCAGGAACTTGTGGCTCCTTTTCCCTTAGGAGGCAGGGAGAGCATGGAGTGTGCCTGATTTTGGGCTATGTCTTGGCAACCTTTTCTGAGATTCTGTAACATCCATGGACAGTTGGAAGGGACCATACCTTTCAGTTTGGCTACAGGAGATGCATTTCTCTCCCTGGGACCACCTGGTCAGGTGGGGACATAAGCCTGGTCAAGGTGTTTTCTATCTGGCTGTTCTTTCTCTTACCTTCTCTCCTTACAGATCCCACAGAGGCCTTTCTGCTCATTCAATCTCCCAACTCCCCATCCCTTAATCAAACTTCACTGGAATTGATCCCCATGTTTTCAGTGAACAGTAAAGCTGTCAGAAACATTGTTGTACTAGGGCAAATGGCATTAGGCTTATTTAGAGTTATTTCACTATGGGTATGGGGAAGGGGCTCATTTTTAACTGAATGGGGGCAGTACCTGTGATAGAGGTTTAAGAGCTTCCTGACTGGGTTACTGGGTTATGCCCCAAGCCATATTTGACTGTAACACATTGGCTTTCCTCTATGGAAAGCTCTTCCCAGTGGTTCCCAACAGGTCTTGAACTACCAGACAGCGATAGAGACAAGGCCACCTGGTCAGGAGGCCTGTTCCCATGTGCTCTATTCACTAACTCCTCCTGGGACATGACAGTTATGCTTCCTGTACCACGGTTAGATGAGGCCTGTGACTTGTTTGGATAATAAAATGATTTAAAAAGAAGTGTTCCTTTTTTCCCAGTGACAGGGAACATGGAAGCATAGTTAAAATGGACCTTCCCTCAGCCAGGGGCCATGAATTACTCCAAGAACAGAGCCTCTTCCTCGTGCCCCCTTCCCCCCACCTCACATACACACACACTATAAGCCCTACAGAGCATGTGGCATGACTGAGAGATAGACCTTGTGGTTAGCACTCACTGAGATTTGAGGTTTATTATTACTGGAAGCATAGCCCGCCCCTCCTGACTGCCATGATTGAGCTAGCCCAGATGCAGGAAAGTCCAATGAAAAACTCACCAAGCTGCTTGTTGGGAACGATTGCTGTTAATAGTGGTTCCCAGTTAGACTATTTCTGGAGACTCTTGTCCCGTGTACCACACTTGAACTGGAGCCGTGGGCAGTTGAGTGTCTGGGAAGAAAAGCAAACACCAAACCTACATCACAGAGAAGGAAAGTCACACACGGCTGAACAAACCCAGTTACTGGGGTGAAGCCATTGCTTTTTTCTCTGTAAAAAATGTATTGAGTGCCTCTTACATGTTAGCACCTCAAACTGCATCATAAATGTTTCTGGAAAAAAAAAAAGGCAGATATTCTCTGCATTCTTACTGGGTTTCTCTGTGCCAAGCAGTTGGGCATCTCTGGGCAGACAGTTCATAAGGCTGTTCTCCAAAAGGGGAGACGTGAAGGTAGGGTCCTATGGCTGAACTCTGGGGAGCAGAGCTCTCCCACTTCACTGTGTGTTCTTGGGCAGCTCTTCCTTCAGTTACTGCACTTGGCTGGGAAAAGCCCCTGCTATTCACCCAATGGGAGGCTTATTTTGACCTCCTTGAATTGAAAACTTATTGCTAGTTTACTGGGCTCTCTCTGCCAGTGTGAGCAGGTAATGTGAAAAAATCAAAACTGACAGCACATTCAAATCAAACTCCTACCCAAGATTGGGTGTCAGGACAGCTTCTGAAATCACTTAAATCCCAGATGACAAAGCCAGGGGGCACCACTGCATTTGCTGGAGGATGTGTATAGAAGCTGGAACTGTCCCAGCTGCTGAGAACCAAGAGCTGGGCAGATAGGTTTAGGTTTAGGTTGCCAGGGGGGAAATTTAGCCACTGACCAGTCAAGAAACCTAAAGAAACATATAAAGGTAGGCTTTATTTTTTTCCCACCCCACACCTACAGCCACCATAGAATTTCTTGTCCTAAGCAACATCACTAGGGTTTCATTCTATTTCTCCTCTTACTGCAAAATAACCAGATTTATTCAGTATGTGTTTTCTACAAATCTCCACGAGAGTGTCACTTTGTTAGTTAAATGGGGAAATGCCAAACTCATGAACAGGTGGTCTCCTCAGCCCAGGACTTCGTGCTATGAGCCGCGATGGGCTCCTATGGCTTGTGAGCCTCTGGAGCTGCATTTGGCCCGTGCACAGCAGACAAACTTCTGAACTTTGAATCATAAATATTTCTGTGTGTGTTAGGGGAGTAGGGATATGCCAAAGGAGGCAAATCAGTGGCTATTCTAAAGAAGAGAGAATAAACATTTGCGTGTTGTCAGAACTTTGAGTATTTGCCCTCTCTGTCCAAAATCAATATTGATACATTTGAAATGAGAGCCAGTACTGGGTATTAGAAATGGAGAAGCTTCTTTTGGTTAATGTAAAGGGGCTATAAAGCGCCTATTGCTTTGTTGAAATGAATCCTGTGGTTAAGAAGGCCAGAGAATTGAGCAAAGACTCGATTTTGAGCCATCTTTCTTCAGAAGCTGGGATTAGGGAGTTTTGCTTCATGTATGAAGCTTTGGGTGTCTTCCCACAAGTGCAGCTGAGCTCCTCCAGGGTGATCAGCAGGGCCGTGGGCCTCAGAGTTTTGTAGTGGATCTGGCTTCACATTCTCTTGACTTCTGAGCCCACCATGGCTGCAACAGGCAGCTCACATGGGCTCCAAGCATCCCTGCGCAAGCACAGCTAGGCAGCAAGGCTGACATGTCTCTGTGTTGGCTTTCTCCCTTCTCTGCCTCATTCCTCTGGCCCCATACTCTTACTCTAGGCTTTCATTTGCCAAAGAAATCACCTGCATTAAGGTTTGTCTCAGGCTCTGGATGGAGGAAGCCTGTCCTAAGACACATCCTATTCACAGGCCTCACCTGCCTCTGCAGAAGTGGTAATTTTAGACTAAATGCAGCCGTACTGCTGTTGGGACATTATTAGTGAATATGAAAGATCCCACTCCCTTTTCCATTTCCAACATGGTTTTAGCACCAGGGCCAGTGGACTGAAATGATCCCATTAAAATAGTCAATGACCTCTTTTTTCCTTTTGATATAGAAGAAGTTCTTTTAATGTGTGTTTCTCGCCCACTGTATTGCTGCTTTGTGAGCCTCATTCTGAAGCCTTGACCTTCAGAAAGAAATTAAAGTATAGGGACATTTCATGGTACTTGCCTTCATTCTCTGTGTGGCTTTTTATCGTCGTAAGGTATAAACAGTCTGGGGAGCGCTGATGAGGCCAGCCTTGTGGCCTCGATCCCCACGTGGGCTGATTAGCCTTGCAGGGCAGAAAGCTGTCCCGTAGCCTGGAATTGCATTCTGCATTAAGATGGAACGCGGTGTAAGTGTTTGCTCCTGGGCACCCAGTGCATTTCACCCTCCCTCCTGAACTGCAAACACCAGTGCCTGGGGCGTGATCGCAAGTGCGGCATGGCGTGTGATGAGGGGAACATGTTTATGTAACGGGCATTTTTAGCTGGCTGAGCAGGGCTCAGATGATACTCATGTAGATGACACCCTGGGGTTAGGAGTATGAGGGCAGCAAACCATCAGAACTGTTTGTCACAGGAGACAAGGGGCTCTGGTGATGCTGGGTGCCAGCCAAGCAGCTTCAAGACACCAGAGCCCCGGGGTGTGTGGGAGAAGCTTAAGAGGGGCCAGGCTCTCCCCTCCACAGCCACCTCTGCTGCTTTAGTGGGGCTGGCTCCATCCTGAGCTGGCACACCTGCCCCAACGTGGGTGTTCGTGTGTGCATGGGAGGGCACTGGGCTGAGGACACCAATGGGAGTCAGCCAAGGTACTGAGTGAGCTAAAAACTGGTGCGTATGGCACATTCACGGTGGCACCTTCTCCTTGCCCCAGAGGAGTTGACTCTGCAGCCACATTTGCAGAGGCAATAGGCCATCTGGCCACTCAGAAGCTGCTGTTGACCCTGAGTTTCAGACAATGGCTACTGGTTCCCTCGAGGGCTGCAGCTTGGTAGAGACTTCGCCAGGAGTGGCGTTGGTTCTCCAGTGTGAATATGTTAGGGTTCAATTTTATGGCTCAGAAATTTATTTTTTGAGAGGCAAAAGTCACATAGCCTAAAATTAATCATTTTAAAGTGTACAAGCAGTGGCACTCAGTATGCTCACAATGTTGTAGGACCATCATCTCTAACAAGTTCTGAAACATTTTATCACCCCAAATAAGACCCCACAGGAATGTGGTAATGTGGTTTTAATGCCTTACTACACTGGTAATTGCCTTTTAATGAAGAGCAAAAAAAAAAAAATACTTTTAAGAAAAATATTTCACCACCTTTTAATTTTATTCCATTTTTAAATTACATCTTTCAAATTTATAGAGATAATACATTTTTAATGCATAAAAGTAAACAGTAAAATTGTGAAAATCTAAAGGAAAAAACAAACATACAAATATAATACAAAGAAGGCACGAGGCCAGTTTTGACAAAATTATATCAAAATCTGTTGCAAAATATATTCTCTCCCCTATCCCCATGTTTGGGACACTGTAAGGAGTTGTGTATGAGAATCTCAAAGAATCTGGACAAGTGTGTTCTCAATGCCATGTGATTTTGCTAAGCCACCTCTAGTGTTGTTTGAGAATTCCTGGTTAAACAGCGGGGATGGTTTAGAATTAGGGAAGACTTGCAGTAAAAACCTGCGTCCTACTGTTTACTAACTATGTGAGCTTAGACAAGATGGGTAAAGTTTTTCTGAGCCTTGGTTTTCTCACCTGTAAAATGGGGTCATGTGCAAAGTAATCACCTGGCAAATAGCAGGCTCTGAGTGCCGCATAAATGCTAACAGGGATAAAAAGTCATAGAGACACAGATGTTGGGGGCCGGCTCAGCCCAGCTCCCAGCTGAGTGTCTTTCTCTGGCATTTCATCCTCACAGCAGGTTTAATCTAGACCCATGTCTCCATAAATGAAGTCAGACTCCCACATACTAAAGCTAGAATGCCAAACACCTACTGCTGGGCACTGTCAGCTACTGCCATAGACTCTCCCAATTTAATGCAACAGCAGTTTGAGCAGAAAGTGATGCTGTGGTTTTGGCTCCAGCCAAAGAGGGAGAAATAAGAGAAGAGGCATGACTGTGGAGGGGAGGGTCGTGTGCTCTGCACGTGACTGGCGTAATTGCACAAAGGCCTTTGGAGCAGGTCTCTTCCAAGGCTATACATGACACCAGTTGGACAGGCAGGGCCATCTATGCCTGCAGCGAGAGGAAGCGCACATGCAGTGCTTCTGGGTGGCTGGGTTTGTGGGGGACCTGAGGCCTCCATCCCTTGCTATCCAGGTATGGAGTGAAATCTGGGATCCATCAGCTTTGCCCTGGTGACACACCCAGCCTCTCCAATTTGTAATTTATTCAGCCAGTTGTTGAACATTTATGCAACTGAAGTTGTTGACTTCTGGAAATAAGATGATGTGGTCCCATCCATCATGGATGTCCCAGTCTAGAGAGGCCATTACCTGGAGTGTCCTGTGGGTCTCTCATCTCTCAGGTGTTCATCCATCAGAAAAGCGGTCCGTAGCCAGACATGTATGGCGCGCACTAGAAGACATAACTCTTGAAGAGATCTAGACTACATTAGCATTTAAACCGCAAAGATGTCCCACAGTAAAGAAAATAAGGAAAAATAACCCTAACTTAATGTTTCCCATGCTTATTTAAACAGGAATTTTTTTTTGCCACTTAACACTTCTTAAAGTCTCCTGAAATGAATGTTCCCTGCTGGTATAGAGAAATCTGTCAGACCACAATGGAATTTTCCAAACTGAGATGCATATACAAAACTATACAAAAATGATACTTTCATATGCAGATGCAAATCTCTCTGATTCCATTTCAAAACTTTCTAAAAGAGAGATCGCACACTGCAGTGGTTGTGTAACCAGCGGGCTAAGTAAGCAGGAGAGGCTGGTTGGGTGGGAGTTCATCTGTGCCCACTGACAAATTGTTGGGCATGGTGACCTGGAAACTCACATCCCACAGCTCTAGTTGGTCACTGCTACATAAGGGGAGTGTTGGGTCAGACCAGTGAGAGCTTTAAGGTTCTTAGGAGAACACAGAAATCTGTATTTTTTAAATATGAAATTTCACCACTTTAATGTTAAAACACGGTGTTGGAAAAACAAAACAATAACAACAAAACACTCTGTAGGCCAGTCCTGCAGATGAGCTAGCAGGTTGTGAGCAAGCGGCCGCGGGGAGATAGGGTTGTGAACTATAAGCTACATGAAACCTAAGGGTCTGTGAGTGCAGGCCTACCAGTGGTCGGCAAACTCATTAGTCAACAGAGCCAAGTATCAATAGTACGATTGAAATATCTTTTGAGAGCCACATTTTTTAAAAAAATTTTTAATTAATTTATTTTTTGTTGTTTGAAGTATTACAAATAGTAGTACATATGTCTCCTCCCCCCAGTCTCCCCTACCCCCCAGTACATGCCTTTACCTGTCCCCCCACCCCCCAGTGTCTTGTATCCATTGGTTATGCTTATATGCATGCGTACAAGTCCTTCGGTTGATCTCTTCTTCTAACACCACTTCTTCAAAATATAATTGCCCAGGCTGTGGTATTTTGTGGAAGAGCCACACTCAAGGGGCCAAAGAGTCACGTGTGGCTCGCGAGCCGCAGTTTGCCGACCATGGGCCTAGACCTTTATGCTGGCGACCCACCCACCATGCACTGGTGATTCTCCACCTGCCTCGCTCTTGACTCATCAGGAGCAGCACTGGCTCAGCTGATGACTTCCTTCCTGAGGCAGTGTCTGCAGTTGGCTCCAGGATAACCAAGCTCTTGATTAGCTTCTTACCTCTTTCACCTTCTTTGTGGTCCTCTTTTCCCCAGGTTTGAGAATGCTGGGCAGCCCCACGGAGCAGTCTTTCACTTTGTTTTCACTTCCTCAGAGCTCTCACATAGCCTCGTGGCATTAAATGCCATCTCTACACCAAGAACATGCATATTTCTAGTATTTCTAGCCCAGTTCTCATTCCTGAACTCCAGGCTTGTATATCCAAGTCTTATGTCATCTCCAGTCTAGTAAACTTGGAGCCTAGCAGATCAAAGCAGGAATCCTGATCTCTCCAACCCCAAAATCTCCTCCCTACACAGCCTTCCCCATCTTGATCAGGGATTGGCACTGGCTGCAATGGACAGTGTAGTTAATTCCCTCACTTCCTTAGGTTCCCATTTAAATGTTCCCTTCTCAGGAAGGCATAACCTGACCATCCTATTTTAGATTGTGCACTCTGCCTTCGGTACCTCGGATTCATCCTACCTTGATTTATCTTCTTCCACAGCATTTATCTTCTAACATACAGCATATTTTTATTTAAGTTTGTTGTTCAGCATCAGCCTCCCCATACTAGAATGTAAATTCTACAAGGTTTGAGGATACTTGTCTTATTTATTGCTGTACCTTTAGATTCAATATCAGGCAATACATCCTCAATAAATATTTGTTGATAAATACAGGATTGGGCAAAGGTAGGTTTACAATTATTTATATAGAAAATAATACAATAATTAACAAATATAAGAATAAACTCTGTTTTTTTTTTGTATACTCACAACTGTAAACCCACTTTTAAAGTTGTCCCTAGACAAACAATTCAAGAGAAAATGTGATTAAAACTCAAGCTTGTCGGGGACTCTTCCCCCTCCCCACATGGGAGTCTATGCTGTGAGATTCTTTCCCTCTCCCCATGCGGGAGTCTGTACTTGTTCTTCAATAAATTTCCACCTTTGCTATACAAAAAAAAAAAACAAAAAACACACACAAAAACTCAAGCTTGTCATTAGAATTCATGTTAATTGTTCCATAATTGCCCTGAACCACAAACTTCTGGGCTTTAAAAAATGTCTTCCACAACAGTGTGGTGAATGCCAGGGGGAGGGGTGGGTGGAGGAAGGTAGAGGAGGGTAAAGGGGGGAGGGATACACACATACACATTTTTTTCTGATCAGAAGTTTCACATTTTGTTCATAGACCAAATATTCTAATGGACATCAGACTGTTTAAGCATTCCACCAGCTTTCTACTAGAGTTCCAAATTTAAAATTTAAAAAAGGCACCGCAGACTTCTTCCTTGGTTGAACAGCTCATTTCCCGGTGTGTTGCTAATTCCAGTTTTGCCCCAAAGATAGTATTTTTTACAATTTTCACACTGAGTTCCTTTGTGTATCAAAGACAAAGTTATTATCAAAATTACTGCTCATGTTCTTTGTCATGCAAAAGCAGAAGTAATGTTTTTAATAATGCAAGCCATTAAAAAGTGGATGGGCTGGATTCATTGTGGCTGTTTCTAAGCTTTCCCTAAGTGTTTCCTCTGCACGGAGGTGTAACCCTTTGATGCCTGTGTGTCTCCCCTCCTGTTTTTTTATGTAGAATTGAGTGCATCTTCCTTTAGAGACTCAGGGCCAAGGCTGCAGCCTTTCAAGTCCCTTCTCTAAAGATAGAAAGGTTTCGTAAAGGGAAGGTTTACTGTAAGGAACAACTTCCTTTGGTAAGAATTGCTTTAGAGGCAAATAAAAGTCCTGGAATTTCTTAAAATATGACTGACAGTCCTTTGTTCAAAATGCTGTAGGTTCATCGGACAGGTTTTTGTTGTTGATAATCCTCTCCTGAGGATATTTTTTTCTCATTGATTTTTAGAGAGAGTGGAAGGGAGGGGGAGAGACAGAGAGAGAAACATAGATGTGAGGGAGACACATCAATTGGTTGCCTCCTGCATGTGCCCCAGCTGGGTACGATTGAGCCTGCAACAGAGGTACATGCCCTTGACTGGAATCCAACATGCTACCCTTCAGTCCAAGGGCTAATACTCTAACCACTGAGCAAACCAGCCACGGCGGACAGGTGATATTTTAGGAGTTAAGATTCCATTAAGAATAGAGGCCAATTATCACTAGCAAGCCCAGAAATAATCACATGGCTCATGGACAGGCAGCCCCCATCAATAGTTTTGAGTTGGCATGTGAAACTACAATAGTGGATAAAATAAAAGAAGTAGCAAGAGAGCATTTTTAAAGACTATTGGCAATGTCAGGTGAACCAATACCTATGGAGTCTGGAGTCAAGGCCAAATTTCAGGGGCCTCTGGTTGCTGCTTGGATTTCACCACCCTTTCTTAACCTCAGAATCTAGGTGCCTGTACAGGCTTTTGACCAATCAATGATGGGCCCCTCTGGGATGTCTTTTGGAACCAAAGACCTGGTTATAAGAACTTCATGTTGGTGCACTTTGCACATCCTAGCTGCACACAACAAGCTCCTATATTCCATCCTCCTTGAATGATCTGACAGACAGATGTGACAAAGTCTGAGTTTTCTTCAGAAGGATCAGGTGGCCTATGGCTTTAATTCCTTTTCCAAATAATAGTCTTTGTTCCAGTTAAAGAAAGCCCCCGCCTATGAAATAAGTATATCATGGGGGGCAGGGAGAGAAGGCCTGGGAACAGAACAGCTTCCCAGAGAGAGGAAAGCACACCCCTAACTTTCTCAGATCCCAAACCTGTAGTGTTTGTTTCTCTGCTGCTGGAAGAAATTGAAGCTTATTTTTCCTTCTCATTTTCAAAAGAGAAACATGAAAGGATCAAAAGAATGGATTTGTCTGGATGTTAGTGTGGCCTGATTAGGTGGGAATTAGCCCTGTTTTCTCCTCACTGAGAGAAGCAGAGACCATCAGTGGAAATTATTTCAATTTGTGTGCCTTCCAGGGAAGCTGTTTTATTTGGGCTGCATTCATTCTAGCTCCAGGAGCTTGACAGTCATTCCAAACTTTTGCTGTAATAGCACTTGAGTTACTGGTGGCCATTAGATTAGCACAAAGAGAAATGAACTTGCCTCCAGCTGAAAATTAGCACCTTCGATTAATTAAAAAGCAAATGTAATCGAGGCCCCTGGATTTTCCCCTGAAGGTCCTTCCTACAGGAACCTTAAGATTACAATGGGGCTTCTGAGCTTATGGGGAGTTGACTGTTTCATTAGGATTACAGTAATGTATAATGTAATCTGCCCAACATGAGTAGAAGGGAAACCACTGGGGTCTGAATTGTATCTTGGGCCATGCAGAAGGGATTGTCACTGCTGTCTGTCTTGGAGGAGGGGGGCAAGGGGGTGAGTCCACGTGGTGTGATGTGTTCTGACCGTCTTCTGTTCACATCCTAGGTGCCCCATGTACTAGCTGTGTGACCTTGCACATGCTACTGTATCCCTCAGGAACCCTGTTTCCTCATCAACAAAAGTAAATAATAGACCTCACAAGTCACAAAGTCCTTAGTATGTATGAGATGCTTAATAGATGGTGGTCATCATAGTCAGCCTCTTAATGTAGGGGGTGTGGCTAGAGGTGCTTACGCACTTAGTAATATCATTGACCTTACAAACGCATAGATAGAATTACCCACTATTACTAAGTTTTTGGGGCCAATACTAATATTCAAGTTCACTTGTTTTAATTATGCTTTTAGTGAGTATTGTTTTGTTTGGAGGAACCTGTTTTGACAAAACATATCAAAGTCTAACAAATTATGTAATAGCCAATTTTCTTCTATATATTTTTCTTACTCTTTCCCTTGAAAATATCTCTATGCTTTAGAACTGTTAACTGTTTCTTTTTTGTTTTTCTTTCTCTTTTTTAAAAATCCCACCAGCTATACATTTGGCTTCTTCTGAACTCTAGTGTTTAAAGCTTTTCACTCTCTTGTCCCGATCAGTTTTCCTGCCTCAATCCATGGACCACAAACTGCTCTCGCCACACTGATGTTCTTGCTGGTTCTCAACCCATCATGGGTTTTATATTCTCTGCTTTGTCCTTGAGAACTTTTCTTCCTTCTCTTCTGAATCTGGAAAACTCTTCTCCATTCAGGCCCATCTTGACTATCTCTCTCTTCCCCTCTTGAACCTTTCCTCTCACTTTAATCCACATCCTGGCCGCATTCTTCCTTAAAGGAACAATTCATTTCTCTTGACATTCTATTGCCTTTTAATTTTGTGTATAGCAATAATAGTATCATTAAGGTAGTTATTAATTTATGAGAGAAAATCATTATTTATCATTTCTAGAACATTACCGTGTGCCTGGCATTGAATGAAGAATGTATTTTCCTTATCTCATTTAAGCTTTACACCAACCTAATGAGGTGAAAACCATGGCTTTTTGCATTCGGTCAAAGAGGAAATTGGGGCTCAGATGTTCTTGGCGCAGCCCCATAGCCATATGGGTAGAGGGAGGGCTAGAACAGGGTCCTGCTTGTCTCTCAAGACCATATCCAAAACACATACTCTCCTTCCCAGTGGGTGCTGGGACAGATTCCATATGATTATTATTTATGCTCGTGTCTGCCTCTCCTTTTTAAACTGTAAGTCCTCTGAGGTCCAGGACCATGGCTCATTTGTCATTCTGTTCCCAGGCCGCCTGGTGGCCACCCAGAATGTGTTAGGAGGATTAGACTAGGCTTGCATGGGCTGGTAAAGACAGGAGTTAGGACACTGGCACCCTACTTTCTGAAGTATGACACAGTGACATCAGTTTGTGTGTCCCTCAGACAATGACTAATGATTCTCAGTCTCCTTGAGCACATTAAGACACGATTACATTCTGTTAGCTCAGCTCTCCTGCCTTCTAAATTAGCGTGGGGAGCATGGTTTCTCAGCTCTAGTCACGTTTCGCTGCAGCAGATACGATTCAACCTCCTGACACCAATTTGTGTGATGTTTTGGCATTTAGCACACAGACAGGAAAACGGTCTTCCAGCCCCTGTGTGCTCCAGGCAGACAGCCCGCTTGCAGGGTTAGCTGTGTGATTTGCACTCTCCCCAAGTCTAGTCTACTCTATTGAAATTCTTCTCCTGAAATTCACTCATTAAACTCTCCCACGATTCATCAGTATGAAACTGATTATCACAGCCTTGTCTTTCACCATTATTAATCTTCAGAGATTGATGCTCTCTGTTGCTTCTGACTGACTCACATGATTTCAGCTATTAATCTTTATCTCAATCAAATTATTTACTCTTTTAACTGGGCAGGCCTTGCTGCTGCCTCTGGGGTTGAATCTTACCAGCTCTCATGGCTTCCCAGTGAAAGCTCTTTTTAAAAATCCCACAATTTTTTTGGTTTGCAAACAAATTCTACTGCTGAAGAATTCCTGGGAATGTTATTTTTGAGCCCTGTTCCAAACACTGTATTTCTCCCTTTTTCCTGCTCTGCTCCCTCATGGGGACCATTAAATGTGGTACCTGAGAAATGACCTTCAAAAACTGTCCAATCAGATGCCTATTTCATAGGGGGCCATGGTGATGGGCATAAGAATGCTCCTTGCAGAGGTCCAACTGCAAAGAGGGTCCCAGGTGCTGCCATTTGAAAGCCATCCTCAGTACCCAGAGGATACCTACTATGGACTACTTCTGTCTAAAATGGGAAGTGTTGGGGATACCAAGGCAGACCCATTCCTGGAAGACAGGACACTTGATTGTTAACCCATTTGGGCTCTAAGAGACCCCATGACTTCACTGAATCTTCCTTAGACTGCAGAGCAGTCCTGAACACTTCACCCAGACTTCCCTTGCCCTCTGGTCTACTGGGCTCAGATGGCAGCATCACCTGGTATCTCTCTGCACTGTCTCAGCTTCCCCCCGAAAACCTAGACTAACACAACTCCCATTCTACCTCTGACCACATAAAGACCTGGCTACACATGGAGAATTTATCTGTAAAGGAAAATGAAATTAGGGGGATAAGAGTAAAAGGCAAATTAGAAACCAATCTTCTCTCAAAGAGAAAACGAAACCAGTAAAATTACTAATGGAATAAAATTGAAATAGCTAGTTTCTGAGATGGGGCATGTGGCATTGGTTATTTCAAGAATTCACTAACTGAACGCTGCCTAATTAACCTAATTAAGATTCAATATAGTCATTAGGATGCATTCACATATCTCTCTAAGAATTGGAGGTCAAAGGTGGGGAAAGACATGACACATAGAAAAGCGGGGAAGGTGCAGTTATGTTTTCTGCATTACCCTGCCGATAGTCACGTGGTTTTGATTCTGTATCCCAAAAGTGGATGATTTTATTTTTAAATTAAGAGATATCAACATTCAGGCATGCATGATAATAAAGGAGATGCAAAGAGATGGAGATACTATTTATTAAGAAGACTAAGTTTCAGGAGACAAAAACTAAAACTATTTTATGACATTAGATAATGCATTTCTAGGAGAGCTGGCAGTTTCTTTTTCTTGCCCCCCCCCCCCCCACCCTTCACAAATTTTTTGGAGATGGCTGGGAAATAATAGTTTTAATAAAAAATAATTGGACTATATAGGTGCATAAAGATGCATGTTTTTAAAACTTTGAAACTAAAAAAAATACTAATGGGAAAATAAATATTTGAAAATCAGTACTAAAGGACTAGTGGTACTCACAGGGATGACTCAGATATGTAGTTCTTGGCATTTACAAAACACTGTACACAACTGTCGTGGCTCCCCTGATCTTTGTGAGCCTATCTCCCCTCACAGCTTCAGGGTGGAAAACGTTGCCACTGTTCCCCATTTCACAGAAGAGGAAACTGAGGCTTAGAAAAGCTATAACGCACCCATGATCACAAAGCTTATAGGTGGTGCTTAAATTGCATAGAACACCATGGTTGTGATGGTTATACTGCCCAGTGTACCTGCTGTGACGTTCCCAAGGTGAAGGGTGACGAGCACAGATTGTACATCCTGATGGATCTTGGCTGTGTGGTGCAGGGAAATGGCTGCCTCTCTGAACCTTGGTCTCCTTGCCTTTTCTACATTTTTGTTGAGCTACAGCATGTGAGAGTGGTAGGTGGCAGAGCCACAGCCAAGAGAAATCAGAAGAGCAGACCATTTTATTGTTGTTATAAACCAATAACACACTGGTTTCAAATATTTACCCCCAATTCCTTCCCAATGACTAGATTGTCTTTGTGTATTTAAAAGGGGTACATAACATCCCTAGTAGTAAACATGAATTCAATCCAATAAACATTTATGGAGCAAATTATGATAAGCATTAGGCTAAAAGTTGTGAATAAACAGATACATTAGATGCTGCCAGCCTTCCTGGAGCTCATGGTCAGGTACAATGTTTTTCAAACCATCTTCCTCAACCATTTGGGAGCTAATTAAAAATATAAATTTATGAGGCCCTTCCCAGTCGGACTGAATCAGAATCATTGAGGGTGGGGAGTGGCACCCAGAAATGTAGATTCTGGAAACATAGGTGATTCTGCTCTTAAGTCACAACCACATTCAGGGTGGGCAAAAGTAGGTTTATAGCTGTGAATATGTGAAACAAGAGTTTGTTTTGTATTATTATTTATTAATGTACTATTTACTTGCATTACAACTGTAAACCTACTTTTACCCACCCCTGTAGTTCAAAACCACCATACTGTCTCATTGATTTTCCCCACTTGAATGACTTGCTTTAGTTGCTTAAACAGATTGTTTGGAAATATATGGCCATGACCCAGGAGAAGGGAACTAACTCAAGATGAAAAGAAAAAGTCACAGCATAATGCTTCCTTACACACAGGTATAAGCTATGTTCTCCCCGCCCTTCTCCACCTGCTGGGGATGAGCTCAATGAAAGGCTGATCTGACAGAGCCTTGCCCTAGATACCGTGGTCAGCAAAATGCAGCTCACGAGCCACATGCAGCTCTTTGGCCCCTTGAGTGTGGCTCTTCCACAAAATACCATGGCCTAGGCGAATCTATTTAGAAGAAGTTTAAGTTTAAAAAAATTGGCTCTCAAAAGAAATTTCCATCGTTGTACTGTTGATATTTGGCTCTGTTGACTAATGAGTTTGCCGACCACTGCCCTAGGAGGAGGGGAACTAGGAACCTGATCCCCAGTCAGCCAGCGCTTCACACCAGCCTCTGACTCTGCTCCTCATTAGTGCAGTTGGAGGATGGGCTGGTGAGGTGACAGGCCCTTGCAGTGAGCACAGGGAGTCTAGCAGGGACCTCAACTCATTGGCTTGATTGTATTGATGAGTAGTGTTTCCCTCATAGGAAGCCAAACATCACAGAATGATCCCAGGATGTTCAAAATGAGTTAAGTTCAAGATGCCCACATGCTGAGCAGTTAAATATATAGAAAGGGAATTTAAGAAAGCGCATGATCCCAGTTACCTTCCAGCAAGTGTAGATTCCATGGGATTATTTATTGAAGCTTGTTTATGGGGTCTCTGCTATATTTCAGGCACTGTGCTAGGTATCAGCATTGTTTGGGATGGACTCTGTTAGCATAATTCTACAGATGAGCCCCAGTCACCTGTCCGCTAATACCTGGCGCTCCTCTTCCTTCCTTCCTGTCACAAGCAGGGAGACGGTTTGACTAAGCAGAGCAGAGGCAGAGAATCAATTGTGCTCTTCTCAGCATGAAGCCCACACCTTCAAAGGTGGAACTCCCTTCCTATCTGAGGAACAGAATGTCTATGGATCCAAACGAAAAGCTTTCTATCATGCTGTCTTTTAACATTCCTTGCTGCCTTTAGAAAGGGGAGAGAATCAGATTCAGTGACACCACTTCTAATGGAGTCTTTGATGTTTTTGAAGGAAAAAAATCACTGCACTCGCTTGCTAGGAAACCCTGTCTTGCAATGTCAGTTCACTTTTTTTCTGGTCACAGACAGGAGTTCCTACATGGCACTGTGATCTGGGGCCTGGAACAGACGGATCAGTGGCTTCCAAGGAGGCCGCTGAAGCCATTGAACATTTCCAGTGATGGCTCCCTTCTCATGGCAGTTGGTGTCTGTCACAGGCCCTCTGCAGCCCTGGGTTTTCTCAGGCTGCCATCTCACTGTCCTGACTGTAACCAGGTTCCTAACTGTAACGGGCTGACCTGTGGCACAGTAACTAACCGTCAGTTACCGTGAGGGTGGTTCCCTCTCCAGCCACCCAGAATCCTCCCGCCCCACACTGAGACTCCGGGCGCATTGGTCAACTTTGCCTTGTGTCCAGATTCTCTTTGATAATTAACATTTAATACATTTATCAATACTGATGACAGAATTACTTCGGCCTCTGAAAAAAGCTTAGAAAATACAGGAAAGCACACAGAAGAAAAACAACATTCCTCCTTTCATCTTCTATTGCGAACATTTTACATCCATAAACAGATAGTATTTCCTTTCTCCTTAAACAGGGGCGTGGTTGCACATGCTGCACTGTTATTGCTGCTCTCTCAACAGTGCATTTGGGTTCTTTCCCTGCCTTGAAATCTTTGGCAGCTGGAGCTTTAGAATGAGCATGATTCTTCAGATTGCTGTGCCAAGCCCTCCTAACTGTTCTCTAGTGCTAGATGTTTGGAGTCTTTCTCCCTCTAACTTTTGTTACTGTTCTATCAGGACTCTATTTGCGTTCAACTCTTTTTGCACATCTGTGATATTTTCCCCCTTAGGATAAAATCTTCAAAGTGAAATTGCTGGCTCAATCAGGCTATTTTAAAAGTTTTATGGGCTTACATCAACCACCCCTGAGGATCCTTGGATTAAATTCACAGCACACTGCAGGTGGCAGTGGGAGCGGTTTATAATCGTGGCTCATTTCATAGGTTAGAATGGGTATCTAATCGTTATAAGAAATTTCATTGTTCTGATAACTAGGAGTTTCCAAGTGTTCTCCTGTTAGGTAGACTGGGTTTTTGTGTTTCCCTTTGTTATTATTTTTTATTTCATATTTATTAGTTCTGTTGTTTTATGTATTTGTCTACTGTAATTAAAGTATATTTTCTTGTAAATTCTTAATTAACACAACAGATTGTTCAGGCTTTTGTCTGACTTGCATATTTTAACAATAAAGTTTATTTCATTTTTATGAGGCAGATATTTCTAAATATCTTTTTTTACAGTTTCTCCCTTTGCTGTTTGATTACCTAATGCTGAGAGTGAATAACTGTAAACTATATTGTTCTTTAGTTCTTGTTTGATTCACTTTTCAAACTTGTTTAACTCGCCTGGAGTTTATTGTGATGTGGGTATTTAATATTTTGAGGGGGAAGGAACCTAAGTACCATCTATGAAATACCCTCTCCATTGATTTAAATGCCCTCTTTTGTCTATACTGGTATTGACTATATACATGTTTTAAGATTTAAATCACTTTCTATTCTTTTCTGCCCGCCTACTCTTAGATCAATGCAAGCATTTTAGTTGCTATACAGTTTAACTTTATTTTAATAATCTAGCACTTTACATTCCCTGGATTTTTCTTTATAATTTGAAAAGTATCTCTTAATTTCTACTTTTCTTTCTGCTTTTTAATGTGTGAGATTTTCTCTTTGATTATACAGACAAACTATGGTTGTAAATGTTCCTTGTGATACATTGTGATTAACCCAGATATTAATTAACTGGGAAGGAACTTCGAATATTATAAGCATGTCCAGTGAGGTCTGAATGATGTGGGAAAGGTGCTTACTTGTCAGTCACACCTGGGAGCAGGTCATTGGCCAGAATGGGCGTGACCATTGCATGGGAGAGAATTCTGAGATACATAAGCTCCTCAACAAAGTGAGCTCCCTCTCTTGGCCCTGTTGCTTGCGTTCTTGCTGCTCAGTCTGACTCCTGGCTTGTGGGGCCCTCATTCTCTACATTTGCCCACATGCCCACGGCCATGTGGACCCCACACACAATGGACTGATGGACTAAAATTAGCCTGATGCTGTGCCAGACTCAACTCCACATGAAAGGGAAACTTTGTTTTTACTTAGCTCTGCTGAATCCGTAGCTGCACCTTTTCCAGGACTGGCTTAAGGGAAATGGGAATTTGCCAACTGAGGGATGTAACCCTACACAAATAAAGCTTTCTACCATATCTCCTCCTCCTGTGGGGCCTCAGTGGTGCCCCAAGAACCCCACTAGCAACAGAGAAATTCTACCCGTGCAATTTTCCATTTAGCTGAAATGCTTGCGTTTACCTTTCCGGCTAACTTGCTCTCAGTTTTCACCTTCCTGGTGGCCTTACACAGGCTTCCCTTCAGACCTCAAACCTCTTGAGGGCCTGTTAATGCCCATTAGCCCCAGACACCAGCCATTGTCAGTAGTCACTGCTCTCCCTTCCCCACTCATACTTCCTTCTGTCTTCTCCCTCTAATTGTATGATTGTCTCTCAACCTATACAACTAAATAGCTCAGACTCGGGGAAGTTCTCCCGGTTGGAACTTCATCGTGAAAAATAGTCAAAGACAATCTGTAAATGAATGAACATGGCCATGTTCCCATAGAACCGTGGTCGGCAAACTGCGGCTCGAGAGCCACATGTGGCTCTTTGGCCCCTTGAGTGTGACTCTTCCACAAAATACCACGGCCTGGCCTAGTCTATTTTGAAGAAGTGGCATTAGAAGAAGTTTAAGTTTTAAAAATTTGGCTCTCAAAAGAAATTTCAATCGTTGTACTGTTGATATTTGGCTCTGTTGACTAATGGGTTTGCCGACCACTGCCATAGAACTTTATTTATAAAAATAGATGGCCTTTGGGACACAGTCTTCTGACCTCTGGTGAAGAATGAAGGTTCTGGAGCTTGGGAATGAGTATCTGTCTGCTCACCATTTTCTAGGTTTGTGGTTCTTAACCTCATTATGCCACAAAAATAGCTCATCTATAAAATGAGGATTATTGCAGAATCTACAGGGTCATTTTGAGGATTGAAAGAATTGGTATAGATAAGGGCTCTTAGAATCTCTGTGCCTGGAGCATAGTAAACCCTAAACTGAGTGTTAAATGTGTTAATGAGGCCGCTATACTACACAGGCCATTGATAAATCATCACAGGAGAACACTTTCAGCTAGTTTGAAGAGGGTTATTAATACACCCTTTATACCCTTTCTCTTCTCTTACTTTCTCTTGTTTGGGCCTTGGGTTCTCTGCATCCCTCCCCAGTGTAAGATCTTTAAGGAAAGGCTAGTGGAAGAGTGTAATTGCTGCTGCTCTGTTGTTTTCTTTATTGAAGGGAAGATTGCAGGGGCCACCGCGATCTTCCCAGGATGCCTTGTAAGGCAGAAAACAAGGTTGGCTTTGTTATAGCTACAGAGCAGCTCATTGCGTGTATTTCTGTTCACATGGTTTGCCAGTCAGAATCTATTTGCTCCATGGTTTCCTGGCTAATTATTTCCAGCATGGCACTGATTGAGCTGTTAATAAAGTGTGAAGGTGCCTTGCAGATACATTCTGCGTCTTAAAGAAGCTATCTCCTTTGGAACTGTACACTGCTGTGTCCTCTGGTCCCCCAATATTCTGGCTATAGCATCTCCAATTGTAAAATTAATCAAACTTCTCTCAGTTACAGAAATGTTAATTTAAAATTTTTGTCACAATTACCGGGAGTGTTATTGCAGCTTCTGACTTGTAATTAATTTTTCCTTCCCTTTCTCCATCACTGGGTTAGACTCCTTTGTAATAGTGATAAATGAAATAGCTGCCTGACCTTTTTTTTATTTAGAATAAATTACAAGAAAAAAAATTACCTCAAGGTAGTCAACACCTTCAGATAAACAGGGGAACATGGGGCATTAGGTACTTTATTGTTTCTCTCTCTCCATCTCTCTTTTTAATCCGTGTGTCTTAGGTGATTGAAATGACAAATGGGGAAAGAGCAGAGTAAGTCTACTTTATGTCATGTTCTCATGTGGAACAAATTTGGGTTGTGGTGCTGGTTTTTATGGGTACTGGGAACACCAACAAAATCAGTGTGAGATACTAAGGAGATTGTAAATTAGAAGAAAAGAAACCCAGAGGGGAAAAGGGAAGCAAGATGTTTTGTTTACTTGAGTAAATACCAGGAAGTTTAGTGTCCACTCCTTGTGAATCAGCCCTTACTGCTCCAAGTGTGGGCTGCAGACACACACCTAGTTACACCTGGGAGCATGCTAGGTAGGAGCTCAGACTCCGGGCCCTGCCCCAGTCCCACGAGATCAAACAAGATCCTTATGTAACTTGCATCCATGGTGGAATGTTGAAAACACTGGAGCCCCGACTTAGAGATGGGATGTCAACAGAGGCAGTTACATGTGAGATTTATAAAGAAAATGCAAAGCTTCCATCACCACTACTTGTGCAAAGAACAAGAGATCCAGAGTGCATATTGGAATGTCAGGACATAAATAATTCAAGGTTTAGGGATGAAAAGAGGTACTTACAAACAGGAATTGCTTTCCTGGCCCCCCTGCAAGGGGCCCAGCTTTGGTGTGACTATCAGAATTGCCTGCTTTTGAGAGGCAGGACCCTTTGGCTCTATCAGAGCAGGAGGCCGACAGACATCTGACCAAGTGGACAGGGAAATGGAATCTCCTAGACCCCACTGTAAAGATCCAGTGCAGTTGGTATGAGGATGTAAACGCTTTGGTAGAGCAAGTGATTTGTTTGCTTGCTTGCTTACTTGTTTAGTTGGCGTGATTGTGAAAGAATGAATAAGGATTCTTTGTTCCTTGAGATGGAATGATGGGCATGGGAGGATATTACCTGGTTGAGGTGCTGGACACTGAGAACAGCATGTAGGTGCAGCAACACCCACTGGAGACCCTTGGCAGGCAGCCCCCTGCTTAGAACTTGAAGTACAGCCTTGAAGACCATACGGGCTCCACACTGGAGGAGTCACAGAGGCTAAACATGATGGGACAGTGGACATAGTCCCTCTCTGGGCTCGCTTTATCATTATTCCAATTGGTGGCTCTGTATTTAGCTCTTACTTTTGCCTCCAGATCTTATCACAAGTAAAGCTAATGAACAGTGGTGAACTCGGGGGCCACATTTATGGCAGTTGGGGCAGTTCAAGTGTGCCTTCCTGGAATAGCTATTATTTTTTCCTGTGTTTAGTACTCAAGGCAGTTAAAGAGGTTGGTTTTTAAACCCCCAAACTTAGCAGAGGGCTATATGAGTAAGGATTACACGTGCAATGCTTTTCTGGGAAAAACAAAACTGACTTGGGATCTTTGTTGTGAAATCCTCCGTCAGAATTAATTAAGGGAATCATGTAATTAAAATTTGTGCATCTAGATGGCCCCTGGTGGCTTGTTTAGTTTTGAAACAGTTGAAATACCAATGAAAAGACAAAAATTATCTCTTTTCTTTTTTTTGGCTACAACTTAAATAAAGAAGTTAAAAAGTGTTTTCATTGAATTATACCTTAATGGCAGCTATGGTTAGGATGAGACCATTCCCACTTTAAACTTTGTCATGTTAAGTGTAAATTCTCAAGTTGGGATCCAGGCCTTACTGATATGCGGGCATTATTTTATTTTTCTTTTAAGCATCACTGAGGATATATTCAGTGATTTTACAGAGAAGGAAAGGGGGACGGGGGAAAGAAACATCAATGTGGGAGAGAAACATCGATTGGTTGCCTCTGGAACCTGAAACCCTTTAGCACCGTGGTCAGCAAACTGCGGCTCGAGAGCCGCATGTGGATCTTTGGCCCCTTGAGTGTGGCTCTTCCACAAAATACCACGGCCTGGCCGAGTCTGTTTTGAAGAAGTGGCATTAGAAGAAGTTTAAGTTTAAAAAATTTGGCTCTCAAAAGAAATTTCAATCGTTGTACTGTTGATATTTGGCTCTGTTGACTAATGAGTTTGCCGACCACTGCAGCAGCGCATAGGACGATGCTCCAACCCACCAAGCCACACCGACCAGGTGTTATTTTTAAAACTCGGCCACGTCACACACTTATTACAGGTGGCAAAGCTGGTAGGAGATAATTGCCAGCCCCCTGGTTGGGCAGGAAGCACTCGCCTTGAGGTTGGGCTCCTCTGGCCCTGGATAAACCGAGTTATCACTCACACACACATGCTGCTGAGTGAATATATTTATTGATTCACCAAATGGAGATTTAAAATGACTTTGTAACATGCCAAATGAGGTTAATTGTCTTTTAAAGAGTGTTTTGGAAAAACTCTAAATGTTCTAGTAATAAGGCTGCAGAGGACCTGGTATGAACTGGCCCTTTTATTCATTTATTTAAGAATTCACACATTTCTTGCTCCTGTTTTCATGCTGTTCCCTGTCATGTGGGACATCCAGTGAGTATCATTGTGGCACCTTCTTCTTCTGCCAGCCCAGTGTTGCTTTCATGGAGACCGAGGTCCTATGGGGTGTCTCCCTCTCAACTTCTTCATTCTAACCTGGCCCAGAGGCTGTTCTGAGCCATGACTGCACTCCATTCCATTTCTTAAAGGTTCCCACCCATTTCTGTCATCTTAGTATTTGACAAAGACCTCTCAGTTCAACAGGGAGCCCCCTGAAGGCAGAAGCAGGGTCTTATTTATCGGACAATCCTAGCCCTGCACACACTTGAGAAGCAGGCTCCAAAGGGTGTGTGCCTAATGGGTGCTGGTGAAGTGCGTCCTGGCACCAGAGTGCAGCTGGCACTCAGTTGGTGGAACCTGTGAACTGTGTGGCTTCTCAGCTTAAAAGGCCTTACACTTACTTGCTTTCTATGGAATAGAGTCAACATTCTGTAACATCACCTTCAGGGTCCTCCACCAGGCTGCTTTCATGCCCTTCCCATGTTACCCTACAGTGTAGCCCCACTGAGATTTTCAAAATCCTGAAGGCATCAAGCCCCCTTTTGCCATTGGGTTTCCAACATGCTCTTTCTTCTCCCTGGAAGAGTCTTCTCCCCTCCATTTCTATTCTTCACATTCCTTTGCTGTTCGACTCCTGCTCCTCTTTAGCACTCTGATATTGCTTCCCTGGAAAGCCCCCCTGAGTCCCCAGGGCTGCTTCATGCCCATGTGTATTTCTGTAGCATCTTATACCACCCCCACCCCCACAGTCCCAAATTACTCAGCAGGTTCACCTTCTAGACTGTGAACTTATTGCAGACTGATGCCACACCTGTCTTATTTATTGTTTGCTCCCTAGCCCCTAGCTCAATGCACTGCACAGAGCAGGCACTCAATTCATTTGTGTTGAAGAGTAAGTTGCCCTGTTGGGTCATAGGCGAGCAGATTGTCATCAGCATAGAGAACAAGGCTCCAGGTCTGGTGGCCTCATTAAGAATGAAAGCACTTCTACAGACTTGCAATGTGTACGGATTGCAGAGGCTCTGCCATTACAGTGGCTGAGGAATGCCTTTGTCCTCTGGGAGCAGTAATGTGCTGAGGAGGCGTCTGGAGCAGTCGTATTGGGGGTCAGAACCTGCTGTTGGTCTGATTGAAACAGAGCACTAAGCCCCCAAAGGCAAGGGTCTTTGAAATCTGTGAACTCCTGTAATTCAATGGAAAATCTTGTGTGTGACTGATAAAAGTTGATTATTCATCTCTGAGTGTCTTCCCACCTATCCTATCCAACTCCTCAGTAAATAGGATTTCAGTTCTTCTGTTCATCCTCTCACCTTTTATTATGGCACAAGATATAATAGTTCCTTAAATAACTGTTGGTAAAGAATTCTGAGGGCATTTGTCTCAGATTTTAGAGTATATAGAATATTTCATTTCACCCATGGATGTTACTATCAGAAAATTCTTTGCTAGGTACATGTGAGAATTTGCTTCAGTCAATGTGTCAAGGAACATCTCTGGGTTTGTAGAATGTCCTGGAAAAGAAGCGTAATTGCTGGCATTTTCTTGGCATTTCTTATGTTCTGTGCATAGAGGCACATGCTTCTAAGAATTGTATATTGCCCAGCTGGCATGGCTCAGTGGTTGAGCATCAAGCTATTAACCAGGAGGTCACGGTTCAATTCCCAATCAGGGCACATACCCAGGTTGTGGGCTTGATCCCCAGTGGGGAGTGTGAAGGATGCAGCCGATCAATGGTTCTCTCTCACCATTGCTGTTTCTATCTCTCTCTCCCTTCCTCTCTGAAATCAATAAAAACATATTTAAAAAAATTATTATATCTCATTTTTATATTCATGGTAGGGTACTATCATTGTCCCCATTTTATCAATGAGTTAGTCAAGGTCCAGAGAGAGACTTGCCCAATTTTCCCCAAAGCATGTGGTTAGTAAGAGTCAAAGTTAGTTATTTGACCCCAAACAGTATGTTCCTAGAATCCATATTCTTACCCGGTATATATGGAGGATGATCTTCTGGGCCTCATTTCTTTTTTTAAAAAATACATTTTATTGATTTTTTACAGAGAGGAAGGGAGAGAGATAGAGTTAGAAACATCAATGAGAGAGAACTATCGATCAGCTGCCTCCTGCACGCCCCCTATTGGGGATGTGCCCGCAACCCAGGTACATGCCCTTGACCGAAATCGAACCTGGGACCTTTCACTCCACAGGCTGCCTCTCTATCCACTGAGCCTGTGTGTTACAGGCGGTATTGCTTATCTTCATTCAGTAATTACTCACTGCAAGTCAGCATGTGCCAGGCACAGGTAAACAAGAGAGCTAAGACCCTTACCTTGGGGGAACTGGACAATAATCAGAATGTACAAAGACATAGCTGTGCAGGGAGATAAGTGCTATGAAAGACATAAAGAGGGAGCCATGATAGGGATGGATAGAGATAGCATGGGTGGACCTAAATACCAATGGCCATTATGGGTGGCCTCTTTGAGGAGGTCGTATTTACATGAAACCTAAAAAGTGAGAGAAAAAAAAAATTAAAAAAAGGAAAACTAGATACATGACCATCCAAAATGAGCAAATATGGGACATCTTTTAGATGTTGACTCCATCATACTTAGGTGTTTGTTTAAATAGCATTCATCTCCAGAGAGAGGCTGGATCAGGAAACCTAAAGCATGAATGTTAGTAGTAAATGATCTAACATAGGATATTCATAGGAAAACATAGGATCCATTTTACAGATTCAGAATCCAACATGAATTTTCAAGAATTCTTAATGTTAAATAAATTTTCCTCATTTTTTCTTCCAATCAAAAATATTTAAATCCTTTCACTGTCTTTAAAACAATACTTAAGATTTTGAATGCTGGGGCTGGAAGGAAGCTGAGATGAGACAGATTCTAACCCCCTCATTATATAAATAGGGAAAATGTGATTACCTTACTTGTCTAAGGTCATATACCTTTATGGCAGGCTCGGGACTAAAACCCAGATATCCTGATTCCCAGGAAATACACACCTCCAGTTTTGGAAAGGAGTAATTGCTTTCATCATTTGAAATCAAGGTACATCTAAATACTACTGGGTTTAGTCTCATCCCTGGATGGACATGTAATTGTCTAAGGCAGTGGTCGGCAAACTGTGGCTCGCGAGCCACATGCGGCTCTTTGGCCCCTTGAGTGTGGCTCTTCCACAAAATACCACGTGCAGGCGCGCACGTACAGTGTGATTGAAACTTTGTGGCCTATGCGCAGAAGTAGGTTTTTGGCCTGGGCAACTCTATTTTGAAGAAGTGGCGTTAGAACACTCAAGGGGCCAAAGAGCCGCGTGTGGCTCGTGAGCCACGGTTTGCCAACCACTGGTCTAAGGCATCATTTGTTTTTCTGCTGAAGATTCAACACACTACTCAGTGGGAAACCACTTCTAATTTAAGTCAGAGCAACTGACATGGTTTTTTCTATTGTGTGACAAGTTTCAGAAATAATGAGCTCCACTCACTGGACTTCTCTTTGGCTTGGGTATTATACTCTGGAATCATTTTTACTAATATCCTCTAAGGAATCGAGGGGCTACACATGGCTTTTTAGAGCCATGCTTTATTATTCGAATCATTCATACCAGTTATGCATAAGTACATATCAGCAGAAGGAGGGATTTGCAGTATTGTGTATGTGTTTAACTGAATGTGGAATGGTGTACTGAGGTTTGTGATCACATTAGGGTGCAAACCTCATTTTTATGTAAACCCTCTCTGGCATGAGGCACTTTTCTCATCACAACCCTTCCTGTTACAATCTCCTGCCATAAAAGGAGTTTATGATCATGGCTGGATATTATTTTAAAATATCAAAAGGTAGATAGTTTATTAACATCAAGCTTTGAGCAGTTGGTTGAAATGGAGGGGTGGAGACAAATGTGCTCTTTCACCAGTAGAAAGAGGCAGAGCCCTTAGTGTTATCCAGCCACACACTGCCACACAGATGCCACCCACCTCCCCAAACACATTCCAGTATGTGTCTGCCATGTGACCGAAATCATGTTGCTTAACCCTTTTTTTGAGTTGCAGGATTTGTGAAGCATCTGATAAAAGTCATGGAGTTTCTCTTCCCCAACACCCAGTGTTCCCCATCAGTTCAGGCTGAATGACCCTCTGGTGTCAATTGAGGGGAGTGGATTTAAGGAAACCTGGTTAGCGTGCTAATTTTCTTTATCCTAGAATCCAGACCTTGTAAGCTTTGGGGAAATCATCTTTGATTTATTATTTGAAGTTTAAGATGTTACTGATTGGGGTTACTGGCTGGGACCTCAGTTGTTCTCGTAGACACAGAAAAGATATTAAGGCCAAAGAAAATGAAAGTAAAGCAAAGAGGGATTTATTGAAAATAGACTCCAAGTGAGGAATGGGCCAATTGAGAGAGACAATGGCCCTGAACTCCCTGTGTTATATGGTTGAAACGTGGAATTTTCTGGTGGAGACTTTCATGTGCATCTAGGAATAACTGACAGAAAAGGATTATCCTATATAATAAAAGTCTAATATGCAAATCGACCAAACAGCAGAAAAACCGATGGAACGACCAGTTGCTATAACGCGCACTGACCACCAGGGGGCAGACGCTCGATACAGGAGCTGCCCCCAGCCCACAGGACCCAGGCCAGTCAAGGTGTGTGTGAATGGGGTCCCCTATTGCCCTCCTGGTTACCCTGCAGATTGGCCCTGATCACTGGCCGGGCCTAGGGACTCTACCTGTGCATGAATTTTGTGCACTGGGCCTCTAGTATAACTATATTTCTTCTGTGCATGCCCTTACCCGTAATCCACACAGAAAAACCTTGGGGTGGTGGTGTCAAAACCGAAATGCAAATTTGACTATAATTAGTTCAGGGTCCTAGTAAGGTTGCATTGAAGTCATGTTGTCCTCCCCTAAGCTTGAGCCAAGAACCAGCTAGTTCTGAACCTGCCCACTGGCAGTTGGCTTCAGGAACTTCTGGCTCCTGGGCCTCCATTTAGGGTTCAGAAGCCAAAGCAATCTTGGTTTCCTTGGGTCAGAGTGATGAAGAAAGTCTTTCCTGGGTGGTAGGAAATGATCTATGGCTTGCTGGAGGGAGGATGTCGGGGTGGGGGGAAGATATTTTGTGCAGGGGGCAACAATGCCTGAGCAAAGTTTTGTTGAGAATGGTAAATCAAATAAGCAAGAATGCAAATAATAGCAATGAGTACATGCAGTCACATGTTTCTATTCCCAGCATCACCTAACATAAATCTTGCAAGCTGGTGATACTGTTGATGAACAGTATACTGGTGATACTTCTGATGAAGAAGACGGGTTATATAACCAATCAAACTAAATTTCACACAGTTTGGAGTTTGATGTACAAAAATGGAATGATGTTTTGTGTTTCTAGATAAAAGATCAGTTCATTTTAACCTTCTCTCTGCCATTCTTTTTTTTACTGCAAAACAATCACAATAACTTTAATAAATACCTATCATCACACATATTTACAAAATTTTTCCTTATAATGAGTATTTTTCCCTTTATTGATTAAGGTATTACATATGTGTCCTTATTCCCCCATTGTCCCCCCGCACCCTCAATCCTGCCCTCACCCTCACTCCCTGTTGTCTGCATCCGTTGCTTATGCTTATATGCATGCATACAAGTCCTTTGGTTGATCTCTCCCCCTTACCCCCATCCTCCCCTACCTTGCTTCTGAGGTTTGAGTATCTGATTGATGCTTCTCTGTCTCTGAATCTGTTTTTGTTCATCAGTTTATGTTGTTCATTATATTCCACAAATGAGTGAGATCATGTGATATTTATCTTTCTCTGACTTACTTATTTCACTTAGCATAATGTTCTCCAGCTCCATCCATGCTGTTGCAAATGGTAAGAGTTCCTTCCTTTTTATAGCAGTGTAGTATTCCATTGTGTATATATACCACAGTTTTTAATCCACTCATTTGCTGATGGGCACTTAGGCTGTTTCCAAATCTTAGCTATTGTAAATTGTGCTGCTGTGAACATAGGGGTGCATATGTCCTTTCTGATTGGTGTTTCTAGTTTCTTGGGATGTATTCCTAGAAGTGGGATTACTGGGTCAAATGGAAGTTCTATTTTTAGTTTTTTGAGGAAACTCCACACTGTTTTCCACAGTGGCTGCCCCAGTCTGCATTCCCACCAGCAGTGCAGGAGGATTCCTTTTTCTCTGCATCCTCTCCAGCACTTGTCGTTTGTTGATGATAGCCATTCTGACAGGTGTGAGATGATACCTCATTGTCATTTTGATTTGCATCTCTCAGATGATTAGTGACTTTGAGCATGTTTTCATGTGTCTCTTGGCCTTCCTTCTGTCTTCTTTTGAAAAGTATCTATTTAAGTCTGTTGCCCATTTTTTGATTGGGTTGTTTATCTTTCTTTTGTTAAGTTGTATGAGTTCCCTGTAAATGGAGATTAAACCCTTATCAGAGATATCATTGGCAAATATGTTCTCCCATGCAGTGGGTTTTCTTGTTGTTTTGTTAATGGTTTCTTTTGCTGTGCAAAAGCTTTTTATTTTGATGTAGTCCCATTTGTTTATTTTCTCTTTAGTTTCCATTGCCCTAGGAGTTGTGTTGGTGAAGATATTGCTTCAGCATATATCTGAGATTTTGCTGCCTGTGGATTCCTCTAATATTTTTATGGTTTCCCATCTTATGGTTAAGTCCTTTATCCATTTTGAATTTATTTTTGTGTATGGTGTAAGTTGGTGGTCTAGTTTCATTTTTTTGCATGTGTCTGGCCAAATTATTTTCTATGTGTTGGCAGCTCTTAATAATAGACCCAATATGTTTTCAACTTCTGCTACAATCTATCTTGTCTTTTTTTATGGCTTTGTCCTACATTTAACAAAAACAAAAGTTAGATTTTATGTATTTGCATATATATACCCATGTATTTGCATATCCATACACATTTGTACATGTGTAAAAATACTTGCATATGTGCAAAAATAGAAAAGGAATCTGAGGGTTTCATTCTAAAATGTTGGCAGATTGCCTCTGGGACTAGGCAACCTAGAAGATGGTGGTGGTAAGAGGGGAGCTTTATTTCACTCTACATACTCTGTATTGTTTGAACTCCGTACAATAAGCACAAATTACTTTTGTTATTAAAGAAAAAGAGAAAAAAACACAAAAAATTTAATTTGACATACCTCCCTATAATATTAAGCCCTTTGTAGGAACAAAGAAAAACAGTTGTGCCTCAAGGGAAATTTATTTTATCAGAACCTGCACTTCTTCAATCATGTAAAGAAGCCTCCTGCCCAGGATTTCCAGGAGGCTTGCTCTGTGTAAACGCTTGGGTCCTGCTAATAATGTATGGTGTCTGGACATGGGATTTGGGAGACTGCCATCCTTTCCACACACTGACATGCACACATGCTTAGCTGAGTTGGTTCCCTGCACTCTGTAAAAATTGGACTTTTGAAGCTGATGTGATGGTTTTCCACAATCTCTCTCTTCCTCTGCCCTGTGACTAGGGCTGTTTCCTGCTCTGTGCCCTTAGTCCCAGGATGAGCTAAAGAACCACCATTTTGGTGGACCTGGCCAAGCACCAGCCCTCCTTCTGAGCTCTCACCACTCTATCCTACTGAGTATTAGGTGCAAATTCTTGGTGTGATGTGAGCTAACCAGCCACACAGAGCCTGTCACTCAGGATGTAGGGGTTATAGTGCGCCTACATGAAGAGACAAGAAAGTACAAAAAGCTGACTAGTAATTCAAGGTCACATACATTTGGGGTAATAAAAATTTTCTTGCATGGTTATGCTATAACATGACAGGGCAAAACAGCAAACAAAATTGCACGTCTGAGCTGATTGCATGTCTACTGTATAAAATCACACATTTAATGAAAAAAGACATGGCAAAAGTACAGAGAAACACTGTCAGGTGCTGTGTGAGAAAGGCAAGAATATGGATGGTTTCCATTTTTGATGACATTGAATTGCCTCAGGAAGTAGAGAAAGAATGGCAAAGAAGATGGACGGGCTATGCATTTTGGGGGAGTATGATAACATGGAGGAAGCGTGGCCAGAGGCGAGGAGCATGCTCTCAGAGGCTGGAATCCTGGCTCCTGCTCCCCCACTTTAGAGCTGCAGGACCTAGGGCAAGTGACGCACCTTCTCTGCTTGAGTTTTCTCACCTGTGAAATGAAGCTCATTATGGTGACTATCTCTTGGGATGGCTAAGAATTTGAAAGCATCTCACATTTACACAGCATTTAGAGTAGAGCCTGGTACATGGAAGGTGTGATAAAAAGCATAAATTAATAAATATACGAAGCACACATTGAGCTCCTGAGGCCAGACCCTGGCCCTGAGTTGAGTGGGCTGTATGTGTGCTAGTTTCTTCCTCAGAGCCCTGTCAGAAGTTTTCTGATTGCTCCCAATCCATAGATGAGGACAGTGACATTCAGAGAGAGTGAGTACTTGTCCGAGGTGACAGTCAGGATCAGAATTTAAATGCAGGCCATCAGATTGCAGAGCTCATACTCTTAACTGTCATCATCTACTGGGGATCGGAGGGGGGAGTTAAAGAAATTCTGATCCCAAACCAAGCATCTGATCGATGGCTTTCAGTACTGTCGGTTCAATGCATAAAGGGTTTTCTTTTGGGGCAGTGAGAAACTTCTGGAACTAGATAGTGGTGATGGTTGCATAACACTGTGAATGTACTTAATGCCACTGAATTGTTCACTTCAAAATGGTAAGTTTTACATTATGTGTATCTTACCACAATAATAAAAAAATTGTAGGAAGATTATAGGTGTAAGGACAAGTAGCCCCCACGTAAAGAATATGTGGCTGTTGATCTTTGTAGCCAAAGACTATAATGGCTGCCCTAGAACAGTGGTCCATCTGCTCCCTGAGGCTGCTGTCTCTTCCTGACACCGTGTTCTTCTAGCTTCACTAAAAAGGTATTCGCCGCAGGTTCTGGGTGTGACGGAATCTCCAGTGTCAAGCACATAACTGCTCCTCCTGCATGTTGGGAGGCGTAAGTGTATTTTCCTTCCTCAAATACTTTGTTTGTTTGTTTTTATTTTCAGATCTTTATTGTTGAAAGAATTTCACATGTCTCCGCCCCCCCCTGCCACGCCCATTGACCTCTCCCAACCCACTCCAGCCCCTCCCAGCACAGGCCAGAAGTGAGGAGTTGTGTGAGTTCCCCCAGCACAGGCCTTCACCGCCCACCCTCCCTACTGTCTGTATCCATTGCTTATGCTTATATGCATTCATATAGGTCCTTTGGTTGGTCTCTTGCCTCCCTTCCCACCCTCCCTTGCCTTCCTTCTGAGGTTTAATTGTTTGTTTGATGCTTCTGTGTCTCTGGATCTGTTTTTGTTCATCAGTTTATATTGTTCATTATATTCCACAAATGAGCGAGATCATGTGGTATTTCTCTTTCTCCGACTGGCTTATTCACTTAGCATAATGCTCTGCAGGTCCATCCATGCTGTTGCAAATGGTAGGAGTTCCTTCCTTTTTACAGAAGTGTAGTATTCCATTCTGTAGATGTACCACTGTTTTCTAATCCACTCATCTGCTGATGGGCACTTAGGCTGTTTCCAAATCTTAGCTATTGTAAATTGTGCTGCTGTGAACATAGGGGTGCATATATCCTTTCTGATTGGTGTTTCTAGTTTCTTGGGATATATTCCTAGAAGTGGGATTACTGGGTCAAATGGAAGTTCCATTTTTAAGTTTTTGAGGAAAATCCATACTGTCTTCCACAGTGGCTGCCCCAGTCTGCAATTCCACCAGCAGTGCAGGAGGGTTCCTTTTTCTCTTCATCCTCGCCAGCACTTGTCGTTTGTTGATTTGTTGATGATAGCCATTCTGACAGGTATGAGATGGTACCTCATTGTCATTTTGATTTGCATCTCTCAGATGATTGTGACTTTGAGCATTTTTTTATATGCCTCTTGGTCTTCTGTATGTTGACTTTTGGAAACTGTCTTAGGTCCTTTGCCAATTTTTTATTGGATTGTTTATCTTCCTTTTGTTAAGTTGTATGCGTTCCCTATAAATTTTGGAGATTAAACCCTTATCAGAGATAACATTGGCAGATATGTTCTCCCATGCAGTAGGCTCTCTTGTTGTTTTGTTGATGGTTTCTTTTGCTGTGCAGAGCGTTTTATTTTTATGTAGTCCCATTTGTTTATTTTCTCCTTAGTTTCCATTGTCCTAGGAAATGTATTGGTAAACATATTGCTATGAGATATGTCTCATATTTTACTGCGTATGGATTCTTCTAAGATTTTTATGGTTTCCTGTCTTACGTTTAAGTCTTTCATCCATTTTGAGTTTATTTTTGTGAATGGTGTGAGTTGGTGGTCTAGTTTCATTTTTTTGCATGTACCTTTCCAATTTTCCCATCACCATTTATTGAAGAGATGGTCTTGACTCCATTGTATGCTTTTACCTCATTTATCAAATATTAATTGAGCATAATGGCTTGGTTCGATTTCTGGGTTCTCTGTTCTGTTCCATTGGTCCATATGTCTGTTCTTGTGCCAGTACCAGGCAGTTTTGAGAATAGTGGCTTTGTAATATAACTGAAAATCTGGTATTGTGATGCCTACAACTTTGTTCTTCTTTCACAGTATTGCTGCAGTTATTCGGAGTCTTTTTTAATTCCATATGAATTTTTGGAGAGTTTGTTCTAGGCCTGTGAAATATGCCATTGGTATTCTCCCTCACATACTTTAAATCCTGAAGTGGGAAAGCAGAGAAGCAGAGTCCAGGAGGGATTTTGTTTTATGTGAATAATAATCTTACAAACTGCTGGTGTCATAAAGAGAAATGATATGTAGGGACAATATTAAGAAATAAAAATTGAGGACAATTTGTTTTTAATTTTTGTTTTTACTGAAGTCTATGAGGATCCAATTGTCTACTTGCTGGATGAAAAATTATTTTTGAAATTCTTCATAGTTGCTTAGCACTAACACTTTTGAAGAATTCCATCCTTTTGTAAAGAAAGCCTAACAATTGACAACACGTTGGGGTCATTTACTTTACTTTTACATAGAACTAAATGTTGACTACTTTATTAATTGATACTATAAGGGAACTTCTAAGGGGAGCTTGGCTGGGGTAAACTCTTTAACAGCTAGTTTACCATTTTTTGTTTATTATATTTGACCAAAAACAGGGCTATCAGACTAAGTCATAATATTTATATCTACAACATGAATCATAAAATTGTGCTTTGTTCTATTTATTTATTTTGGCCATGAAAATGAGGGAGAAGGCCTCTGTTTCACTTCAAGACTTGGTTTCATTAGCCACTACCTTGAGACAGTTGAAAGAGTTTTTATCTTGTGATAAATGCTGTGTGGGAAAACAGACTCTGATATAAGCCTGAACTGTGTCACACTTTTCCTAACAAACAAGAGAAGAGGCCCAAACAATGGAACAGAGTGTTGGTACTGCAAACCAAAGCCTGGTCCTGAGAGCCCAGACTCGGAACGCCCAGGAAATCCGGCACTGGGCCTCCCATTATCCTCCCTGAATAACGAACCAGAGGAGACTCCTCAGAGGATGCTGTCTGCTTCTCAGCCCTCCGGTTTCAAGGACATGTTTTGTACTTGAGAAACATGCTGTTACTTTGTTGAATTTGAAAATGGTGAGTTGGGTGGAGATGCCAGATGGTCTGGCTCAATCTTCCAAGGGATTTGGGGCCCACTGTCTCATGCCAAAGAGATCATCAAACCAGGAAATACTGTTCCAGTGGTCCCCTCTTATATGCGGTTTCACTTTCCACAGTTTGTTATCCTTGGTCAACCTTGTTCCAAAAATATTAAGTGGACAATTCCAGAAATAATTTGTAAGCTGTAAATTGGGTGCTGTTTTGAGTAGCATGATGAATCTCTCGCCACCCCACCCTATCCCATCTGGGTCATAAGTCATGCTTGTATTCGGTATCTCCACACTATACCCTACCAGACCTCTAGTCACTTCTTGCCATTGTGGTTATTAGATCAACTGTGTGGTATCGAAGTGGTTGTGTTCAAGACACCCTTATTGTACTTAATAATGTCCCCAAGTGCAAGAGTAGTGATTCTAGCAATTCAGATGTTTCTCAAGTACAAAAAGAAGCTAAAGAGAAGCCATAAAGTGAGTCCTTTAAGTGAGAAGGTGAAATGTCTCAACCTAATATGGAAAGAAAGAAATTGTATGCTGAGGTTGCTCAGATCTATGGTAAGGACAAGTCTTCTACCTGTGAAATTATGAAGAAGAAAAAGAAATTTATTCTGGTTTGCTGAGAGAGAGAGACCACATTCACATATTTTTTATTACAGTATGTTGTTATAATTGTTCTTTTTTTATTATTAATTATTGTTAATCCCTTACTGTGCCTAATTTACAAATTAAACTTTGCCATATGTATGTCTGTCTGTATGTATGTATGTATGTATGTATGTAGAGGAAAAGGCATAGTGCATACAGGGTTCTGTACTACTCACAGGTATCCATCCACGGGGGGATAATGGAAAACAACCCCAACCCCTGCTGCTGTACTCCTTTTAAATACTTTGTGTTACTTATAGTGTTTATTCTTCAAATAGTGGCGCAGGTCACTTTGCTAATTTGAGGGATGAGGATATTGGGAAATTAAACATTTAACAATTTTTGTGAAAGATTTAAAATCAAAATTTTTTTAAAGATTTTTGTTGTTGCTGCTGTTACTTTTAGCCTCGGTAGACTTAGAAATATGAAAGTCTTAATCTTGTACAATAAAATTGATTTGTATTAAAAAACACATAGCTTGGCAATGCCATAATAAAGCCTGCATCACTGTTTTTGTAGCTTGTAAAAGAGAAAAGAAACCTGTGCAAAAAAAAAAAAAAAAAAGGTGGTTTGTGTGGGGCCAAAGAAAAGCTGATTTTCTATGTGGAGAGATGAGCCCCAGCAGGTGGTCTCATCCCCCAGGTTCCTCTTTCCTGAAGTTGCATTCATTTCAGAGATGAAAGAGCAGATATATGGGGATGCACAGAGGTGTTCCAGCTGGGTGATGATCATCGTTTTATTTATTTTTCCTAGTTCTATGATGGGAAGACGAGATGGCAGATCCAGTGGTCAAGCTGCTTGGATGGTCTTGGACTCAGGTAAGTGAATGACATTTATTTACATTTACTGATGGGGAAATCAAGAACCCAGTCCTTCCAAGCTTGATGACAGAGACTACAAAATAGTCTATGTTAGAAGTTGTGACTATGACTTATTCTTAAAAACATGCATGGGGAGCAGAGTACTTATTTTGATTGACTTGGTTTCACTTATTCCAGGTTGATAAATGTTCTTCTTATGGCATAATATTTTATGCTTTTGAAGGTTTGAATCATTGAATTCTACTAAGTGTTGCAAGATGTATTACCTCTCAGAATTTCTCTTATATTAGTGTGATCTGGATTTTAATCTATGGCCTGGAATGGTTACCTTGGTCCAAGATGCCAATCTCTGTTGGAAACACAGTATCACATTCTCTAATCTGTTAGGCATGCATTAGTGAATTAAAATTTGTGATCTTTATTTAAATAGCATGAGACACATCAGCAGCAGAATGTTACTGTTATCTTTTATTATAGATATTGGGAATGGTGCTTTTTAAAAGGTGAAACGGTAACCTCTGATCTTGCTTTCTGTTTTTATAAACATGTGGTGCTATAGACTCTCTGGTGATCCCCAAGAATCCTGTGTGTTCATCTGGAATGAAATGTTATTTGTTTAGGGTAGGGTGGTAAGACAAAAAACTTGTAAGATGGAAAAAGAGAGAGGAACTTATTTTACCCCCAAAAAATAGAACTATGTCCTGAGGCTAAGCTTGGGCTATCTTTTCCTTGCTCTGGGATTTTGTTGTCTGTACTTGGATAAGAAGTTAGAGCCTGGTCATGAAGCATTTGTTTAGTTGTCTTCTAGATTAAATGTATTTCTAAGAACCTACCTTTCTGTGTGTCTAGGTCCTTTTGTTGTGGTCCCAGTGTCTTAAACAATTTCCCCTTGGCCTTGTGTGTTGTGGTCTCAAATTTTGTCGTCTTGGATCCCTTACATATAAATTATTGAGGACTCCAATGGTTTGGCTCAGCTTTTGTATTTACTAGATTATAAAATAGAGGTAAAAATTAAATTTATATGTTTATTTCTAAAATAACAATAATAAACCCATTGTGTAAAAACTAAAATAGCTTTATGAATAGTAATACTTTCCAAAACAGAAATTAGCTAGAAGAGTGGCATTGTTTTACAGTTTTGTCAAACTTTTTAAGGTGTGGTTAATAGAAGACAGCTGAATTCTCTTACCTGCTTCTGTGTTCAATTTGTTGTGATATGTTTATTTTGGTTGAGGGATAAATACAAATCTGGTCTCACACAGATGTGTAGCTGTAAAAGAGAGGACTGTTTTAATGTCCTCTTTTAGGTCATTGAGAGTATTCTTTGATAATACATCCAAACTTGACAAGTGGTAGTTTTCCCATGGCTATTTGCAGTATGAAATCTGAAACCTTATAAATTAATGTTTTATAATGTTACATTAAAATCCATTGGCCTTTCTTTTATTTTAAATTGGCCTTTTACCCAAGAAAGATTTTGTAATATCAAGCATGCATTGATTATTTGGAAAATTTGGGGGCACACCTTCCAAATGTTGACACATTTCAATGTACAGTATAAAAATTACATTCATTAATATCTATATCATCAGAAAAATCTTTATGAATTGACAAGATTTTAAGCTCACCGGTATAATTTATCAAAAATATCTAACTTTTGCTTGAAAGATCACATTTTATCAATGGCAGCAAATACTATAGGTTGTTCTCTTTGAAATGACAGTTTTCTTTAATTTGGAAAAAATATCTGTCAAATCCCTGTGTTGACACCGTTGTTTGCCCATTGTTCTTTCAAGTAAAAACTGTGCTCCATTAAGAAAGTGGTTAGTTTGGCTCTCTGCTCAATCACACAAAGCTTTTCCTTGAGACAACCATTAAACTTCAATGACAACAGTGTTTTATGCATTGTCTCCTTTTTTGTCATACAGAATATTAATAAGACCTGTACTTAAGGGCCAAGATTTAAGAGTTAATTTTTTAAAAAATTCCTTATCAAGGACATTTTAAAATGTAACTGCGCCCTGGCCGGTTTGGCTCCGTGGATAGAGTATCGGCCTGTGGACTGAAGGTCCTGGGTTCAAGTCCGGTCAAGGGCATGTGGGAGGCGTGCAGGAGGCAGCTGATTGATGTTTCTCTCTCATCGATGTTTCTAACTCTCTATCCCTCTTCCTTCATCTCTGTAGAAAATCAATAATAAAAAAAAGAATTTAAAATGTAACTGCCTCCTCCCCTTCCTCCTCCTATAACAAGGAGGCGGCGGTGGGGGGGGGGGGGGGGAGAGAGAGAATGCACGCCATGATTTGTAGTAAGCCACTTAACAGTTTCATGCTACTACTTCTGCATCATCAGAGTTAAAGTTAAAAGAGTGAAAAAGGCAATAATGTCTTAGGTTTATTAGGACAGTGGTTTTGACCCAAACCTCTCTCCCTTTCCCGCAATCCAGGGGTTCTGTGGACCCCTTGGAAGAACTGCTGCTCTAGACTGACTGCAATCCTTTATGAATTCTCCCCTTGTTTGGTTATTAGCTCAGAAACTAAGTCATCAGCTGTGCTGCTACTCCAATGCTAAGTGTTTTACCTGTGTGAAATATTTATCTCTGAGTGAGTTGCTTAGCAGACATGGCAATGAAAAATAAGTTAAGACAGAGATTCTCTGAAAAGAAAAATATTAAAGGGCATTGATCCAAACCTCTAGCTACTAGGTAATAGTATTGTGATCTAATCACAGTGGCAGCATGTTCCTCAAACATCGAAACAAACAGCTCTGTAATTGTCACACTGTGCTCTGTGACAGATGGCAAAACTGTTTTGATTTTCCCCAATATCTGAGGAGCTGCAAGTGGAGCCTATGCCCCCCACTTTACCCCTGCTCTTTGTCATTCCTGGTTGGCCTGACAGCACACGACTCCTACCGCTGTGATCTGTTCTCTGGATGACTCTGTTTTCAGTAGCTACTTAGTATAAAAATAAAATGTGCAGGTCCCATCAAATAATCTAATTAAGGCTTAGAAAGTGTCAACTCCAAAAAAACAGGAGGAACAGATTAGGCACTGTGTGTGAGAGACACACAGTCCTGACAACTAATGTGTTGCCATGGTAACAGGAGAGTCAATATCCCTCCACTGGGCAGAGAGTTGACAGTAATTTTTGCTGGGTCAGAGAACTGGGAAGAGAGAGAACCAACGATCTTCTTTTTAACCAAAATGCTTTTGAAGGGTTTGTAATGCCTGTTGTAAAATCCCAGCCAAGTCTAGGAGAAAGCCTTGTCCATGGTGCTGGGTCAGGCCCTGCCCCTGTAAAAGGCAAGCGGCTGATCTCTGCATTTTCTTAGGATGCACCGATTGTCCTCTCTAAAATCAGAGTACGAAGATGTGTTTCTCATGCATACTGTTTCCTGTGAATGGGTGTCTGACCTCTGACTTAAAGCTGGTGTGTTTGATCTTTGCCGTCTGTTTATGGTTAGCTGTAAAAGCAGACAGAGGATTTCTGTATGATTTTCACTATTGTCTAGTTCCATCTGAAATTAATATTTCCCTAGATGTGCTGTCACACATTCTCTGACACCTCATCATGGATATTGAAGAGATTGGATTAAACCTTACTTTGTGCTTCAGGGAAGCTTGTCATTTCATAGAAAAGGAGTCACAGTGTTAACATCTGTTTTCCCAAACATGCTTCTCAGGCATAGGCGTTTCCTGTGCTGGTTGGTACATAATAATATCTGGCCCAGTATAACAATACATTTCATATTAAAACCATTTATAGGAAAACAATGCTCCACACAGGGCATAATGGAATGGATATTAAGTTACAAAATGCAGAACAAAAACCTTATTACTCTCTCCTTTTCAGAAGTTCCCAGTCTGAGTTTCTGTTTCCTTTTTCCTTCCTTCCTCCCTCCTTCCCTTTCTCTCTTGCTCCTACCCTCCCTTTCTTCTTCCCTTACTTTTTTTCCCTTTCTTTCTTTGACATAAACTTAATGAAACTATTTTGAAACACTCACCCAAAGTCAATATACAACTTAGTCATATAAAGTTTCATAATGTCTTTTTGGTAATAGTTCTTGATGGCTCTCTCTTATTAAGTGCCATGATGTGATATTACAGTGAAATTAAAATATGGGTATGCAGTTTTAATACAAGGGTATTAACAGAAATGTCATCCCTAACAAATCAGGCACTGGGAAATCTGCCCTGTAGCCAGAGAACCATGCTCATTTTTGCCTTTTGCTATAACTTATGAAAACAAACCTCATGATGTAAATGCCTGTGGGTTAGATTTCCAGTTGAAAGGCAGGCAACAACAGGCTTCAGTGGGGAAATGAGGAGGGACAGAATTTTTGTTGGTTTATTTCACACAAAGGATTTCTGGCCAGGGGCAGTCCAGCTGCTGTCAATATTAAGGCAATGGGACTATTTTTCTAATAGATCAAAAAGAGGAAATTCTGACTGTGATACACTATGTCAGAAAGAGATCAAGTAGAAGGAGGGGAGGGAGAGCAGGAGGAGGAGGAAGGGCAAAGAGAGGGATAAAGAAAAGGGTGATTGCTAATTCTCGTGGAAATTATTTGCTGGAGCTGCCGCTTTCAAATTAGAAGAGAAAACTGTACCTGGATCCATTTGGTACACAGGAACCTAAAGGGAAGAGGGGTGTGATTCTCTGCTATAGAAGTGGGGGGGGGGTCTGCATTTTGAGAGAGAGAGAAGTGCAAACCTCAAGCATAACTGAATTCAGATCAGGTTTATGAAGAACACACTTGGTTTTTTACATCCTGCTCTATTTTTCCTTCCTTGGCATTTCCATAGTATTGTTCTGAGAACCAGCCTTGGGGGCCAGCCCATTCATGGTAGATGGTGAAAGTTACACTGGCCCTCACTCAAACCATCCTCTGGTGTTTGCACGTGGTGAGAAATTGAACCTTGCCTGGCCCTGTGGCTCCCCTAGTCTCCTGACACTGAACCATCACTTGGGGCACTATCTGAGAAACTTGAGAATATGGAAATAAAGGCCCTTTTTATTCTACAACCTGTCTTTCCCCATATGCCCTTTTATTTCGTCACTTGAGAAAATAAGTGCAATGAATGGGAAAAGCAAACGAGAAAGGAAATAAACCCAAGTAACTGAACAGAATACTCTCTGGGATTAATTTGTGCATTCAAAACATTTTTACTAAGTGCCTTCTCCACTGTGTCAGGCCCCTGGAGATAAACCTATCATAGAAACCACAGCTGCAGCCTCAGCCCTCAAAGGCCACGGCCCATTGAATCAATGAGAAGAACCTCTTCTGCTTCATTTGTTGTTTGGAGTAAACAGATACTGGGGAATTAGCTTGAGTTATTGCCTGCTTTTTCCTTAAGACTTTTGTGCATATGCAGACAACATCAACAAAATGAATTAGAAAAATGTTAACTTTTTTTTTTTTTTTAGAAATTTGGTCCAAGTTATCTGGTTTTATAACATATACCATATTCCATGCCCAAGGAAAGTATCATGCAGGTTAAAACAGTAATTTCCAGGCTGTATAGGTATGGCCGAGTAGCTCACAAAAACACCAAACTCGGGCTCATGCAGCACCTCCTCTTTGGATCAGATTAGCTCTTTGGGAATAATTGTGTGCCTTTCTGAGCACCGAGGGAATTGTCCTAAAACAGCACTCTTCAATATGGTAGCCAGCAGCTACATGTGGCTATTTATATTTAAACCTAATTAAAATTATGTTAAATGAAATTGAAAATTTAGCTCTTCATTCGTACTAACCACACTTCAAATGTTTACTAACATTATGTGGCTAGTGGGTACCATATTGGTCACAACATAATATAGATCATCTCCATCATTCCACAAAGTTCTGTGGGATAGTGCTGCTCTAGAATACATTCATTCAGTCAACTTTCCTGGGGCATCTAGTATGTGCTAGACACTGTACCAGTGAAAGCAAGACCCCATCCCTGAGCTCAGGGGCATTCTGCCCCATGTAGAAGCAGATTGTAAATAAGACGAGCAGAGGGTGGGATGACATCATGAGATTAAGAACAGGATTTCTGAGATAGGTGATAGTAGAAATAAATCACTTTGGTAGGACAGGAGGAAAGACTTTAAGGAGCTGATATCTGATGTATGAGAAGGAGCCAGGCCTGCGAAAGCCATAGCAAGAGTGGGCATTAGAGTCAGCACCAGCAAAGCCCATGGGGAGGAAAGGAACTAAGCTTTCTGTGGCCTCTCTGGATGTACTGGATTTGAGCAAAGTGGCAGAGTGGTGGGGACTCAGACTGACATTCCCTCACCCTGGTCACTACCCAGGTACCTTCATCAGGGTGCTTTCCTTTGTTTGCATCTGGGCTCTCTTCCAAGTCATAACATTTTCTCAACTAAGACAGTAGGCCTATTCCCTCTGGCTTCATGATGAAGCTGGGAGGAGCTGAAGAGGGCAAATTAGCTTTTATTGAAAATACTTATGGTGCAGGGACCCAGCATCCTTTGATTGTGGCTAACAATGAGCCGTGGAGGCTGCTATGTGCTAATGTTGGTTATTACCTTTATCTGTAAAATTTCTTCCCAATTCAGACTTTATTGAAGCTTCTCTAGGAAGGTGGGTGTCTGTGAGGAGCTTCCTGTTCTCAGAGAAGAGCTTTGGGTGCCCAGCTTGGTTGAATACACCTTCCAAGTTCAGGGCATGGGGGTCTGTGAAGCAGGGCTGATTCATACCTCCTCTCAGGCTTCCTCTGAGAATCATGAGAACTCCCCATGGAGAGCCCCTCACTCTGACACATACAACAGGCCACAGCTCACATTGGCTAATGGCACATATTTACAACCATCTGTGATCTCCGAAATCCTGGCCCAGCTCTTGGAGAAGGGGGAGCAACATGCAGTTGGCCTAGTAACCAGACTCAGCAAAATTCCTACTGCACCATCTCCTATAGACCAACAATGAGAGCGATCCTTGGAAGATGGGGCTTAAGCGATGAAGCCTTTTTCTTTTCAGTAGGACACACTGTGAGCTGGGACTGCCATGTTGTCACATTAAATTAATAATGCATTAAAACAAGTACATAAAATATCCCGATGTTGAAGACTTCTGAGCAAGTTCCCCACTTAATCAGAAAAGTTACCTGGGAATGAAACCCCAGCAGAGCAAGGAAATGCCCCTGAGCAGTCTGCAAAGATGATTCTTAATCGGTGTCTTGTTCACTTCCAAGATGCATAATTTGAAGTTAACTACAAAGCATGGGTGTAGAAAAGCAAAAAGTATCTTTGCAAGTAACAGACAGTTTGTACTCTCCTTTGTGTTATACATCTCTAATAGCCAAGCACATCATTTGTGTTTAGGTTTATACCATTGTCTATATCAAAGGGGAGAGGTGATCAAATGTACTTGAAATGGTGTTTTGTAGAACTAAAAGCAAATGTAATTTAAGGAGATGAGTCTCCTTAAAGTAATATAGCAAAGGCAGTTGCGGAAGCTTCCTCTCAGTGCTCACAGGGACAGCACCGGGAATGAGGCGGGGTGTCAGTTACTCTGAGGAGACTTTCATCATGTTGACAAACTGACATGTCTTCAGGGCAGAATTAACTATCATACACATTCTCAACATGTTTCATTAATAGGATCCAGGGCAGACGGGTATAGGAAGGATGTATGTCAAAAAGGGTTTTATTTTCCTGGTAGCTTTGTTGGAATGAAAAAGTGATGGAAAGGAAGGCTCCTCAAAACAATTTGTTTGGATTTGGTTATAGTTTATAGGAAAACCTGTGTGTGTGTGTGTGTGTGTGTGTGTGTGTGTGTGTGTGTGTGTGTGTACATGTGTGTGGATGTGTATGCATGTATGTTTGTGAGGGGAGGTGCTCATTGCCTGAGAATTGAAGGGTGTGAATAATGAGGTGACTCCTGGCAACCTATAGACTGAGGCAGTGTGGCCCCACGAGACGTGAGCTCTGTCTGAGGTCAGTTGTCTATATGACACTAATATTTTCTTCCTTTCAATGTGGTTCCCTTTTTACTGGACTGAATTATATTGTCTTTGTGTTTATACATAGAACCTCATGATACTGCATCTCAAGTCTGTGGTGATATACTCACCACATATATTTACTGTGTGGGTATGTGACAAAATCCACATATATAATGAGACTAGTCTCATGAATGAGCCTAGAAGCAGTGTGGTTTTATTCTAGATAAGCTAGGAAATTTATTTTCAGAGGCAATATAAAATGAAAAGGTGATGAGTGAAACTGTCTTCACTATGAATCAACTTTATCCCTTATAGATGGATTCTCTGTGTTCACTGAGGATATATCCCCTTTTCATATGTACCTGAGTATTTGTAGGGGATCTGGTCCATAAAAAATCTGAAAATATGATACTAACATTTTTAGTAGCTAACAAAAACATTTGGGATTATTAATAATTTTATGGGTTCTAAGACTATTTTAAAAAATAATGCTTCCCTTTCACTTCAATCCCAATCCTGGCAACTTTTTAGTTTTAAGTAATTCTCCTATAGAAATCTCAGAAGAAATTACATTTTCTGTCCATTCAAATATAAATTTTGAAATGTTACATGATACATTTTTATTTGACTTCATTTTACTTTATTCACAATTTAAATGGATTTAGAATACGTTATTCATGAAATGCCAATAACTTTATACTTCCTATCAAAATTGCTTTACTCATTAACCTCACAAAATAGCATAATATTAAATTGATTCTTATGGTAAATGAATCAGATTGCATATGGATTCCAGACTTTTTTGGGCTTATTTAAGGAAAAAAATTCTTATTAGTCCTTTATGAGTAGTTGGGTTAATATGTTCACGTAACCAATAGGAAGAAGAAATGCACCTTGAAAAAGGTAGAAAAGATTGTTATAGGTTGAATTGTGTTCTTGCAAACCTCCTGCATTAGCCCTCCGTCTTCAGAATACGACCTTATTTGGAAACCAGGTCATTGTGGATTCACTTGATTATGGCCGTACTGGAGCAGTGTGGGCCCCTACCCCGATATGACTGGTGACTAATAAGAAGGGGGTATTTGCACACAGACATGCACACAGGAGAGCGCCTTGTAAAAGTAAAGGTAGAAAGTGGGGGGATGCTTCTACAAGCCACGGAATCCCAGAGTTTGCCAGCAAACCACCAGCAGCTGGGAGAGAGGCAGGATCAGATGCTCCGGCACAGCCTCAGCAGGAACTGACCCTGCTGGTACTTTGATCTAGGCCTTGTAGCTTCTAGAACCAAGACAACACACTTTTTTTCTGTTGTCCAAGCCACTCAGTTTATAGCACTTTGTTTGGATAGCCCTAGGAAACAAATATAGATTACAAATGGAAAAACACAAAAACCCTTGGGGTCATCATGCCACTCCTTGATTTCCCGTGGTGGTGGTGGTGGTGGTGGTGGTGGTGTGTCACTGAGCTAGAGAAGGAGCGCTCTCCAGATTGGAAAAGAAAAAACCGAAAAATCGGGGGCTGGCAAGATTTGACTATTTACTAACACCATAAAGCAGCGGCGTTATGAAAGGATCTGCAGTCTCTAGTACTTCAGCTCCTGACATTGATGGATGGCCCTTGGCTTTTCCTTTCTGCCAAAGCTGCTGACTGGGTAAATGTTTTATTCACGAGGCCCAGGGCAGGAAGCAATGCCAGAGGTTTAAGAATATTTTAAGAAACACTTTGAGATGTCAGGCAAGTTATCAGGAGGCAGTAAGCAAGGAAGCTGAGGTCCCACATCAACCCAGCTGGGCAGTAGACCCCTTGCAAAGGCTGGAAGCAGTGCCCGTGGTCTTAGCCTCCATTCTCCTCATCTTGTATTTTGGATAGTCTGGCACACACCATCACAAGTCAGAGAAGTAGGGGTTTTTACTATGGCTCAGGTTCCCTGGGTCTACCTGGGATCCACGCTAACCCCATTCAGAGGATAATCATGGTCCTTGGACTTCTGCCTGTCCATGCACCCATGTTCCAGATCTTTCCCCTGGATTGGCAACTAACTCCCTGAGCCGAGGCAGTCATTTAAGTGACAGTATGTAGCTTTAGCTTAAAGTCTCAGGAGGCCCATTAGCTACACATTTTAATTACCTGTTAACAAAGTGGTATTTCAAGTTATTGAGCACAACAGATTATTTTCTCCTATGAGGAGAGAGAGAGCAGCTTCAGTTGCCAATGTGACTCTCACCTTTATATAAAAGGAAGTCTTCTATAGAACAGATTAGAGGCCTGGTGCACGAAATTCGTGCAGGGGTTGGGGGGTGTCCCTCAGCCCAGCCTGCATCCTCTCCAATCTGGGACCCCTCAAGGGATGTCCAACTGCCCGTTTAGGCCCAATCCCACTGGGCAGTCGGACATCCCTCTCACAATCCAGGACTGCTGGCTCTCAATTGTTTGCCTGCTTGCCTTCCTGATTGCCCCTAACCACTTCTGCCTGCCAGCCTGATCATCCCCTAACCACTCCCCTGCCAGCCTGATTGATGCCTACTGCTCCCCTGCCAGCCTGTTTGCCCCTAACTGCCTTCCCCTGCAGGCCTGGTCACCCCTAACTGCCCTCCCCTGCAGGCCTGGGCCCCCCCAACTGCCCTTCCCTGCAGACCCAGTCACCCCCAACTTCCCTCCTCTGCCAGCTGGGTCACCCCTAATTGCCCTCCCCAGCAGGCTTGATTGCCCCCAACTGCCCTCCCTTGTAGGCCTGGTCCCTTCCAACTGCCCTTCCCTGCTGGCCTGATCGCCCACAACTGCCCTCCCTTGCAGGCCTGGTCCCTCCCAACTGCCCTCCCCTGCTGGCCATCTTGTGGAGGCCATCTTATGTCCACCTGGGGGCAGGATCTTTGACCACATGGGGGCAGCCATATTGTGTGTTGGAGTGATGGTCAATCTGCATATTACTCTTTTATTAGATAGGATAGAGGCCTGGTGCATGGGTGGGGGTCAGCTGGTTTGCCCTGAAGGGTGTCCTGGATCAGGTTCGGGGTTCCCTTGGGGTATGGGGCGGCCTGGGCGAGGGGCTTGTGGTGATTTGCAGGCAGGCCACACCCCCCGGTGACCCAAGCAGAGGCCCTGGGATCTGGGATTTATTTATCTTCTACAATTGAAACTTTGTAGCCTGGAGTGGAGCCAAGCCTTCTGCTCACTCTGTGGTGGCAGCCATTTCTGTTGGGATTTATGTATCTTCTATAATTGAAACTTTGTAGCCTTAAGCAGAGGCCAAAGCAGGCCAGGGCTGCAGAAGCTTGGCTTCCTCCATTGCTGCAGGCAACCCTAGCCTCCTGCTCTCTCCAGCTCCGTGGCTGCTGCCATTTCTGTTGGGCTTTATTTATCTTCTATAATTGAAACTTTGTAGCATTGAGTGGAGGCCTGGGCCAGCAAGGGCAGGCAGAAAGCTTGGCTTCTTCCATTGCCAGGGAAACCCAAGCCTCCCTCCTGCTCTCTCTGGCTGCAGCCAACTTGGTTGGGTTTATTTGCATATTCCCTCCTGATTGGCTGGTGGGCGTGGCTGGTGGGTGTAGTGGAGGTACAGTCAATTTGCATATTACTCTTTTATTAGATAGGATTCTAATAAAGAATGTTTGCATTGTTGCAGCAGCCACAATGATGGGAATTATCAGTATACATAATGAATTATAATGAAAATGCCCTATGTTCTTTATCTCTTTATTATGGCCATAGAATTTTAATATTTCATAATATCTACAAATAAAGTTTTAAAATTAATTGGAATGATAAAAAAGAGCTAAGACTAAAGTGTGGCTAGTCGTCAATCCAGGCCTTTTCCATTGTCAAGGAAGCATACATGCAAACTGAAATGAGTCTTTCTAAGTGTTATAAATCTGTGGAAACTATACCTGGTTCAAATGAAGGGTTAAAATATAAAATGCAGCAGTGAATAAAAACCATGCAAGTTCTAGGTACCCATTGCCCTTTATGTTTGGGATTGTCAGTGTTAAAAACCCTGAGAACTTTCCCCCATTTCTAGTTAGAAAAATATCAAAGAGCAGAAACTGACAGGGACAGCCACTCTGACACATGCTGTCAAGATGCATCAGAATATGCCACGATATCCCCTCCTCTCTCTGTCAAAGCCATTGATTATTTTCAATAAGGAAAGCCAGTACAGTTGTTGGAATTTTAGAGTCAGCATAGCAACTGGTGACACCTGTCACTCTCTAAATAGGCACATTAAGAAAAAAATGTACTCACTGCATCAGCAGTGTATTCTTAGAAGCATAGTTAAATGTGGTTTCATAAGGGATAATGATAAAGGCACTAAAGGGAAATACCTATTAGACTACAAGACATTTTTCCATGAAAGTGAAATATCTATTAGACTCCAAGACACTTTTCATTGGAGTTTTGCATGAAACCGTTTTTTTTTAAAACATCCCTCTCTCCCTTCAAAACAAAACAAAAGAACAAGTTAAGAACTTATTTTTAAAGTGTTAACTTCTTTGGATTTCTTGGTAAGAGGTACTTTGGTGCCCTGGAGTTTTCAAGTTATCAGGGAAGGCCATGGCTCCTAGGTGCCGCTGGCCAGTCGCTGTTGAACATGGGAGTTTTTCATTGAGTAGCTTGTGCATTTCTGACCACCATTCTCTGGTTGTCTGGTACCCCAGAAAAGAGTAGAACCCGTGACGAAGTTTACTGGAGCCACAAAAAATGCTGAATGAAGCAGAATTCTTGCTGGCAGTGGCAATTAGCAGGGGTGTCCCCCTGAATCAGGGCAAGTGACATGTCCTAGGCACGTGGTCCAGAGGTGCAGGTCGCTGGGCTCTTGCCAGGGCCCTGAGGCATGGTCTGAGCCTGGATCCTGCTTGCCCGCCTCCCGTTTTTCTGAGCCGACTTCTTCAGACCTTGTCCATAATTCTCTAGGCGTTTCCCAAGATACTTAGAATAATTGCTCTGTTTATATCAGCCGGAATCTATTTTTTGTTTCATTCTGTTTTCCTTGCAACTAAAAATCTGACCAATGAAATATTGTGACTTTATTTTTCTTGCAAAATCTCAGGAGGCTCAAAAGGTGGTCAGGCTAGATCAATGCTAACTGGAGCCTTCTATGTGAATGTACAGTGGTATTTGGTGGTTTATCTCTGTGTCAAGTTCTGTTACCTCACTGTGCTCAGTCAACACTGGAGAAAAAGAAAAGTTTATTTCCTATAATACCAAATGAATATTGATAATAGCAGCAATAACAGCTAACATTTATTGAGCTATCAGGGTGTGCCAGGCACTGTGCTAAGCCCATACTTCATATAAAATATAAATAATTAGTTGAATTATTCCAACTAATCCTAAGTACTGTTATTATTACCATCCTATTTATGTGGAAACTGAGTCACAAAAGTTTATGTAACTTGCTGAGGAAATATAAAATAGGTGTTTGAATCAAAGAGCTGTCTGACTTATAACCTGGGATCCTAACCTTGTATACACTTAATTATCCTACTTCTGACTTTTCAAAAGCCATACATTTCAAAATAATCCTGAGACCTTCAGAAAAAATAGGTCTGCAAGTTTCTGTTAATGGATTACAGGTAAGACAGTCCCAGAAACAGGTCATAAATTCATTAGTTGAAACATGCTTTTGAAAATGAGACATGCTGGCTTGTTGTTTTCTGTGATAAAAGGATGGGCGTGGTCTTTGGGCAGGTGGGTGGGAGCAGGGCTGGGAAACAGGGGATGTGGTTTACAGTTTTTAAACATTCAGGTCTACAAAGTACAGTAGCTGTCATTGCCTAAAGGTGTATCTGAAGCCAGCTAGAGTCCTGCTCTGAACACTGTATTTTCTGACATCAGTACATTGGTTTCAGGAAAAAAGACAAAAAAAAGACACTGGAGCTATTTGCCTGGTACAGTCTGCTCAAGTCTAACTTGCAGAACACAGCCTCCAGTGCTCAGCACACCCTCTCCAGCATTCGCCACATGCCCGAGCAGCTGCACTCACAGGAGACAGTTACATAGAAACATTAATTCATCCACTTGAGATTCAGACTAATAAGCCCCGCTTAAGAGTATAATTTAAAAGCTCTTTGGAAGAAAGATGTAAGGATTAACAGTGCTTAAATCAGGAATAAGTATGCTGAAACAGATTAGGAGGCATGCTCTGATGGGCATTGTCAAAGAATCTCCTAATGCTTGTTTAGGAAAATGCTACTTGGTTTACTTTTACAATTTTAAACATTTTAGAGAATTAAAACATTGAACCCTTGGAGATTTTCTATCCTCAGCTAAGCAAAAGTGTTTTTCAAGTTTCCTTAAAAATATTTAAAAACAAGTTTACTATAAAAAAATGTCAAGAAAAGTTTCCCAGGGAGGAAAAAACAGCTTGTATTCTAACAAAGTCATTGCAAAATATACTCACCTCTGGAATATATGATACACAGGTATTGAGAGTACAATCATATATAACATATGAAACCTATAAAAATGAAATATATCTATACATATATTTAATGTGCAAATACATATATATTCTATAAAGTATTCAAAGTTAAAATTGCTGCAATTATAATAGATTAGAACTGGTTTATACTTGTTTGTTGTTTTTCTCTTGCTATAGCTAGTCTGCCTTCCCTTGGATCACATTATACCATTAAATCTTGTGATAATTCAAAAGAAGTATTGCTCCCAGCTGCTGTTGCTGAAGCAAACTAAAGAGAGAGTTTAAATTGGCATAAGAACAACTATCAAACAAGATGTGTTAATAAGAATTTCCTTTTCTGCATGCATAGTTACCCATTGTTTTAGCGTTAGCAAAGGCAAAATCCCTAGCCATAGAATGGGCAGTAATCTGTGGTCATCACTGACACACAAATGCCAGAATCTGTGTGTATCAACTAGTTGTGTCTGGTTGCGCCCCCCACCCCCCATGAGTGCTATCACTTCAGTTGTGTATTTCATCCTTGGTCTCCATTATTTCTCCCTTCATTGTGCTGTGGAAATTTTTTTAAAAAAGCTTTCTGAAAGAAAGAAGCTAAAGAATTATCATGGCAAGTATTTTAGCTTTAAAGACATTATGCTTGAAAGGAGAATGTTAAAAACAAATGAAAGAACTCAAACTTTACATAGTATGATGTAATCTTATGGAATTTGTTATCCCAGGAATGGTAATTTTTTGTATTAAAGAGAAAGTCCTACAGAAAATTAGATAGATACTGGGAAGATTGATCTACAGCAAGCATGTCAAACTCACGGCCCATGGGCCGCATGCCTCGTTTATTTGGCCTGTGTTAGCCTTTGAGTTTGACATGCTTGATCTATAGTGAGTTACCAAGCAACTTTACAGTCTGGGAGACGTTTGACTTCATGGATGCAAATTATACCCCTCACCAAAAAAGAAATCATTTGCTGGGTAGACCATTAGTCTGACTTGATTTTCCTTTATTTATTCATGAAATATTTATTGAATATCTACTATATGCTGGGCTTTGTGCTTGACAGTGTAAGATGAATGACATAGCACTTCCCTGGCTGAATGAAGCTGACATTGGGTGGGTGAGAGTGATTATGATATTGTGTGCTGAATATAATAGCAGGTGAGTATGGGGATGCCAGTCTTTAGGATCTGAGCAGCTTTCCAGGAGGAGGGGATTAAGCTGGAGTTGAAGGGAATAAGAAGTCAGCAGGAAAAGTAAGCGTTGGGGGTGAGAGTGTTCTACATCAAGACAGAGCATGTGCAAGTGCTCAGAGGTCAGGGAGAGCCTGGGATGCCTGAAGGTATAAAGCAGTTCAACTGCAGCTGGCCCAAGATTCATAAGTTAGACACGGATTACAGTGGAGTGATGAGAACTGCGAAAACCCACTGAGCCAGGGCCCATAATCTAGTGGCTTTAATAACCAATATGGGGGAGGGGGCAATAAGTAACATGGAGCCAAGCAACTAGATCTCAAGATTGAATGAGAAACTCAGTGTCAATGCTGATGGCTAGAAACTTTCCCTGAGGCGGACGAACAGCACATCAAGGAGATGGATTTACTATAATGGACATAGGTAGGCCAGCAGTGATAGTCAGTGCTTGGGAAAATGCTTGAGAGTGTTTTGAAGCAGCATTCATTCAGGAGCAGGTCTCTGCAGGCTGACATGGTTGATGATGATGAACATGGAGAAAGTGTATTGTTTTGAAGATGGATGGGGATGAGTGTGTATAAAATACAGCTTTCTTTTTGGATGAATTTAGGTAAGTTTCATACAGAATCTCTTGTCAGTTCTCAACAATTTCTACAAATAAATTTGGGGGTCCTTATTAGGTACCCATTATTGGTTCTTCTACATTATATAATGGCTACTTATTTTTAGAAATATTGGTTATTTTTAAAAAATTAAATGAAATTATTTGATGATACAAAAGAATGTGTAGCATCACATAGCACACATGGATGTACCTTTCACCCAGCTTTATCAGATATGACCTTTACCAAATTGCATAAGATATTTTTAAGAAATAAAATGTAGATATGTTGAATTTATATGCAGACCACTCAATCCCATTTCCATCCCTCCTTCCAGCGGTAACAGTTATTCTGAATTTTTTGTTTATTACTCTGTTTGTTTGTTCTTAGTAATTTTACTCCATTTTTATCTATCATTAAATAATACACAGAATTGACATTTTTCACTCAGCATTATGCTTTTTGAGAATTATCCATGTTTATACAGGCAGCTATAGTTGATACTTTTAAACTACTCAATAGTATTTCTATTAGCATACTATATTTCAATGATAATTTCTTCTATTAATAGATATTTACATTGTCTTACAAATTTCTGCTATTATAAATATTGCTGTAGTGAGTATTATTTTACTTTTTTTCTTGTGAACTATCAGTTGGGTATGCATACCTAGATGTGGACTTGCTAAGTCACAGGCAACACCCATCTCCAATTTTACTAAATATTGCCACCTGTTTTCCCAAATGGTCTTATTGTTTACACTCCCACCAGTTGGGTGTGGAAGTTTACGTTGCCCTATATCTTTGTCAGCACATAGTATTGTCAGACATTTAAATTTGTGTCAACCTAATGAGTGTGAAATGGTGTTTTAATCAGAGTCCAGCTAGGAACACTCTGAGTGTTTTAAAAGAGGAAATTTAATGCAAATAATTGATTGGACAGATAATGGAACTGCTGAGAAGCTAAATAGGATGGTGATGCAAAATTGGCAATAGTAAGAAGTCACTGTCAACCCTAAGGTTGAAAGTAAAAATGATGAAGTTGGTGTTACCAGAGCAGAAGCTGAATTTACAGATTAATTTGAGCAAAATAGTTACTTTTATTATTCTCTTCCCATTCACTAAGATGACGATACATGTATCCTATTTATGTCATATTTTACATATTCTTTTTTATATGAGCAGTTTACATATGTTTTATAATTTCCTTCATAAACTTATTACACGCTTTTGGTTAATTTGCTTCTTGACATGGTATAGTCTGGATTGTCATTTGAAGTGGCATTTTAAAAATAGCATTTTAAATTCATTCCTGCTAGCACTAAAGAACATAAACAATTCTTATATACCCAACTTACATCCAGAAAACTTGGTAAACTGTTTTCTTAGTTCTGTGTCTATAGAAGCTCTCGAGTCACTGGCTCAGTTTTATTGAACAGACCTAGTGACAGCTGCTTGCCCTCAGCTTTTCAGCTTTGAAAGGTATTCTAATGTCTCACCATCAAATATGCTTTTCACTCTGGGATTTTTATTGATTCCTCTTTTCGGGGTAAAGAAAATCATTTTTTCTTTCTAGTTTGCAAAAAGATTTTTTAAATTAAATAACACACATTGAATTGAATCAGATATTCTTCCTGCACTATTGAGATGATCACATGGCTTCTCTGAAGAGTTTCTTGAAAACTAGTTCTCTATCTGAATAAAATCAGAACTTGAAGAATACAAAAATTAGCACTGTCTACTTCCTATGCACAAAGGTAAATGTAAAAGAATTTTAAAAACGACTAAGCCTGGCCAGTGTGGCTCAGTGGTTGAGCGTTGACCCATGAACCAAGAGGTTAGGGTTCGATTACTGGTCAGGGCTCATGCCCAGGTTGTGGGCTCAATCCCCAGTAGAGGGCATGCAGGAGGTGGGCAATCAATGATTCTCATCATTGATGTTTCTCTCTCTTCCTTCCTCTGTCTGAAATCAATAAAAATATTTAAAACAAAAAGACTTTAAGACTACATACAAAAATAATTATAGTTGGTACTTTGGGACAGAAGGGGAGAAAGAAATTGAAAGCAGGTGGGTGGAAATAGTTTTGGGGATGGTAGAAAAGAGCCATTAGTTTTATCTGTAACATTCTAATATTTCTTTTAAAAGGGAATGTGTTTAATATCTAACAGTCATAATTGTTTTAACAATGTGTATACAAAAGAGGAGGTGCATCCAATTTCAAATGATAAATTTTGAGTCACAGAAATATGGTTGAATGCTACTCTTTGTGTTTTCTATAATTTTCTAACTTAAAAGAACAACAAAAAATCTAGTTAGAAAGTATTATTTATTTTGATTATGGGTGATATATGATATAAACTGTTCACAATCAAATTTGGTCTTAATATTTGGAATTAGAAAGTTGAAAGTTTGTTTCTTCATGCATATCATCAATCAATTAATTATTAATGTATTTACGTACTTAATAGAGTATGGATTGGGCAAGATAATTATATAGCTCTGTCATCTAATTTAATAGAAAATACAGACAGGGTTTTCAAAGAAGCAAACATGAATCGAAAGTGATATATTGCTATCACATACAACCAATAGTAATGGTGCTTCTTGGTTGGGTGTAACAATATTCAGGTACCTAATACCTATTCCCTTTATATTATTAAGCAGTATACTTCTCTCTGGAAAGGTCTCTTTCCCTGTAGCTTTTATGTTTTTCTCTGTTTGGGACCCAGGAACTTAAAAATGAACCTTTCCCTCATGTATGAAGTAAAATGTCCCGGTATAAGAATGTGAGACCCAATGCTGGGTTGTCCAAGTGGTAGATTGACAGCTTGAGTATGGGCTCAGTGTGCCAGTACAACCTGATGGATAGAGAGATGCACATAATACACACATGTATGCATATGTGTGTATGTATATATGCATAATCCTTTAAACATGATATTTCAAATAAAAGAGTGAAAGTCATCATAATCAGAAAAACACATTGGACTCATGCTTTGCTTTATGCTGTGATATTGAGTTAGTTTGTAACTACATCTGAGGAAGGTATGTAAGGGGGAATAAGTGCCACAAATCCTTCCAGTACTTTGAATAGCTAAGCATTTAAACCTGGCCCTATGAACACATTTCCTAATGAGAAAAACAAAGAAGAGACTTTGTGCCACGCAGGTAACCCAGGTATCCGCGGAAGGCCTGGGAGTGCCAGGCAGGTGACCCAGGCATCTGCAGAAGGCCTGGGAGTGCCAGGCAGGTGACCCAGGCATCTGCGGAAGGCCTGGGAGTGCCAGGCAGGTGACCCAGGCATCTGCGGAAGGCCTGGGAGTGCCAGGCAGGTGACCCAGGCATCTGCGGAAGGCCTGGGAGTGCCAGGCAGGTGACCCAGGCATCCGCAGAAGGCCTGGAAGCTGAACCAGGCATAACATGTACAGAGTGAAGACTGAATGGGACACACCTAAAGAAGTGTGTGTAAAAATATCAGTTCAATCTTGGACAATGTAAAAAAAATAATCAAATAATCCCTGATTAAATGTCAAATGGCTGCAAAGAAAAAAATTCCAAAATGGTTGTAGAGGATTAGCTTGCGAAGGAAGGAAAAAAGCTATAGAGTGGGAGCATATGGGGATGTGGGGATGTACTGGCTGCTATGAGAGAGACATCTAGGCAGAGAGATGGGCAAAGGTAGGAAGAATACATGCGTGGCACCTGCTTGGAGTCTTTCTTACCTGACAACCACACTGATGTCCTTCCACGAACTTGCTCATGCTTCTAAAATCCTCATCCTTTGTGATGTGTTCAGACTCCAGTCTCCATCCTGATGTGGTCAAAATAAGTTCAGGGGAGAGAGAGCTCCATGACCAGACACTTAGTAGCTCTGAATGCCACGGTCAGATGGGAGGATGTTGGACAGATAAACTTTGTGTGTGTTTGGGACATGCACAGAGTTTGGTGGTTGGTTTTCACAGTCTTACTGTTTGAGGTTACAAGCAGAAGGAAAATGAATTGGAATTGTTAGGCTTGAAAAATGTTGGGAAGAATGTTTTATTGAAACAGTGAGTCTGAAGTTATTAGAGATACAGATTCATCTTAATTTTTGACTGGGGATCTTTATTGTACTAAACATCAATACAAAAGTATTTTTCAAAGACCAGCAATGGTTACTTTATGTGGTTCCAAAAAGCCAGACACACCAGCAGATCAGCTACTTAAGGATTGGGCTTTAGAGCAGGTCTGAACACAAGCGTCACTATATTCTGGCTGATGACCTTGGGCAACTTGTCTAACTGCGCCGTACTCAGTTTCCTCACCTATAAATGAAGCGGTTATCCCTCCCTCACAGGTTTCCTATGAGGACTAAGTGACACAATGTAATAAAACTTGGCTGTAGTGCCTTAAATTGTATAAACGGTGGTGTGGAGGTGGTGATAGCTCAACATTGAATTTAAAATAAATACTAGGTGTTGTGTTTGTGTGATAGTGGTATTGTAGTCAGTTGCATGTACAAAGACCCAACGTCAATGGCTTAAAAAATTGTAGTGTAGATTTCTCATGTACAAGGGGAGACCCCACATGGCCCACATGGCTGATGGAGTCAACCCACAAGCCCTCCTTCCACATCCCTGCTCTGTCACTCTGAGCGCAAACACTAACCTGCACAGTGGCAAGACCCTCCTGCCCCTCAGGAGTCTTGCCCGTGCTCCAGTAGAAAGAAGAGAAGGGGCAGAAATGTGGGCCAGGTGAACCTGTTCCTTGCTTTTTTTACCAGGAAACAAAACTTTTCTAGAAATTCTATCCAGTGGACTCACTCTTATCCTCATTTGCTGGAATTCAGCCACGTGAGCATCATTGGAACATGCAAGCCTAGGAAACTGTCTTTTTTCCTTAGAAACATTTGCTGCCCCACGCAAAGGTGTGGTTCTGTAGTAATGAAAGGATAGATATCGAGTAGGCAATGTCTGCCATAATTTGGGATTAAGAAATACCTGCTGCCTGCCCCTCCATATGTTTAAGGCCTTGGTAATGAGAGAGATGTGGCAGGAGAGGGAAGGATGGAGAGAGAGAGGAGAGCCCAGTTTAACTGAAGAGCTAGACTGTGCCATGGTAAAACCCAGTGTCTCTTGAGAAGAAAGCAAACATTAAATGCTAAGCAATAATTTTATCTCCTCCTCAATCATCCCCTGTCACAGAGGCCAGCATGATGTATTGGTTAAGAACAAGGCTTAGGAATCAGGCAGCCATGACTTGGGATTCTGGCCATGTCCCAGCTCAAGTGTAATAACTTTCGGCAAGTTATTTAATCTCTCTAGGATGTAAGTTCCTTGAGGGCAGTGGCTTTGGCACCACTGTGTCTCCATTCCCCTCAGAGAGCTTCCCCACAGTAAGCACTCAGATAATTGTTGGATGGATGGATGGATGGACGGACAGACAGACGGACTGACTTCTCTGAACCCTAGATTCTTCAGCAATGGAAGGGATTAATGGAGATAACTTTTAGAGGCCATCATGAGGATGAAACAAAAGAATATGTGTTTTATAGGAGACTCTTGACTCCATCGTTAGAGAAATGCAGTTCCACTTGGAGCTCCCCAAGTTTTGCTGAACCTGAAAAGCTTTGTGGGTTTTTCTGAGGATTTACTCAGCCAGCTGTTCATCTGCAAGTCTGTGGGCTTTTTAGATAGGCTGCACTATCATAGTGCCATTTAAGTTTAATATTAATGTGTGTTTTAAGCAAACATCCAGGTAGCATACTTCAAAATATATTAGATGGAGAGATGAAGGTGTGTATTGTACACGTTTGCATGCATGTGGCTTTATTTTAGATAAAAGTCTGCTGAGCTTTCAGTATAATCTATTTCAAATAAGGCATGTTGCTAATTAAGGGTTGGCACCCTAAATTAGCAGTAAACTAATATTCCTTTCTGTGCTCGTATACTAGAGTGTCAGGGAAGTTACCTAAATTAGACTCAGGTAGTTACAGTCATCATGGCCCAGAATAATGGGCTCTAAAAGGATTTTCTGTGCAACACTGGAAGCGAGGGATATCCTAAATCCCAAACGCTGGAGTCCTTTAGTTACTTGCAGTAGATGAGTCTTAAATGGTGATTTAAAAGAAAATTCCCTACAGTTGTGTGTGCCAAGTACATATAATACCTGGACATTGGCTGGCTTTTAGGATTTGTGGAGAACTCAGCATTCAAGCTTAGAATGGGCTCATGCTGTCAAAACTGACGCTGCCAAATTGAATTCAATGCCAATGAATCCTATCCCAGCAGCCCATGGGAAGCCAGACCATCCTCTGACATCCATAAGCCATTTTGTGATAATTCGCCATTGTCAGTGCCTCTCCATGACACAGCAGCATTTCAGCACCAAGGCCAATGCTGGGACATCTTCTTTGGGGTGAGCCGTACTTGCACATACTTTCTAACTTGAATTGATTACTAGCCGGGGTAGCCACTTAAAATGTGTTCTTCGATGAGATGAGCAGTGCCACCAGCATCCAAAAGTAACTGCAGTAAGCTCGGCACCGCATCTCTTCAGAGAAGAACCATTCCTTCTGTACAGAAGTTCCCGCTTCATGGAGGGGTTCCCACACACCTGTCCCTGTGAAGAGACTTACTTCTAGCCTCATGGAGTAGAGTGCAAAAAGCATCCACGCATGCCCACCCATCCCACGGACATCAGTGGGTCCCACGGCCCTCTGGGCCAACTCTGATGTCTGGGCCCCGGGAATCGTTGAGTATACATCTGCTCTGTGTTTCTGCCCTAGCCACTCACCCTGCTCCAGCTATAATGGGAATATTGACTGGTCATTGACTAGGCCCCAGCAGACACACTTTGCAGTAATTATGAATGAAAGATGTCAGTGGTGAAGCATCTCATTCCAGATATTTCTACACATAGTCAATATCAGCTTTCATAAGCGTGACTGAGCTCCAAATAGCTTGCAGTCATAAGGGAACGACCAACTGAATAGCTATTATTTCATCCAATTGGTGCTGTGCTTTTTGCTCAAAGGAAAACAGGAATGCAGAAGCACACACATTTTATACCTGCTTGGTTCTTCCTTTCCGTAGCTGCTGAAAATATTAACTGCTCTCCCCAGGAAGGCAGATCCTGGGGAGAGACTGTATGTTGCAAGTAGAAAACCATGTTAATTTTCAGCAAATGTTACCAAAAAATAGAAATTTCTACCTGAACTTAATCATTAATGCTTTCACTCCCAAAAGGAAGATGAGTGTGCATTTCCCAGATAAGGAGCCTGGCTAAGAAAATAATGCAGATTAGAACAGTGTCTCCTTGGACTTGTACCTGACCCATGAGTTCAGGCAAGAACTGAAATCAAGCCTCCCATCTAATGCAGGCCAGGATACAACCCACTTTCAAAACAAGGCTGTCTCTCTCCTCACATAAGAGACATCAGCATCACTTTACATTTCTATGCTTACTCTTCAAATATTTAGAGATTTTTTTTCATTTTTCTATAATTATCTTAGTGAGAAAGTCTTATTTTAACAAAGAGTGAAAGCAGTTACTTGGTACCTATCAAAACAACATTTCCCAATAACTGGAATGTCCAAAAAATGTCAAATTTGGAGGGGGGTTAGTTGAGGATGGGGAGTGGGATTCATACCAAGCAGTTACAATGGCTCCAGGAGCACACAGCTAATGAGTGGCAAACCCAGAAACAGACTTCAGAGCTGACCCTTGAAATCCCCACGCTCTGCAGCCTCTCCGCCAATAGCAATGGCCACATAGAGATGACAATAATAGCAGTAAGAATAGCAATGCAGCCATTTCTTATTGAGTTCTTAGTATGAAGCAGGTATTGAGATACTGTACTAAGAATTTCCATGGATTACCTTTTTTATTCTCAAAACAGTCCTATGAGATGAATGCTATTATCATCCCCATTTTGCAAAAGAGGAAATTGAAGATTGGAAATCAGGAGATTTGCAAGTAAGAGATATTAGGTGATTGAGCTGGATTTCAACCTAAGAGTCAGACTTTATTGTTTGTAACTATTATCCTGGCCTGCCTCTCTAGAGAAAAGGGGAGAGGAGATGTCAGTTCTGTTAACATCATGGGAGGACCAAACACTGGACATGGGACACACACAAGTCAGATTTCAGGTCCAGTTAGGTTGGCCTTCTCCGTTTGGGCAAGCACTGAGTCCAGGAGCCACGGGGGCCTGTTTGAAAAGAGAATGGAATTTCTGAGCTCCTCAGACAAAACCTTGAGCCAGAGAAATAAAGGCAGATGTATGGAAGCAGGTACTCCCCTGTAGGGCACGGTGCTCGGCTCTGTAGCACACCTGTCTCCCACAAGCCTGTGATGGGAGTGTGGAAGCCCTCTTCCTGCACATGAGGAATCTAAAGCTTGGGCAACCCTTGTGCATCCTCCCTGTGAGTGAGAATCAGGGCAGGTCATGCACAGGTCTGTCTGACTCTGGAGTCTGTGACCCTTGGGATCAGAACTCTTGAAAGGGGACTGGGTTTTTGTGATCCTTGTTCACACCCCCTCACATGAGCTGCCTCCTGCCTGTGTCATTTAAGTTGCCTGTGCTCAGACCCTTTCATGGAGGAGAACTTGGTTCTCTCCCAGAACAAGGTGCTCCTTTAGGGTTCCCAGAAGTGTTTGACTGCTCCCAAGACAGTGTTGGAAACCCATGTGGCTGTTGTTGGTTGTTACAGGGTGAAGTGACCTCCATATAGTAAGTGAAGGTCAGGAATGCTAGACGTCCTGAACACCACAGTCTCATGCACTAAAAGGTCCCAGTTCCTACAAGACTTGCAGTCGTTACTCAGAACTTCATGCAACTGCAAACACCATTTATACCTACCCAGACCTCGAACTTGACTCTAATTTGTATATAAAGTGTAAAATATTCTCCCTAAGGTTTTCAAATGTACTTCCCCTCCCAGGAATGCATCTAATAGGTAAGTGCAAGAAGTTTGTTCTTTTTTCCAGCACACTTTCAGGTTTTCTAAGCCCACTATGAGATCCATTGATGCATCACAAGTTACCATGAACTTAAAACAACACACCTTTATCAAACAATTTCTATAGGTCAGACATCTGACACGGCTTAGCTGAGTCTCTCACAGGCTACAATCAAGGTGTCAGCCAGGGCTGGAGTCTCATCTGAAAGCTCCACTGGGGAAAGGTCCACTTTTAAGTTCATTCAGGCTGTCGGCAGGGTTTACACTCGCTTTTGGACAGTTGGCCTCAGTTCCTTGCTGGCTGCCAGCCAGAGGCTGCCTTCAGTTCCTTGACATGTTGCTCTCTTTGTAGAGCAGCTCAAAAGTGTGGAGCTTAACTTCATCAATGCAGACAACAGAGTGTTTACTAGCAACATGGGAGTTACAGTACAAAGTAACAATTATGGAAGCAACATCCATCACCTTTGCCATACTCTTGATTAGAAACAAGTCCTGTCCAGGACTCAGTGGGAGGGGATAACGCAAATGCTGAACCCCAGCAGGCAGGGGTATTTGGAGACATCGTAGAGTCTTCCCATCACAAGGGCCAAGACTGAGTTATTTAGCTTCATGCCAGTGCTTGGGAGTGTGGAACCCTTCATAACACCTTCCACCAGAGGGGAGTTTTGGAATAGGCTTTGAGTGGCTGCTGTTGGAAGTACTTCTACATTTATTTGGGCCATAAACCCAGGCCCCATGAATCTAGTGTAATGCCATTTCCTTAATTAAACAGATTAACAGGAAACCAGGTTGCATCATGCTAACTCTGTAACCCTTAGGGGGAAGTCTACCTGCCAACCCCATCTCCTTTTCCAATGCCTTCTTGAATTTTTTATCGCAAATTTTCCTGCATCATCAGGATGATGATATGTGTGAATCTTTGATACATTCATTTTTAATTATATAGTTTGGGTAATAGATGTGTAATAATGTTGACATCAGCCTTAGATACAAAAAATTCTTATATTTAACTGATTATATCTTGAAAGGATTGGCAATCCTAGGCACCTGAAAATTGGAATGCATTATTTTTCTCTAGATGAGCATCAAGGGAGAGAAATTAGAGCAGAAGGGGGCACAATGGCAGTCATGGCTCTTAAATCAGCCCAGATGAAGGTAGATTGGGATTGGTGGAGTAGGTCCAAGTGCCTACCCTCTGGCTTCCTCGTGAGTGCAAAAACTAACAAGCCATAGCCAAGACACTATAGGTCCTTCCCACAGGGCAGGGTTAAGAAGTAGGCCAAGCACAATGGGTTAGTTCCTAAGTGATGCAGCAGGCAGGACTAGGTAGTGAAGGCAGACCTTTCAAGGCAGTGATAAATTAGGAAAGTATATCCCAAGAGCCACAGAGGCCCGAGGCCTCCATTTGAATCTTGATTACTGCAGTGTGACTATGTGGCAATGAGAGAGCGCTTTGTCCTCAAAGCTGACAAGGCAAATGAATCAGTCTGTAGTGAGTTTCTTTCTGGGCCAACAGTTCTTTTGAGTCCCAATTTCAATGGCAAACAGTTCCTTATGTGTACATGTCAGCGATGATATTTCAGTTCTGGATGGTGGACAAATGGTGGTAATGCAGGTCCGACCCTCTCTGGTTTGGTCCTGGGCAACCTGCCGCGACGCACAGCTGCTGACTGCTAGTATGGCAAGGTGTCGTCAGCGTCTTCCATCTCTGGACTGTTTCTCTTCTGTCTTCATGGGTGGAGCAGTCCTGTCAATTCCTCTCTGTTGCAGGAATCCACATGGTCTTGGAGGTGTTTTCTGAAAATATACAAACATATTCTTGACCAAAAGTTAATAAAGGAATCTTTTCTATAAATTTGTCTTGAGATCCTTTTTCATTTTTTGCCCAAATGATTTTCCTTTGGCTTGTTTTGACACCATGTGTGTTTTTCATGGGTGTCTTGCTGTTAGCATTTTCGGTTCTTATAAGTGTATTTCTAGTACCACATGATCTCACTCATCTAGGGGAAATAATGAACAACATAAACTGATGAACAAAAACAGACACAGAGACAGGGAAGCATCGATCAGACTGACAAACCTCAGAGGGAAGGTATGGAAGGGTGAGGGTAAGGGGGAGAGATCAACCAAAGGACTTACATGCATGCATATAAGCATAACCAGTGGTCATGGACAATAGGGGGGGTGGGGGCATGCGGTAAAAAGCCTGAGAATCACATGTTCAGATCTCAAGGGTAAAGTAGAGGTCAGAACCATTGTACCCAGAACTGGACGGAACCCACATAGCTAACACCTTCATTTGTCAGATAGGGAAGCGCCAAAGCAGAGGTGCAATGGATTTGCTTGGGCTGCACAGATGTAGGCCAGAACCTGGGTGTTTTATGTCCTTTTCACACTTTCATTTGCCCCTTTGAAGCAAGCATCCCCAAATGCTGGCACCTCAAAACTTCACCAACTTGGCATGAGAGAAGCTAGTTTTTTATGTTTCTTTGTTGTCTTAGCTGGTATGGGAGTGGGTCTCTAGCCACTTCTCCTGGTTGTCATAGATTCTATAACTGTCCCATCATCTCTCCCGGTGACCTGGGAGCCCAGTGAGAGGTTTGTACATCTCTGACCCATTTAACTCTGCTAATCACATGACTGGTTCGGGTTAATGCAATGAGTAACAGTGAAATGTGTCATCTGAGTCAGCTTAAGGTTCGCTTTTTCTTTTTCTTTGCCACGAGTTGGGCGATACTCTAGGCAGAGGCTGCCATGTCGGCCTGAACCTCTGAGTGAGGACAGTGGGGGACAGAGCCATGGCAATGGTGACGGACAGGCATGTGAGCCACCTTTGTTATCGGGCTTGTTCAGGCCGCCACCATTGCATGATCTGGCCCATCCTGTCTGACTCGATATGGTGTGCGGGCTACATACCTCACATACATGTGTGGACTCACCTTCCCCAAGTACATGGTCTTTCTCTAGGTTGCCTCTTCTTCCCGTGCCATCACCTCAGTGAATAACATCGTTTTATTTAAGGAACCTGGGGTCATCCTTGTCTCCTTCCTCCTACTAGTCACCAAGGACTGCATGTCTACTTCCCAAGCCTAACACCTCCCCGTCCTCAAAGCTTCTGCCCTTGTGCAGGCTGCCAAGATGGCTGCTTCACCCTTGTCTTCTCTTTCCCCCCAATCCATTCTCCATAAGCAGCCAGAGGAGCAAATCTCTGTGGAAACTGTTTTAAAGTTTGCTGCAAGAGCAGATTTAATATGGCCTACAAAGTCCTTCTAGAAATATGTTCCTACTAGAACACTTCTGTTTACTCTTGGCCAATTTATCCTTCTGGTTTTTTGTTTGTTTTATTTTTTTTTAATCAGACTGTATTTCTGCTTGGAAGCCCAGCCTCCCACCTGCGCCACTCAGCCACCAATCATCTTTATGCCTCTGCCTTCTTGTTGGCCCCTATTTACTTGACTAACTCCTCCTTACTTTTTGAACCTCAGCTTGAGGTCACTTCCTCTGAGAAGCCTTCCCTGATCACTGAAGTATACATAGAATGAGCTACATATATTGTAAAATATGGGTCATATTTATGTCTGTTCTGAGAGTGCAAAAAAAAAAACACAAAAACCAAAACAATTTTCATCAAGACAATATTTAAAAACAACCCAGAAAAGCACCCTGCCTTCTGGGAGAGCTTGGCTAAGGGTGCAGGATGGGGAAGGGGCAGGGCTGAATAAGAACATGCATGGTTCTGTGGGTCCAGGTGGGTTCAATGGGGGAGCTTGTGTGCATGAGAACAGTGTTTTAGTTTTTTTTTTTTAATATATTTTATTGATTTGTTACAGAGAGGAAGGAAGAGGGATAGAGAGTTAGAAACATTGATGGGAGAGAAACATTGATCAGCTGCCTCTTGCATACTTCTTACTGGGGTTGTGCCTGCAACCAAGGTACATGCCCTTGACTGGAATCGAACCTAGGACCCTTCAGTCCACAGGCCGATGCTCTATCCACGGAGCCAAACCAGTTAGGGCAGTGTTTTAGTTTTAAAAATATTTCCTCAAGAGATTGTTCATCAGGGAGTCCAACCTTTCCCTTCTTGTTCTGTGCTGCAAACACCACCCCATTCAGGAAACTGAGCTGGAAGAGATGTTAAGAAATGAGGATCATCAGAGTTGGTGAGGAGAGAACTGGGGTGCCAAAGCTTCTTGCAGACCTTGTGGTTGAATGCGTCCCATGGTTGTGGGTTCTCTGGGCAGAGGAGCTCAGATTGGATAATGGACTTTATTTCAGTGGTTCTTAGGGAAACATTCCCCAGACACATTGATGCATACTTGATCTGTGGGTCTGTTTCTTCCACTAGAGTGTCCCCACTTGTGGTCAGTCCTTAATGTAAGGCAGCTTGTGGACACTGAGCCAGGTCCACCCACATGAGGTGCGCTGGCCATCTCCTTACTCTGAATGATCACAGTCCCTTATGTGTATGGACTATATGAATCCAGTTAGGCAAAGCTACCAGATAAAAAGATTTGGTCAGTAGGTAGGTATGTGGGTAGTCAGCAGACAGCTTGATTGACGGGTGGATGGAACTATGCAGGAATATACACAGATAGATAAAGATTTTATGAGAAGCATATCTAAGAAAATATGTCCTTTATGACACTTATTTGCGAGTTATTAAAAGTCAACACAGTAAGTCTAAATAAATATGAAGTCCTACCAAAGACCTAATTAAATTAACCCAACCCTTACATCTTTAATTGATTTGTATAATCAAAACCTGATTAATACACCATTTAGAATAGGGTATCACAAGGGGGAAGTTGATCAATGTCCAGGTATGAGAATTTCTCAAGAAATAAGAAAGCTTATTTTTTCTGTGATAACACAGTTTCTCCCCACTTATAAAAATGAACAGATGAGGTGCAACAAGGTAATGGACCTGCTATAGCAGTGAGCCTGTGTGCTTTCCTCCTTAGAGAAGCAGACCCAGGTTACATGCAGAGTGCAAGGGCAGCACCCCAGCTGACCAGCATGCTTTGTCCTCAACAACATATCTGCAGTTTGGCTGATTTCAAAGAGCATGAGGAAAGGGGTGAATTGGATATGGTTTTCCACCAGAACCAGCAATCCTCTCTTTCCATTTGTAGTGGACACACATGTGAGCCCCCATACCTTCCCCTTCATCAGAACCCACCTCCTCTTTCTCTCTAGGGGACCATTTCAATCATTAGAATTATGATTGAATTAGTGTCGTGGTTCTAATAAGGGCTGCTCATCATAGGACCCAGACTCAGAAGTGGGCACAAGATTGGCTGAACCAATCAGGGTAGACCCAGGGCAGGGGTCAAGCCAATCAGAATTCTTCCTTGGCTTTTTCTAAGGGGATAGTCACCTATCTTTTCTAGTTGTAAAGCTATGAGGATTGGACATTTGGGAGAACAAAAGCAACATGCAAAAAGGAAAAGAAATGAGAACCATCCAGAAAAGGAGGGTCAGGAGCCAGAGAATAATTGAGTGCCTGAAATTCTCCCCTAATTTCCGATTTTTGCCTTCCTGAGACCTGGTTGTTTAGCATTACTGGAGCTATAAGCTTCCTTTAATGTCCTTTTGATAAATACCCATTTCTTAAGCTAGTTTGATATACTAGGTTTGTGTTGTTTGTAGTGAAATGAGTCCTGAATAACTTCTTTTCTTTCACCACCACCAGTTATTGAGTAGATTATGGGTGACTAATGCCCAAAGTTTGCCCTAAAGAACCTCATGCTCCATGGGGGAGATAGAAAGAGGCAATGGTGACTCAATTTGTTTAGGGGAGTGGTAGGTATTTCATGGATTGTGAAAACATTTGTCAAAATATGAAAACCCAGTTCAGGCTGTAATATGGTGAGTTTTCCTAAAATGGTTTTTAAGTTAAGTATTGTCCTTGTATTCCTCAGCATGGATTGGTATTTTAATTTCAATATTTTTTCATCACTTTTAAAGTTTTCTTAGTCTAACAAGTATGGGGAATACCATGTTAAACAAAATGTGCTGCAGGACTTCTCAGAGCCTGGAAGGCTAGTGCTTGGAGCATCTGAGAGAGTAATCAAGAATACAAGGATTCCACAGTTCCTTAACCAACCATTATTTTTCTTGGTATGTTTGATTACATTTCAGAGGACCCGAGTTCCTTGGAAGACAGTTGGGGAAACTCCCACACTAGATTATTATGAGTTTCTGAATTGGTTTAGGTTAAGATCCTGGCACAGATGGGCAAGGGAGAAGGTCTGCATTAACCCAATCTTCATTCATTGAGTACCAAGGCATGTTCCTCTCTCTGCCACCATTGTGGGGTGGGGGCCAGAGAAAATTCTCCTTTATGTTGGAATCAAGAAACATGCAAAGCCCTCAAAAGGAATTCCAATGTTACAAATTGAAAACTGTTTTACTTTCTATAAGCCCAGGGTGCCACTACAAAACAGGCCATGGATGGATGGCATCTAGGTACATGCTAGATGCATGAACTGGCGGTGTAGACAGCAAAAGTTCTCACTCCTCTTGGCTTCCTTTGAGCCTTAAAAAGCTATCTGTAGGATCTTACATATTGATTTTTCCCTTTTGCTCATAAACATTTAGAAAAGGCGATTGTTCAAACAGCACATGACCAGAGAGGAATGCGGGTGGAAAGACCGAGGCTCAACGCCAGGTGCAGGCAGAGGAGCTTCCCGCTTGCTCCAGAGCTCAGCTCTGGTGCTCCAGGACACTCAGGAAGTGAAGTGTGGAAAGCAGGAATTTCTGTGACCCTCACCCGATACCCTGGGGCAGAGTGTCAGAACACAGTTCATGCTTAGGGAAGTGAGAGCCCACATTTTCCATTTATATTCTGGTTCAGTGTCTTAGTTTGGTGTATTTTTATGCTTTTGCTATTTATTGATTTGCCCAACGTGAATCATCATTTGGCAAATGGCTGCATTAATGTGTTAAAAGCTCATTATGAGGATAATGGACACGAAGTAAAGAATCAAATGATGTGAGTGTAAAAGGTTTTTCCCTAGACAGCTAAAAATAAATTGAAAACAAATTCAATTAAAATAACACTCAACCTTTTTATTTCTTCCCTGGTGTGATTCCTCTAAAGAAGGGGCCCAGAGCTAACGCCTCACTGTGAAAGGCACCCTCCTCCAGCCAGATCGCAGCCGAGCTGTGCTCACCAGGGGAAGCTAGGAAGCTGCTTTTTTAAGCCATGTGCTCCTGCTCCCCAATCCCCATATCTCTACATCTGCTCATCAGACCCTTGTCTGCTTTCTTTTGCTTGGAATTCATGGAGACCCTCACATCTCACATCATCCTGCCTTCTCAACCTTGTTCCCCAAACCAAAACCTTGGTCTATTCCCAGCTCACACTCACACTCACACTCAGATCCACACCCATCCCCCCCCTCCCAAAATATTCTAAAGTACGGGAGTTAGAACTTCACCATATTTTGGGTGGAGGGGAGACAATTCTACCCCGAGCATGAGGATCCAGTTGCCAGGCCCCCACCTGTCCTCTCACTCCTGCACTGCAGCCAGAGTGGTTCTGCCCGTTTGAACCAGGGCCCAGCTCTTCTCCTTCCTGCCCCAGAAAGGCTCCCACTAGACCTAAAGGAAAACCCAAGCTCCCTGAGGTCCGTGTGGTCAGGATGCCACCAGCCCTGCCGCCCAAAGCCGTTACCTGTGGCCACTGTACTGAAGGTTCTCCTGTCCCACCTGGCGCTCCCCAGTCTCGGCCTGTGTTTTGCCTGCCTCCTTCATCAGGAGACCTTCTATCCAAAATCATCCCCAGGGCAGCCCACCTCCCTCCCTCTGCTGCTGCTCCTCACATCTGTGCTTGAGTCATTATCAAGGCCCCTTTGGCCCGTCCCTCACACGGGTTGGCAAACTATGGAAAATGGGCTAAATGTGGGACCTATTTTGAAAGACCGTTGAGATCATACTTTTTATAAGTTTTAAGGACTGGAAAAAAAATAGGTAAAGAAAACTGTGCTACAGAGACCACGTGTGGCCTGCCACGCCCCTGGTGTTTGCTCGCTGGCTCTTTAGAGAAAGTCTATGGCCCTGGTCTTGTCCACTGTCAGCTCCCTGTGAGCCAGGATCATGCCTGTTTGATTCACTGCTGGATCTGGAAAACCTTACACGGTGCCTGACACCTAGGAATCCCCCAGCAGATATAAGGTAGTAAAAGAAATGAATTATTCAGTGATGGTTGATTCCCAGTGGCTGTTGGTTGAGATCAGAGAAACCAGTCTTTTAATAACTACCAGAGGGAATTCTGTGGGAGTAGATAGAGATTGTGAAAACCTGGCAATTCAGTCATTTTACAAATACTTAGTGGGGCCGGTGATGTTTTAGACAATGGGCTAAGCACCTGGAAAGGAGACTGATAGAATGCTTCCCTTGGGAATCTCAACCAGGGGGAAGAGATAGAGAATGTGAGCAAGGCTTTAACCAGGGAGACACTTTTTAACACGGTGAGAAATTGAACAGAGATTGGTAGAAATTCAGCACCTCCTCTGTGGTGGGGAAGAGAAGGTAAAGAAAGGAAATTTGCTCTAATATTATTTTCTCAGCACACCGATACCTTTCCTAGTCACAGGCAGGTCCGCCCCAATGGACCTAGTGTTGCTTTGCTTTGCCTCTGGCCCAAACAGGACCTTCTCTCAGAGGTCACTCCTGGGTTCCTTGTCCTCTAGGTCCAGCTGAAATGGACAAAATGAAACGTTTCACATCCTCAACTCCATGCTCAGCAAGAAAGCTGATTGTCTTGTGCAGGCAACAGCACACAGAGGGCTGGGCCCCTGTTCAGCCACCAGCCACCACCTCTCGCCACAAGGCATGTCATTAAGGCTGACAGTTGAAATTCTGCCTCAGCTTGTATTTTTTCCAGGTTATTGCCATTTTCATGCCCATTTTCAGGCCCAGGGTGAATCTGAGATGTACTATCTGCTGGTTGACTGAGCATCTTATAATTCAGTGACTCATTTGAGCATTTCTCTGGGTGAGCCTCAAGGAATCAAGCTTCAGGGTGGCGTCAAGCCAGGTAGGAGGCCTTTGTTCTCCCCACTTTTGGCTAAATTAGAATCAGTATATGGGACTTAACTCTAAGCCTCCCTACCAGAACTTACCAGGATCTTTTATTCCCTAATGCTATTTAAATTTTCCTTTTATCATGAGTCCTGGAGAGGTGCTTTTGTCCTCCAGATGTGCAACAGCTTCATTATACAGCTGGTGATGCTCTTCCTCCCTCCCTGCTGCCTGAAGTCTCAGCATCAGTCATGCCCCATCCTGGGCCTTTTTCAGCATGGGATGCTGGGCATGCCTGTTCTTTGAGGCTCCCAGCCAACACCCCATCCTCCCTCTCCCCCAGTGAAACAACAAATCAAGTGCCCAGATTTCAGAATATTTAAAATAGTTAAAATTATATTATTTATGCATAACAATGTCAAATACAATGAAACTCAAATTCACTTCTTCACAAGATGATGGCCAATTTGCTTTGTAAAAAGAGCATGTGGTGTAATGAGTCCTGTGGTTCGGAGGTGAGTTCTGGCACAGCACTCAGCCAGAGTTGTAGGATGAGATCATCGGCCAGCCCTGTCAGTTCCACTCTGTGCCTTCCCAGGATCCTCATCCAGAGGAGCCATCAGCGCTGGATATGTGAGGCCCTTTGGAATGAGGGGCCTGGCCAACTGCCCCTGACCCTACTCTGTGGCCAATGGATTTCTGTCTTCTCCACGGTTCCTCAGCGCCGCGTCCTGTTTATTTCGGTTAGAGCATGTTTTCTGATATGTAATTATCTTATTTAATTTACCTGATTATGTTCTGTCTATCCCACTAGAATGCAAACTCCCTGAGAGTGGGGTACATGTAGTGCTGGTCGCCCCAGTATCCCTAGTGCCTAGTCTCCAGTAGACCCCAGGAGTGAGTGACAGTCCTGCCCAGTGGTATGAATGGATGTCTGTGAGTCATCCATACCAGCGTGGGCAGTGCTCACACCAAAGCCAGCCGCTTGTCTGATAATTAAACCTACATGCTTCTCTTCATGCATTTGCTCAGCAACTCTTGTCTGCTGTGGCCCAGGGTGGCACTAAGCTTATTTGGTTTCCATATTTTTTTTAATATATTTTATTGATTTTTTTACAGAGAGGAAGGGAGAGAGATAGAGAGTTAGAAACATCGATGAGAGAGAAACATCGATCAGCTGCTTCCTGCACACCCCCTACTGGGGATGTGCCCACAACCAAGGTACATGCCCTTGATCAGAATCAAACCTGGGACCCTTCAGTCCACAGGCCAATGCTCTATCCACTGAGCCAAACAGGTTAGGGCTTCCAGATTTTTTGAGTGTGAATAACTCTGTCTTCTCTCTCCACATCTTTGTTTTCCTGTTGTTCTTTCTCTTGTTCATGTTCTTCACTGTATTGCAGTGACTTGCCTTTCATTCTCCCTGGTTCTGCCATCTTCCCACTTTCCAGAATGCCTCTTCCTTTACTCCAGCCACCACTGGTCCACCATCTCTGAAGGTGAGTCTCTGTCATCTGGGCCTCCCCTGCTACTGACCTGAGGCTCCATCAAGCCCTGACCTCTCCGTCTGACTACCTCATCTGGTCTTTCAGTGTTAGTTAAATATTGAAAACAAACCTATGGAATAGAAGTATGAGTTCTGGAGCCAGGCAGCCTGGGTTTGAACCCCGGCACCACCATCAGAAGTTGTGAGTCCTGTGCAAGCTGCTTGACCTTTCTGTGCCTCCGTTTCCACACCTCAAGTAAGGGCAGTAATAGTGTCTTCCTCACAGAGTTGTTGTGAGGATGAAAAACAATAATATGTGAGTGCACATATGACAATACCTGGCGTATAGTAGGTGCTCAATGCAGATCAGCTTCTTTACATTCATGTTTTTGTGCATTTGGCTCAGGAACAGTCTCCTATAGGGCCCTCTGTCCTGGTGCTGGGAGCCTTCTATTCTGTGTGAGGCCATCTGTCTGACTGTAAAGATTTGTTTAAATGGGGACGTGGCCAGTGCTTCCCTGTGGAGGAGGGTATGGCCTAGCTTCTTATAGTAATAGCAGCGAGCCTTGGGCTGGTCAGCATCTGTCTCCACCCAGCTCAAAGGTGGGGCACTGGCCGTGATGCTCAGCTTGCCTGACAGGTGACTGAGACCCTTGGGAAAACAGAGAAGGCCAGAAGCCTGCGGTAGCCTGAGCCCCAGCCAAGGCCAGGAAGCATCAGGCTCTGATGAGCCATAGGCCGGGAATGGGGCAAATGCCAAGAGCAGCAAGATTAGTACATCAGGCGTGCCCCCTGCTAACTCATCATCTGATTTGGGAATGGCAGAGGCAGGTGCTCTCCTGAGAGATGGGCCAGGACCCGCTGCCACGTGCCCAGCAGCACAGCACTGAGACGTAAGTAGTGACTGGTCAGAGGCTCTCAATGATGACTGAGCCCTACATGCCCTTTGGATTTCAAACCATTGGACCGAGGACTCTCAGCCCCATTGCTGCTTGGCTGTGGGCAGCTTCCCCTAAGCAGTTCTCCAAAGAGGCCAGCAGATGGCGCAATTTCTCCTGTGTTCCAGTTAGGTTCTCAACAGGCAGTATTCACTGCCCAGAACCAGGGATAATAAATACCCTTAACTTTCGGAACATAAAATGTAGCAAAATACATTTGAGGCATAGGTTGGGAGAGCTTTAACTTTTTTTTTTTAATTTACACACACAAGGTGAAATATACATTAGAATTTATAAAACATTTTTACATTTATTTCCTCCCTCTTACCCCTCCCTCCAAAAAGAAAAAAAATATATCAAAACAGATTTAACTCCGTTTTGGAAAATAGGAAGGCTACATCTGAGTTCTTCATCTGCATTTGATTGTAAGATTTTAAATAGAATCATTTCACCCTCAGTTATATGGTAATATTATAGCTGTAATGACATTGATAATGGGAATAACAGAAATAATGGCTATTTATTAAAATGCCACTACAGGCTAAGATTTTTACATGCATTATCTTGTTTAATCCATAAAGCAACAACATGAGGCAGGAACCACACAGCGACTCCGCTGACAGATCTTGGAATGTGTCATAGCTACGCTCCCTGTCTCAGAGGAAACCAGCATCAGCAGACAGTAAACTCCCAGCAAAACTCACCCTCTCAAATAAAAACAGGCAACCCACCCCTTTTGCTTAGGAGGTAATTCTTCTACTATTTCCCCATGTTCTGGTTAGTTGATGGAGGCAAAGGCAACACAGGACAGATTTTGTAGTAATAATAATAAAAATTAATAATAATAATAATAATAATAATAATAATAATAATGGCATATCAACAATACCAGCTTCCATGTATTCAGCCCTTTCTGTGTGCCATGTCTTAGTCTAAGAGAATCTTTAAAAACCCTACTACAGCATTGCTGGGTGGGAACTCTCTTTAATCATCACTGATGGGGAAAATGAGGCCCAGAGAGGTTTAGTGATGCTACTACAGTCACAGAGCTTACAGGCAACACTGAGCTCCAGAATAGGCACTCTTATATCAGCCATCTTAATGGCCCTCAGATCTTAATTGCCTGAGTGGTTTGCCTGTTTTCCTTGGTTTCACGCAGCTTTTTCATTAGCCCAAGGCTTCACTTATAAGAACATTTTCCCAGTGCTCTGTTCTCTGCCTCTGCGGGATTTTTTGAGGTGGAGTTTGCCTCTTAGCTTCCAAACAGACTGCTTAATGAACCAAAAATATGGCCCCAGTTGGTTAGTCCAGATTGGTGTGTGGGACACACTCGATATCCCAGGATAACTCCGTACTTCTGAATGGCACGTGCCATGCTCATCTCCATAGCTATCCTGTCTGTGCGCCTCTCTCTTCTGTCTCGGGGGCAAAGGGGCACCTGCTCTCCGTGCGGAGCCAGCCCTGGGCAGGGCTGAGGGGTGATGTCCTGCCGCCTTCACTGAGGACTCCCTGGTTCTCTCCCCTCCCCACCCCGCTCTCCTTTGTCTTTTCTCTTCTTTGTGCTCCACTTCCCCTCACCACTCATCCTCTTCATTTCCAGACATATCTGGGACCGTGTTTGGACAAGAAGGGACTGGTTAGGTGTGTGCTTCAGCTCCCTGTGCACCATCAGACTTTGTCTGACTGGCATATGGATTTTGAAAGCACCTCATTGGGGCCCTAGCCGGTTTGGCTCAGTGGATAGAGCGCTGGCCTGTGGACCAAAGGGTCCCGGGTTTGATTCCGGTCAAGGGCAGGTACCTTGATTGCAGGCTTCTCGGCCCTGGCCCTGGTTGGAGGCAACCAATCGATGTATTTCTCTCACATCGACATTTCTCTCGGTCTTTCCCTCTCTCTTCTGCTCTCTCTAAAAATCAATGGAAAAATATCCCCTGGTGAGGATTAACAAAAAAAACAAAACAAAAAACACTTAATTGGCATACAGGGTGGATTTGGGTCAGAAGGGCTTATTTTCAGGCCTAGAAAAGATTTGTCTGGAGAAGACAGTTGTCTCTGAGTAAGTCCATGAAGAGTGCCTCATGCCTCTTAGGACCCTGCGGCTCTGCACGCGGTGAGGCTGGCACCAGGCACTGGTGGCAAGGGCCTCCTTCCCAACCCTGTCCTGTTTGTCATGTGCACCTCCAGGCCACCCAGCTCAAGCCCAGAGCCTCTCCGTTTACCTAAGGAACTGTGAGTCTGCTTTGAGCTAGAATTTTGCCAAGCCTTTTGAACATTTTTGTACTCATTATTATTTACTTATTTATTTCCTGGTTCCACTGAGGCCCAGGAAACATGAATGGCTCAGACACATGTTGAGTCACCAAGAGCAGCTGGTGTGGTAGTGAACATCTGTCCTAGAAAACCCACCCCATGGTTAGTCCATGGTGGACCATGTCCCTTGCACCTGCTCCCCTCTGTGAGGTTCCAGGTGAGAAGCGTGTTGCTTCCCTGGGCCGCTGAGCTCCCACTCCAAGCCTATGATATAAGTAATGTTTCTACTCTGATTGACACTCACCTGTCCTCTGGCGTGCACTCACCTGTCCTCTGCTCTGCACCCAGGCCTGTCCCTGTCTTAATTTTCTCTCACTGATGCTCAGGCATTAACTAATACTGACTAACCACAACCCCAAAAGGTTATTGCTATCTGTTCCCTTTGTAAATGTAACTCCATCAAAGAACTAGCAGAATAATGGCATCTTTACAGGAGGCAACAAATTAAACTGATTTCCAATGTTGTTCCCTTTGCCAGAAGGAGCCATTTCCAAAGCAAAAATTGGGTGAAGGCTTGCATGCTTACCGGGAGCAGCTCAAGGTAACATGACTCAGGGTTCCCAAGACAAAAATTCATCACAAGGCAAATTTACACGTGCAATAAAAATCTCATTAAGGAAGATAAAGAGGCCTTCTTACTGCAGCCCAGCAGTGGGAAGGGGTATCATTTTGGTGGGTTTACTTCAGGAATAGTATATATTTCATTGTTTCATAATGAAGAGAATTGCAAAGTACTCTTAGGCAATCCTCAAAGAACACTTTTATTTTTGAATCTGTCTTTTCCAGTTTATGAAACTACTTAACCATTCTCAGCCTCCTAATTTCTAAACTTTATTAACATGGGTGCATTGTTCAGCCCAATAGCAAAGTCTGTGAGTCCTACTCCCACCCTTCCACTCATGCCCTTCTGCTTCTCGTTTATTTCAGGGATTTGGTGCTACACACAGCTTGACCTCTCATGTAGAAGTACTGATGCTCCAGCCCCGTGATTTCTGGGGTGAGCTGAGCTCATTAGCAACAGTTACATGAATGGAATCCCTCAGGCAAATCTAGATTTGAAAGCTTATCTTCCCTTCTGGGTTTTTGTTCAAACTCAAACTGTCACAGCCCACCGCTTCCCAGTACCACACCCTCAACAGAAGCTAACCCGGTGTTATAAGATGCCAGACCTCAGTCGAGGGGAGGAAGGGTTTGTCCTTGTCCAGAGGACCACATCAGTGCTTTCAGACTCGTTCTACCTACACAAACCTTTCACCTGTATCACTGCGCTGCGTTTCTGGGTGTAGCACTTCACTGCGATGGTTTTTATTCGGGCCTGTACATATTCCTGCTTTTGTTTCCATCTACTGGAAGTAGTGATTTGGCAGACATCAGCACTTTCCCCGTGTTTAATTAATTCCTCTAATTTTGTGGCAAATGAGAATAACTGGGCTTAATTCTGCTGTTTCTATGAAGTTGATTGGTAATTATGGAAGGCACAGGATTTTTGGCTTTACAAACGAAAATTAAGTGACCTCTCCATCCTGGTGCCTTGGCATGCCCCCTTCCCTCCTCAGGAGGAAAGGAGTGGCAGCAAAGCAGATGTGGGAGCAGGTGAATGTGGCTTCTGTGACTTTTCTAGAAGTTGAAATGAGGAAGCTTGCAGGGTCTTGTTTAAAGGTCTAAATGAGCTCACGTCAGATCATCTAGCAATTAACAGGCAGACAGAAGCCTGTTTGGCTGGGCTTTGTCCTCTCAGATCTGACCTGGTTTGATCACTTAAATTCCAAAATCTTCCAGGGCACTGTGCTCTGACCCCACAAGGTGGTTGGGAAAGAGAGGAGTCCTCCGGATGCTTTATGTTCAAAGATTTCTCACAGGAACTGGCCCCAAATAGAAGGGCTTTAGAATTATTTTCTCTCTTTGGGAACTTCGGATACAACTCCAGATGAACTGTGAGGCGCGGTCATGAGAATGTGAGCTGTAGGTAAGGACCTAGGCATAGTTGTCAGTATCTACATGGCTCTCTCTCCGTCTCCATCTCTCTCCATATATATGTATCTTTTCAATCTTTAACTCTGTCCAAGGAGATTTAAGCACCTGACCATAACAATAAAAATCATCATCCCCAAATATCGGGATTCAGTTGTTATCATGATTGAATTTTTTTTTTTTAATAAGGCAGGAGAGTTTGGTTTTGCTTTTGTTTGGCACCAACAAAACTCCGTTCCTTGTGCGACAGCATGGAAAGGTGGCTGGAGGGCAGGCAGGACTGGCAATCATGTCCATGCAAGGAGAAGCCGTGTGCCTTCACCCTGACAGTGCAAGGGCTGAGAGCTCTCAGGTGAGACAGAAATGACAGTGAATCCTGGAAGCTGATGTTCAGCCCAAAGATCTGCTGGGAGGACTCATGCTATTTGGCCACATAGAGCTGCTGAAAATGGATGGTATCTTAGTCAACACTAACCGCTCCAGGTACTATAAATCTCTCATTTGGGAGTCCTGAGAATAATAGCTTGAATAAATAAATTGTTACTTTGAAGGAAGTAACATGCTCTTATCTTTGGACCACCCTTCACATGTTCGCCTAGTCTTGTACTACAATGGAACTGACTGAAATATCTGGTGGAATTTATTTTCTCCTAAGTTACTGTTTTCTCCCATAAAGTAACTCACTGTACCTGTGCTTTGTAAGTTAATGCAGAGTTACAGGAAGAGTTGTAGCTACTCCTAGTTGTAAACATCAGTAGAGTGCCCAGAACACAAACACCGCCAACAGGATGTGCCCTGGTTTGGTTCAGTTCGAATTCCCTGACTGTGGTTCAGTTCGAATCCGATCACCAGGGACCAGACTCAACATTCTGATGCGTCAAACATACCATCCACTGAGGTTTAAGTTGGAAAATAGAATCAAGACAACAGAGAGGCCTAGGGCCGTGGTTGGCAAACTGTGGCTCATGAGCCTCATGCGGCTCTTTGGCCCCTTGAGTGTGGCTCTTTCACAAAATACCATGGCCTGGGCGAGTCTATTTTGAAGAAGTGGCATTAGAAGAAGTTTAAGTTTAAAAAATGTGGCTCTCAAAAGAAATTTCAATCATTGTACTGTTGATATTTGGCTCTGTTGACTAATGAGTTTGCTGACCACTGGCCTAGGGGATCAACTGCAAATATCACTGCATAATCAAAGACATTTTCTTTTTTTTTTTCTTTTTCTTTTTACTGCTTCCACACCTGGGGTCTCCCAATGTAATCATTTTGATAACATTATAACTCAGACTAGCATGGCCCTCCTGAAAACAAAAAAGTGTCCTGGCAAAAACCCAAATTCACTCCTTCAGATTTGCTCTCTTCCTTTCAAAACACACTTTATGGTAAATCAAATTAAATAATCATTTCTGCTTGTTAAAACTATTGAATCAGGAGACTTGGGGAAGTTGGGCAGTGGCAGCAAATCTTCACATAAAATCAGATAATCTAGTTAGCAAAACAAAAATTCATGGCTTTGAAAGGAAGGAGGTGACAAGATTCACCACAACCCTCAGCAGACAAGCAGGTGTTGGAGTCTGTGTGGGAGGAAGTAGATGAAAGAGCAGTGGGAGCTGACAGACCCGAGAACAAAACAAACAGCCTGCAAAGTGTATGCTAGTTGGCATGCGTGGCAGGCCAGCTGTAGCGTGGCAGCTACACTGGGAGGGGTTTTGCTGCATCCCTAACAGCAGGAAAGTGTGTGCATGTGAAGGTGCTGGAGAGGCCTTGGCTGTATGAACTCTCCACACAGGGCCCACTGTGCTGTGAGTCAGGGCTCTGCACCAAGGACACACTTTCTGGAGTGGAATCAAAATTAAACAGGACAGGATCGGTAGACACAAAAGAAGGGGAAGATCCAGACACACATGTGAGCAAGAAACAGAGACAAGAATCTCAAAAAATCAGGCCACCATATTTTAATGCTATATTCAGTAGTGGTTAAAAGTACCTGTGGAATTAAATTTTAAAAAAACCTTCCCCGAATCAAACTTCCTTCTAAAACTTCATGGAAACTAATTTCACACAGAAATGAGCAAAATAAAGTATCTAGGTTAAATCTGATGTGAAATTGTTATAAGAAAAAAGAGAGATAAGTAGTAGAATATATCCTTATGTAGAAGATGAAAGGATGCCAGAAATAAATGCTCAAAACATAAATCAAAATTATGACATTCTATTTGAAAACAATCTAAAAGACATTCAGAAAATTACACACAAGATGTGAAAAAAATAAAAATAAAAATTAGAAAAATGCAAATTAGATGGCAGAGCTCAAGGAAGAATTAGAAAGAAAAAAAACAATGACTTTAGAAAGACTGGCCAAACTAGGAAGAACAAAACAGTAACTAAACATAATAAGTGATGCCTTAAGAAAAATAGAAGATGAAACAGAGTGAAGTTTTAAAAATCAAAAAGAAATGAAGACATAAGGATTCAAATGAAATTGATAAATATTTATGATAGGCAAAGAAGATCAAGTATACGAATAATCAGAATTCCTGAAAAAGGAAACTAAAACAAGGGACCAGAACAAATATTAAAACATGTAATTAAAAATGTTCTACAATTTAAACAAAATTGAAAGTACATATTGAAAAGACACACTTTTCAATATCTACTAGCAGCAAGATATATTTCAGTAGAATCTCTGGAATTTAAAAAATGGAAAAGAAAAAAATCCTTTGGGCATCTAGGCAAAAGAAACACATGACTTACAAGGGAAAGAAAAGGCATATAAGATTTCATCAGGTTTTTTGACAGCAGCACTTAAGTCCAAAAGAAGAGTTCCCCGAGATATGTGATCAGCACCGGGACCCTGCCAGCAGGCCAAGGGTTCCCAAGGCAGGTGCTGGGTGTGGAGGCCACAGGGGCATAGGCTACCAAGGAGACAGAACTAAACCTCACACCACCCTGCTTGGCCCTGGAGGATGGCTGGTTAGCCAGAGACGGGTAAGATTCCTCAAGGAAGGAACAACCTAAGACAGGCACAGTCGCAGAGGGGCCATCAGGAGAGAACTTGGGGAGCAACAGAAGTGGGGCACAGACCCTCACCCCCCAACATTGCAGGGGCTTGAACGCTCGCCCCTTCTGAAGGAGGTCTCCTGCCCCCATGGCTGCTTCGCGCTTCCCACGCCCAGCTCAGATCGGAACCCAGGCAACAGAAAGAGACTTGGCCCAGCTCAGATCGGGACCCAGGTAACAGACAAGAGACTTGGCCGACAGCAGCTGCCCTATATCTAAATTCAGCCTAGCATCTGGAATGCTCAGGGCCCACTCAAGAATGCAAATAATCCTTCCCACTAATATTTACAGGGTAAACTAAGATTGTTGGTAGAGTATTAAATTTGACAGTAAAATAGTAATCAAGTTTTCAGATTAATTTAAATAGGCTAATTGAAATAAGTGAATAGTCAAGTATTTAATTGTACTGGACAAAAAGCTGTTCTTAAAGTAATAACTAAAATTTCTATTGGTAGTTCATGTCATGGTAAAATTCCTGAATATGCAATGAACCCAAAGCAGTCATATTTTTGGGCAAAAAAATAAAATTTAAATTTAAAGTTATCAAGACTGCATTATAAAATTTACAAAAACCTCCATTAATAAAAAAAAAAGGGGGGGGATAGTAGGGCAATATCATGTAAGGAAAAATACCATATAAGTAAATTACATCTAGAAAATTTTTACTTTACCAAATTAACTTTCATTTGTAATGCTAACAGCAAGACGGCCATTAAAAACACACATGGTGTCTAAATAAGACAAAGGAAAATTGTTTAAACAAAAATAAAAAGGATCCCAAATCAATTATATAGAAAAGATTCCTTTATTAACTTGTGGTCGAGAATATATTTGTATATTTTCAGAAAACAACCCCAAGACCAGGTGGATTCCTGCAACAGAGAGGAATTGACAGGTGTGCTCCAACCACAAAGACAAGAGGAAAAAACAGTCCAGAGATGGAAGACGCTGACAATGCCTTGCCATGTGAGCAGTCAGCAGCTGTGCACCACTGCAGGTTACCTAGGACCAAACAAGAGAGGGTCAGACCTGCATTGCCACCATGTGCCCACCATCCAGATATCACTGCTGACATGTACACATAAGGAACTGTTGGACATTGAAATTGGGACTCAAACATTTTTTTTTGTTTTGTTTTGTTTTATTATTATATGTTTATTTCTAGTCTGCAAAGGCAAAACTTTTTAAAGGAAAGAAATGGTGGGAAAAAGATACAGAAGCAAAGAAACATTGAACAGACTGTCAAACTACATTGGGAAAACAGGGGAGGTTGGGCGAGGGCGGCTGTTAGAGACCAACAGAAGGACTTGTACACATGCATATAAGCACAACCAATGGATACAAGACGCTGGGGCGGGGGGGAGGGCGGGCAGGTGAAGGCATGTACTGGGGGGTAGGGGAGGTTGGGGGAAGGTCAATGGGGGGAAAAAAAGGAGACATATGTACTACTATTTGTAATACTTAAAACAATAAAAAAAAAACAAAAGAAAATGAAGAAAGAAGACATGAGGAAGACATAGTGTCTACTTAAAAGGATCTTTCCATATAAAGGGCACAGACAATTACCACACGTAAGACTCAAGGAATATCATTCCATGAGTTTTTAAAAAAAGGGATCAGCTTCTGATCACCAAATAACTTAGAAACATCAGGATAAACTGGCAATTGACATTAAATGTATTGCAATTTGTACATCTATGAGTAAAAATGGGAAGATTATGATGAGTAGTGACTACATGATCTGATGATGCAACCCAAATCAGGAGAAATTAGAGGACATTTTATTTTCAGATAATAATTGGTGGTGGTGTATTCTTATTCTGAAACAGAGGTATGGATACACACAGATGCAATCTGGGAAAATTAAGTAAATTTCTTGTAGCCCAAAGTTTGAATTAATTAACATAAATCAATAAGATAGTCTGGCTTTGAGCATTAATGACTACTAGCGTCACACACAAACACACACACACACACACACACACACACACACACACACACACACACGAGTAGAACAAGATGTGTCTCCAGGTGAAACAACACACTACCACCATTAATCTTACTAAAGGGATCAAGCTGATTTGATCAAGTCTCTGGGTTTGACTATCAATTTGGGAGAAATACTCAGGACAGAGGAACATGTTTAATTGCCCCTGAGTGTGTAACAAACAAAACCCAGATCAGGGGAAGCTCTATATGTCAAATCTCACAGGTTCTTCCATGGATACATAATAAGGACAAGAAATGAGTACAGGGTGGAGAACATCTCCACTAGAAGACCTTTCTCATCTTGCTTGCATATTAGAACAATACTAGAAAAATTAAGAATTAATTTAAAACTTCTGAAGTTATTTAAAAATCTTGGTTTCATTATAAGAAAATTTAGGAAAGATTTGAAGATTCAGACAATGATAGGAATAGCTATTGTTTATGGAAAGCCTAACATATGACTGGGACTGTAATAAGAACCTTACATTTTTTATTATTTCTAATCTTCACAATGACTGTAAAATAGCAACAGTTATTCCCATTTTATAGTTGACTGACAGGTTAAATAAATTGTACAAGATGATTAACTAATATATGGCTGAGTCAACGTGCTAACCCAGGCCTATGGACCCCACAGCCCATACTTTCAAACTACCTTTAAAATTATATTTCAAATGTCGATTAAGAATCCTACATTGTAAACTTAATGCTATCATTTAGGAACTTATAAAGGCTATTAGTGTTAATATGTCTTTTGTTACTGTCCAGGCATAAAGCTATCAAGCATGGTGTGGGAATTACTACTTTAGTTTTAACCAAATGGTGTTGGCATTGAGTCATCAGCCTAACAGAATTTATACTGAACCTTAATTTTTGGCTCACTAGAGATGTCATAATTTTTAACTCTTATGCTGTTTTGAGGATTGCCAACCTCTGCTTCTCAACATTTTATCACTTTCATTCTTATTTTGCCTCTCTTATTGTATGAAGAATTTTGTTTAGCTGCTTACTTAAAAGGTTGGTTCCTGAAAAAATCAGAACAAGAAGAGTTTGAGGATGTCCCTGAAGGCGAAGTGAGAAATCATTAAACCATTGTCAGGATTCTATTACTGGTCACTAGTACTATGCAGCTCAGCTTCTTGAGGAAAATACCTGCTGAGATGCTGGCCCAGTGTAACTGAGTTCTCTCCTTAGCACAGCCCTAATGTCCCAGGAATGATAAACAGGGAGCAGTCTGTTAAATAGCACTGATTTTAGGGAATTTCTCATTCTGTTTGGATGGCACATACATTTACAATCCATTTCACCTCATGATATCTTTATTTGGATGCCACCAGGGAAGCAGCATGATCTTAGAGCATCATGGACCACTCCAGAAATTTATGTAGGAAATCATCATCATCATCATCATCATCATTCAGTTTGCTATAAGGCCAAGAGTTTCATCTGTAGAATCTTTCCCTACCTTTCTATTTCCTTTCCTGTCTGACTCATTCTCACTCAGCTTAAAGCCCATATTGGTATGGTGTTAAATCTAATACCACTCTCAGATTTCATCAATCTTCGAAGTTGGCCAGGGCTGCATAGCATAAAAAGGCAAGCAAAAATAGGCCTCTATAAATTAGAGATGGAAAAGTATCTATAGCACACCCAGATTCTGATAAAACTTTCCCCTCCAATACAAAGGGCTTGAAAATTGAACTGGTTTTCTCCTCTGAAATGCCTCAAATATTTTTAAATTTTTTAAAATCTTCTTTGTAGTGGTTTGTGATTCATTGTGCATCTATTGCTCACACAATCTCAGTTGCTTTATTCTCTATAATAATAAAAGCATGATATGCTAATTAGACCGGACAGCCGGATGTCCTTCCAGATGAAGCTGGTGCTGTGAGGGCTGAGGCAAGCCACCACGGCTGCAAGGGCTGAGCCCCTTGCACAAATTTCGCGCATCAGGCCTCTAGTTTAATAATAAAGGTGGTAACTTTTGCTGCATTACAGATGTACCAGAATTGTGTGTTTTCCCATCATCTACCTGTTGTTGATGTAGTCCTTATTCTGGAGGCTTTGGGGTCCTATGGAATTGATCTAAATGAACGTGGACCCCTGCCCAGGTATATGGAGGGATTTCACATTGAAGGTCCATGCATGTTTATGAATACAGAGAAAAGAAATTAATCATGGGTATGTTTCAGACACAGGAAAGATGATGCCTGAGAAAACTTTCCACTCTCCCTTAGAAGACTGTGGAGGAAGGGGATTTTAGGAGCTGTTTAAATGATGAATGAGGGACAACTAACTTCACAAGAAGTCTGTATTTGGTGAATAAAATGAAAATAGTGCTACAAAAATGCAAAGCCAAATCTAGGTTAGAAATGGCTCTTTAAATTTGATTATCTATTTTGTGGTCATCTAATCTCCTCTTCTGAATATTAGTCTGTGTATTTGTGTTTTTATGTGTGGAGTATCCAATTTTGGTTTATATGGGCAATGGTTTTAAAGACAATATAAAATAAGATCCATAGGATCATTGAAAAAATGTAATAAATTTGCACAGTGACATGTCTTTGGAATTGTTTAGACCTGTTTTGTATGACTTAGTAAAGGTGAGATGTCATCTCTCTTCAGACAAATCTAGGTTAGAAATGGCTCTTTAAATTTGATTATCTATTTTGTGGTCATCTAATCTCCTCTTCTGAATATTAGTCTGTGTATAAAATGAGTTTAGCTATCTCAACGAGAGATTTTTATGGAAAATGATCATGTTTTCTTCTATAAACTTTAAGACTAATTTTTATAGTGGTCAGGTCTCACTTATTTTTATTTGAAATTCTGACTCTTCTTTATCTTTCAATTCTTAGAACTTGATTTATTTAGTAATTTGGTAAAATCTTGTGATCTTCTCTAAATACTCATAATCTGCATGGTTCATTTATTTATAAGCTATAAGTAAGGAAAATAATGGGAATGCCTAAAAGATTTAATCAAATGCTTTAATTTTAGACGGAGTGACTTGGATAAGTCACTCAATATCTTTAGGCTTCAGCCTCTCCATCTCTCTAAAATCCAACACATCTTTCACTTAAAACTTATGCTCCCAGAGGCAAATGGATAGATAAACAAATAGGGGGTACATGAGCTAATGCATGGATGGAAGCATAGACAGATGCATGGTTTGGTATATGGACAGATGTACATTGAAGTGTATGGATGGCTGCATGGTTGAATGTATAGATGAATGCATGGTTGGGTACATAGATGAATGCATGGTAGGGTACACAGATGAATGCATGGTTGGGTGCATGGATGGATTCATGAATTAAAGGATGGTGGAAAGGAAGGTTAGAAGGACACACAAAATAAATTACTTTTATAAAAATAAAATGAATTTAATAGAAGAGACATATACTGAATAAAATTGATAGAACTGATAAAATTCATTGAAAAATTTATTCCCTCTCAAAAAACTATAGTACCTAAAATACTTTTTAAATTATTTGAAAAATGTGTGCCAAGCCCTATGCAAGATGTTTCATGTTTTCATTTGTAAGGGGCCTCTGAAATTAATGTCAGACAATTCATAGCAAGAGCCCTTTATCTTACATCTCATCTGCAATTAACAACTTCTTACTGTTTATCATATTATTCAGTCCAGTTTGTTGTTAGATCTGTAAAGAGAGGAACTAAACACTATTCTGACTTGGTCCTCAGTCCATCTAGAGCCCCATGGTATACATAAAGCCAATCAGGAGAGCTATTGTTGTGTTAATTTGTGTTGTTAGATTAATGATTCCTCTGTTAATATTTAACCTTTTGTCAAATTGTGATGCATAGGGTTGTACATCCAGATCGATACAAATGAATAATGGGACAGGCATATTTTTTGTCTCATTTCCTTTCCCACTAGTATACATTATTTTATTGGCAGTGTGTTTTAAATGTTCCATCATTAATTGAACAGACAATGACAAATCCTTTCACCATGTAAAAGAAACACCACTGTGCAAACTGCTAAGTCTTCATTCTTTCTATGAAGCAAACTGGGGCTGATTTATTTATTTTTCTAAGTTTTATCTTTTAAAGTATTTCCTGAGGATTTAGAATATGGAATATGTGTCACTGAGGTCTGGATTGAGGAGAGGAATATGGTCTGCTTCACAGAGTGCTTGCAGATAAGGTGCTGTGTGCTATACCCACAGAGGCAAATTTATGTATATGTGTTGTGATTAACAACATCTAGGATGCTACTGGCAGTGGTTCTGCAAAATAAGAATTGAGTAGTAACTGGAAATTTGTTCCAATAGGATGGTCTAAAATTATAAGGCCTTATGCCAGAATAGAAAAGAATGATAAAGTAGATATTGATCCCTCATAATATATTGTCAGTTCCTAATTTTAAAGGCATCTTGTTTACCATTCTCTCAAAATTTTTGAGAGAAAATCTCTCAGTCCACATCATACCCCAACAATACAGCTTAATGCCTTCCAACACAGTACACACTGAGTACATCTCTTCTGCTATATTCTTGCTGACCATTTGCTTCTTTCCTGCTTGAGGAGGGGCACTACCTTGCATTGCAGTAATTCAGAGCATCTTAGTGGTCCCTAATGTGGTAGGCACCTGAGATTGGATGAATGAATAAAGAACTTTTAGAAGAGCAGTGTTTTGCTTCAATTATCATTTCTTCCAGGACAGGCAATCACACGGACAGTGTCCAGTGTTGTTAATCCTCTTATAAAATGGTTTTATACTATAAAGAATGTCTTTGACTATGAACTCTCCTCTGGGATTTAGCTATGTAAACTCTAGCAGATTTGAGAACTTCAGCTTTGAAACCGTCTCCCAAAACAGCAATGTTCTGTGAGCAGTAGGCCCTTAGAACACATTTGTTCTCATCTGACTTGGGACGCTGCTTTTGTATAATCTCCAGGTCAAAGGTGCACCACTGACCTTCCCTTCCTTGTGGCCAATCTCAATGACAGGAGCAATCAGGTCCAATATTGAAGGGCACTCACATCAACCCCTGCCTGTTTCCACTGACCTGTGGGTTCAGCTTCCTGCCTGAAGGCTGATCTAGAATCCTAATGAGCTGAACCTACTTCTTTGGCTGATGTGTTGGCCATATGTTGACCCTCTGTAACTGTGTCAAGAGATTTTAGCAATGACAGCACAGATAAGAGACATGGGTTGTATCTGCCAACTTTCCTGTAGTTTTTGCTATATATTTTTACTCCTTTTACTTCCCAAATCACTGAGAAGTTTAAGCTGCATAAAAGATCCACACTGTGCCTACATGGTGCACTTAGCCATTTATCTTTTTAGAATGATTTGGGTTTCAGGGTTGGCTCAACAATGTTGGTGACATAAATAAAGTGGTAGATGAATGAATAAAAGATATTCAGCTGGATTAAAGATGCCTTTGCACACATGGTTAATGACTAAGTTAAGGATTTTACATAATGTGAATGCAACAACAAAGATCCTGTGGTCCAATTTACCTTCTCTGCTCTGAAGATGGCGCCTTGAAGTTTGTGCCATGAGCCACATTAATGGGACAACAGCTTGAGTTACTCATTTGGTGGTGAAAGAGATCCAATCAACATACCATCAGTATTAGAATAATTAGCATATAAATGGTTCCCTGTCACTGTTAAGATCAGTAGCAAATAATGGACTCATTCCCACCATGGTGCCCTTAGCTCCCCATCTCTCCCACCCACCCCCCCCCCCCAATTCCCCACCCCAGCTGCTGCCTCATGGAGTGTACACACCATGTTACAGGTACGCCAGTGTCATTTTAGACACTGGGCCCTCTTCCCTTGCCTTTATTTGGATCTGTTCCAAGTGCTCACGCAGTGCTCCCATACTCTACCTGAACAGCTTGTATGGCTTCTTAACTGACCTCCAGCCTTTCAAGTGAGCATTCCAGAGCCTAGACTGTTCCTTAGAGAGGAGGACCCAGCAGGCCTAAACCCAAGGGAAAGGGTCAACCTATGACCAGAAAGTACCAATTCCTTGGAGCTATCAGGCAGACAGCCTCTTAAGCCATTGTGTCATGGCATCCCTGGAACGCCTCTTTAGTAAAGGAAATGTTTCCTAACATCTTGTAAAATATTGTGCAATAATGGCTATTATGTTATATTAAAAGCTAACATGTTGAGCACTTTATATGTCCCAGTTCTCAATTAATCCTCATAAAACTTGTTATGGTAAATTATAATGTACCACGTTTAAGATATAGGAAAGTGAAGCTCAAAGAGATTATGCATCTTGAATAAGATCAGAGCTCGAGAGTGAAGAAGCCAAACCCTGGACCTGATATGGTGTCTTTAACTACCAATTTTCTCCTCTCCCAAGTAAATTAGTCTCTCTGGGCAACAGTACCTTCTAATTTATCAAATGGTAAAATAGCATTATAGCATTTCAGGTTCCCAGAAAGATTGCAAAGATTAAGAAATGCAATTGTTGTCAAGTACTTTGAATATAAGAAATGTTAAATCAAGCTAAATTAAATTCAACAGAGTTATAGATAGTTAACAAGTCTTTATTAAATCCCTGCTGAGCTGGGCACTTAGCTGTGACTTGGGTTAAGCCTAATACTTAATTTATGAAAATGCTATTATAATTATTCTGTTTTTCAAATTTAGATGCCCTCAAGAAGAAAGTGCAATTTAAAATTGAATATAAATTATGCATCCTAATTAGCTGACTTCCATTCCATTCAACACACCTTTAGGAGGTACCTAGCCATAATACACATTTTAGAGGGTCTGCCCTTCTCACACAATTATCTCTTCTTTGACACCATTGAGCTGGGTTGCCTATAGCGCATGTTTGACCATCTATTCCAAGTAAGGCCAATCATGTTCTTTTTTTCTGTGAATATGGGATTGAAATTTAGAATTTGCTCATCAGTCTTTGTGTGTTGCTGGCATGTATCATGTGAACTTGGAGAGAGTAGAGTGTCTTTGTGCCATTTAGACAGAGGCTAGGGGGGCCAGACTACAGAGCAGAGAGAGAGATTAGCAGATCAGTAGGGGATAAGTAAAGATGAGAAACTATACATTTAGAGACAGACAGACAGATAGATAGGTGCAAGAGAGCTTAGAGCCATGAGGAGAAATGTGGATTTGAAAGTGTAAATTCCCATGTGATGATGAAGCTGGTAACTCTTAATACTGCCTTTCCTTTCATACCTGGGATCTCACACGATGGCCTCACCTGAATTGGTAAACCTCTGCTACTTTACCTGTGCCTTCAGCCACTTGAACTTCTGATGTTCTGTTGTTTTAAAATTTTTTCTTCCAAAATTCTTTAACTGTGTTCTTGATATAATGATGCTCTGAACTGGGCCCTTTCTGGTCTTGACAGACATTCCAGAATATCCATGGAGGTGCTGGAGTAAGACCTGGGGATAGGTCCTTGCCTTTGTTGGGTTGATGGTCTGTGGGAGACACAAAGAGGGAAACAACCACAGTACAGAGAGTGACAGCTGTCACATTGGGCTGTCTGAGCACAGTGGAAGGTACCCACCAGAGGCACAGAATGTCCATGAAGGCTCTCTATAAGAAGCTGTTTCTATACTGAGGCCCAAGAGCTGAGTTGCATTGAGTTGGATCAAGAGTAGGTGGGTGGTTGACATTCAAGGATGATGGAGCTCCCTGTACAAAGGCCCACAGCTAGGAAGCACATAGTGTGTTGTGTTGCCAAGTGAACATTTGGTCAAACTGGAGCCTCAGTGCAGCAGGAGAGGGAGATAGAGAGACAGGCTAGGCTGTATAGTCCTGTTAATTAAAAAGCCCATCTGTGGCTCTTGCCCTTGTTTACAAACAGGGCCTTATAATCCTTGTTAAAGGGCTTTTAACTGGAAGGGATTGGAGAGCAGTGGGAGCTTTTTAGTCAGGGAGAGTCACATGCTTTGATTTGAAATTTTCAGAGACCTAAGCAGTTCACAGCCACAGGCCAGTCAGGCTTACTTGACTTTGCAAGTGTTTGCCTTTGTTGCAGGAACTCTTGTTTTTAACCCCTAGAGTCAGAAGTTCCAAGAAATTAAAAGAAGTACCTTTATTTTGGTATTGTTACCTCAGTTTACCAGATGAATTGGTAACGTTGTTTATGTCCTATGAATTCTTCCCTAAATTTTCATTGCCATGGGAATATCTGGAGAGGCAGTCAGAGAGTTGAGCAGGCAGGATCCTGGGACATAGAGCCTGGAGCACTTGTGATTGTCTTACACCATCCACTTAACATTTGTTCAGTGGCAGAGGTTTTCCAATGTTCCTGATTAAACTCAGCCACTCTCAGAATGTCCTGATTGCTCTAAGCTCTGTGGTCACTTTAAAAGTACACAGATGACCTGTGTTATTGAAGTGTTTCAGTACTGGGTGGACAACTTGTCACTCCATTCAAAACTGTATTCTGGGAATGGGGGTAGCAGGATTTTCATTTCTCCCCTTTTCTGCCATGCTTGTGCCTTGATATCCTCTGGGCCTGGTGGCCAATACCAGTGCAGTCTTCTTTATGAACTGCCACCAACTCTCTTGCTCAGGCAGGAGTCAGATCCAGTGTCCTGGCCCTTCACTGTGAAGGACACACAGGCTTTCCACTGAAGCCCTTCTCCCAGGCTTGAGCCTCATTCCTTCTCCAGGGAAGAGGAGTAGGGTGGGGACTTAAAGCACATCAACTGTTCTCTCCTAAAATACCCTCTCTATATTTCCTGACTACCCAGGCTTTATATAGTCTTACCAGGTGAGGGACTCACTCTCCAGGCCTTTCTTTTGAACATTGGGCTTCCAGCACCTCTTCGGGATCTGTTCTTTCTCACATCTTGGTTCCTCAGTTAAAACTTTTAAGGCAACACTGCTACATAGACTTGTATGCATATTACTGCATTTTGGAGCGAACCAGGCCAAAGAAGAAAGGGATGTTCTCCATGATCCTTGCTTATGAAAAATGGGTACTTGTGGAAATACAGGGCAGAAGTTAGGAAGAGCTTGAGGAGGAAGAGAAATTAAATGAGGAAGGAGGAGTCATAACCAAAGTGGACTTTCAATGGGGCACATGAGAAATGCTTCCTGAGAAGATGGATTATTGCTCTGGTTGGAAGCGATAATTGATCAAAGAAATATGCCCAGATAGAGTCCTGGACTCCAACCCAGAGCTGCTTATTTGGTTTCAGAGAAGCAGCCTGTGATTCTTGGGAATGTACAGTTTTTGAAAGAGCCTTTAGGTTTGTGAAAATACAACTTCACTTAGGATTTCTTACTGGTCAGTCAGACCATTAGCTCCCTCCATCCTGAAATGCCTCTATTTGTAACATATCCTAAACCAACTCATTAAAGAGCAGAAGGCTTATTAGGCTAGGTTTGAAAATCAAATATACAACTAGAAAGCAATGTAGTGCTGATTCTAGGTTTTTGTTTATTCCCTTTCCCATGCATGAGAGTTGGGGCCCCCCTAATTCAAAAGCATCTAGTGTCTGAAATAAGATGTCTCCTGGGATAAGTGCAGTGTGGTCCCAGAAAAGGTCACGAAGCCCCCCACTGTCACCCAAGATGATGATGAGCAATGGTTCTCTCTCCAGCACTTGCAGAGCAGACCTGCTATGCCTCATCTGGAGAGCATGGCAGAAGTTCACACTGTAAATCTCTAGGTTTGGCTGTGGAATACTTTCTTTATGAGTGTCACCATCTCAGTGAAGAAAATTGTGGCATTCAGATTAACAACTGTATTATCCCATTCTTGAAACAAGGGACTTGTGTGCATGAAAACTGAAAGGTCAATTTTAATCCATTTCATAAAATGCTCTCATTGACTGGGACATTCAAGGTATGTTTTACTCAATGCCCACTCCCTACCAGCCACTGTATTAATTCCCGACGTATATTCTTACTCCTGGAGGGAATACCTTTGGGGTTGCTTTCCATGTCACCAGTTCCCCTTTAACTGACTTCGCTCTGAAGAGCAGCCTCCTGTAAAGTGAAACCATATGCCCCAACCACATCAAGTTAAACCAAGCTTGGGTAACATCCTACCCAACCTGGGCCAATCAGAATCCCTTCCTTCTAAATTTGGAATTGACATCGACAGAAGTCAAGGAGATTGTCTTCATGTGGCTAGACATATAGCTGCTGTACTCAGGAACTCTGGTGAAGTTTTCTTCTGCTGGGAAGCATGGAGCAAAATGAAGGAACCTACAGGGAGAGGGAGGTTGTCTGTTGACAGAGAGAAACAGAGAAACAGAGACAAGAGCATTGTGTCAGTGCCTGGCAACATCTGTGCCAAGAGTCAACCTTTCCTGAGATCTGGCTGCATTCCTGGTCTTGTTTTCACAAAGGGAGACAAGACAATCTGGTTTTTCCAGTTCAATTACAATAGTCCTCCCTTTCACAGGGTGAGACAATCAAGTCCAGACAGTCTATTTCTATGGGACTTGAATTTTATTCTTATAAAAAAACCCTCCTTTTGCCCAAGTTAGCTCAAGTTGGTGTTTTTTTTTTCCACTTCCATTAGAACCAATGCATAGAACAGCTTTAACAATTGATGTTTAGAGAGATATCCATTTTCAGATGAGAAAACTGAGGCTCTGGAGAGTCTGGGACACCATCCAAGATCAATCATCTAATAAATGGTAGACCTGAGATTTGAACCAGACCAGGCTACTTCTAAAGCCTATGAATATTCACCGGGCTTCAGCATTTCTCAAGGACACAGAGTTCAGTTGTTTTTGTAGTCAAAGCAATATTGTCTGTCTCGAAGCCTCCAAAGACAGATTGGGTGTCCGAAAAATGAATCCCAAACTTTTCTGATTAAATATCTGCTTTCCAATTGCTCTTTGAAATATGAGACAGAAAATGGCACCGCTGATGAAGATGAAATGAACTCGGGTGAAAGCCTGAGCTGAATTTGGGGAAGATGATTAGTGTTTCCCTTTTTCCTATTATTCGTGTGATATTGAAAAGGCGAACACATTCCCACCTGAGAATGCTCTAATTAAAAGGTCTTTGGGAAAAGAATCCAAATGCAGCAGAGGGACAATAAATTAAAGTGCATGTGTTCTCTGTGCTGTTCTGGTTCCATTAGCCACTGGACCACATCTTTTTCTATTGCACACCAGGGATCACTGTGGCAGTGCAGCTGAGTCTGGAAGGCCTATTACACACCAGTTCTTACACTTTTTTTTTCTCCCCAACCAAGTAAAGTCATATTTTTCAGAAATGAGAGTCATTATATGCATCTTTAATTGACTTTTATTGGGTGCCAGCTCAGTTGGGACACAATGAGTGTAACGTGGCTAGGTTTTCCCTTCAGAGGTAACTTGGTACTAGTTAGTACTGCAGAGTTTTCTGAGCTAGACTTCTCTAACACTGCTCAAGTTTGGGGCCAAACTCCACCACCCACACAGTCCAACCACTGTTGCTGATACATTCATCGTTGGCACAGATTAGGAGTCCTGGAAGCTAAAAACCCCAAACCCAATAGGATGGCTGTTAGTTGGCATGCTTTTCTGAGTAAAGTGCTTATATTTTCCCCATGCATTCCATCCTGTCCTCTTAATGGCAAAGGAAGTGGTGCCAATTTTACTGGTCAGCAATCAGAAGAGAGCAATAGAGTCCAGAGGTGCCAATTTGTAGGGGTGATGTTAATTTTAAACACTAGGCCAAACTCCAGAATCAGGTCGAACCTTTATGAGCAAAGATTAATGTTAGTCATTCCTGCTTCCAATAAGTTATCATTGTCTTGTTTACTAAATGTAATTTGCTCTTGTTTCTTCTGAGGGGAGGGATGGTAGTAAGGAAGAAAAACAAAGATGAAGTTGGGGGGGGGGGGGTAGAGAAGGAAAGAGTTGAAAAAGCTCCATAAATTCTCGAGGCCCAGAGGACGACTTAATATCAGCAAGCAACATTAGATTGCCTGGTAGTGTCTGCATTGCAGCCTCTCTGATTGGCTGGTTCCCCCTGAGAAAAATTACTTAATGCAAATTTGTCATTTCATTACAGTTCTCCAGCGAGTGTAAATCCAGTTTCAACATTTGCTCAACACTGAACCTAAAACCACAGACAGAGAGCAGATATGGTTCAATGCCCAGGGTAATTCTCCACCATCGGGTCTCTTTCCCAGGACAAATGTGTCCGGTTTTGCTATTCTTCTGGTTAAGTGTTAGGAGAGAAGTCCCAGATCCATTAAGCATCCTTTGTATGCATATGATGTGCCCTGCTCATGGAAAAAATGGTGGTGGTGGTATTTAATTCTGAAGGAGAGCAGCTTAGAATAAGCAAGATGATTCCTGACCTGCCAGTGGGAAGCACTAAGTGCATTGCACCATTGACGTGAAATATACCAATAAAGGGGTTCTGGGGATAGGAGGAAGAACATGTTTTTTTACAGAACATTCCTCTACATTTTAGTTTGAAGGAAAATAAATTTCCTTTGTGTTTTCAGTACTGACTATTCTGTAAGAGGGGTAAGATTGTTTTTGTAACACTTGTCTAAAATTGGAGTGGGGGTGCAAACCATGCTTAACCAGATGTAAGGGGAAAGTGAATGAGCAGACTGTCGCTGGAAGAGTCAGTCTTCCCTGGGTGATTTTTTCCTTTCTGTTTAAGATATTTCTCAGAGGGGAGAGGCACACATTCTCAAATATATTTACACCCAAATTACTGTACCAACATTTAGATCATGCGCAAGTGACAGTGTGAAACCCGCAGCCTCAGAAGTATTTATAACTGAGATGCATGATTGGTGGCACAGAAATTGTTTTCTAAAATACTACACCTATCATTTTCTATTGCTGACTTCAGGTGAATGATCTGTATAAAAATATAAATTATTTGTGTTAAGGAAATGGTGATTAAATATGGGCTTTCTGTATTAGTCATTAATCTTTCCATTTAAATGCAAATTCTCCATTTCAACCACTACCTGAAGATACTCACATCTAATAAGAAACACCTTTGATCTTCTGATTTATTTCAGGCAAGGCCTTTAAATATATATTTTCTTGTCATGGGAGGTTGGGGGGGGGTTCTCTTACATTTTAAAAAATGCTCTTAAAAAAAAACCAGCCACCCAAATACTACTTGAAACTCTATAAATGTCCCTTGGTAGGCCAACGGATGTCTAGAAGTGTGTGTGAAGGGGTGTGTTAAGAGGAGGGTGGGATGGTGGCTACCTACTCTGAATCAGTGATCCCCAAATCCTGGAGGATCCTGGAGATATTAAAGTTTACAAACACTTGTGCCCACCAACATTATCTTAACATGCAAATAAATAAGTATGTCTTGCCTACATACTTTAATAAATAGTAGTAACACATGGCAAGAGGCGCCCTATCAGGCTCTTAACTATACTCACTCATTTAATCCTTAAAATGACCCAGTAATCTGGGTGTTTATGCCCAGTTTACAGATCAAGAGGTGAGACCCAGTGAGATTAGGAAACTGGTCTTAGATTACATGGATGTTAAATAAAGGAGGCAGGACTCAAACCCAGACCATCTGACACCAGAGCCTGGGAATGCACCTCTATACCCTAGTGTCTTCCCAGAGTAAATGTTATTTAAAGCCATTTCTGATTATTTTTTAAATCAGTGTTTAAGAAAATATAATCCTCAAGTATCAGAAGGCTGAGTGCCCCTGCTCTAATTGAATGAGGGCTTACAATTAATGGAATTGGTTGTCAAGTAGATGCTTCCTGAAAACAGGTCAAGATAAGGTGACCAAGGAGTAACTGAGGGTGTGCAGCTCATTCAGTAACTGACCTCCCTGCCACTCAAAGGAAATGGCACAAGGGTTATGCCAGGTTCTCAGCTGCCCATCAGAGGGATGAGCAAAAGTGTCATAGCCACTGATGCGCCATCCTGTGACTTTAGCTCTCCTGCTCCTTTTAGATGGCAGGACAAGATGGCCCCAAAGAACAACATTAGGAGGTGATGTGAAGTACAGACCAAGTTAGAAACTGTCATTGCTAAGGGGTATTTCATCCCGACTAATATTGGAAAAAAAATGTTTCTGTAACCTGACACTTTGGGAAAAAGTGTTAGTAGCATCACCTCACACTGTCCAGTTACATTACTTAGTGATATGTTTATCTGAGGCATATGAAAACGGACAGCCTTTTTGTATCCCATGATTTTAGAGGCAGGATAGAATAGAAGAAAGAGCCTTAGGCTAGTGACTCGCAAAATGGTTAAAGTAGCCAGCCTTGGCAGAATTCACTTGGTCTATTGTTTCATAGAAGCTGGGTGTTCCAAAGTAGGCCACAGGCACTAGGGGAGGGGGGTTCAATGCCTTTTAACTAGAGATGTGGGCTCTCTCAGCAAGGTGCTGGCACCTAACCTTTCATAAAATCAGCTAGATAAATGGAATTTATCCGTTTACATTTAGTAGAAAATCTGTTACAGGAATGGCCCAGTGATATCTGCCCTCTACCTCTCCCTCCATTTGGGGGCACAGCTTTGGCCTGACAGTGCTGTTCTGGAGCTGGAAATTGGTCACAGTAGGAGTAATTATGCCTGAGACATTGGCCAGCTCCGTACACCAGGGCTGCTGCTCCTCCCTGCCCTCCCCAGCCAGTGGTCAGACTTCCCAGCATACCCACACACTCTCCTCAGCCCCACCTGGGCAAGTAGGTGGCTTTTGGCAAGTAGGCTCTCTGCATAGTACTTCAGCTTCTTTGTCTATAAGATAAGAACAATATCAGAGCCTAATCATTTTGGAGAGGATTCAATGAGGTAATGTGTATAAAGCATGCATGAAGGTGCTTGGCATTCAGGGAGCACTGGAGAAATTTTGCCTATGGTCTCTGTCATCCTCATTGCCATTCATTAACCAGACTGGGTGGCATCTTTCTAATGAAGACTCTTCACTTGTTATTTTCCTACTTAAACCTTTCAGGGACCCCACCCCCCTCCCTGTACCCTCTCTGACCATAGCCATTAGCATCTCATCACAGCTCTTTAGTAGAGCAAATGCAGCTCGTGACCTATTTGGGAAGCACCCTGGTGGCTTTAACCTACCGCTCCAGAGGGAGCCTGTCTCCTTTGCTGGCAACTTGCAGAGGGTCTGGTGCTATTTTAAGGCTCTGTCCTTGTAGTTACTGGGAGAGAAAGGGAAGGAGAGAAAGGCTGTCATGGTCATTACCACAGGCAGTAACCTCTCCAGGTGAGCAGGTACAGGGAGAGGCTTATTCAGAGATTCCTGTTGGACCCTTAGGGATTGAGCAAACTAGTCTGTTCCCTCCCTGGAGCCTTGGTTAAGAAGATACGCTGTGGAAGGTCATCACTTCATAGCGTACTAGCATGACTGTAGACAAGCCCTTTTCACCCTTTTGTGCCTCAGTTCCTCTTCTGTAAAGTGGGTATGCTGCGGCCAGCTTCATAAATGTCTGAGGTCTAAGCCACTCGAATTCAGCAAGTCCTTCAGCGAAGCACCTGGTGGTAGCTTTACTTGCTGCTCCCGTATCCTCCCTCCATGGGCAAGGCGGTACATGCAGTGATGGGGAAGCGGAAATGCAACTACATTTTTCTGATGCTACAGGTGCCTCTAAGGTTCTAGAACCAATTCCCCTTTAGGTCTGAGCTGACCCCGGGAGAAGCATTTCGTGGCTGCAGCCAGTCCTGAAAGCAGGAATGGTTCGTGTGGGCTGTGCTTTGCCTGCTCTGAAGCTCCCTCTGGTCTGACCTCCTCGTCTTCCCATGTCTCATGGCTGGCGGGTCCATCCTCAACCGGCTCTGAGCATGACTAACCTCTAAGTGAGAGCTGGGAGGGGTCAGCCTCTGAAAACACAGATAATTGTAAAGGTTAAAGTAGTTCATGCCATTATAATTAACTGCTGTATTAGGTATTTTACAATCTTGACAGCACCACAGAGAGAGTGTTTAATCGGAATAGAAAGCTCCTCGGAATTCATCCATTTTCACCGGGAAATTGCAGCGAAGGCCTGAAGCCAGGCACAGGCAGCGAGCCGCCGTGTTTCCCAGGGTGGGTGTCCTTCCCGCCCGGTTAGACCCTCAGCACTCAGGACTATCTGTGCTGTAAAGGAACGTTTTGTAACCACAGCAGAATCCATTTATCAGCCCTTTGGGATTCTTAACATGGTTCCCCTGTCAGAGTTCTGTGAACCATGACCTGTGTCCCAAAATAGCCCAGTGTGTGGCCCGGTCAAGCCACAGAGACCTTACCCAGTCCCCACCCTGAGCAGATCTCTGGCCCTGCCCTGATGGGCAGATGATCACCTGACCCCTGTCCCCCTCCTGCACTGACCAACAAGGAGAAGGTCGGAGCTGACAATTCCCAGGGTGGCTAAGCCCACGCCTGAAAGGCTTCTTGCTGTGTCACAACATAGGTATGGCCCTTAGCACACACCTGGCACAAACCTGACCTCCTAGAAGTGGTTAGTCTTTTTTCTCAGGCTGCATCACTCTGCCACTGGGCCGCGACATGTCACTTACTGCTCCAATACCATGATTTCCCTGTAAAACGACTCTGAGACTCTAGAAACAAACTAACAGATACAACATCTAGGACACAGGTATGCCTGGCGATGGCAGCCCAGGGATTACGTGCCCTCATGGCAATAACGAATGAACCGCATCATGCAGCAGAGGGGGCTTATGTGCATGCTGTCAGGACAGCTGCTGTGTTGGTAAACTTTGACCTGGTAAAACATGAAGACCACCCTGTTTACCTAATCACCCTATTAGTATCCACAGACAAGTGTCCTTGCTGAATTTAAAGCCACTTCGTTTTGCACAGGCAAAAATAAATATACGAAATACAAATTTCAAATCGGTCTGATTTTTTAAGTCACACCTAGTGCTTATCTTAAGAATCAGATGTCTTGTCCTTGGTGGTGACTAACTGGCCATTTAGGCAGCTTGTGCCTGTTCTACAAACAACAGCCGCTGCTGGCCGCTGCCCCCCATCGGCCATTTAGAAATGGTTCCTGGTACCATGCAAGGCAGAGTGCCCCCCTCCAAGGCTGTGCCATGCCGGTGGGAAGCCACTAGGCCCTCGAAGTGGTAGGGTCTGGAGGGGCTGCAATCTCTCCATATAGCGTGCCTGTCCCTATCTGCAGAGGTGTTTATTTTTAGCTCCCGCACTGTTTCTAGCACCATCCCTCCTCCGAGGCTGACAGCTTGTTCCAGGATCTTAAACAAGCTGTTAAAAGCAAGAAAGTGCTGAAAGCAAGGCGGCAGCCTGCAGCCCAGGCGATGATGAGAGCAGGGTTCACCTCAGGAGTTACAGGCACAAGGTTGCTGCAGTGGCGTGTCACAAAGTTAGCCAACAAACTTTTAAAAGACACCCTCGTGGAGCTGGCCTAGAGCTTTGAAGAAACGATGCTTGAAAAACCCAAGAGTGTGAGGCCACTGGGTACAGAGGCTGCGCTGGACATGTGACTTCTCACAGATGGCAAGGAGCTGGGCTCCTGAGCTTAGACTGCAAATGCCGGGGCAGGCGCAGCAAAGAAAGCAAGGATTGGGGACACTCCCCAGGGCCTGCTGGTTTGCACCTCTTCAGGCTAATTCAGGGTGGAAGGAGGTCTGTGCTTGAGGTCATGTCCATAATCGTGATGGTTAGTGTCAGAAGTCTGATGCCACCCAGAGAGTCCCTAGGCACCTGCAGGGTACAGAGCTCCAAGGTAAAGGAAGTCAGCAAGCACAGAATCTGTGAGCAAGTGAAGTCCCTCAGGATCCTATTCTTTGTGCATGGAAGGGAGGAGGAGAGGCCTGGAACACTGCCTGAGTAGTGACAGGTATGCTGAGCATCCTTGATAAATAGTAAATCCCAGTGGTGACATCATGTCATATCAGATGTGTCTTCAGGACTCAGGTAAGCCTGGTTGCACCAGAGCATGTGACAGTCACCAAAGGGCCTGATCCTGAGGATCTTTAGGGCAAAAGAGACAAAAGACAATAAATCCAGGAAATTATAAGAGTAGCTGCAGCTCTCAGACCTGCCACACCACTGGGCAACAGGCTGCCTGCCTGGCTGGTTTATTTACAGCTGACACAGGGAATGCAAGTGGCTTCACAGAGCACCCAGGCAAAGGACGTAGAATTCCTTCATCACAAACCTTGAGGATCCTGTGTGGATCTTCAGAGCCCCAGGGGCAACCAAGAGGAGAGTGGGTTTATCTGCTTCTGCTCGAGACATTGCAGGGAACGAAGGCCCATCTGATAGATGGCGCAGAAAGGGCTCTCCACAGCTGAGGACGGGGCTGCAGAGGCAGAACCCTGATGTCTGAAACCCCTCTTTTTGAGCCTCTTACGGTTTCCATCCCATGACCATTCCTCCCACAGTGAGGTGTACCTTCAATTGTAAGTTGAATGTGATGTAGCCAGTGTGACTGAACCCAGGTGACTCTCGTAGCTGTGAATGAAAGGTGTTGGACACTAAAGTGACATAACTGAACATCAAGCAACCCGACGATGGGGAGGCAGCTGTGGGAAGAGCATGGCTTTTGGGACCAGGGGAAACCCCAGATCCGCTGTTTGCCAGCTCTGTGAACCGGGCAAAGTTGCTCAGCCTCTGAGCCTCGATTCCCACGTCTATTATGTCAGCTTTGTAAGCTTAAGAGAAAATGTGTGTCAAGCACCTGGCAAAATATCTGGCAGAGTTGCCATTCAGTTAATTCTATCTTTCAATCTATCTTAATAACAATAAAAACCAACAATAAATTTGTGTCAGAATCCACAGGTAAGCTGAAATAGGATAAGAACTTATAGTTACATAGATTGTGTCTTATGGCATTAAAAATTATGTCACAGCTATTGAAGTACACATTGTGGATAATACCCTAGAGCAATGTGTTAGAAGAAAATGGCATAACCTCCCAAATATTTACAATTAATCAATTACATTGAAAAAGAGAGAAAGTAGGAGTTTTTGGGGCCACCAAGAAGAGCTGAATGTAGGTAAGTATGGGTACATGTTTTTAAGCCAAACTGAAAATATAGATTGGAAAATAAAATCAGTGAGGCTGAGGAGAAATGGGGAGTGGGAATTGGAAAGAAAGGATTCCAATAGCTTAGGCAGCAGAGGAGGGGCAGAGGAGATTAGAGACCACCACGTGGAGGGCATCTGAGAGATAGTGGCTATCATGCAGGTAGAAATGAGTCTCTGGAGACCCCAAGGATTCCACATGGTGCTTCAGAGCATGACCCCTGTGAAGTTGGAATGACGAGTGCCAGCTCTACTTAAACAAGAGCTGACACAGGGAACCAAGCAGCCTCCATCTGCTCGTGCTGGAAGCAGAGGCTTGGGAAACACTCAGCCTATTAAATATAAATGTCCCATCCCATGGTAAATATTTAAATGGCTGCATACAGGGAAGGTGCCATATTTTATGCCCTCACTGTAAATCTAAAGATGTTGTTGCCGATTTTGCCATTGCCCTCAGCTCAAATGAGTCATTTATTGAGCTTGACAGTACAGTCAGCCTTGGAAAACATGGAGTTATGGCTCCAACCACCATACAGTCAAAAATCTCTATATAACTTTCGGATCCCCCAAAACATAATTACTGACAGCCTTACTGGTAATGTAAACATTCAGTTAACACATACTTTGTTGTATGTGTTATATACTGTGTTCCAAAGAAAAGCAAGTGTTATCGTACATTATATATTCATTGAAAAAAATCTGCATATAAGTGAACCTGTGCCATTCAAACCTGTGTTGTTCAAGGGCCAGCTGTATTTAGTTATATCACCAGTGATCATTTCTGGTAGCAACAGACCTGACAGTATTTCCCAAGAAAATGATTTCTGTCCACTGCAAACACTGGAGACCTATGGGTGCATTTGCTTTTAAGTGATTCTGAAAGATGTACAACTATGCACACATGTTAACGGGAGGCCTTATCTTTTAGGATGCAGAAACTTGTGGAAAATATTAGAAAGGAAATCATTTTATGAGCTTTATTCAAATAGATAAAAAAGCAATAAAGTTCTTAATGAAGGCCTTGATGTAATTTAGATTTTTGTGTAACAGTGTGAGGATGAATGAGTGTACACAATGTGGTAAATCCACACAATGGAATAGCACCTCCTGACAAAAAGGAGCACAGCACTCATACATGCTACAACATGGGTAAATCTCAGAAGCATCGTGCTAAATTAAAGAAGCCAGGCACAAAAGAACATGCACTGTATGATTCCATTTGAGTAGAATGTCGAATAGGTGAATCCTTAGAGACAGAAAGTAGTAGATTAGTGGTTTCCTAAGGCAGGGGAGGGGAACAAGGAGTGCCTGCTAATGGCATTACTAAGATTTTTTTCTGGAGTAGAAACCCTCTAAAATCAGATTGTGGTGATGGTTGCATAGCTCTGTGAATATAATAAAAGATTATTGAATTTTGCACAGAAAATGGATGATTGCTATGGTATGTACATCATATCTCAATAAAGCTGTTAAAATGGGGGTGGGGAGGGTGGATGACTTTGGCTAGATTCTTTTTGGAGAAAAGGCAGGGAAAGAAGTTTTGAAGCCTCCCAAAAGGCTGATATAACCCAGCACAGGGCCTGACAGGCTAAGCCATGGACACTGTTCCTGCTGATTACAGCAGCATCACTTCAACCCATGGCAAAGATGTGGCCAGTGTTCCTCAGGGTTGGCCAGCTGGTATTAAACCATGTGTCCATTTATGCACTGAGACAGATGCCCCAGCTCAAGGGGGAATGAGCAAAATAAATCTGGATTGCACCAGTCCTCCCAGGGTGGGCGGGGAGGCATTAAGACCGCCAAAAAGAAAGCAAAACTGGATCGGAAGTGGTACAGTCCCACGACAAGAAGGTCTCAGCAAGAGTTCAGAGCCTAAATTGAGTGCAAGTCAGCAGCAGTTGTATTACAAGCAGCATTGGAGTCCTGGTAGCAGCTTGGAGCAGAGGTGGCGGGGACTCATTGCGCACACAATAGGAGACACCACACGCTGGATCCTCCTGTCAGCGTGACATTCTCCCAGAAGCAGCAATCCAGCTTATTATTCACAAATGTGACTGGAAACCACACTTGGGTATTTTCCCCATCCGTCTAATTAAATGGTGAGTCCCAAAAGGCAGAGACCAGCATGAGCTCCAGCTCATCATGCTCTCGGCATAGTTTTTGATGCTGGATAAATATTAAACAATAGTCTGGTAATAAAAGACTAGCATTTTCCACAGGGCTTTTGTAGCTGAAGTGAAAAGAAACCCTTTGAATAGAGTGGCAGGAGTTCCTCCTGATTTTCATATTTCTCAGTGAGAGGCTTGCTCCCCACCATCAGTCACATTTTTCATGCCTGGTAAACTAAGCTGACGGGGATTGTAAATAAGGTAGCTTGGTCTTAGAGGATAACCATGCAAGGCCTCAAGCTTATGGCTAGTTCTTGTTAGAACTAGGAAGCAACTGAGGAGTCAGTTCATCATGTCTGTTCTTCTATAAAGAGAGTTGATCCAACTGAACCCAATGCCTAGAGTGGCACTGTCTAATGGAACTTCCTGTGGTGGTGGAAATGTCCTAAAATGTAGAAGGTGTATGTCACTAGTGGCTACCATATAGAACAACTCAGCACTAGAGGCTCTTAAGAGGGGAAGTCTCCACAGCCTTTTGATAACCAACATTGACATTTACTCTCATACAACAGTGAAAGTTATCACTAGAAATACTCATCAAGGTGATTTCTTCTGTGGATTAAACAAGACATCTGTTCTCTAGACTCTGGAGATGCCTCAATTAAAGAGAAAAAACCTGGCAAGGCCTCTGCTTTTAAGGAGTTTATAATCTAACTAGAGGCCTGGTGCACGGATTCACGCACTGGTGGCGTCCCTAGGCCTGGCCTGTACCCTCTTGCAATCCAGAACCCCTCGGGGGATGTCAGAGAGCCAATTTTGGCCTGATCCCCACAGGCGAGGCCGAGGGACCCCACCAGTGCATGAATCCATGCACCAGGGCACTAGTACGCATATAAGATCTTCGGTTAATCTCTTCCTGCCCTCCCCCCTGCCTCCTTCCCTCTGAGATTCATCAGTCTGTTCATGTTTCCATGCCTGTGGTTTCCGCTCCTCTGTTGAGCATCTGCCCCTGGTGTGCATCATAGCTAGAGGTCAGCCGGTTGGCTGGTTGCTTAGGCTTTTATATATGAGATGTGTAGAAACAAACAAAAGAGTAAGAATAAAGTAAATGGATGGTTACAAATAATAGTGTTTTCAAGAAGCACACAAAGTGGTGAGATAGACACTGAACTTTTTTGGCCAGAGAGACCAGGTGAGGTGGGAGTCAATCCTTAGTTGAAACAATAGTGGGAAAGAAAGATCATTCCAGGCGAGGGAATATCCTACAAAGAAACCCCAAAACAGGAAAGAGCTTGGTGCATTTGAAGAACTAAATGAAGGCTGTGTGGCCAGATGGTGGGTGAAGAGCAGAGGGGAATAAAATCATATTGGTGATATAGGGCAGGATTCAAAGTTCACAGGGCTCTATAACTGTGGAAGTACATAGGGACTTCTTGGGAGAATTTCAACCAAGAGAATTATATTAACTGAGTATAATGCAAAAGTTTACTCTGACTACAAAGTGAAGAGATATGGTGGGAGCAGGACAGGAGAGATGTAGTAGGCCAGTTAGGAGGCTGCTATGGTAAAAAGAGAAAGGAAGGAGGTGATGCTTACTCTGTGGTATGAGGTTGGACATAGAGAGGGATGGACTTGCAAAATGATGTAGGGAAATTGACAGAACTGATTGGACATTAGAACAAGAAGGAGATGGAGGAATCGAAGACCATGCCTAGGTTTATGTACTGAGAAACTGGTGGATTCATTCACTGGCAATACTGGGAATGAAGCAGAGATCTCTCTCCCCACTCTGACTCGATTGCTTTGCAGTCCAGTTTTCTCTGGTTATAAAAGGTGAGTGATAACAAGGTGGAACATGGAATCTCATGTAGCACCTGTGCGTTTCTGCTCCTGGACCTATCCCTGGAAAGTGCCTTTTATATAATGTCTGCACTTAACTCTAAAATTTTTCATGTTGTCGAACTAGAAAGAAACTTCCAGACCATTTTTTTCCATGGGATGCTGAGGCTTAAGGAGATAAAGAATAATTTTTATTTGGGGTAAAAACAACAACAACAACAAAAACAACAATGGTCTAGGGCCTGAAATTAGCCACAGCTGAAGGTCAGCATTTGGGGCCTAGGAGAACAGAAGGTTGTGAGAGGAGGGAGGGATAGAGGGAATAAGATATGGGTCTTTCTTTCTAGCTGACTGGACTATAGGGCTAGCAAGTGGGCAAAGAAAGTGGGGTGCTGGCCTTAGGCACAAAATTCAGGGGAACTCCAAGAAACTCTATTGATTAATAAAATATATAGTGACAAAACTGCTATACATTCAAAAGTGATTTTAGAAACATTTGTGTTTCATTTGTTGCAATAACATTTATTTACTTTGGAAAAGTATTTTATTCATTTGATATTTGAATGCTGCTTAGGGCCCTAGTGCCATTATCATGCCCTTTCCAGTGGTTCTTGAGCCACATTTGACATCTTATAATAAAACCCAAACTACTTGTTCTAGACCAGAAACTTCAAGTTTAAAGAGAGTAAGTGATTTGGCCAAGGGCAGAGTAGAGGCGTGGACCTGGTCATTCTGCCTTGTTATTCTGAACTAGAGGCCCGATGTATGAAGATTCATGCAAGAATAGGCCTCCCTTCCCCTGGCTGCTGGCACTGGCTTCCCTCTGGCACCCGGGACCCGGGCCTTCGCTCTGGCCAGAGCTGCCTTCTGCCTTTGCTCTGGCCCTGCCACCCTCCTGTAGCTCCCTCCACCCCCTGCCCCTCCCCCCCCATAGCAGGCATCCTGTCCAGGCCACTCCACACCTGCATGCACACTGCCCAAAGGCCCTGAGTGGCCTGGGCAGGGCTGAACGCCTGTGTCATTGCCATGGTGACAACGCAAGCATCCCAGCTCAGCCGCCTCCATCTTTGTCGCATCAATTTGCATAGTCCCTTCTTATTGGCTGTGGGCACCACCATCTTTGTCGCAGAGTGTTGGTCAATTTGCATATTCCGTCTTTCTTAGATAGGATTTTTACTGCTGTATCTTGTTCCCTTGTAAGATGACCAGGTCATTAACCTGAAGACTAGAGAAAGAAGTCAGGATCACCTGGGGAGTGATCAATCCTATTGGTAGGCAAGCATTGCCTGAAGAGCTCTATAGAGAAGGATCATGAAGCCCCATCTGTATTTACTGGAGAACAGAGTAGGGATTGATTACTAATGTCTGCCATGAGTACCTCATTGGGAATTAAGCTACATGTGTGATGTACTTCAGTGTGACTGGTCACGTCTTGGTGGTGTTTGTGTGAATTTAGGCTGGTTGTCCTCATGGTGTGGAGCTGAGCTCCGCTTCCTTTGTGTCTGTCCCATCAGGTTGAATGCCTTTAGAAAGGAGCCACAGAGCTGCGCTGGCTCTGGGCACTGAAGGAAGTCTTCCACTTCCTCTGTCCCACTCAGCAGCTTATAGTTACAGGCAGACACCAGCAACAAAAAGTTCCCAACACTGTGCACAGAGAGCTTCCCAGAAGTCACCCTGACCTGGATCATGATAATGGGTAGCCCTGGGCATTTCTTCAGAAATTTAAGGTGAGAAACTAAGGAATAGCATTTAAGTTTTTCTCTGCTCCCATTTACCACCAGGCAGCAATTGCTGCTTGTACATTCAGCACACAGCTGAGTCTAGAAGCAGCGTTAGAAATGCAGAAATTTCAGGGGAAGGCCTGACTCCACAGACGGGGTTTGACCAGAAATGTAAGGGCAAAACAATTTCATTACTTTCAGTGGAGTTTAGCCTGTGCTCTGCACCCGAGCTTAGGGATACCTCAGACAAAGAGAAAGAACTTTTAAAAAATTGATTATGTCACCCGTGAAAGAGCTGGCCTTGTGTGTCTGAGGTTTCTTCGGAAGACCAGAAATCTGTTTCTGTCAGTACAGGAAAAGCCATCACGGGGAAGGAAAGCAATGAGAGTCACAGTGAAAGTTAAATACTTTTTTCAGATGACCTGGTGTAATGATTAAAAGGTTGGATTGCTTTTTTAAAAGGTTTTCCACAGGGAGACTCTCGGTGCCACCCCACCCCCAATCTGCTCCCTTCTTCAAAATGGCGCTGAGAGAAGATAACACGGGATATATGTTTACATACCTGTTTCTTATGAGGTGGTAACAATGTGATCTCTCTTATCTGAACATTCTGCCAATGTTTTCATCAGTTCCTGCAGCGATGTCTGTGATTCCACTTTTTCTTTGAACAAAGAAGAAATTGAGTGGAAAATAGAAGGCTTATTAAAGGCACTGACTTCAAAATAGTGCTTATCATACATTTGGGCAGAGCAGATTGAAAAAAACAGTGTCTAGTGCCGCCTGTGCAAAAAGCCCACGTGAGCTTACATTAAGCTGCTAGAATCTTCTGGAAAAATTATGTAAGGTGTGCTTTTGGTATTCTCCTTTGACTCTTTCTGATTGTATCTCCATTAGCAACTAATTTTTAATTTATTGTTCTATGGGAAAAGCCTGTGCTGGAAAACAGACACATGTTACATGCATATGCCCGGCATTTTAAAGAAGAACGTAACACATTCCATGCTCAAAATAAACAGCCTATCTTCCCATTCCTTGCTGAATAATATTTATGAACCTCCAGGATAAGATTGTTAATGTATTTTCCACCATCATACCCCAGGACTGGCTGTGGAACTGCTCAGTTCTGTCCTTTAAAGGGACTCTGGCTCCGCCCCTGAGTTCTACCCTGACCTTCTCCTGGGGACCTGCTTAGCAATGCTTCAAAGTTAACCCAAGATACTTCTTACAGTCTCCATGCTCCTAATGGACTTTGTTTAATAGTCATGACCTACTTCCTCTGTGTTTTGCACTTTGAATAAAAATTAAACTCATCAAGCAGTTGGTATTCAGCAGATCTGAGACAAGTCCCAGTTCCAGTGTTCTCTGAGACCCTGGGCAGGACACTCCCCTGGAGACTTGACTTGGGTGGTGGACACACAATACAATATACAGATGATGTGTTGAAGAATTGTACACCTGAAACCTATATAATTTTATTAACCAATGTCACCCCAATAAATTCAATTTAAAAAAGACATTCCTCTAAGTCTCAGTTTAGTCACCTGTGTTGAAACTTGATATTTAAATATACACACACATACCTATTTTAAAAGGTTATATTAAGGATTAAATGAGAAAATGCTCATATAGTGCTTAGCACGTTGTTGGGCATATTCATAATTACCAGTTTCTAGACCAAAGATTAGATAAGGTGATAGACATTTATAAATAGCCCTGCATTTTACAAAGGTGCTATCTTGAATGGCATCTGAAAAGCAATTTGGTCTCCACATTAATATTCCCCTTTGAATGTGATTTTATTTTTAATTTTTAAAAATTTTATTATTTAAGGTATTACAGATAGTAGTACATATGTCTCTCCCCTCCCCGCACTCTTACCTCCCCTCGGCTTCCCCTACCCCCACCCCACACTTGCCCTCGTCTGCCCCCCCCTCATCCCAGTGTCTTGCATCGGTTGGTTGTGCTTATATGGATGCATATAAGTACTTCGGTTGATCTCTTACCCCCCAAAACCTCCCTTACTGTAGTTTAATATTGCTGATGGTTTATCTGGCTGAGAGTCTCTTCCTAAGTTGGCTGACTGCAACCGAGCCCGTTTCCTCAGGGCCCGACATTCTATAGAAATGTGGTTCGCAGACCACCAGTTGGCGACCGCTGCTCTGAATTATAGAAATAGTACTATGGAGCAATTAAACATTTGATTCTCTTATTCTCATTTCTATGTTCACTTCTCAACTGGGGGTTTCAATGCCACATGTCAATTTGGACCCTATACCTGATCATCATGTGATGTAGGCAGTGGGTTTTGATGTCTGTTCATGTAACTATTTCTTCCACCTGTAACTTCAGTTAGATTGAGGTCTTATATGATGCAACTCTAGGGCAGTGAAGGAGATTTTCTAGTCCTTCTGTTTAAAGTCTCCAGTATTTTTGCTTGTTTGTTTGTTTTTAATCCTCATCCAAGGATATGTTTTTTTAAATTGATTTTAGAGACAGAGGTAGGGAGAGGGAGAGAGAGAAACATCGATTGGTTATACAGCCAACCAGGGATCAAACCCACAACCTTTTGGTGCATGAACGATGCTCTAACAACCTGAGACACCAGACCAGGGCTGTTGTGTTTCGTCATTTTTAAAAGAGCATCACCTTCAGTGTCCCTTCAGTGCTCTGGGTGCCTAGTATCTTTTCCTAGAGGGCACTGCTCAGGCCTGGCTTGAACTCATGAAAAGCACCCACTGAAGGCGTGGAGACCAGAACGGATTCAATATTTTCATATCAACTCTGGACCCTTTGGTAAACCTACAACAGAGTTATACCACTTATTTAATGAGCTGTTGTGAGTGTGTGTGTGTGTGTGTGTGTGTGTGTGTGTGTATAATAGCTCTAGGTAGTTAATTATTTAAAAACACAAAGAGCAATTTCTCATAAGGATGCCTCCTTACTTAAAGAGTAAACTAGAAAACATTGCTTTCTACTAAGGAGCTCCAGATTATCTGAAAATCTAAAAGATTAAACGTAGGCAGTTTGTTTTCCCTTATCACTGCAGGCAGTGGTTGTGTTTTCAGCAATAAATAGGTCTCTGCCAGGCTGATGTTTGCAAAGAATATCTAAGTTTGAGAATTCTTCTGAAAAATTTGGCTACAAAGCCCAATTCCCTTTCTTATTGACATGGTGATACCCAGGCATTGCAATAGCTATTACAGACTTTTCTTCTCTCTTAAAAAATGGGCTAGGGCCTGAAATTAGCTGCAGCTGAAGGTCAGCATTTGGGGCCAAGGAGAGCAGAAGGTAGTGGGATGGGGGAGGAGATAGAGGGAGAAAGATATGGGTCTTTCTTTCTAGCTGACTGGACAATAGGGTTAGGACCAGGCAAAGTAAGTGGGGTGCTGGCCTCAGGCACAAAATTCAGGGAAACTCAAAGAAACTCGGTAATTAACAGAAATGATATTTTATTGCAATATTTTTAAAAATTCAAATTGGCACACCATGAGCCCTGGTCATCACCTAGTTTGGTGGATATATTTTTATGGGAACCAGGACCAGTCAGATATTGCCTGGTTTGAAAATACTGATATTTTGCTCATCAGTGTATTTTTTTGCATTATTTTTTATTTTGAAAGAAATTGTCTTAAAATTTTACTGATCATTATTATCCCCTAAAGTTTTGTGCCCAAGTGAGTTACTCACGTCTATCACCCTGGTCCTGGCTCTTGGACGGAAAGATGTCACACATGAATGGTGATGTTGGACATGTTGTGCTCCATGGCTAGTAAGGAGGGTGTTAGCTCAATACTCCGGGAGGTGATTTTCTTGAAGGTGTTTAACCCCCAATTTTCTCATCTGCCAAAGGGTGGCCAGGACAGTGCCAACTTCATAGGGTTCTGCTGAGGCTTGATGTAGGCTTCTCGGCACAGTGCCCAAGACCAGGACCAGTGAGCTTAAACTAAGAGCAGCAGTAATGCAAATGAAGAGTTCAGTTTAGCAAGCTCTAAGCAAAGGCAGATTGTTTAGGGCCTTGATTTTTTCATTGTGTTAAAACATAGATAACATAAAAGTTGCCATTTGAACCACTTTTAAGTGTACAGTTGTGTGGCACTAAGTGCATTCACATGGTTTTGCAGCCATCTCCAGAGTGTCTAATGGCTTTCAACTCTATCTACAAGATTAAAATGGACCATTGAGGGCCTTGAAGCAGGGATGAGAATCTGGGAAGAGAATTGAGAATGATGCAGAAGAGGAGTGAGCAGGGGGCAGGCACCAGGAGGGTTTGCAATGATCCAGATGTGAAGTGGCAAAAGCATTGACCAGGGAGGTGACATTAGGAGTGAAGAGAAAGAACAGGGAACAAGGCTGGGGAACCTCATTAGACATTGAGAGGACAGAAGGGTAGGAGGAATTAAATGTGTGAGGTGAGATTTGGGGAAAGGATATGACAAACTGGAAAGTTCCTTCAGGTGTAGATGCAGTAGATCCATGACTCAGAGAGGATGCTCTCCCTCAATGTAGTGTCTGGTAATCAGCTCCTACTGGCAGAGCCAATTCCTAAATTTTCAGGAATTTTAAGAGCCAGCTGTTACTTACCATAATTAAAAATAAAATATAAGCTTACAATTAAATGCATTACATGATAAATAACAGTCATAAAGACTTTATTCATCATGTCCTCACTATTTTACTACATTTAATATTGTCTCTGCTTTTGAGGTTATTTAATCTATTGTATCTGTGTAGCCAAATACTATAGAATGCTGTGGCCCTGCACATTTCTTCTCGGGGCGGGGGCACTAATACTCTGCTAATAACTAGAAACTGACCATGGTGGGAGTCTTTGCCCCAGAAAATCAGCTAAGGCTACAAATTGGGCCTGGATTCATTGCTATGTCTGGAGTCATTGACTAGAAGGTGATGGAAAAATATGTTAATAATGCGGGTTACACTTAAAAGTGTGCTGTATCAGTAGCTATTATGCTAGAACTACATGTTAAATCAAGGTTGAATGGCTACAAATATATGAGGGCAGCAACAATTGAGAAAGTCTTCTCTGACAATCAATCGGGATCTAACATAAAGAATATTGTTTGTTTTATTATTATATGCAAATTGTATGGCACATATTATTTGTATCCATAAAATGTATAATAAATTTGTATTTTTACAAATGCATAAATATTTTGGGAGAATCAGTTGAAGAACATTCACTGGCAGGTCACTGACTAGTAATCTTCTCTGATAAAAAGAATGATTGTATGACATGTTTATTTTTATATCCACCTTAAACCTGTCTTTTTGAAAGACAAATGCCTTGTTCTCTAGTCAAATGGACAACTGAGCACATCCTTTACCTAGCAAACACTAAAATGTTTTTTTCTCTAAGCAAACCACAGCAATTCCTACATCTGAAATTTTTACCCTTTTTTAAAAACACTTTTTTAAAATCCTCACCTGAGGATATGTTTTTATTGATTTTAGAAAGGAGGGGAGAGAGAGAGGGAGGGAGGGAGGGAGGGAGGGAAGGAGGGAGGGGGAGAGAGAGAGAGAGAGAAACATTGATGTGAGAAAAAAACATTGATCTGTTGTTTTGGTATAGACTCTGACCAGGAACAAACCCACAACCTGGACATATGCCCTGACTGAATTAAACCCACAACCTTTTGGTGTACAGGATGACACTCTAACCAACTGAGGTACACCAGCCAGGGCTGAATTTTTTACTCTAATCACCAGCACCAGTTAGCAATTTTGAGTGCTTATGACCAGACACTATGCAATGTGCTTGATTCACATTTCAGTCCTCACTCACCTCTGCAAGGTAGGTTCTAGTGTTATTCCCACTTATACATGGAAAGACCAAGGTAGCCTTACTCTCTTAAGGTTGCATAGTTAGTAAGTAGCGAGGGAAACATTTCCATGCAGATCTTTCTGATTCTTTCAAACCTCTTGATTCTGATGCTTTCTCTACAGTATTGCCTCCAAAAATTATATGGAGGTAAAAGCTTCTACTTGAAAAAGATACAGTATTTTGGCAATAGTTATGGATCATCAACTATGTCTCCTGTGCTGTGCTGTGCACCAGGAAATTCACATGAGAAGTCTGGGCAGTGGCCCCCGGCTTCCAGAAGCTCATCCCATTCACAAGCACACATGTGCTCACGTGTGCTGTGTCCTCACCAGTGCCTCCTGGTGTCTAGTCAGAGGGTTCACTTCCAAACAAGCTTCAGTCACAGCTGATTGCAGCATGGCCTCATTTGCTCCAAGGCCATGACACTCATTTCCTGCATTTCTCATACTCATCTCCTGAATCTCCCTGGAAAGATTCCCTTGCTTCTCCTCCCTCCCAGTACTTTTTCGGGCAGTTGGATGCTGATGCAGAAATGAAGCCGTCGGTGCCTCCAGCCAGGAGGTCCTTACAGGTGTACAATTATCTTTACTTACGGAGCCTCAAAGAAGAGTCTCCAAATAAAATTGTGTGCTGTTGGGCATGCTCTCAGCTACTCCCCGGGTAGGGTGTCCAAATGAGAATTTCAAGGGCTGTTGAGCACTATAATTTCCCAAGTGAATCAGTACAAGAGCATTTGACACTGGAGGCTTGGAATCTGAAATATATGGGAAAACATTTTCAGCACTGGATGGTCCTAAAAGTCTTTTTTCCCTGGCTTTTCAAGGCAAGCTCAAGTTCACCAACACCCTATGCACAGTCGGAAACGGGGTGGTGGATTGAGGACTCTGCTTCTTTTTCCTTAATTCCTCTTTCTCCCAATCTCCACTTACAAAGATATTTCCCTTGCCTTCTGCTTTCAAACTAGGCCACTAATTAAGAGAGGAGTCAGAACTAATGTTGATAGGCATCTGTGATGCAAACAGATGCTCTGATGCGGCAAGACAGAAACAGGGCTGCTGAGGACGGAAAAGGAGCCTTCTGTTCCCCACTGGGTAAAAATAAAGATCCCAAAACTTTAAGGACAATATAAATAAACCAAATACATAAGCAAAAGTAAGCACATGAGTTGATATTTATGTAAATGTTTGGCTAAGCATGTGTGTGCAGTGAGAGAGAACAATGGACCACGGGGGGATGGGACGAGAAGCAGCCAGCATGGCTTCAGCTTGTGCTGGGAGAGTTGATCTGTCCACCTTTCCAGAGAAACTGAATTTCAAATCCTTAGCATACATACAAAGAACCTCTCACATTTGGACTCTGGGGACTCAGTTCACACTCTTCTCTACTTTCTCATGGTCTCTTTTGAACTTGAGGGGAAAGCATTTCCTATGCCATTCACTTTCCTGACTCTCAGATAATGAAGAGAGAGAACCAAGGGGTTTCAATGTCAAGATTCATAAAATTTTTAAACTGTCCCCCCCTTCTTTGAGTGATGGGTCCATATCAGGCTTGGTGACAATGCTAGGAAAGAGGTCTAAGCAAGTGGTACTCACAGCAGACCTTGCTTAGCCCTTATTCCATTCCAGGCAGTATTTTGAGAGCATGCATTAATGCATCTAAGCTTCCCATGGATCTTGCAAGGTAGTAACAGTATTATTATTATTACCATTATTATGACATCCTTTTTGCAGATGAGAAAGCTGCTTTCTGAGAGATAAGTAACATGCCCGAGTCCTCACAGCTAATAAGTATGAGGGCTGAGATTTGAATCCCTGTATCTCACTATAGACCAGGGGTTCTTAACCATTGCAAATTTTGCCCCCATGGGACATGGGGGCATACCTGGAAACATTTTTAATTGTCACAAACTGAGGAGGAGACAGCTACTGGCTAGGATAGAGGTAAAGGGTGATGCTAAACACCCTGCTGCCCACAACAAAGGATTATCAACCCAAAATGTCCCTTGTGCTGAGCTCGAGCATCCTGCTCTGCATGTATAACTTCTTGCAGTTCTGGTGCTGAGTGGGATGATGGAGGCTGAAACCAAGGTACAAAGCTTGAGATCACGTGTTTAAGCTGCGAATAGCCACCCTGTGCTCTCTGGTGCAGAGAACGAAGTTCTCACTAATGACCTTGTGCTTGGCTTCTGGCTAGGAAAGCAGGGAGCCCTGGTGTTTGTTTTGGGAGCTGAGATCCAGTTTTAGAAAGCTCATCCAGGTTCCTAAACCCCTCCATCCCCCCATGTGCATGTGTGTGCTGACCATCATGTTGTCCAGGGGATCCTGAAGGCGCAGAAGTGTGATTCTCAGTCAGTCAGGTGGCATGCAAAATACAGAGATGAAAGAGCAAGACTCCTTCCCAGGACCCCAGAATCTACTGGAGAAAATAAGGTTATTGCACATGAAAAATTAGTTTAAAAGCCAGCATGATGGGGAAGGAGGAGGGAAGGGGAACCCAGGCCTGGGGATTACCAGATAAATACCTTAAGCACCTGGCAATTGCCAGTTTCCCGGGAGTTTTGAAGGAGGCCAGCAATTAAACTGGGAAGCAGCCTGTGGGGACCAGTGTGCACTGATTGAATTTCTAAGCACAGGCATGTAGATGGAAGTTAAAAGCTCAGATGCCTGAGGGGCCAGGCAAGTGATGTGAAGGAGCATAGCAGGCCCATGTGAGGAAATGGGGAGTGGAGTGGGCTGCAGTAAGCGGGGATGGGCCTATTGGGGCAGGGTGGATGGGGGAGGTGTTACTAGAGACCAAGACTAACATATTCAACAAAATACAGCTGTGCACTGCTAATTTGCAACTACTTGGAAAGGCTTTAATTTCATTAGGAATTCCGAGGTAGAGACTGAGCCTGCTTCTGAGTTTCCTGCCATTGGAATAGGTCACCTCATCTTGCAGGTTCTGAGAATCTTTGCAGATCCGGTGGTGGCAGTAAGCGAGGTGCAGAAAAGCTCCAGCGGGCTTGTTCCACCTCTTCTGAGAATTGGAGAGAGAGTAAGCCAGTGGCCCTTAATATGAGCTTTGGCCAATATACAAGGCACCACCACCAGCAAGATAATGACCCACATTCATGAATTTGGGAGCCATGGGGGCTGAGTGGCTTTTCTTCTAGGAAAGGAATAAAAGAAGAGAGGGAGACAGGCAAGAGCATGCGTGCTGTGCACAGAGATAGAGAGAACTCAATTTCTCTTTAGTTAACACTCACTTAATGCAAGTCAGTGATTTTTTTCTAAAGGTGATTGGATGAAGGGCAAAGGCCATTCATTAAACATGTATTTATTGAGTACCTAATATGTGCTGGTGATAGGTCAGTGTTAACTAACTCACAGGCTGGCCTCCCAGAAGAAGGTATGGCCTCCTTCAGTTCTCTGGAAGCTAGCCACTGCCTGGTACGTTAGTGATTAATTCTGTTGAATCTCAGGCTCCAGCCCTCACTACCTCCTCATTATGCCTGGTAAGAGGCCGTTTCTTCCCCAACCAAGAATTCTAAAGTGACAAATTCTGTCTTGGGCTTTTCTCATTCTAGAGCTGCAACTCTAAAACTTAGAGCTTAGCATCCAGGTCCTGGGGCCACAGCCATGAGCACCGAGCTGAGCTGGTGGGATTGAGCTGGACTTGAGATTCTGCTGTTCTGTTTTGCTACTGAATCCTGGCCCTGGTGATGCTAGGGGAGGGGCTGGTGCTCCCCCAACTGCAGCTTAAAAAGCCATGAGCCAGAGGGCCATGGTCCTCCTCCTGGAATCTGACCTCTAACCTGGCCGTAGCTCTGCGTAGAACTCCTGGGCAGTGAGGATCCACACACCTGCTCCTTACTGTCTATTCTCCTCTCCTTGGGTTCTTTCCAATGAATGCTGCTCAGGCCAGCTTTGTGTGGCCTGCTTGGTCATTTACTTTCATCTGCATGACTGTCTGGGGCTGGAACTGCAACAGAGGACAAGTTAGACAGAGCCCCTGCCCTCATAGAGCTTGCACTCCAGTGGAGGAATCTGAACATACACAAATGAGCAAGTAAACACAGAGTCTGACTATGACTGGTAATGAATTGGGGGTAAGGAGAAACTGAGCAAGGGAGGGAGGAGGTGGCTGTTTACCTAGAGTGCTCAGGAGATACCTCCCTGGGGAGGCAGTAGGTGAAACAGGATGAATTAGGAATCTCCTAGGGGAAGAGCCTATAGGAGAAGCACAGCAGCACTGGGAGGTGTGAGAGGCCTCTGTGAGCAGCATGGGATGTACTGGTTTCAGCTGGATTTGCACACTAGGTGTTATGCTTTCATTCCATATGCTTTGAGCATCTATTATGTGTAAGATACAACTATGATAAGCATAGTCCCTGTATCAGGAAGGTGAGGAACTGGGCTGCTGGGGCGAGGGGGTGGGGGGGAGCGCAGGAAGTGATGCAGGGGATTAATGAGAAAATTATAATGCAAAGTAGCCAGTGATGGGGCAGGTTATGGGATGGTGGAAGCCAGGAATACCAGGGATGGACCATGGGGAGATGGAAGCTTCTAGACAGCCTAATTCATCTGGCTCATAATTCAATGTGGCTTCAACAAACAGCAGTATATTTACTGTTTGTTTTTAGCATCTCATAAAGCTAAACATGTTTATTTTTTCAATGACTTTGTCTTTCATTTGAGGCTTTAAAATATGCTTTATTTTATAGAATACAATGATAGAGTTGATCATTTTAATACCTATAATATGCAACATAAAAGCTGAAAATAAGGGTGAAGAAATGTTTTTTAATTTTGTGAAAATATGAGATTAAGGAATCCAAGAACCACTTCTCTAGTCAAATGTTCTGCCAATTCTATGTTAAACAATAATGAGAAGCTTATATTTATTGAGCACATACTACATTGTGGCCCTCACCTAAGAGCTTACATGTATTAACTTAGTAAATCTTGGAACTGTTCCTGTGAAGAAGGGTCCTATTATCCCCATTTTATAGATGAGGAAATGGAGGCAGAGGTAAGGGAACTTGCTCAAGGTTATTCTAGTAAGTGTCAGAGCCAGATGTCAACTTTAATTTTCTGAAGTCATTTACATGTGCAGCCTCTCCTTCCTCCCTTGCCAGAATTACTCAGGAACCGAGGGGGGAAAGGGACCCCCAGATAGGCAGACATTCTTCAACATTCCCCTGAGAAATGAAAATGCTTGGCTTGCTAGCGCACTGTGCTGTGTCCCAGTTGGGCCAACTTCTGTTCTTGGCCATTTGAATATATCCTGGCAGCTCAGAGGTGTAATTTCTCCAAGTGCTGCATTCCAGCTGAGCTCGTGGGATGAATTGTGCAATTTCAGGTGAGTGTGTCTTTAAACCCTAGCTAGGCTTGTAGTTTCTTCCCTCCTGCTTCACTGCAGGCCCCACTTGGAAGATTGAGGGCCTGAGAGGATGCCAAGGCCTGGAGTACAGGAGGTGAGGTGCTTGGATGGAGGCAGAAGAGGACAGGGGAGGGGTGTGGAGTGGTTCTGGCTGCTCAGGCAAATGCCAGGCTCCTGCTTTAGAATTAGGATCATCTTTAATTTTCTGGTGTTACAATTCATTTATACAGTCATTTGCTGTAAAGATATTTTCTGAGTATCTGCTATGGGCCAGATATGCTTTTCAGAAGTCCACACATTGAGCAAATGGGGGCCTTGTGGTACAGAGAGAAGGAGCTCAGCCAAGGAGAGATGACAGTTAGTTTAGATTCACATTCTATCCCCTGCCTCCTTCCCACCTTCCTTCCCTCCCTCCCTCCCATTTTGCTTCACTTTACCTATCAGGCATTGTGCCAAGTGCTTTCCTGCATTACCTCCGTTAATCCTGCCAACTAACCATGAGACAGATTTCATTTTGGTGCCCTTTACAGGTAGGGAATGTGAGGCTTGGAAAAGGTAATGACTTGCCCAAGGTCTCCCAACCAGTAAGTTGTGGAACCATTTCCTGATGCCTTAAAGCTGTATAGCCTCGATGGCAGATGGCAGATTCTCATCCCCACAGAGCATCCTGAGGAAGCACAGGGAAGTCTCATGCAGTCAAGTCAGCAGACAGTCAGCCTAGGCACGGCGGTGCCAAAGCCTTGACATACAGACCTGCCCCGTGGGCATCAGCCAGCTGTGGGCAGACCAACCTGGCTACCTACGCACATGCCACAGCGTCTTTGCAACCTCAGTCAGTAGTGCCAGGCATACTTCATGGGAGCCTATGGAGCAGGGCGCAGACCCTGGGCCAGCTGGGCCACTCAAGAAGCAGCAGCTTGGCTCAAGTTTCATAGCCTGCCTGATTTTCATTTTCTTCACCTCTAAAATGGGAAGCATAACAGAAGTTAGGTCACAGGCTCTGGAGGGGATTTAAATACGGTGATCTGTATAAAGTAGCATGCGTGGTGCCTACTATTTAGCAGGGACTGTACAAATGGAGGTTGGAACACTACCATCATCTTTATTATCAACAATTGCATGGGAATGGGCCTGAGATCCCCTTAGCAACTGGCTGCAGGCCTGCAGCAGGAGGGGTGGGTAGGATGGCACCTCTGCCACTGGTGTGCAGGCTTGGTGGCAGAGCCTTGCATCAGCTGAACAGAACTCAGGTTAAGCTCCTAAGGATGAAGAATCAGCACAGCAAAGGCAAGATGATGCTAGGATTTCCCCAAAGAGCTTACTTGTTTATTATCCGTGTCCATTGTCTGTCAGAAAAGGAAATTTGTCTTATGCACTTCTTTATCCTTTCAGCTAGAACAGTTTCTGCGTCATTGTAGCTACTTACCAAATATTTCCTGATTAAGTGAGTGAGTAAACCAAGGAGTCAATTTCTCTCAGGCTAGAGCAGTGGTTGATAAACCGCTGCTCGTGAGCCACATGCAGCTCTTTGGCCCCTTGAGTGTGGCTCTTTCACAAAATACCACGGCCTGGGCGAGTCTATTTTGAAGAAGTGGCGTTAGAAGAAGTTTAAGTTTAAAAAATTTGGCTCTCCAAAGAAATTTCAGTCATTGTACTGTTGATATTTGGCTCTGTTGACTAATGGGTTTGCCGATCACTGGGCTAGAGGGTCAGGAACTGGAAATGAGGAGCTACTAACTAAGAACATCCTGAGCTTTACATATAAAAATCCAAATACTCTAATAATAATAATACTTAATAAATGATCATTATGACAAGCTATGCCTACGTATTGATGCTGTGCCAAGTGCTTACTGTGAATTGGCTCACTATATCAACACCTACGAGGTAGGAATTATTGTTGTCCCATTTCATAGACGGGGAAATGAGGTTCAGAGAGTTAAGCAGCCCACCCAGGAAGATATGGCCCAGAAGCCATCTGATCCCAGATTGGTTCTTGGGTCTGTCTGAGTGCAAGCCTGTGCCCTGAGAATTCCCTTCTCTACCCTTTCCCATTCCCTTCTGAGGTCAGAGAACACCCTTACACTCAGCCTGTCTTTTCGGGGCACATTTTGGGAAAGACAGGCCATGTGATGTTGAGTATCCATGACCTAACTAAGAGTAAAAGTGAACTTTTCAGTTCTCTAACCCATGTAATACACCTGCAGTGACCACGTGCTGCCCATGTTGGACATGGCACACCATTACATGTCTCTACTACCTGCTCCAGCTCATCTAGCAAAGGTGTTTGCTTAGTGGCCCATTCCCTCCATGTTCCTGCATGCCCTACTTCTCCTGCACAACTAATTTTAACCAAGATATTAAAGTGGGATTTTTTCCCAGAGAATTCCTCCAATCTGTAGTGTGCATCGTCAGAAGGAATTCAAGAGCATAGGTCCAGAGCTCCCAGCTTTCAACCTCTTCTTCAAACATAAGAGCTCAGCTTCCAACTTCTCTCAGTCTATCTTTAGGCTTTGGCATTGGAAGAAAGGATTTTATAAAGCAAAGAAGTAAATTAAAAGTTTTAAAATATTGGCTTAATTTAATCCTCAGTGTAGTCATTTAAAATACTTTGGGTGCCTATTTGGTACTTGGCACTCTTCTGAACATCAAAGAGTAAAGGCAGGCAAAGTCCCTACTCTTGTGGTGCTTATATTCTGGTGGAGAGACAGGAATTAAACCAACAAATGACATAGAAATAAATGAGGACAATAACAGTAAGTTGTGACCAGAGAGTTAAATTAATAATATGTTTTACATGTATAGCTGAATGGTAGACTCCAAAAAATATGTTTGGGCCCTAATTCCTGGATCCTCTGAATATCATATGACAGAAGATGTAATTAAGTTAAGAATCTTGAGAGAAGGAGTTTATCTAGAACCATCCAGGTGACCCCTAAATGCAGTAACATGTATCCTCATAGCAGAGAGGCAGAGGGAATTTTGAGGCAGAGAAAGAGAAGCCAGTGGGACCAGAGAGGCAGAGTGTGGAATGATGCAGCCATGAACCAAGGAATGCTGGACCCCCTGAAGCTGGAAGAGGCAAGGAAGGATTCTTCCCTAGACCTTCAGAGAGAGGGTAGCTCAGCTGATATCTTGCTATCTGACTTCTGACCTCTAGAACTGAGAGAGATAAATGTTTCCTCTTGTTTTAAGCCAACTATTTTGTGGCAACTTGTTACTTCAGCACCAGGAAACTAATGCACATGGCTACTTTAGATTGTGTGCCCAGAAGAACCTTCTTAGAAGAGGTAACACATAAGCTGGTATATGAATGACAAAAGGCTCCTTCCATCAAGATTGGGGGTTGGGGACATTTCAGGCAGAGGAAACAGCCAGTGCAAAGGCATTGAGGCAAAGCCAAGTTAAGCTTTTCCAAAAACTATTAGGAAGATCAGTGTGGTTGAACTATAATGAAAAGGAGAGAAATATAGGAGGTGAAGTTGGAGGTATAAAAAGGAAATATTTTATAGCATTTCAAAGAGCCAGGGCACGGAGTTTAGATTTTATTCTAAGTGAGAAGGAACTCCATTATGGGTTTTATAGAAGAGGTTGGTGTGACTTTTATATTTCTAAAACATCACTTGGCCTGCTGTATGGAGATTAGACTGACAAAGGCAAGAGTTCTAGTGGGGAGGCTAGTTTGGATGCTATTACAGGAGCCAGGTGGAGGGTGTTCCAGACCTCACTAAAGTAGTGGTTGATAAGGGGAAAAGTAGATGGATTTGGCCCTGCAGTAAAGTCAACTGGAATTGTTTATGGATTAGATGTGGTGAGAGAAAGTGAGAGAAGATTTGGCTTGAACCATTGGAACCAATGGTGGTTTGCTGAGATGGAGAAATAGCAAGTTGGGAGGGAAATCAAGAGGGCTTTCCTTCACCATATTAAGTTTGAGATGTCTATGGATTTCTAAATCTGGGTTTGGGGTAAATCTGGATGGAAGATCTAGATTTGGTATCTAGACACTTTGGTATCGAAACTATGGGACTTGGTGACTGCATTGGGAGAGAGTGTAGATAGAGAGGTAAAAAGAGGCCAAAGCAGGACCCTGAGGTACTAACACAGAGAAATTAGGATGATGAGGAGTCAGTAAGGGAAACTGAGGCAGAATGACAAACATAGCAAGCAGGGGAGGTGGGGGGAAAGGAGAGTGTGATGTCTCCAAAGCCAAGAGGAGAAAAACTTTTTCTAAAGAGGAAGGCATCAACCATATCAGAATAAGTTCTTCTTGGCAGGTAACTTACATGCATTTTCCCTGGGGAGTTCATGTCTTTGTTCCAGGCCAACAGGTTTCTCCTCCAAGGCCATCCCATATAATTGAGAATGACTTCCCAGAATTCTTTTGTGAGAAGTATCCCGTACCTCTCCTGGGCTTGGGAGGAGAGCCTGCTATCATCAGTTGGTGTGAGAAGTTGGGGCAAGAGTTCTGTGTGTTTTATGACCATACCTAATCCAAAGGAAAGACATGAGTTATGGCAATTTCAGGAGCTTTTGTAAGTCATAAGGAGATAAATCGTGGCTAAGGTAACCCATCAAATTACATGCCATAGCCAAATCCTTCTATGACATAGTGAGTAGTCTATACCTCCAAGACTCTAGCATTGTCCTTATAAGATTCCTAAACAGGTAGGTTCTCTACAAATGATCAGTTGACTTGGATCTCAATGTCACTGATTTCACTCTATTGTGACATGTTATAATCAGATTTTAGATAACAATCTTGTATTAAAAGTATAACAGGGAAGAGCAACAAGAAGTTTGTGACTACAATTTTTTCATGCTCCCAGCTTTTATAAGTATCATGTTGACTCTACTCAGCTATCATATCAGGGAAGTGGGTAGGGAGGCTCAGTTGAAGAAGCTAAGAGAAGGGGAAGTACATTTCTCTGCCCAGGTAAACACATGGAGCAATCAATTGGGGGAGATTTCTAGGAAAGAGGGAAACAGAGAGATGTGGTCAGGATGGGATGAGCTGCTTGAGGACAGCGGAGGTAGCTGGACAGCTGTGATGAAAGGGATGATGGGGGAAGAGAGAGATGTCCAACAAGCTCTCTTAAGAGGATTTTGTCCTGTTGCGTGGTATAAACCCTCCTTGTCATACTTCAGAAGTCATTTAGTAAAAGTATATATGGATTTGTTTGTGTATGTGTAATAACTTTGTGCTGACAGTGGCCTCAAGGTGGCCCAGTTTTATTTGGATTACATTAATGATAAAGTGACTTCATAGTCATCTTCCAATTTGACCTTCATATCATATATCTGTGATTAAAACTCATTAGGTTTTAGTTTTAAATTGTTTCCCATCCAAATAAGGATAGAATGAGTCTTGCCCTGTGTCATTGAGTTAATAATCACAGGCTGTAAATGAAACCCATTTCCAGACTCACAGACCAGTGTGTTTCTTCCCTCCTTCCATCCTTGCCCTTCTTCCCTCCCTTTTCTATTTCCCTTGCTCCTTCTCATCCTCCCCCCTCCCAACTGTTGCTCTCTATGAGTTAATGTTAACAGTGCACCACAAGCATGAGACAGGCCCTATCTTGCCTCCCAGCTTTTAGTTAGAAATTTTTAGTCTATAAGGGTCCAAAGCAAAATGAGAAGGCCTGTGCTTGATGTTTAAGAATGTGAAGACTCAAGAGGACTTACAATTTCGGTTTGCAGTAGAAAGGCTCATGAATAGCAGCCCGGATGGTGGTGTGTGCATCTTGGCATTTGCCACCACCCCTCCTCACAGACAAAGGATCTAGGCCACTTGGGAACTTGATAACTCACTTAGGCCAGATGGGGTTCCAATCACCCACTGACATGGAGGCCACCTTACCGGTTTCAGTGCTGCCACTTCACTTGGACCGTCACACAGGACCTGGGAGAGTGGCACTGCTGTTCCCTGGGCCCCACATTAGTGCTTGTGTCCTCCTTTCTGAGGCTGCCAAACGAGCCCATTTGTGTCTTCCGACGAACAAAAGTCCTGTTGCTTTCCAAGTGGATGCTTTGTTGTTTCTGTTGCACAAACATCTGAAAAATCAGCATTTCCCACTCAGCATCAGGCCAAAATTGACTGCTGTCTCCCTCTAATAAAGCAGCCTGCTCTGTGCCTATCCTCTAATTGGAAGACAGAAAATCTCAACAGTCAGAAAGAATGTGTTTATTGATCGAACTCCATACCAGAAACTGGACTCCACCACAGGGAATCAGTTAGAGAGAGAGAGAGAACATGGCTGACTTTAAATACTCCATAAATGCACCTTAGCAGTGTTAATGAGCAGAAGACTGTGAGGTGCATTAAGACCTCATGTGATGGAGTAAATGAAGGCAGAGCTGCTGTTTCATAATGACCTGAAATTCACTGGTAAGTGGAGAGGGAAAAAACTACTCATTTCCCAAGTTGCCTGTCCTCTCTTGCTGATTTGGAATTGCACTGGTTCACAAAATACAGAGATAATAAAGCTCTTACGAATTCAGGAGCATGCTTTGTATGCTTGCAAGGGAAAACAGTTGAAGGAATTCTTCAAGCCAGTCTCCAAAGGAGCAGAACAGAACTGGAATCTGGGGTGGCTAGCCAGGAAGAGGTTTGCCCTGACCCTTGGCAAGAGTTTGAATCACCTCTACTTTTGTCTGTCCTGTCCTGCTCCCTGCTCTCCTTGCTCGATCTACTGGTTGTAGCAAAGTAAGCCTGTGATCCTGGGCTTGGCCTCCAGGACCCCTCATGTAGCACCTTGACCATTTTCCAGCCCAGACAGGCTTGCAGAGATTCAGGAATGTGCGAGTAACAAAACACATGGAGCTGAACTGTTGGCAGAATCCACCGCTGTCCAGTCTGGCCACCTGTGGAAAGCAGAGGACACACTTGCGCTTGCCTGGATCCCGGTCTTGGGGGCCTGCTGGCTTGCCTTGCCTGTGGCAGCTGTTTACTTGCTGCTCCTGGCACAATCATGTTGCTATGCTTGCAGCAGACCCCTGGGGGCAGCCCTTCCTCCAGCTGCAGAACAGCCCCTACAAAATATGATCCTTGCTTCCACCTGAAACTTGAGCAACTTTGATTGACCTTGAACTTTGAACCACCATCAAGGAGCTTTGTTACCTTTTTGAAGCTGGCCATATTGCTGAGGACAATGGGAGAGTGAAAGTGAGAGTGGGTGGAGGTGAGAAGGGCATAAAGAGAGAGATTGGGAGGGAAGGAGGAAGGAAGAAAGAGAGAGAGAGAAGGAACTCGAATAAATGGCATGATATGAAGAGAGTTGAATCTGGCAAATCTAGCTTCCAATCCCAATTGTGCTGCCTGCTACCAGCAAGTGCACTTAACTTTCCTTGGCCTCATGTCCTCAGCCATAGACTGGGGATGACTATTCCTAACATGGGAGGTGAGCTTAGCTGGGATGGCAGGTAAAGGGCCTTGGGGCAGAGACCCTGACATACATACATACTGAAATCTGTCTTTTCCATCCACCTCTCACCTCCCATTTTGATCACTGAGCACTTACTAGGCATTTATTAATGTCTGGAAAGTAGAAGGAAAGATGATTTGAAGGAACCAGTGAATGTGTAAATTGGACACTGAGAAGTCAGACTCAATGCTGTCATGGAGCAGCGGCCACTGGGAGGTAGCAGGTCCCGTTCTGAATTTGGATTCTGAGATTGAGCTGAGGGAACTGCAGAATAAATTTGATTATAAAAATTTTGCTTTGTTGTTTTCTTATATTTTGTCTCATGTTTTTTTATTGTGGCAAAATATACATAACACAGTTTACCATACATAACACAGTTAACCATTTTAAGTGTATAATTTAGGGGCATTTAGTGCATTCATAATGATGTACAACCATCACCTAGTTCTAGAATTTTTCATCACTCCAAACAGGAACTCTGTATCCATTAAGCAATAACTACATTATCCCCTCTCCCTTGCCCATATTCTACTTCTTGTCTCTATGAATTTACTTATTCTATGTATTCCATAGCAGTGGAATCATATAGCATTTCTCCCATTGTATTTGTCCCAGAAGTCTGGCTTATTTCACTAAACGTAATGTCTTTAAGCTTCCTCCATGTAGTAGAATGTGTCAATGCCTCACTCCTTTTTATGGCTGAATTATATTTCATTTTAGGAATGTACCACATTTTTTTTACCCATCTGTTGTGCACTTAGGTATGTTTATCCTCTAGCTATTGTGAATAATGCTACAATGAACACTGACTGTGTACATGTATCTGTTTGGGTCCTTTCGGTTATTTTGGCTGTCTCCTAGGAATGGAAGTCTGGGTCATATGGTTATTCTATGTTTAGCTTTGTGAGAAATTGCCAAACTATTTTCCTCTGTATCATTTCACATTCCCACCAGCAATCCAGCACCATGTGGGTGAGAGGTTCCAATTTCTTCACATGCTAGTCAAACTTCTCATTGTCTGTTGTTTTTTTTTAATTTTTAATTTATTTTGCATTATAGTGGCTATGAAATCATATCTCATTGTGGTTTGGGGATTTGATTTGGACTTACCTAAGTTTAGCATCTTTTTATGCATTTTTTTGGCCATTGGTATATTATCTTTGGAGAAATGTTCGTGTTTTTCTTTTTGTCCATTTTTTAAGTGACTTTGTTGTTGAGTTGTAGGAGTTCTTTATATAGTGTGGTTATTAAGCCATTATCAGACATGATTTGCAAATATTTTCTACCATACTTTGAGTTGTCTTTTCACTTTACTTAGTTTTATTTTTAATTAAAAGTTACAAACCTTTAAACGTATAAGCGTAATTCTATAGTTCAAGGACCAAAATCAGCCTCATAATGGCTTCTCTGCACCCTCCAACATAATGTCTGTCCCTTAAGATTAAATGACAGGAAACTTCTCCAAACAAGAAGTGTGTGTGTTGCTGGAGCCACACTTACACTCAGCTAGCTGCGGGGAGCAAGAGGCGTTGGGATTATTCGTTATACTGAGTATCAGCCTAAACTTCCGGTTGGGCCCAGGATCAGATAGCACCATAGACCCATAAGCTGTCTTGTGAGCTCTGCCCAACACCGTTGGTTCAGCAGTGAGGGGAGGGTGTGAAATGAGCTAGTTGGATGGACCTCCAACAAGGCTGAAATCCAAATAACTGTACAGCAGGGGTAGGGATGGCAAGGTGGGATATCCTGACCCAAAATATGGACTATATTTTGACAGAGCTTGATGTTTAATTGAAAGCATGTTTTAAGAATTCCAAGGGAACACCTCCTATGACTTATAACCGAGTCAGCTGTAAAGGAGAAGCCCCCTCCTCATACTGGGGAGAGGCAGTGGGCTCAGCCTTCCCAGGGAGCACAGCAAGGCTCACAAGGCTGGAAGGGGTGTGTTTGTGTGTGTGGGGGGGGTGTACTTGCAGGGGAGAGGGGCATGGGAAGGTTCTGCCTGTCTCCCTGGCCCCATTCCTAACCTTTTGTATTTAAAGAGGAGGAAATAGTCAAACCTGGGAGGTGAAGGAGGAGAAAAACAAGTAAGGAATTCTTTTAAAATTCCACTGAGTCAGCTTTGAGCAGAAGCCCTCATAAACTCTGTGGTGGGGTCAGTTGGTCAGTTCCAGGAGCAAGAGAGGTAAGAGCTGAGCCTGGGTTCCCTCCTGTGAGAGGAGGGGCAGGACTCCGCAGAGAGAAATGCTGGGACTCCCCCTCTAGGCAGGCAGGGACCTGGGGGTGCACAGGAAAAGACAAGCCCTCTCACCTGGGAGCTTTCTAGCTCAAGGCCAAGGGCAGCTAAACATCCAAAGTCCTATGTAGAGGCAAAAAAATGTGTCCGCTAAGTGCTGCAAAGGAGGCTGGGCTTAGCGTGGGGCCTAAGCTGGTGCCTGAGGTGTCTGTAGGTGGGGCACATTTCCAGCCAGGTAAGGTCAGGGGTACTTACAGTAGAAAATTGTATTTGGTCTGTGCAGAAGCAAAAGAAATGGAAGTGTTGGCCTGAGAGCCCATTTGGTGGTCTACTGGTACCTGAAAAATAAGTGGGGGAAGGAAAAGAGGGAAGAAGAGAGAGAAAGGAGAGTGGAGAGAGAGAGAGAGAGAGACAGAGAGGAGATGGTAATGGAAAACAAGCAGTCTCCTTGCCCAGGTGTGATGCCAGGCCGTAGGATAGGCTCTGAATGCCAGATGACAGCAGAAACAGCACGCTGCATTTGTAACCTCTCTACCTTGCCAGATAACCATGAAGGGAGCTCTCCCTTAGCCCATAAACAACCAAGACTAATAGAATAACTCTGGCACAGGTGGTTGGCAGAATCGCTGCCATCTCCACTGTCAGGCTATGAGAGGGACCCTAGTCCCTTGTTACAAAGGCAGAGGGTTGGCAGGCCACAGAGGCAGAGCAGACATGGAAAACATGGGTACTTTTTTTTGTCTCTGGAAAAAATCTTTCTATTCTGTGGGTTTTCATAAATGCTAGTAATTATTTCTTTAAATTCAGATATTATTTTTCAGACACTGTAACCGAATCCTAGGGATGAAAACTATCTTACTCCTCTGAGTCCTGGCCTCCTTTAATGTGTCAAATTCTAAGTAGAAATGTCATCAACAGAGCCATTTAAATTTATATGTGCTCAAGGTAGCGTGGCTACTGTTAATCCAAGCATTTATGACCCCTTAAGGTATGTTTCCATTAGCTACTGGGAAAAAGGTAGAATAAGCACCAGTCCATTTAAGAAGTAGGCTTGGGTATCCACAGCCACATGGAACACACCAATGAAAACGCATCCACACAGGTACGTGTGCATGTGCCTCCAGGGCATCATTGAAATCCACACATGTCCTCACATGGCATGTTTCCCTCCAGTGCTATGCAACAAAATCCATTTAACCCTGATCTGCCTGAACGTTTGGCTAAAGCAGGATGTTCCAAACAATGGACCACTATGAACCAACATCAACAGTTCTTCAGCCTTTTACCAGTGACATTATTCTCCATTGTTTTTGCCGCCATCTCATTTTTCTTCTACCCAATCTCCTCTCAATCTGGGTACAGCCAAAGAGGAGGCCCGCCAGCTTCTGCCCTCCCAGGAACCCCGCCAGCACTGCACTCTTTGTGAGGGTAGCGCATGGTGTTCTCACTGACTAATTGCACCTCAGAACCACCTGAGCCAAAAGAGCATCTGGATGGAGCCTGGAAGAGGAATGTGCGTTCGTGTTGTGAGCATTCCATATTTGCGGGGGCCAGCTGCGGCAGGGATCTCCCTTTTCCACATCCAGCACAGAAAGAGAGATGAACAAACCGGTTCTAAGTGGAGGCGGCCAGGGATTGAGAAATGAAAGAAAGAAAGAGACCAGACAGGAAGATAGAAACAAAGCTGGGAGCCAGGTGGGACGCCATCCTCTCTGATGGAGAGGCAGGGACCTCCAGCCCTCACAGCAAGTTTATTTTATACCCCCAAATACCAGGAAGTATCACCAAAATTGAGGATCAAAGAAGCTTATTTGCATTCTTGAGTAGGCCCTAGCATTCCTGGTGCTTGCCTGGATTTACATATCTAAGCCTGCTAGGCTGACACCTGGACAAAGGTAAAAAGTCAGTACTGATAACACCCCCCACCTTCTTGGGGAGGGTGTAACCGAGACGCGGCTCTGCCAATCGCCTCGGGCTCAGCTGACAACAATTTAAAGAAATGCCCATGTGCCTTCCCAGGCAGCCCTCTACACATATTGGCCTGCCTTGGTGCATGATAAGCAAAGTTTTTGATTAATTGCTCCACAGGCTGCATTTATGTATGGATTAAATGCTGTGGCATGGGAAGGCATTTTGATGGTGAAATCACTCCACTTTTCCAAACTCACTGATTCCAGAAATATGTACTGAGTATTAACTATGTACTAGTCTAAGGGACTAGTCTAGGCTCTGATTACTCAGTGATGACCAGGATAAACCAGATCTTTGCTCCCAAGGTAGACATACACTTTAAGGAGGAATGGGGATAACAAACTAACTGAAATAAATAAGCCAAATGATCATTTTAAATGTTGCATGTGCCAAGCATTTGAAGAGACTGGATGACACGAGGGGAATTACTGAGGCTTGGAGCAACTACATTGGGTAATGAGACCTATATGACAGGAAAAAGCCAGGAATAGGAAGATCTGGGAAAAGAAGGTTCCAGGCAGGGGAAGAGCAAATTCAAAGGTTCTGAAGATGAAAGTGGACTTGCCCTGTGAGAGAGGCCAGGAGATAGCTTTGTGGCTGATATCTAGTGAACAAGAGGGAGGCAGGAAAGGGCTAGATTCTAAGAACTTACCTTGGCCTGTTCATGAGTTGGGGCATCACCCTGAACCTAGGGGAAGTGTTGTGGGTTTTTAATATGGCCCATTGGAATCTTTAACAGAGCACTCTGGCTGCTGTAATATCCTAACAGCAGAGCCTCACATACACACTCAGGACCCCCTTTTTTTTTCCATCACTGATCCTCTTCAAAAGAAGGACATAAAAATGAACTTTTCTTCTTACTTTGGATAATTATTTGATGCTATGCTATTACCCAATTGCTATAAAACCCATGTGCTTATGCTTTTAAAGCTGCTGGGTTCTCCTAGCTAAACTTTAGAAATATATTTGACTTGCTTTATCATTTGAAAGGCCCCAGGAGGTGGGGTAAGACCTTTAATTCCATTGGGACTTTGAGGAGTTTTGTGCAAAGCATCAAGTATAGAAAACTTATGTAAGCAGAAAGGCCCACCTAAAATAGATGGTGCCTGCAAAGGCATTTCTCAGCTGGTTCATCCCAGAGGTTCTTAATAGAAAGAATCAAAGAAATGCAGAATCATAATGGATGGGCTCTGATTTTCCTCTCTCTAGAACCTGAAGAGAAGTGGGCAAAACACAAGTGGATTTAATGCTTAACAAGAATAGTTTCCTATGGATGAAAGCTTTTAGAGATGACCTTTGGAGAAAGGACATCTGAAAATTTGGTCACCCACAAGCTGTAAGGTTTGAGCTCCAGCAGCTCTGTCCATCTGGTCCACCACTGTGCATGGCACCTGGTGGGTACTCAATAAATGCTTACTTTTCTATTGTGCACCTAATATATTAAGTAGTTTGACATGAAATGGCAGCAAAGCCATTTGCCATTCAGTGCTTGAGAAGGCAGAATTGGGTCCAAGGTACAAACTGAGTAGGTGATAGAGAAATGAAAAACAGAAGAGAGGCTCACTGAAGATGAGAATGTTAGAACTTGAGAGGTGAGGGTTTTGGATGGGTCGCCACATAAAGGAAGGGGTTGGGATGGAGTAGAATTACATGAGTCAGATGCCCAAATCTCTGGTGGATAAGAAGGAATGACCACAAAACAAGTATCTGATAGTGACAAGGTGGGGGGTGGAGTGGGAGGATATTAAAATTTAGGGCACATGTCTCAAAGGATCACAGCTTTTTGCAGCTCCCATTGTGTTGAAGTGTAATGGCCTGTTTGTTAGTCTTTCTGTCCACTAGACTATAAGCTCCTTGTGGGGCAGGGTCAGTGTCTTCATATCAACTGTTGTATCGCCATGCCTGGTATGTGATCAGTGTTCACTCAATCTTTGCTACACTGAGAAAGTACTCCTTTCTGGTCCGCTCACCTGAAAAACTCCATAACTCACCAGCTCTTGGTCAGCACTAACAATGAGGTGTTCAAGGCCCTATTTCTTAATATGATAACCTCTCTAAGCAGCACCTTCTTCAGCATTTGCAGTTGTTTATTCTGAGCTTCTCCTCTAATGCAGCAGGCCCTGGGAGCAGCACACTGTCCCTGTCATCTCTACATCCCCATGCTTAGCCCACTAACAGGTATTTGGTTAATGCTAAGTACCTTTTGTTAAAATTAAAATGAAAGATTTTAATAACATCCTGCATACTTCTCACTCTCTAAATCTGAAAGATTAAGTGTTGACTTAAAGAGTTTTTCTCCAAGCAAAAATCAGCCATACCCATACGAGGGAAGTGTAATTAACCTATTTTGATAAGACATATGATAAGTCGCAAGGTACTATACAAATACACCTTGTTGTTACTTATAGGCTTCATCCTTATACTTGTATATAGTGTGGCCTGATCAGTGTGTACATGTTTTGACTATTGGGACAGAGGGGATGTGAGCAGTGAGCTGACTGATGAATGTGATGAATAGATGGTGGTGGCAGTCTTGAGCTGCCTTTGACCAGGACAAGAGGAGAAAGATGGCAGCAGTGTGAGTGAGAATGAGTTATCCTTGGTGTTGATTGAGAGTGAATTGAGGGGCATGCTTCGACAGCTGTTGAAAGCCAGGGTTCATCTTGAGTAAATAAGGTTTTTCAAGGTGCCACCAGGAGATGAAAGAGCCACGGAGATCAAATATGACTGCTGTCAGTCTCAATAAGCTCACCTGCTGGCCACAGAAAGGGCACACTCACTCTTTCACTGCTGGAGTAACTCTGTTATGTAAACATCCCACTGAATCCATCAGGCCACTGGGAGGATGGCTAAGAAACTGTGACATGCCCAGGGAGGAAGGGCCTTTTGACCCCGGAACAGCCTGATTTCACATTAACACGACTCCTTCTTGATTCCCAGCTCTATATTGAGATTGGCAGGTCTAGTTAGGTCAGAGCCCCACCTGTTCTCCACTGGCTACCTCCCAAATCATCCCCAGAGACACAGCTGAGATCACCCTGAGCCTACTCTTACTCTAGGACAGTGGTCAGCAAACTCATTAGTCAACAGAGCCAAATATTAACAGTACAACGATTGCAATTTCTTTTGAAAGGCACATTTTTTAAATTTAAACTTCTTCTAATGCCACTTCTTCAAAATAGACTTGCCCAGAATGTGGTATTTTGTGGAGGAGCCACACGCAAGGGGCCAAAGAGCCGCATGTGGCTCGCGAGCCACCATTTGCCGACCACAGCTCTAGGAAATATCTACTTTCTTTTACTCGGTGAATAAACATTCACTAAACCCAGAACTAGCCAAGCATTAAAACCACAGGGATACTGCTTGCCCGCAGGATGATGGTAGGGGAGATGGAGACAGCCACAAACCTAACAAAGTGTGATGTGGCAGCAGGAGGTGATGGTTCTGCATTGTAGCTCTGAGGAGGGCTAGGCCGGGGGTCAAAGCTCACCTTCCACCATTTTCTAGCTGCGTGATTCCCAGTCATTTAAATACTATCTGGAAGCCTCAGGCTCATCATCCATAAAGTGAAGAAGATGTTCGCCTGTGTAAGGCTTCAGTAAAATGAGCGTGAAGGGATTAGCCGATTTCTAGGAAGAGTAAATGCTCAATAAGTCTGTCTGCTTCACTTTCTCCCCATTTATTACTCCTATTACTGGCCCCATCCTTCCTGGAATTGTTCTGATAGTTCTTATTATTAATAGTAAGGCACAGAGGTGGAAACCAAGTAGAGAAGAGAGCCCGGAGGATGGGAAGGCTTTGGGATAAGAAACTATTAATTTCAGATCTCAAAGAAAGAATGGAGTTTAGCTAGGAAGGGAAGGCAAGGAAGATCTCTCTGGTGAAAAGAATCAATGTCTAACCACCCACTTGTTTCTTTATTCACTCAACACATATTTATCAAATATCTACTGAGGCACAATATAACCTTCTCACACTCCTGCTCTCACACTCCAGGCAGACAGACCTTGTTCGCAAAAACCAGGAGGCACAATGTCTAAGGTCCAGCACCTTATACAATAAATACATTCCTCAAAACTAACCTGTCAATTGCTTCTTCATAAATCGGGCAATATTTCCTGGTTCAGGAAAGCTCACTACAAGAATCTTATGACAGATCTCTGGTGAAGTAGAAAATCCTTACCTAAGCTACAACCTCGTCAGACTTACCTCTATGTACTGATAAATCTAAATATTGGATCCAGTTCACCCTTCTACCCTAGATGTGCTGAGACATACGCTTAGCCAGATGGTTAACTCTGCTTTGCCAAGCATAGGAAAACATATTTCTACAAGGAAAGCATCATTTAGAATGGGGTCCTGACATTTATGTCATGCGTTTTTAAATTGGTTGGCAACTTGGATATTAATTTCTTAGAGCAAGCCAACGAAGGAGATGAATATGGTTCATTGTACATCCGAAAGCCAAAAGCCGGGGGGTATCGTTTGATCCCAGTGGTGCCAGCAACAGCAGGCGTGAACTCTGGATCACCACTCCGAGCACCAGTAGCAGCCAGGAAGGTGTGTTGGTACAGGTAGGATTAAACGTTTGGGTTTGTGCAAGTTAATTGCTCTGCTTGTGAGGAGGGCAGTGTGCGTGCTGCTAATTATAACTCAGGTGTTGAAAGTTTAATACTAAAGAATGTGACCAGCTGGGGGAAAGATCAATCTAGAGATTTGAAGACATTAAGAAGATTTCTAAAATATTTACTTTGGGCCCATATGTCAGACCATCACATAAACAAAATGTAAATATAATCCAAAGATAAAGGCTGTACTTTGCATACTTTAGACTTCTCATCGCTGGTACATCATGGGATGTAATTGGAATTCCCATATGGGAATGTTTAGGGAAGAAACCTCTTTCCTAATTTCCACTTAGACCCACAGAAAATCATGAGCGAGACAAAGTGCTAAGTTAGTTACCCCTAGGAGTCTCTGGAGAATTTATTAATAACAGTCATAAAATGATGTTGATTGCCATTGGATAATGTTTATTTCAAAATGTTATGTTTATGTATCAAAGTATTATCCTGCAGGTTTCCTGCCCAGTGGGGATGGAGAGCAATCCGACCCCTCGGGTATGGCATCTCTAATAATCAGGATCCGCACGATTACGTGGCGCATCATGGTTTATGCAGGACTTAGAACCATATTATCTGGTTTAACCCTCATAGCAGCCTGTGGCCGGTTAGTTATTGCCATCATCATTTCACAGCTAAATCTAAAGCTCCCAGAAGTTCAATAATGCAACCAAGGTACCAGAATCAGTGGATATAGGATGCCAGATGAACTGTGCTCTTTTCCAGTATCTAAATGGGGAACTAACTCTCAGGGAAAAGTCATGTGCTTTTTCAAAGGCAGCCTGGCCTGGAATATCACATCTTCTGGGAACCACTTAGCGCTGCCTGTGCCTCAAGGGGAGGGCTGCTTCATTTAGACATAGACTCTTCCACAAATTAAAAGTCTATTTGAAAGATCAAAACTGTAAAGCTGACATATCTGAAAATCTGTTGTCTCCATGTTAAGTCTCTCCGCATTGAACCTGGTATGGAAGCCTGGCCTGCACCTGCCTTGGCCACTAGACTGTTAGTGGCTTTGCTTCGTTTGTGCTCAGTTATTACTGAAGATTGGAGGCGGTAGCAGATGCCTGTTTTAAATGAGAACAGAGTGAGGTTGGGTTTTCATTGTTATTTGACGTTCAAGCCAAGTTTATTGAAAATAATTAGGTCTTTCGAAGAGTGAAATTATAATCGACATGGGCCTCTTGCCTACTGAGGTGAGCGCATTTTTTCAGTTTCAAAGAGGCACTAACTCTCAGAAAGGAGGAGGACACCTCGGCCACCCAGGCCTCCTCTCTCTTTCTTGAAGGCGCCAATGTCTTTCCCACTCAGGGCTTCTGCACTGGCTGTTTCCTCTGCCTGGAGCTTTCTGATCCTGCAACTTAAACCTCCTCTGAGGTGTCACCTGAAAGAGACCCTCACTGTCCAAGTAAAGCAGCCGCCAGTCCTTTTTACATATCATGATTTCATAGCATTTGTTGGTTATTTGCATTGTTTGTTTCTTTACTCATTGTCTTCCCTTTATTGGACAAAGGTTTGCCAGAGCAGGGCCCAGGTCTGCCCTGTTATTCACTGTGTCCTGTGTCCTCAGAAACTTGCTAGTGCCTGACACATGGCGGGGACTTAATATTTGTTGATGAAGGGAGGCCCTGAGTATGTAGGCCAGATCCATCCTCTTTGATTGCCCGATGTGTTAATTATTAAGTTACCATTATGTAACAAACTACTTGAAAACTCAGTGGCTTAAAATAGCCCTCTTTAATCATTATTTATGCAATCTTTAGGCTGAGAGTTGACTGTAGAGATGGGGCTGGGTTGGGGCAGCTCTGCTGATCTTAGCTGGGGCAACTCACACACCTGTTGGTCAGCTGGGGTCAGCTGACTTAGGTGGGGCTCAGTTTCTGCGTCCCTGAATGACACTAAGTCTGAGGTTGCAGGTCTGCCACACATCTCCCATCTTCCCATCCTCCTTCAACCAGCAGGCTACTTGGGATGTGATTGTTTGTTTGTTTGTGTTTCAATGTAATGGCAGAGGCCCAAGAGAACCAGCAGAAACTCATGAGACTTCTTAAAGCCAGGATCAGAAGGGGTCCCCTGGCACAAATGCACACATGCCATTGGCTAAAGCAAGACATGGCCACGTGGGCCCCACGTTAAGGGATGGGGCAGTGCACTCTGCCCAGGATGAAGCTATGGCAAAGGTGCATTTTCTGAATTTTACTAGCTTTTTCTTTCCTTTGTTCTTGCTTCTTAGCATTTTATATCTTCCCTTAAATAAAAAAGGAATTTATTTTAAGGGTATTTGTTGTATAGTTCTAAATTTCTTATTTTAAAATTTAAGAAATGACTAAAACAGTCACACTAAATTCAGCTGATTTTTATTTAATGTAGCCTTGCATTGATTGTTATGTTATTTATACTCTATATAAAAATGCCTCTTTATCTGATGCAGATACATGCACCTTAAATAAACTGCCTTTTTTCTTCCATACATCATTAGTGGAATATAAATTATAAGCCCTCTCAAGTGGGCAATTGGGAGTATATGCTAAAATTTAACACACACATACCATTTAACCCAAAGTTTCTATTCTAGAAATTTATCTAACAGGAGGATTTGAACATGTACTCAAGGGTGTTAATTGCAGCACTATTTACATTGGGAAAAAGTCTGTAAAGAGCTTAAGTATCTATTAATAGGGGGCTGATTAAATAGAGTATAATACAGTGAGAACTCAGAGCCATTTGAAAGAATGAGGTAGCTCTTACTAGGACAATATGGAAAGATAGCTAAAGAATAATATTAAGTGAAGAATTTAAGACAGAATATTCTGTGGAGTACATCATGGTGCTAAAATGGACATATAAATATATTCATGAATATGTATGCATGTGTACATATGTATATCTATATGTCTATGTCTATGTCTGTCTATATGGCTGTATAGGTATTCCCATTTGCAAATATGAAATATTTCTGGTAGAATACTTAAACTGTTTGCAATGATTATCTTTAATGACTGGCTCTGGGGTGGAAGAAAGACAAATATGTTTTCATTGGGTACTTTTTATTATTATTATTAAAGAAGTTAGTGTTCTGTTATCCTCTTGAAGAGAAGTTGGCAAATTACAGCTCATGTGTCAAATCCAGTCTCCCTCTTGTTTCTGTAAATAAACTTCTATGAGAACACAGCCATGCCCATTCATTCAAATGTGTCTACGGCTGCTTTATACTCTGATGGCATGGTTGAGTAGTTGTGACAGAGACCAGTGAAGCATAACATATGTTCTATCTGACCCTTTATAGAAAAAGTTTGCAAAAAGGGGTTCAGCTCTAGAGAGCCGAAATGCTGGCGGTAGCAAGGGTATAAGGAAGTCTAGCTTCTAGAAGGATGAACAGAGTAATATGTCTTCATGATAATTTTGGCCATCAGGTGTGGTTGGAGTAGCTTTGGAATACATGGGGGAAAGATGGAAGAATGAATAAAATGTATCTTCCCTTGAGGAGCTTTCAATCAGGTAATGAAGAAAGATACATACACACAGGGTTCCATAAAGTTGTAAACAGAGAAGAATATATCAGGCCATTAAGGGCCTTTAATCTGTAAAAATAACGATTTTCTGACTCTGTAACCACTCTTTAAATCAACTGTCGCCAACTGGTGGTCCACGGACCACTGGTGGTCCATGAGGTCTGAAATGTTGGCGACCACTGCTTGAAATGACCTCCAGGTTAGGTGTGGAGGACAGGTGCAAAGGAAAAGTGGTGAGAATATAAGGAGAGACACATGAATTGGCTGGTGAGCTCAGGGCCTCCTTGGTGAGGAAGCACTTTCTGAAATGCCCTTGAGAGCTGTGCTTTCAAATGACCAGGGATTATAGCATGAATCAAGGACAGTGCCAGGTATCCACGCCAAGCTGTGCATGTCACCCATTGTGAGTGATGCATGGCTCCTGGCCCTTCACCTTCTCTCCTCGGCTTTGGAAGTCACCATCTGTTAGGAGGATGGACGACTGATGTTGGAACATTCCCCTACATGTCTGTCATTCTGAGACTGTGGGACTGAACATCTTGAATAGCTTCTTCATCTTCCACCCACTTGGGTACAAAATCCAGTGTCCATTCCAACCCAGCCTACCTTGGTTAAGACTAATTCAAAAACACTTCAGAATAATTAGGCAAAAAGTGAAACTTCACCTAAGAAAGCAGGACATCTCTGTGGAACCAAGAACTGAGAGGTCAGCCAGGTCTCAGGAAGGATTCAATTTAAGGTCTGGAAAGACCTCTGGAGTCAAAGCCAACCCTCTTTTTATCTTTAAGACCATATGCACTGTCAGTTCTGTTTGCTACCTGTGTCTTTTTAGTCTTGACCCACTGGCTTCCTTTGCTATCCCTCCAATCTGTTTTTTTTTAACCTTCACCTCTGAGGAGGACATGCTTACTGATTTTAGTAAAAGAGGGAGGGAGGAATGGAGGGAGGGAGAGATGAAAAGAGAGAGAGAAGCAAACATTGATGTGAGAAAGAAACATTGATCAGTGTCTTCTGTACCCACATCTGCACCCCTACCAGGATCAAAGCCACAACCTAGGTATGTGCCCTAACCAGGAATTGAACCCTCATCCTTTCAGTTTACGGGATAATGCTCCAACCAACTGAGCCACATTGGCCAGGGCTTATCCCTCCAAACTTGAGTTTGCTTCTCCACTTGCAAACAGGCCAGGCTGAGGTTGTGATTATTGATTGGTCCAGCTCATGTCAATCAACTGAGGTCCATGAGTGCAATCATGTAACATAAACCACCTTTCCAGGGACTCAAGTTAGGGGTGTGTGTGTGTGTGTGTGTGTGTGTGTGTGTGTGTGCGCGCGTGCGCGTGCGCGCGCAGTATCACTCTACTTCAGCCTTTATCTAGAAAGGGACAGAAATTGGGCATCATACTTTTCAAAACCTGCCAACAATCTTTAGGTCAAATTAATGTTCATAGGCCTTTATGAATGCATACTTGAATTCCATATAATTACACACACTCTTTGGTTTGGACTTGATGAAATGAGAGGTTATTGGATCAACCTTTCCCATATCCCTATACAGTTCACATGATAATAAAGGTTTTTTTTGTCCTCTCTTATAAAAAGTTATGAAGATACAATTTTAAAAGGACATTTTGTGACTTCATTATAATTCCTTATTTGAGGGCTGTAATTCTATGGCAACCCTGGGAACCTTTTAGATCTCACAGAGACACCTGCTCTCAACCTGAAGTTTTGAAATATTTTTACCTAGAATAGGTTTTGAATCATATCTTTTTGAGGTTTTGGGGATACTGGAGAAGGCTAGCATTTTTAATTGATCATATGCATGATGACCTAATCCCGTGGTCGGCAAACTGTGGCTCACGAGCCTCATGCAGCTCTTTGACCCCTTGAGTGTGGCTCTTCCACAAAATACCACAGCCTGGGCGAGTCTATTTTGAAGAAGTGGCGTTAGGAAAAGTTTAAGTTTAAAAAATTTGGCTCTCCAAAGAAATTTCAATAGTTGTACTGTTGATATTTGGCTCTGTTGACTAATGAGTTTGCCAACCACTGGCCTAATCCATCTTTTTTTTAAAAAAATTTAATCTATCTTCTTGACTGTGAACTCCATGGGGTTAAGAGTCAATCCATAGGGCACTGCATCCTGAACATATTAAATAAATTTAATTTATAAAAGACCAACTTTTACCCACAATTGCAAGTTGTGGCTAGATTCTAAGAAGGGATAGATGAATTTCCACTTAAGGAAACTGGCTTAAAAAAATTCAAGATTATAAAACAAACTAGTGGCCCGGTGCATGAAATTTGTGCATGGGGGGTGGGTGGAGGGGGAAGGGGTGTCCCTCAGCCCGGCCTGCACCCTCTCCAATCTAGGACCCCTCAGGGGATAACTGGCAGTCGGACATCCCTCTCACAATCCAGAGCTGCTGGCTCCTAATGGCTCGCCTGCCTGACTGATTGCCCCTAACTGCTTCTACCTGCCAGCCTGATTGTCCCTAACTGCTCCCCTGCTGGCTTAATTGCCCCTAACCACCTCTGCCTCAGCCCCCACATCCGGGCCCCAGGATTCCCTCCTGCAGCCGACTGCAGGCACCTGGAATCTGGGCTTCCCTCCCTCTGGTCAGCCATAGGCGCCCAGGCTGGCTGCAGCTGCAGGGGATAGTGGGCAGGTGGCTTTGCCTGGGCTGCAGCCACAAGTGCTGGTGCCCAGGACAGCTTCTCTGTCTCCTGGTGCTTGGGACTGCAGGATAGGTGGCTTCTCCATCTACCAGGCTGTAGCCAGCTTCAGGTGCTGGCACCCGGATTCTCCATCTCCCCCAGGACGTGGGGCAGGCAGACGTGAGAGTTCTGCTGCTGGCTGTGGCCTGGGATCATGGGGCAGGCAGCTTCTTCACCTCCTGGGCTGCAGCCAGCCTCAGGTGGTGGGGCCCGGTTTCTCTGTCTCCCCCAGGACGTGGGGCGAGTGGCTTCTCCAGCTGGCTATAGCCTGGGGTCACGGGGCAGGTGGCTTCTTCGTCTCCTGGGCTGCAGCCAGCCTCAGGTGCTGGTGGCTGACTTCTCCAACTCCCACAGGCCTGGAGCAGCTGGGGGCGGGGGGGGGGGGGGGCGGGGGGGGCTTCTGCCACCTTTTTTAGGTTAATTTGCATACTCACTCTGATTGGCTGTTGGGTGTAGCAGAGTGATGGTAATTTGCATGTTTCTCTTTTATTAGTGTAGATTATTTAGACCAACACTGTCCAACTGCAAAGCAAGTCATATATCAAATTTTAGATACTCTACTAGCCACATTAGAAAAATTAAAAGAAGATAGGGACAATTTATTTTAATAATATATTTTATTTTACTTAGTATATCCAAAATATCAATCAGCATGCAAATATAAAATTATTAATGAGATATTTTATACATTTTCTGGTGTATAATTTATTCTTAAAACCCATCTCAGTCTGGATGAGCTGAATTCAAGTGCTCACTAGGCTCACGTGAGTCTTGGATACCACATGGGACAGTGTAGATGGAGCAGCTAATTGCATTTAAAAATGACTCATCAGAAGATCCTTCCAAATGGAGTGCTCTCTTTTTTTGCTAGAGAAAGGGAGAGAGGGAAACATTGATTTGTTGTTCCACTTGTTTATGCATTCAACGGAGTGCTCTTTTAGAACATTTAGAATGAAATTCAAGTGATAAAGATGAGATTTCATTATGGCCCTTTAGGAATGGTTCTGTTTCATAGAGGAAGATACACCTGAAGGGAAATAATTCTGAAATAGAGGTAAATAAAAGCTCACTTTCAGCATGAATTACTGCAAACCAAGTCACCTCTGAAGAAAAAAAATGAACTAAAAAATGAACTAAAGCTTTTAAATCAACATTTAGCCACCACAGAGCACTCCCAATAAACACCTAGGTGGTGAAATAACATTTAGTGTAGGGAGAACTCGGGGTCTTTGCAGCACACCCAGAAATTGTGTTAACCAGACATCTGGGCATCCTTGGCCTCAAACTCACACACAAAATTAACCATCACAGGTGCCTTCTCTCTAACACAAGAGAATTAAAGGAGATGGCCTCCAGGTCTCTGGTGTTTCCAGCCTTCTATGAATGTCAGTAGATGTGCATCTGAGTGTGTATGTAACGAACTATAGAGTAACTAGCTCCTGATATCAATGAAGGAGCAGTTAAATAAGAGGCAAAAACTCTGTTTGGGGCATGATGTAAGCTCAGGAGTTCCCAGAGAAATTAAAATTCTCTTTTCCTGTTTTCATTTGTACTTTAAAAATTTACATTAGTAGTACTATGTGAGCAATTCTGATCCAAGCCATGTGTAAACACATATGATGAACAATGAAAATGTTTCTTCAAATTTCTCCAGTTCAACTCTGCTTCCCAGAGGTAACCTATGTCAGTTTCAGGTACATTTTTCCAATCCCCTTTCTATGTAATTGACCATGTAAGACACATGTTTAACTACATGTATCTTATTTTTAATATAAATGGCATCATACTACATGTGTCATTCCATAACTTGCTATTTTCCACCATATGTTTTAGAGTACTTTCTGTCAGTATATACAGGTGTACTACATTCTTTTGAACAGATTCCATAGAATTAGCGCACAATAATTTAAGCATTTTTCTAAATGATGAGTACTTAGGTTGCTTTAGTTTTTCACTATTACAACATTGCTATGAGTGCCCCTGGGGTCTCATTTTCATGTGCCTATGTAAATAATTCTAGAGAGAGAGTCTAAGAAATGGGATAGCCAAGTCTAAGATCTGTCCATTTTTAATGTTGATGTTAATTGATGAATTACCTTCTAGAAAAGCTTCACCCATTTATTCTTTCACCAACAGTATATTAAAGGACCTGTTTCTCCACATAACCACTAAAAGGCTATTATCAATCTTTTTAAAAAATTTTGCTAATCTTACTATTTTAATTTACAGTCCCCCAACTTCTAGAGAGTTTGGGATCTGCTCAAGTATTTGTTGGACTTCAGTGTTTTTCTGTGAGATGTCTATTCACATTCTCTTCACACGATTCGACGCTATTTGTCTGTTCCTTATTGATCTGCAGGAGCACTGTGCATATTTGAATATTAATTCTGTCCTTTGTCTTTCAAATATCTTGCACAATTTTTTCCAAGTCTATTATTTTTAACTTTATTGCATATTTTTCCATATAGAAATCCTTAATTTTTGTATTTATAAATTTCTGTTTTGTTTCTCGCTTAGAGCAAAATTATTTTTCAATGATTCTCCCAAACTGTTGATTCTATAATACTAGAAGCTAATATATGTATTGATTGATGTGTATTATTCTGGTGTCAAAATAGTTTTCAAAAATAGACTTTAAGCTATGCATTATTATTGACTAGAGGTCCGGTGCACAAAATTCGTGCAGGGGTGGGGGGGTGTCCCTCAGCCCAGCCTGCACCCTCTCTAATCTGGGACCTCTCGAGGAATGTCCAACTGCCCATTTAGTCCTGATCCAGGTAGGATTGGGCCTAAACAGGCAGTCGGACATCCCTCTCACAATCCAGGACTGCTGGCTCCCAACTGCTCACCTGCCAGCCTTCCTGATTGCCCCTAACCGCATCTGTCTGCCAGCATGATCACCCCCTAACCACTCCCCTGCCAGCCTGATTGATGCCTAACTTCTCCCCTGCCAGCCTTTTTGCCCCTAACTGCCCTCCCCTGTAGGCCTGGCCACCCCTAACTGCCCTCCCCTGCAGTCCTGGTACCTCCCAACTGCTCTCCCCTGAAGGCCTGGGTCCTCCCCAACTGCCCTTCTCTGCAGGACCAGTCTCCCCCAACTTCCCTCCTCTACTAGTCTGGTCCCTCCTAACTGCTCTCCCCTGCTGGCCATCTTGTGGTGGCCATCTTGTGTCCACATGGGGGCAATCATCTTTGACCACATGGGGCAGCCATTTTGTATGTTGGAGTGATGGTCAATTTGCATATTATTCTTTTATTAGATAGAATTATATAGGATAGAGGCCTTGTGCACAGGTGGGGGCTGGGTGGTTTGCCTTGAAGGGTGTCCCAGATCAGGGTGGGGGTTCCCTTGGGGCGTGGGGTGGCCTGGGTGAGGGGCCTGTGGTGGTTTGCAGGCTGGCCACGCCCCCCCAGTGACCCAAGCAGAGGCCCTGGTATCTGAGACTTATTTATCTTCTATAATTGAAACTTTGTAGCCTTGAGCAGAGCCAAGCCTTCTGCTTCTTCTGTGGCTGCAGCCATTTTTGTTGGGATTTATTTATCTTCTGTAATTGAAACTTTTTGCCTTAAGCAGAGGCCAAGGCAGGCCAGGGCAGGCAGAAAGCTTGGCTTCCTCCATTGCGGGAAACTTAAGCCTCCTGCTCTCTCTGTGGCCACAGCCATCTTGGGTGGGTTAATTTGCATACTCACTCCTGATTGGCTGGTGGGCGTGGCTTGTGGGTGTAGCGGAGATATGGTCGATTTACATATTACTTTTTTATTTGATAGGATGTGTCTGAAGCTCTCCTATGATTATGAGTGGACTGTTTTTGCATCAGCTTCCCCTCCTTCCTCATGGGACATCCTGACAGCTTCCCTTCTCTGGCACAGAACAAGCCAGCACACAGGGTGAACTAACCTGTCAGCAGTAAAGAATGGTCCTCCTGTATTCTTCCCAGCAATGGCATTTACTCCAGCTCCTGACTCCACATCTTGAGTCTGTTTTTCCTGACCTTTTGTTTTCATAACCAGAACACAGTAACTTTCATCTTCCCAAAGACTGTTTTCTCCTCTTCCTCTCTCCCTCCATGCATCTCTCCTTCCTCTCTTCCTTCCTTTATTCTTTCCATTTTGAAGTTCCCAATCCTCCCTCTTCCTCCCCCCTCTTTCTCTCTCTCTCTCTCTCTTTCTCTCTCTCTCTCTCTCTCTCTCTCTCTCACACACACACACACACACACACACACACACATTTAGTGAGCATCCAAATTGTGTTAGGAACTGCCCCAGGTGTGCTGGCACACAATGATGAACAAGACAGACAAGTCCTGCCCCCATGGAGCTCTCATTCTGCATTACAAACATTGTTCTTTTGATCAGGCTCGTGGTTTGCAGTGCTCACACTCAAACACACTACAGGGGCAGTGAAGAGCGAGGATTTTGGCCTCTGGGAGACCTGGGTTTAAAGCCTGGTTCTGTCTCTTATAATTTGTGTGATTTTGTTGCTTCATATCTTCCTGAGCCTCAGTTTGCTCTTCTGTAGACTGGAGAGAGTAACAGCACCTGTCATGTTAGATTACAGGAAGAGTGAAATAGAATTTAGTAAATAACATTAGTAAATGGCAGGTACTTTTCTTATTATCTTACTTTATTCTTCCCCACGATCTGATGGCTGAGTGGGAATGAGGCTCCCTCGTTTCACAGGTGAGGGAACTTACAGATCTTTTCTAGAAGGCATAGTAGTGTGCCCCATCCACAGTTATGTACCACATGTCGTATAGAATAGAGCATGTTTAATCTGTTATAAAGCTCATGTCAGGACCTTGAAATACATTAATTTATTTCACAAGAGATAAGTACTATTATTAACTCCCATTTTACAGATGAGGAAACTGAGGTTCAGAGGCATATACCTACTTGCTCATGGTCATGCAGCTAGCAAGTGGCAGAACTGGGATTCAAACCTGCTTCTGAAGCAACTGTTTAATGAGTGGGTAGTTGAAAGGAAATTAAAGGAGCCTTCTACAGAAAACAGGTGCCTGAGCTGGGTGCTGGGCTAGCTTGTCAGGTTCTAAGCTCTTTCCCACACCCAAGCAGAGGCTAGATGAGGTGTTTGACAGACATGATGGAACTGAGTGGCTAATTGGATTCTAAAACCCTTCCACTTTGAAATCCCTCGAATCTAGGGTTAAACTTCAGAAGATGCCGCCCTTCCTTTTCTCAGTGTGCTACACCTGAGGACTGTTCCTCCATGCCCTGGTGTATTTAGACCATCTCTTAAAAAGCTTACCTTCCTGGCTAAGCCACAGCCCAGGCTGCTGCTTGGCATAAAAGCATCTCTGACAGGCATTCTCTTCCAACCTCCCGTAGCAGCCAGAGATTCTGGAGGAAAGAAAAAGAACTCCTGAGTCCAAGAGAACTTGAAAGACTTGGATAGAATTTTTCTTTCAATTATCATTTTCAAAGTCCCCTTCATCTTCCTGCTTCCATTCCACTGGGCTTTGAGGGAAGAAGGACCTTTTCCTATCTTTTCATGCCCAAATGGACTGATGAGCAAACTTTGCAAAGCCCTAATGCAGCTGTGCACAGAATCAGGGAGGAATTCTATCATCCCCTCTAACCTTCCCTGGATAGCGAGACAGGCCCTGGAAGACTCCTTGCTGAGCTAATGACGCAGAACATAATTAAAGAAGAATTAAAATACTGTAAGTCAGTTTTGCAGTCTGCCTGTTAATTACCCCAAGCTGAGTAGGGGGATTGGCCCTGCCTGGTGAGTGAGCAGCCTGCTCCGGAGAGCAAGGTCAGGGAGATGGTGAAGCAGCTGGGTGAACAGAGCTTGTCCAGTTGCAGACACAGCCCCATCCCTTCCTTCTGCTGTGTCTGAGCTTTCTCATTCTTAATCAAGGATATCTTCTAGAACAATGGTCGGCAAACATGTGGCTCGCGAGCCACGGTTTGCTGCTCTGTTGGCTAATGAGTTTGCCGACCACTGTTCTAGAATATAGCAAAAGCCCAACATAGGAGCTGGAGCTGTTGCTGTGTGACTTTGTGCAAGTTAGAACAATGTGTCCCTGCCTCCAGATGCAGGAAGCCCTGTGCCAAGATGTATAACTTGGGGAACACAGGGGATTGGGGCTTCAGCCCCCTCCTCACTTTCAGCTGGTGCCCTAGTCCAGGATGGCCGACCTTGGGCCCATGTCTTGATTCATGAAGGGCCCAATAGAACTGTGTAAGGATAGGGCCTGAGGACTCACATTCTCCAGTGAGGACAGAACTGAGTTCTCAAGGTCTTTCATTGCATAGACATGTGGGTTCTTGAATAGTGCAATGGTCTTCAAACTTTGAGGAACCCTTCAGAGTCCAAGGAGAGCTGATACACGGTGGGATATAGGAGGTCAAACATACCTTTTTAATCAGGGCAGCTCAAACTTTACATTCAGCATAACAATGAGCTCCAGCAATAGAAGGAGGGATTCCTGAGGCTACAACAGTAGCTTGAAGACAACCGGTCTGTGCTCCAGATCTAGCTGTCCAGTCAGCAGGAACCTTCTGCATGTGAAGTATTTGTACTAAGGGAAGGCTTATCTATCCTTATTGCTTATGCTGAATGTAGGCAAAGAGGAGGAGCTTGTTTATTGTCTGACTTCCCAGTTATGCTGATCCTTCTTAGGTTTATAAGTGTTTCTAGGTGTTTCCAGATAGGGGGAAAGGGAAGAGTCTTTGTGCCTTTTAAGGTGGTTTGGCAGTTTGGATTTTGCATGCCAACTGATCTCCCATCTGGGCATCATCCAATGGATCTTATTATGAGCAGGAGGAGTCATGCCAACCTCCTCCAGACTCTGCATCAGGGATGGACTGACCCCACTGTCTGCTACTGCCCATGCGAGCTGTACTGCCAACGCCACCTCATAAAACTTAATCGGTGGTAACTATCCCAAGTGCTGGCAAGTGAAATGATGCCTAGTTGCTTGTCTCAGGTAGCAAGTATCCCAGAGCAAACAGGATGCCCCAAGAAGTCCAAAGATAAAGCAGGGGTCTGGGTCACTCCTCATAGGATGATGAAGCTTCTCTTGGAGCCCAGAGAAAACTCAATTGGCTTTTGTTTTCTCAGGTAATTGAATTGCACTTCCAGTTCTGAGCACCCAACTCAATTGCCTATGACATGTGACAGTCTCTGGGCTCTGGTACGGTGCCTCCCTGCCCTGGTCAGCTCTGGGACATCCATCTTGACCTTTATTACCCAGTCCACAAACAGCTCCAAGATTTTCTCATCAGGGGACAATCCTGATGAGAGCCTGGGAGATGAAGGCTGGTTTGTGGCTCAGACTGTCCTGTGTAGATCTGCCCTTGGAGCGTAACCCTGGTGGATTTGGACCTATCTCAATTTCACCTGGTGAAATGTATAATAATATCTCATTGTATTTAATAGGTCCTTGAATTTCTATGAGACTTTTAGACCTACTCTCTTATAAAATTTTCAATACAAAGAAATTTGTTTTGCATACCTTGGAGCTATGGTAGACAAAAAAGAAAACAAGTATAAAGAGGAAATAGGAGAAATAGACATGGAAGGAAATTAATCCACATGAATTTGTAATCTCTGAGCATGTCTCCCTGTATCCACTATAAAGAATACTAGTAAAATAATATCACAATCACCATTTATTGAGTGTTTATGGCAACAATAATTTACCGGGTGCCTCACAGGCATTATCCTAATTAATCTAATTATTTGTTCATTCAATAATATTTGAGTCTATTGTATTTTGAGTACTGTATTAGTGACTGGGGTTTAATCATGTGCAAAAATAGCCACAGTTCTACCCTCATGGAGGTCAAATCCCTGTGAGGAAGCTGACAATCAAATGATTCTCAAATACAAATCAAATTGCAAATAAAAAGGGTATTAATAGAAAAGCAGGACAAGATAGGATTGAAGTTTCAAGGAGGTGGCTAGTCCAATTGTGGGGGTCACAAAAAGCTCCCCAAGGAGTGTAGTTGAGTTGAGACCCAAATGATGCTCTAACCTAGTGGTTTGTGGGCACACAGCAAATAAGCAGCGGTTGGCAGATACAGATGTACTGAAAGCCAGATGTGCTGAATGCTCTGGGATTCGGACGAGGGAGCATTCTCATCCTGCTGAGTGAGTGGTCCAGTGAAATTCGCCTGCAAAAGGGCGGGATTAAAAGGAGCCTTGGCTGCACCAAAGAGAGGCTCTGCCCACGTGTAAAGCTGCTACCTGAGACACTTGGGTGTAGTGTATTGACCCCAGTACATGGGATTTGGATACCCTGACCAATCCTACAATCTGAAAGAAGCAGTTCTTAACAAGGACAATTCTATCCCCTGGAGACATTTGCAACATAGGAAGACAGTTTCGGTTGTTATAACTCGAGGTGGGGTCAGGTGTCTCTACTGGCCTCTAATGGGTAGACGGCAGGGATGCTGCTAAACATCCAACAATGCATAGGACATCTCCACACAACAAAGAATTACCGGACTCTAACATCAGTATTGCCAAGATGAGAAACTGCCCGGTGACGTTAGGGGGCCATAGGATGAATACTTAGGAACCAACATTCTTGGTCTCTGCGCTCCTCTCAGAGACTTAACCGGATTCTGTATCTTTTCACCTAGATGCTGTTTTTCTTTATCAGCAGCATTATGTTGATATTTGCTCAAATGCTTGTTACTGAAACTTACCTTATTCATCTCTCTAGCTCCTACCACAGGGTCTTCTATGAAGAGAGAAGGGAATCTTGGATGGAACTGTTCCTTAGCATGGACGAGTCTCAGATCAACTTAGATTGGTCTTAAGATCACCTTAGACACCTCTCTTTCTCTTACTTCCTACATCCAGCGGATCAGCAAATCCTATGGGTTCTATTTAAAAACTAGAGGTCCGGTGCACGAAATTCATGCACTGGTTGGGTCCTTAGGCCTGGCCTGTGATCAGGGCCAATCAGGGCCTTCTGGCTGCCAGCTGGGACCTTCCTTTGCTCTGCACCACCCCCTGGTGGTCAGCACATGTCATAGCGAGTGAGGGATCTCCCGGTCGAACTCCTGTGAGGACAGTTTGCATATTAGGTATATATATATATATATATATATATATATATATATAGAGAGAGAGAGAGAGAGAGAGAGAGAGAGAGAGAGAGAGAGAGAGAGAGAGAGAGAGATTCCACTTCACCATCTTGTCAGAACCAACATCAGTTCTTACCTTTCCCTGTAGATTCTCTTGCTTGCATCCCAACAATGTTGGCTTGATCTGCCCACCAGCTCACTCTCGGAACCCATCTTTTATCTCAGCTCCAGACCACTAGCTTCCTTTCTACTTCTTGAACAGACATAGCTCTTTTCCTGCCTCAGGGATTTCTCATGTATTCTGGCCTCTATCTGTGGCAGTTTTCCTGGAAATCTTCAGGCCTCATTTCCATACTTCATTGTGGTTTCTGCTCATGCAATTTCATGACAGAAGTCTTTCTTGACATCCTTATACAAACTAGTATATCTCATCCTTTTGTGATTCCTGACTCTATTTTATTTTTCTTTATATCACTCAGCACTTCCTGACTTTATATTCTATATTCATATCTTTCTTTATTCCTTCTCTTTCTCTTCCACTAGTATGTATGCTATATGATGACCAGGACTTTTAACAAAATAGATGTATCCCTAGTACCTAGAACTGAATTTGGACCATTGGGATGTTCCATACATTTTTTAATAAATGAGTTAGAAAACTACTGTCCACATGAACAAATGAGGCCCTGAGAGGTGGGACAGGAAGGACAGGAAGTATGACAATAAGGATGACATCAGTTCAGATCTGGCCCTGGGCAATAAAATGGGATGATGGACAATAAAGTCCCTGTAGAGGTGGCAGGGGCTGTGAGAACACCAAGTTCTGGATGAGGGCAGGTGTGATTGTCCTTCATCCACAGCAGGGTACCAGAGCAGTCTGTGCCCACTTGGCAATCATGACACATGTTACCCAAGGCTCTGTCTGCATCCTAAATGTCACTCTACTCAAGGTGGCCTTTTCTTCTGCCAGGGAGCAGGGGCCAGCCTCCCTTTGACTTTAGCCTAGAACAGTGGTCAGCAAACTGCGGCTCACGAGCCGCGATTTGCCGCCCTGTTGACTAATGAGTTTGCCGACCACTGACCTAGACTCTCGATTCCAATAATTACAGGCTGTTGTTGTTCCTTGTGATTAAGCCCCTAGAACATTGTCGATATTAATTTAAATAGCATTTGTATATGTTTATCATTTCCAAGTCTAATTTATTTTAATTTCATGTGTGCTAGCATGATGATCAACAGGTTTGTTGATACTTTTGTTTCTGTTTAAAGCATAACCTATTATCAAATTAAAACTTTTATTCTCACTCTTTATAGCAAGATCCCCTTAAAGAGTAAATAGAAATGGCAGATTGGGATGGTTCCTCTCATTTAAAATTTCTCAGATAGATTTCTCTTTCCTTTCTCTCTCTCTCTCTTTTCTTTTTCTCAATAAGTCATCAAAGAGAACACAAGTGGGGAACTTGTAAAAACGGATGGGTTTACTGTGAGCTTTTCTACCCGACTCAGATTTTAAGGCTTTGGTCTCCTTCCAGAGAAGAACGATGTCATGATTAAGAGCACAATCTTAGGAGTCAGGCAGACCCAAGTTCACATGTTTGTTCCTTACTGGTGTAACAATGGGCAGGTTACATAATCTTTTTCAAGACTGCTGAAGCTATTCATGATATTTGTTTCCCCATTTTTGCTTCTGCTTTGTGTTTGTGTCTATGTGTTGGATAGGACTGCAATGACTCGCAGTCTTGGTAGGGTGGCCTTCTGTAGTGGGTACCTCATGGGATTCAGTGGTGTAGTCTCCTTGGTTTTCTGGGCTGGGTGCTCTAGTAATGTCTTGTGTGGGTTATGTGGTCCCTCCTGTTGTAATTGGGTCTTGGTTGCTGTTGTCCTATTTGTGGGTGGGCTAACCCCTCAGTTGGCTGACTGTGAGGCTCAATCCGGACCATGTCGTGCAAACTGTCATACAGATGCTGACAGATCAAAACAAGACAAAACTGAAAACAACACACACAAAACCAAGACTACCAACAAAAAAAAGAATAAAAAATAAAAACAATTTAAAAAGAATGCTAAAAGACAAGAGACCAAGAGAATTAAAGAAAAAAAAGAGAAATAAAAAAGAGAGGATCTGAAATAAAAGAAGGAAGATTAAAGAATAAGAATAAAAATAGAAAATAAAAAATAATAAATGAAATAATTAAAAAAAGTCATAATGAATAAACTAAAATATAGAATAGGAAAAGAAAATGTAAAATAACTAAAAAAGAAAAGAAAGTGAAAACATTGAATGATAAAAGGAAAGAGAAATAAAAGATATGAAAGGAAAAAGAAAAATTAAAAACATGAAATGTAAAAGAAAAGAGTTGAAAAAAAGGAGTTTGCCTCTGCATAATTTTGTGCCTTTGGATCTGCTGTTTGTGGATCTTGCTGGATTTTGCTCTGATGTCTGATTCTGGCCACTTGATGTCCCAGGCCTCACAGGAACTTCTCTGGTGAAGCCAATGTCAGTTGCTGTCCCTGCCTTGCCCTAGGCAACCTGCCTGAAGCTCGCAGGGCAGAGCCCCAAGCAGTCCTGCAGGCAGGGCCTCCTTAGCCCAGAGCCTGGGTCTGCCTGGGGTCTCACACCTTGAATGTCCTTACCCTGAGTTACTCTCCCTTTCCCCACAAAACTGTGCTCTGCAGGGGTCCCCCAGACCTGACTGGAGTGTTTTAAACAGACTCACATTGGGGTTTGTGCCCATGGCTTGTAGGAGCGGGGAGCAGGCACTTCCTCTCCTTCCCTGGGCTGTGTTGGCTGAACTCACTGGGGAGCTTGGCTCTGATTTCCCATCACGCAGCCAAAGGGCCAGCCCATGCCCAGCTGTCTCCTGGACAGAAGCCCACCCTGGAGACACAGTCACAGTGCCTCAGCTCTGCCTGGCTCTTGGCACCCCTCACCACCACACCAAGTAGAAGGAGATAAAATAAAAAATAAAAAAAGTCAGCTTTGCTAGCACTCCAATCTTTCTGTGTGGCCTGCCACCCCTGGGTGGGGCCTCTGACCTGGCTCCAACTGAATTACTAGTAAAGGCCCAAGTCGTCCGCCTGACCCAGCAGTAGCAGGCACAGATTTCCAGCCAACAGGGTTCCCCTTTGCCTCCTCTGGTCACAGCAGAACTGGGAAGACCTAGCAGTCTACAGGTTGGGGGAGGGTCACTGCCTGTGCATGAGGTGGGCAAGCTGATCTTCTTTCCCAAGCCACAGTGTCCAGCCCCCTCAGGCTCTCTGCCCAAAGTTCTTCCAGAATCACTGCTGGGTGTAGGATCAGGTCCCTCTGCGGACCCCATGCTTTGCTGCGTGGCCCCTCCTACAAGTACAGATTGGATCGAACTTCCCAGGCTGGTGTTGGAACCATGAAATCTCTTTACCTGGGATGGTGTGGGCTGAGTCTCTGAATCCCCACCAATTCCCACTGCCCCATGCTACACCGACTCCCCTTCCCTTCTCTCTTGCTCTGGATTGGGGATCCCTGCATGGGGCTGCGACCCTATACTCCCTGCTGGAAAATCCCTCCAGCTTCCCAGCCTTACAAGTTGCCTCTCTCTCCATGTATCCTCCTGTTCTTCCTCCGTGTTCCCTGATCTCAGTATTTCACATCAGCTATACTTTAACTGGTTTTTCAAGCCAATTGCTCTGCAATTTAGCTGCAAGTCCAGTCTCGTGTTGGCAGCATGCCCACAGAGCTTCCAACTACTCTGTAGCCATCTTGGAATCTACCCACAAATATGTTTAATTTGTTTCTTTAGTCCTAAATGAACTCATTCTGTGTCTGGTGTCTTTCAACATTGCACTTGCAAGGTTTCATTCATTCTGTTGTGTAGAGTGACAGAGGGTGTATTTTTATTGCTGCATAGTATTCCACTGTGTGTGTTCATAGATACCACAATACTAGTACATATATACCTATTCTATTCATAGATATTTAAGTGTTTTCCAGGCTGGGACTATTCCAAAGGTGCTGCTCTTAATATTTGATATTGGCCTTTCTGTGAGCACATATGTGCAGTTCTTTTGGGTCACAGAGAACGCATAAGGTCAGCCTTAGCAGACACTGCCGAACAGTTTTCCAAAGTGGTTGTGCCACTAAACATCCTCATAAGCAGTGTAAGACGGGTTTTCTTTCTCCACATGCTTGCTGACACTTGGTGTTTTCTGCCTCTGTAATTCTAGCAATTCTAGTGGATGTACATGCTTTTAATTTGCAATTTGCATTTGGTTTTAATTTACATTTTCATGATGAGCAATTGAGTTGAAACAACTTTTTATATGTTTTTTTGGCTATCTGGGTATCCTGTTTTGTGGGCACTTATTCAAATATTTTGCTTTTTTTATTTGGGTGGCTATCTTTTCTTTGTATTAGTTTGTAGAGAGTGGTCAACCATTTATAGTTTCCATTTTATTGGTGGGAATTTTGTTTAGTTTTACTATTCATTTAAAAATATACAATCCACTCAACATCTCCCAACAATCATGTCGTTTCATTAATTATCCATTCCTGGAATGCAACATTTATTTAGCACCCATTCTTTACAAGAACAATGCTAGCTATTATGTCTATAATGGTCAATAAAACATACATGGTCCCCGCTCATATGACACCATTTAATGAGAGAGACAGACAATAAACAAATATATGTGTAATTAAAAGTTGTGGCCAATTACCAAAGTACCATGAAGTATTCAAATAGGGTAGAGGAATAGAACAAGAGGGCTTTTTTTTTTTTTTTTTTCAGTTCCAAAAACATCTTTGTCATTTAATCTGAGACCAGGAGGCTAATAAAAATGCAGCGCAAAAAATAAAGGGAAGAGTGTTCCTGGCAGATAGAACAGGCTGTGCCTGTTACCTAAGGTGGGACAACACTTTGCATGTTCTCAGATTTGAAAGACATCAGTGTATCTAGAGCAGGGGCCAGTACAACTTCTTCTGCAGAGGGTAAAATGGGAAGTATTTCAGGCTTTGCAATCCAGATGGTCTTTGTTGCAAATACTCAACTCTGCTGTTGTAGCTTGAAAGCAGTCATAGACAATATGTAAACAAATGAGCATGGTTGTGTTCCAATACCACTTTGCTTACAAGAACAGGCAGGCAGTGGGCCAAATTTGACCCATGGGCTGTAGTTTGCCAATCTCTAGCCTAGATTATGGAGAAAAATGTCAGCTCCTTACCTGGACTGCCTCAGTCAGTTCCTTGCTAGCCTTCCCACTTTGTTCCTGCAATCCATTCCCTGTGCAGTATTCACAGCAAATGTTTAAAATTAGATTGTGATGCTCTCCTTTGATGAGAACTCTCTGGAAGTTTCCTGCTGAAGATAGAATGAAATTTAAATCTGAGATGGGCTGGGGTTAGATGGAGCAGGAATTGGTAATTTGTTGACTCGTAGCCTTCATTTTGAAGTTCAGCCCTGAACTTTATCGTATATCTCTGTGTGTGGGATCTGGTGATGAATGGGGCAGGAAAGGACTGTGTGTGTGTGTGTGTGTGTGTGTGTGTGTGTGTGTGTGATGTAACCTATGTTCTCTACTGCTCCTCAGGGAATAGCCACCTCTCCCTCTTCTGAACACCCACATAGACCTTACTTTGTACACTTATCATTGTCTACCTGCTATTGTGCATGAACACGAGGAGCCCTCTGATTGTTGGCTTTGTTGGTCTGACCTTGGATCTATGACCCAGTTGTAGAAGTATGCTCCTTACTGAGTGGATGTGTGAATGGGTGGTTATTACTTGTACTCTGTCCCTTTCACGCATGGGGAGCAATAGGTGAATAAGAGAATGAAGGGAATGGGTTTGGGAGGAGAAAGAAGTACCAAAGATGACCCTGAAGTTTTAAGCCTGAGTGACTAGGGACAGATGCACCATAATCAGATTTTGAGAAATCAGGAGAAATTTCTGACTTGTCGGGTTTCAGACTTGATGGATCTCTGGTGGGAGACATCAGCAGTGCCCAGAGCACAAAAAAATGAGTTGTGTGGCATGGGAGAGAGGTCTGGGGTGGGTCTAGAAGTCAGGAATAATCTATCTGAGTAAGAGAATTGGAGCTAGAATAGATTCCCTCTGAGACATAGATAGAAGGACAAAACGTATGTTAAAAGGTAAAATAGGAAAGAGAAAAGTTTCTCATGAATAGCAAAACTGAATAACTAAGATTTTTTAGTTTTATGAATAGTAAAGTTATTCAATAGGAAGGAAAAGTTGAATAGGCTCTCAAAGTCAATGCTATGGTTATTCATTGACTTTCCTATGAAGTTACATTAAAATTCACAAAGTAGAGGGGTAAGTCATTAATCTAGATTCTTAACAAGATAGTCATTTTTTAATTAAAAAATTAACCATCTCCTTCTTCTTTCTACACTATGATGTGAAAGAGCACAGAATAATGTTTCTTAAAAACCTAGATCTGAAGTCAGATTGGGTTTGGGTTCTAATGCTAACCCTGCTATTCAGCAGCTATTTGACCACGGAAACTATCTTAATTGCCCTAAGACTCAGTTTCCACATCCTTAAAATGGGATGATAATAGTACTTTCCCCAGAACATGGTTGCAAAGACTAAATGAGACGATACATGTAAAGCCTCTGACCCCAGAAGGACACAAAAAAATAGATGTTAGTGATGTAAGTTAAAAAGCATTTGCATCACTGTGCAGTGGGTGCCGCCTGGAAGTCCTTGATTCAGATGGACCATACAGCACCCGGCATGGTTTATGTGCGAGCTGGCAGACAGTGGCTCCTGGCTCTGCTCTCTCAGCTGGGTAACCTGCCTCTGTTTCCTCCCCTGTAAATGGGGGGCGGCGGGGAGAAGAGACAGAGATAGTACTATTTTCCCAATAATTAAAGAGATAATACACTGCAAGTTCTTAAAATAGTTCCAGTCACATAAAAACTTCTTAATAAACACTGGTAATTTTATCATTATTACTATTATTAAATATGTAGTCATTTTAAAGCAAAACCCAATGGAAATATATTTAGTTGCTATTTGCGGTTATCTTGGGATTTTTGTATCAAAATCTATAATAATAAAAGCGTAATATTCTAATTAGACTGGACAGCTGAACGACCTTCTGGACGTTCTTCCGGATGAAGCCACCACATCAGGGGCCAAGGCAGAGGTGGTTGGGAGCAATCAGGCAGGCAAGCGAGAAGTTAGGGGAGATCAGGCAGGCATGCATAGTGGTTAAGGGTGATGAGGCAGGCATGCAGAGTGGTTAGGGGCAATCAGCCAGGCAGGCAGATGAGCAGTTAGGAGCCAGCAAGAACCAGATTGCGAGAGGGGTGTCTGACTGCCAGTTTAGGCCCAATCCCGCAGGGGTTCCTGTGGGATTGGGCCTAAACTGTCAGTTGGACATCTCCCGAGGGGTCCCAGATTGTGAGAGGGTGCAGGCCGGGCTGAGGGACCGCCCCCTCCCCTCCATGCATGAATTTCGTGCACCAGGCCTCTAGTGATTATCATAAAATTTAACATCCCAAACCGAATAAATTATTTCTGACATCTGTTCTTAAAAGTTCATAAAGCTGCCCAAATCAATGTAGCCAGGTTAATAGGAAATTGTAGCAGGCCATTTGCCCTATGAAGGTGCTCCCCAGTCTATGCCTCAGTTTTCATCTCCTCCAGCGGTGAATCTCGGCCTCTCATTCTCTTCTGCCCCTGTCCATCTCACACCACTCCTAGGGCAGAGAACTGCCTTGCAGTCTGTGAAGAGATGTGGACAATAGCCCCAGGGAGTTTGTTCAGACTAGAGCAAAAGATTCCCTGTGAGGCAGCAGGTTGCTGGGGGGCATCCCAGGAGCAAGGCAGTACTCAAAAGCCCAGAGAAAACACTGAGTATCAAGGGCACCACAGAAAAAGCCTGCAGCTTGGAGAGCATTATTGGGAAATATTTGCCCTGTAGTGGGAAGCTATAAAGAGGATCTTGACAGAGTGGTAGATAGAATTTGCAGAGGAGCTGCCTGCAAAGATGTCAGGAGAGAGGGATTCCCATATCCTGCCCTGGAGTGAACTACACACCCAATTCAGTCATGGACCATGGAGCCCCTGCAACTGCACAGCAGCGTCCAGGCTTCCAAGATGCCTTCCTGCATCTCTGCTGCAACAGGGAAGATCACACACAGCCCAGCTCAGGTTTTCTCTGCTGCTTCCCTGCCATGGATCTCTTGTGTGCCTCAGTTTCTCATATTGAGAGTGGGAGACATAAGAAGATCCACCTCATAGGATGAGTGGTGTACTACAAATATGATGAACAGTGCTGAGAGCCTGGCACTGTTTGCTCTCAGCTTTGTTGCTATCATTGCATCATCATTAGGAGGGCATGTTTTCAGGTCAAGCTTTAGTTCCAGAAGAGGCATGTGGCAGGGGGAGCCTGAGGGAGACAGCAGTGTATTGGTTTAGAGCAGGGCCTTGAAGTCAGGCAGTTCTGTGCCTCAATCCCACTTCTCACACTTAAGGGGGCCAGGATGATCTCTGAGGAGTTATTTATTGCTGGAGGCCACAATTTTCCCACCTGAAAAATAGGAATGCTAATCATACCTGCCTCACACGATTGAGGGGATTAAATGACAGGAAGCATGAAAAGCACTTAACGCAGTGCTTACTATATCACGCAATCCATCAATAACAGTCATTATTAAAATTGAGACCCAAAACTTCATTCCCAGGTGTCACTTGAGCTCCAAATGGGGAGGCAGAGGCATGAAGCTAAGCAGGGTTCCTGGGGCCTGCAGGGCCAGCTTCCCCAGGCAAGATGTAGAGAAGGCTGCCCCATGTTGCAGGCCCTCTCCAGCATAAAGATCATCCCCACTCTGGGATGTTGAAAGATTATCTGCTAAAATGAGTGCAACCGCAATGGCTAATCCTGAGGGCTGTGGCTGCACATTCTTGCTGGGCCAAGGGAGGGCCAAGGGGAGAGCTGGGGTCCCAGACTGCTTTCATTCACCTAGGAAGCTATGGTCATTATTTAAGGGGGTCATGGCCTCTATCTTTGGGATAACTGCACCCACATTCTCTCGTGACTAACACAGAACACTTTGCCCTCATTGCTGGAAATACAAAATAGATTCATAGGGGAATTAATAAACAAGCCAAAGAAAATTCTCGTCTGCCTTTTAATTATAGAAAAGCGATTGCTATGCTAATCATAATCAGCATCAAGGTCAAAAGTTCCCACCACTCCAGAATGAACATTTAGGATATAAATTAACCAGAATACCAGTGCTATTTCTGAACTCCCAGCTCGCATGGGTTCGAAAGAGAGAGCTATATCTTTTAAGTATCTTTCAAGATGAGCCATATAATGCTAATTCATTGATTAAATAAATGTCACTCCACACCCCAGCTAATGCCCCGGACAGAGGGGAATCTTGGGAGGTCCCTGCGTCAGGGTGAGTACTCAGATGCTACAGGGAATAGTGGTAATTTGTTGCTTTGTTCATTTCTGGCAGGTGTCTCAACAGGAAGTATTGATTTCATAGATTCCATATTCCATAACAAAAAACTTAGGTCTCTGGTTAATGTGGGTGATGAAATAGAAATCTATTTCCAGAATTGTAATTCATTTTCATTTCCTCCTGGATATTGGTGCCTCCAATAAAAAGAAAATAACACTTTAGTGCCTGTGATTTTATGAAGTTAGACCCCTACCTCATACCGTATACAAAAATAGATTCCAATTATAAAAATAAAACAAAATAAATGCTTAAGGATATTATTGGTACAATGGAATATTATTTAGCCACAAAAGGAATGGAGTATTAATACATGCTACAACCTAGCTGAATCTTGAAAACATTATGCTCATAAAAGAAACCAGACCCCAGCGTATTGTCTGGTTCTGTACAGAGCAGGCAAATCTGTAGACACAGAAAGCAGATTAGTGTTTGCCAGGGACTGGGGTGAGGAGGTGACTGCTAATGGGTGTGGGGTCTACTTAGGATGATGACAGTGTTTTGGAACTAGGTAGACATGATGGTTGTACAATACTGTGAATGTCCTAACTGCCACCAAATTGCACATTTCAAAATGTACAGTGGTTAATTTTACGTTACAAGAATTCTACCTCAATTTTTAAAAGTTTAAGGATATTAGAAAAAACGAGTAATATTTGTATAGTCTTGGGATGGGGTGCCTTCTTAAGTAAAAGATAGACTTCAAAGCCATCAAGCAAAATAGAAGCAATTTATATGTAAATTAAAAATTTTTTTATAATAAAAGTTACCAGAGCCATTATAAAAAGACAAACAGTATATCAGAAGAAAGTGCCAGAAGACATTAGAAGGTATAATATGACAACTGATCAAAAAATTTCTTCACATCTCTAAGAAAAATGACAGGACTAGAGCAAAAATGTTAAATGATACAGACAAGCAGTTCGTAGGAAATAAAACATAAGTGGCCAATAAACATTTAAAAATATGTTTAATTAGTAGTCAGGGAGAAACAAATTAAAAAGGAAGATATATTACTTCTTGCCCATCAATTTGGCAAAAGTTAGAAAAGAAAGCTGTGTGTCTGATGATGTGGGGAAAGGGTACCGGCCAGCTCAGCTGACATCGCCGTCTCAAGACATGCTTGGAAATGATCTTCTAGGAGCCAGAGAAATTTGAATGTGCATGCGTTTCACCTACCAATTCTATACTTTTAAATCTACTCCCAGCATAAGAATATATGTGTTCTTTTTAAATTCTTTATTGTTTAAAGTATTACATATAGTATTACATATGTCTCCCTTTTCCCCCATTGACCTCTCCCTGGCCACCCCCAGGCTCCCCAGCACATGCCCTCACCCCCTAGTGTCTGTGTCCATCGGTTATGCTTATATGCATGCACACAAGTCCTTTGGTTGATCTCTTACCTCCCATCCCCAACCCTCCCCTGCCTTCCCTCTGAAGTTTGATGGTCTGTTCAATGCTTCTCTGTCTCTGGATCTATTTTTGTTCATCAATTTATATTGTTCATTATATCCCACAAATGGATGAGATCATGTGATATTTATCTTTCTCTTTCTTTGTAATAATTTGTACTGTAGCATTGTTGATGATAATACAACAACAAGCAAGAAGCTGAATGTGCATCTGTTGGTGAACAGTTCAATAAATCATTATATCTATGCCTTGGAATATTAAACAGGTGTTACAAAGAATGAGTTAGAGACATACTTATTGTTGATGTCCATGTTATATTGTTAACAAAAGGGGGAAAAGCAAGGTGCAGAGTCTTGACTGTTGCTATCAGTGTGTTATGAAGTCAGCAGAGAAAATGAATTGAGCTGTCATTGCCAGTCAAGTAGGATTGGGGACACATATTGTTCATAGGCCAGGCCGTGTGGACATGATTGCACCTGCTTACATGGGCATGGAGGGAAGAAGGAGAGAAAAACATATCCAGTGGCAAGAGGCACAGGAAAAGAATTTTCATTTTTTTTGTATATACTTCTATACTCTGAATTCATTTATTGAGTACCTCTGATTTTTGTAATTTAAGAGAAAAAGGATTACTCCAAATAATGGATATGTAAAAAATAATTCTGATTTGTACATTTCACCATTATCACTTACAAGCTGCAGATACTTTTAATGGTTAGTATTTACCCCGTGAGTTTCTTTAAAAACACATCAACATTGACAAGATTACATTGTCCCTGGAATTTCTTTCCTGGCCATCAGAGAGAAAGGCCCTGATGAAGAAATCATGACGCTCAGGAACTTTCAGATTTAGCTCAGCGATCAGCCCACCCGACACTCGATCCACATGCTTAAAGCCCTACTTTCAACTCCAGCACCTACTGAGATGCTTTGGATCCTGGGCACTCCTCTCTGTCCATATCCTCATCTGCAGAAGAGGGTCACGGGCCACTCACTGGTACAGGCAGAGGAATCACATTAGACCATGTCTGCCAAAGGCCTAGCGGGGAGCTTGACACATTAAAGGCACCAGTAAATGGTGGCTGCTCTGGTTAGTCTGGAGCCACAGGTAGAAAATGGCTTTTACCTGTCCTAACACACAGCACAGGACTAATGCTTTTCGTTCAGTAACTCACCTGTTCATTCATCCATCCATTTAATAAATACCCAAAGGCCTTACCATGGCTGCAGGGCCCTACACAATCAGACCACACCCCCAATCTTCCTGCTGACTCTCTCACCTTATCTCTCATCCTCCCTCCCTCCTTATCTATTCACTTCAGCCACACTACCCCCCTTGCTGCTTCTTAACCTTATTGAACCTGCTTCTGCCTGAGGGCCTTGGCTCTTACTGTTGGTTCTTCCTGGAATATGCACTCACCAGTCACTCACTTTCATCTGCTCGCATGTCACCCAAAAAGAGGGGCTGTCCTGGGCCATAACACCACTGCCCATCATTCTCAGTCCTCCTTGCTCTACTTGATTTTTTTTCAAAGCGCCAACATCAGCCTACTTATTGTCTGTCTCTCCCAATTAGAATGTAAGCCTCATACTAAAAAGGTACTCCTGTTTTCTCTTTTGTGTGCCCAAAACTTAAAGAAGAACCTGGCACATAGTAGGCACTCAATAAATAACTGTTGGATGAATATGTTAAGCAAAGTATGTGAGTACTTCCTGTGAGCCAGGTGTGCTCCTACAGAGGCAAACACAGCAGCAGCAAGGCCCTCTCCGTTGTAACCATCCCATTCTGACATGGCGGGTTTAACAAGTCAGCTAGCAGACTGTCATAGTAAATGTTGTTTATGTACAAGCAGCTTTATGCTGGGGATAATAAAACAGCCCCACGACACCGAAATCCTCAACTTGAGTGACTGGTTAACTGCTAGACCATAAATATTCGTTGGTGAGAAGTATTCTCACTCCAGTGTGTGGTGGTACGCTGTCACTTCTCTGGATTCCATCTGACATGTTGGCATATTATAAGCTAATAAGCAATCCTAAATGTACTGGGGCCTAGCAACGTAGGCCTGAGACAGAGGAGGAGGACCCTAGAAAATGGAGCATGCAGGGATGTGGCCACAGCAAGTTCCCAGGCTGTGTTCTCTGTGAGCATCTGTGACCGCGACAACATTCCACACTGTTTTTTGTACCCTGTGCACTGAGCATGCTGCAGGGTAACAGGCACTCGCGAGGACTGTCCTCAGGGACTGAAAAGTGACTCTCGCTCTCTCCTGCTCACCTTGTGACCATCCCTTTATAGTGAGACCACGAGCAGCTGCGGGGACTCTGTGTACTTGGCACTTTCACACTCTCAGCAGGTCAGAGTCACAGCAATCAGACCTGGCCTGGAATCCAGGCTCTGCTATTTCCTAGCCACATGACCCTGAGTGAGTCAGTTGACCTTTCTGAACCTCAGTTTCTACAACTCTGAATTGGATTAAAATGATTCTGATCACATTAGTAAGGATTTAACATCCTAAGGCACAAAAAGTAATTTGGCAAAGTGCTGGCATATTACATGGGCCAATTTTCATAACTGGTTGCTCCCATGAGCCTTAAGATGGCATTTAAGAATCTCCTCCCATATCCTAAATAGATGGTTGTTTATATGCCACATATGACAACCATGATACAAACATGAAAGATATGGGGATGTTTCTCTGACTTCCTAACACAAGAAAAGTATTGTTGAAAGAGTCTCATGGAGCACAGAAAACTGTGGATCAATATGATTTGTGATGGTCCCATTCCCTTCTATACCAATCAATTTAATTATAGTTTGAACCAGGTCAACATTGTGACTCACAGTAATGGAAAGGGCATGCTACAGCAGGAGACACAGCTCAGAGGTTGGAGGATGTGGGCTCTGTATGACCACTACCTGGCCTTGGGTCTCCTCCCCGCTGAGCCTGGGTTTCCCAATTGCACATTAAAGGTGCCATCCAAACATTTCACTTTTAAACAGACTTAGATACCACTCACCCGGACCCCTTTAGCATACAGAGATCCACTATCTAAACTCCTTGTAACAGCCAGACTTATAACATTCATTCTAATCACCGAGGATTCATATTAAAGCAGAATTATCATCACCTCTGGAGAACTGACATTTACCTTAAAGGTGGAATCATCTGAAAACTCTCATATCTGCATCTAGACTGATTTTATTCCTGCTGTTACTCGGGCTTGGTGGTCCTCACACTGTCGTCTGTATAAGATTTGCTATTTACTGTTGATGACATACCAATGCATGTTCTACTTCATTTTCAGTAGTATTTTTGGCATGTACAATTCTTCTCTGACTTTAGAGCATAACCTCCCAGGAGCATGAGACCCCATAAAAAAGAAAAACATAGGACCTGATTATTTCTGTTGTTTCTTCCCTGCCCAGAAAATAAAGGTGGTGGTACTGGCTATTTTAGAGTAAGACACTGAAAATCAAATCAGGACACCTTCCTGAAAGGGCCCGGGAGCTTGCTGCTGGAATGGCCTGGAGGCAGATTTTAACAGATATTTTTGAAGCATGTGAGCTGTACCCAGATCTGTGGGGCAGGGGTTGGGGGGTGGGGAGGGGGACCTGCATAGAACTCTGAAGCAGGGGGAGAGGTGGGAGGCAGGGCTGTCAGCTGGAGAGCAGACCTGCAAGGTTGGGGAGGTGGGAACACTGCCCTGAAGATCCTTCAGAGGTGGTCAAGTGGAAGAGGGGTGATATGTTTTTGTCCCAGCCCAGAGGGTAGGGATTTGTTTTGGTGGGTGGATGTGTGGGGGGTGTAGGAGAGCCTTCAAGAATCTAGTTCAAAACCTGGGTGTGTGACTCCTGGGCATCTTAGGGAAGTGTCTCCTATGGTAACTGTCCTGTCCTGCCTCAAAGAACCCCCATGTTCACTCACAGGCCTGGCCACATGCCAGAGAGGCCTCAGCCGGGGGCTCTGCAGGTCACTGCACCTTAGAGAGGGGATCACGGGCACTTTGTGTGGGAGCAGCAAAGGCAGGCAAGCTGTGAGGCCTGGAGCCCAGGGCACCACTGACAGGGTCAGTCCCAGGGGCCTCAGCAGTCTTGGCAGGCCTTCTGACATGGTTCACAGGCGGCCTCTGCTGCTTCCTGGCCCTGTGGCGTTGAGATGTGAGTGACAGCACGCATCTGTGTGGGCGAGGGAGCTCCTCCACATTTTGAAGGGCGCTTGAAGCAGAGATGCCATTCAGGACGAGGGTGCGGCTTCTCTGAGACTGAGCTTGGTTCAAAGACCAGCGGAATCCAATGTTTATATACATTTCTGCAAACGGAAGTGCAGAGATTGCTGTGTGCTTTCTGAAAAGGTGACAGAAATGCCAAGTGTCAAAGGGCTGTGGCATAGCAAACACTGAGCTCTGGGATCCAGCAAGCCCCCACCTTCCCTGGACAGTGTTATAGCAGCCACAGGTCACATGAGGGGACAGCTGTCCCTGCTCCTAACCTAATGTGTGTGTGTGTGTGTGTGTGTGTAGAGGTGGGGTGTCTCCATGCGCTGGTATAAAACCTAAAAGAAACCATGGATTTAAAGCCTTTAGCACAGTCTCTGAAATAAGTGTCTAATTAATGGAAGTTGTTGCTCTTGTTTTATCTGGAGGGGTTTGCAGGGGGGGGCAAGTAAGTTGCAGGAGGATGAAGCAACCAGGTTAAGGGTCTGATTCCTCCCTCATTATCTAAATCCTTGGGGACAGGGAAAGCCGGTCCTCTGGTGTCCACTCTGTCGTCAGTGAGCCTCAAGGTCAAGATTCCCTCTCTTCCCTCAGATGTGGCTTCTCTCAGCCTTGAAAAATGTTTCAAAGAGTTTGGGAGCGAGGTGAGCAGACTTCCCCCCTCACCTCATGTATCAATAGAAAGCACACCCTTCACCCCAGGATTGCCTCCACCTGCTGTGTTCTATCACTTTTCAGTGTTTTCCAGAAACAGAGATCTCTTCCCCTCCTCCTGTGACCTCAGAGCGTCCTCTCACAGCCCAGTGCCTGTATGCTTGACACCAAGTGATGTCACCTCTCGCCATTATCTTTTAGTTCTGCTGAAAACAGACACAAACCAGATCCACGGCCTGGGAGCTTCTTGCTGGCCCATCAGGATGTCCTCTCTTCTCGACTGAACTGATGACATGAAAGGTCTTGCCCTTGACCATTTTCTGGTCCAGTCTCTGACGGCAGCGCCTTGTTCCCAGGCTACCCCCCACAATGGGAGAGGAAAAGGATTTTCTCCAGCATTAAGGTCACAGCAGAGTGTGGGCTGACACAGAGTACACACAGACTCAGACATGTCCATCCCCAGGTGACAGCTACCAGGCTCATCAAACCACAGGAAATCTCTTTCTCTGTATATTTTCTGTATCAGTTAAGTGTTTGAATTTGGTTGTAAGCAACAGAGCCCAAGGCTGGCTGACCTATGCAGAAGAGAAGCACTGACTGGAAGGAAGTCTCAGTGCACAGAATCCAGGAGAAGGAAAAGCAGCCAGGCCTCAGCATGGACCGACAGACAGGCAGGAGGCTGAGTGAGCAGAAGAGCCACCACTGGGGCATAACTGTCCCACACGGCATGTGGCCCAGTGCACATGGCTGATCGACCCAGCGTGGTCCTGGGCCCAGTGAGAAGAGGAATAATTCCCCAAGGAAATCTAAGTGCTGTCACCAAAGAGGCGGTGAAGGGGCTGATTGGAAAAGACAATGGTGCCCACTGACAGGGCAGTAGCCAGCCCTCCCCCTGAGAGTCTCTGAAGCTGCCCGCCTACCCTCCAGACAGGGTCAAGCAGGAGGAGGAGCCCTTTGCAGTGTGGCCATTTGCTACAGAAGGCAGGTGTTCGTGGGCCTGCCCTGCCCATTCTGAACAGCCTGTCAAGAGTTATGTTCAAAGGGAGGATCAAATCAATTCCTGCACATTCCACTCCCACAAGCCCAGCAAGACTCTAATCTTGCTGCTCTTAATTTCTCTCTGACCTCAATCTCTTTTGTTGCTGAGGAAAACCCTCCTTATGACATGCGATCTGTAGGGCAGGGTGGGCTGAGGAGAAAGAACCCCCTGTTTAAAGCCAGCAGGCCTGCCCTCTCCGGAGCCTCAGTTTTCTGGTCTGTGAAATGGGAATGGGCACTACCTCACAGGAGGGAGGACAGAATGAGTTCTGAAAAGTACTTTACAAACTGTAGTGTATGATGTGTCTGTGAAGAGAAAACCTGATCCATAGACAAGAACAACAGTGAGCCTGGATGTGTTTCATCAAATGGCAGGCCACCTGGCAAACATGGGAGGGACAAAGCAGAACCAGGGTGTCCTGTGCACGTGAAAATCAAATCTCAAGAATTCCTGAGAGATTCTAGCAAATACTGAAAAACAGGAGCATTGGGAAGAACAAAAGAAGAAATTAAATTGAGTAAGAGCTATGGAGATCAGGTGTCTTTCTTTCATTCATTCATTTATTCATCCATTACTTGACAGACTTCATACAGAATACTGGAGATATAGAGATAAATAAAACAATCTCCCCTTCAGACATCCAAATGATCCAGGAGGAAGTTGGGAGGCGTGCCCCTACGATTATTTTTAGGGTTTGCTAAAATAGAGGCACTCACCTTGATGTCATTTTTTAAGAAGCTTAGGAGAAAAAGAGGGAATGCCTAATGTCTGTGGAACCCAGAAGCAGAGCCTGAGCCCCACCCCAGGAGCAAATCTCTAATTTACTGTGAATTACCAAATTCCCACAGATCAGAGTGAAGACATTCTAGCTGTAGAAGCAGAAGAACAATTTAAATAATGAATTCCCCATTTTCTTCTCTTCTTTGAAACTAAGCAAAAGTGCCCTAACCTGTGGAATCAACTGTAATTTTAATGCCTACCTGCAACATATAGTTCCAGTAGGGTGGCTGATGTATAATACATGAGCTGTTGGATCTCTCTAATTAAACCAGTATTTTCCTGGTTAGGACTTAATTTTATTTTGATCTACCTGAAGAAAGCAATTGAGAGCCCAAGCTATTCTTCTGCAGGTCCCATCATGTTTAGCAGAGAACTCAAATAAGAGAGATGATTTTAATTTCCACAATGAGAGAGTAACACTTGGGCTCATTATATACTTATCAGAAGCAGTTAACAATTGGCAATCATAGTAATTGTTCCACCACTTTCTGAGAATGAATCCAATTGCTTCTCTAATACCTTTGATCATACCATTCTCTACGAATGAGATGATTGATTATTCTATTATTTGACCAACTAAAAGCATGACAGGCGATGACATATATGCACTTTTATAGTCTCTGGCTTAATGAAAGTGTAATTAAACCAAGACGAATTTTCACAAATGAGTGCCTCAGGATTCATGTCAAAAACTTTTTTTAAAGTGCGTGCACGTGTGTGTGCGCGCGCGTGCGTGCGCGAGTGTTTATCCGAAGAGCTTTGGGCCAGGTACGGAATCCCTTGGCAGTATTAAACCACACAGTAAATTAGAATGAGCTGTCCTCTGCAGCTGGGGTTGAGTGTTATGAGCATTTTGACAGTAGAATTGAGCCCCTAGGATGTGCATGTGATGACAGGACTCTAACAGGAAGATGCTGGGGATTTCAGCATTTCAAGTAGAATATTTAATTACCCTGGGCTGTCTTCCTCTCCTAATCTCCCTTTCCCCTCCTGCCCCAATAGGGGAATATTATGACAAAGTGAAGAATATTCCAGAAAAGGGGACAAAAAAGAAAAGACCTTTTAAAAAGCAATACATTAGCACAAAAATGTTTCAAACACAGTCATATCCATTCTCTATTTTTATTTAAAATCAGTTGTATTTGATTACCATTTCATCACTGATAATCACTTTAGTTTCTTCCATCTGTTAGAGCTAAAAGCCCACTTTAAAATTTAAGTAAATGCAAAATTCCATCAACTTGCAGAGAATGTGGTCTTATTTAGTGTTGATGAACAATTTTTTTAATTTTAATATGTTCTTAATTGATTTTTAGAGAGAGAAAAGGAGAGGGGGAGAGAGAAGTATTGATGATGAGAGAGAATCATTGGTTGGCTACTTCCTGCATGCCCCTACTGGGGATTGAGCCTACAATGCCAGCATGTGCTCTGGCCAGGAAAAAATCGAACCAGGGACCTCGTGATTCATCGGTCGACATTCAACTACTGAGCACACCAGCTGAGCACAGAATTTGTTTCTAAGCAACATCATGGATGTTCTCATTTGCTGGTTTAGTACCCTTAAGAGGGCAGTGGAAGCCCAGGGATGTTACCATAAAGCAAATTCAACATGGCAGCATGCACCATGTTTTTCATTGATGCTTAAAGTCTCAAAATAATATCCTTTAAATTTCAGCAAAAACAGTTCTCAGGAGAACTTGGCTGCATGTGTATAAAGACAGTTGACCTTTCTGGGATGTTCACTCTCATATTTGAGCAACCAACACATAACACAAAAACACCCACTGCCATACCCTGTGAATTCCCCTCCAGAGAGTCCCCAGATCATAGAGGAAGGCTGTGGTGCTGGGGGTTAGTGGTGAGAAAGCTCACAGGCCTCATGGGCTCACCAACTGAAAACCATGACTACCCTGGCTGGTGTCCTCAGTAGTTAGAGCGTTCAGCTGTGACAACATCACTAATTATCAGAGAGATGCAAATGAAAACAATGATGTACCACCTGCCAGAATGGCTACCATCCATAAATCAACAAGTGCAAGCAATGATGTGGAAAAAAAGAATCCTAGCACACTGCTGGTGGGAATGCAGACTGGTGCAGCCACTATGGAAAACAGTGTGGAGTTCCCTCAAAAAATTAAAAATGTAACTGAAATTTGACCCAGTGATCCCACTTCTAAGAATATCTTCTAAGAAGCCAAAAAACACCAATCAGAAAGAATATATGCACCCCTGTGTTCATAGCAGCATTATTTACAGTAGCTAAGATCTATGAACAGCCCAAGTGTCCATCAGTAGATGAATGGATTAAAAATCTGTGGTACATATACACAATGGAATACTATGCAGCTGTAAAAAAAGAAGGATCTCCTGCCCTTTGAGACAGCATGGAAGGACCTGCAGAGTATTATGCTAAGTGAAATAAACCAGTCAGAGAAAGACAAGTATCACATGATCTCACTTATATGGGGAATCTAATGAACAAAATGAACTGATGAACAAAATAGATCCAGAGATATTGATGCATGCAACAGACTGATGTATTTCAGAAGGAAGGGGGTGGGTGGGAAAAGCTTAACCAAAGAACTTACATAGCCCATGGACACAGACAATAGTGTGAGGAAGGCCTGGGGAGGGCATGGAGCAGGATGGAGAGGATCAATGGGGGAGGGGGGGGGGAAACAGGATTGCTGTAATACTTTGAACAATAAAGAGAAATTGAAAAACAAAAATAAATGGCTATTCCCTCCAATCCCACGTGTGCAAGTGACAGCAGGTCTTCTCTGTGTCTTGACAAGGGTAGGAAGATGATGGTTGTTGGAAGTCATGTTAATCAAATTTTATCATTAGCATTTTAACATTTCAGTTGTGTAAGGAAGTTATTCACTCCCACTTTATCAGCCATGTGGCCAGCCCTTCCCACAGATGGAGTGAACGATGTCTGGCTTGGAAAATAAAAGCTGGCTCCTGGGATGTTTCTGGAAGCATGAAGTGCATGGACCTTGTGCATGGACCTTGCGAGGTACCCTCACCCTGACGTTCCTGTGGCAGATTTAGTCTTGCTCAGAGGTTTCTCAGCTACTGTTGGCTTTTCTGGATAACTTAATAGAGATGAAGCCACTTTGCATTCTTATTTGTCCAGAGTCCTGTCTAAAGTCTTAGATTCAGATTAAAATGTCAAAGGCTCTTCCTGTTTTTGAAGTTGCCTAACAGGCTATAGCCTGGCCCCGAAACCCCCATCAAGAAATGTAAGGGAGGTTTAAACATCAATCTGTATTCTCATGATGGATGGTTCCGTAAGAGACATGATGAGGCTGAGACCAAGCTTTGCCATTTCTAACTTGGTGACTGGCTCTCAGATGCCTCCTGCATAAGATGACTCAGTGAGATGCCAGAGGAACATGAGGCAACTGTTCATATTGTTAGAGGAGAAAGAATGACCGATGTGCTGGGAGCCAGGAGCCCTAGACTCCACTTTGGCTGCAGAGAACTCGCTTCAGGTCTTGGGAGGCAGCTTCATCTCTCTGGACATTGTTTTCAAAACAAGAAGCTGGGACCAGGTGACCCTGCTCATCCTCTGGCTCTGCTACTGCTCTTTATCCACCCTGCTTAGAAGGTCCAGTCGCCAGGTCCTTGGCGTTTCACAGCAGGGTGGGCGGTGGGTGGTGCGGCACAGTCACATCCAAGTGCAAGTTCTGCCTCACTGCTGTAGCGCAGAGGCAGTGGGTAGATGCTTAGCAGCTCCTTGCCCCACTTCTTCATCTAGGGAATGGAGATCACAACAGTGTCCTCTGATGAGGCTGATGTGAAGGTGAAAATGAAATTAATAAAAGCAAAGCACTTTATTAATATTAGCACAGTGCTTGGCACATAGTGAATGACTGTATTAGTTTCCCAGGGTGGCCATAACAAATCACCTCAAACTTCAAAGTTTAAAACAATACACATTTCTTATCTCACAGCTCTGTAGCTTGGAAGTATGACATGGGTCTCATGGGTCTAGATCAAGACACCAGCAGGACTGTCTTCCCTTTTGGAACCTGTCATGGGTTGAATCATGTTACCAAAATTCATATACTGAAGTCCTAATGTCCAGTACCTCGGAATGTAATTTCATATGCAGCAAGGTCTTAAAAGGCATGATTGAGTTAAAACAAGGCAGTTTGGGTAGATCCTAATCCAGTCTGAATGGTGTCCTTATAAGCAGAAGAAATCTCGACACACAGAGACCCTAGGAATGCATGTGCAAATAGGGATAGCCATGAGAGGACACAGCAAAGGTGCCTTTTGCAAGGCAAGGAGAGAGGTCTCGGTACCTGCGACACCTTGCTGCTGGCCTTCCAGCCTCTAGAACGGAGCCCCTTGGTTGCGGGATTTTGTGATGGCAACCTTAGCAAACCGATAACAGCATCTCCAGGGGAGAATTTGCTTCCTTGCTCTTTCCGCCTCTACAGTCAGCTTGCATTCCTTGGCTTGTGGCCCTCTCTCCCCATCTTCAAGGCCAGCAATAGTGGATCAAGTGCATCTAACCCCTCTCCTGTCTCCCTCTTTCACTTTTAATGACCTTTGTGCCCACCTGTCCCTATCTTAAACTCTGCTGATTAACAACCTCAGTGTGATTTGCAAACTTAATTCTTCCTTGCCATGTAACATGACATATCTACAGGCCTCGGGATTAGCATGTGGATATCTTTGGGGGAGCCATTATTCTACCTATTTTACCTACTACAGTGTTCAGTGAATTTTAGCATTTGTGTTGACTAGAACTTTGCACCAGCTTAGCTCTCTTTACTGACTCCAGCACTGGAATGGAAATTACCAAAGAATGAAATCTCACTGAGAAGAAACTGGGGAATCATGCTCAGTCTGTAGTTTACCTTCACTTCCTCCAATGCAGCACACACTTCTGCTGACACAGGGCTCCTGGTGCACAGAATGCAATGTTCCAGGGAGTGGAGGTTCCTGATTCAGCTGATTTTCCTGGCAAATCGTTGACCTAGTATTAATGTAGGGGTTTTCTGGTCTTGGAGAGTGGAATTCAAGCCAAGATTTGTCATGCCATTTCTAACAGATCTGCTGCTTTTACTTTTAGACAGGAAGGTTTCATTGTTTATAGGGTCCAAGGTTGTGTGGTTGCCATTGCATATTTGGCCTCAATGCATTCAGAGAAACAAAAAGCTAAGAGCAGAAAAACTGATGACTGTATCTTTTCAAAGTATCTTTCAGGCACAAATGATAGAAACCCAGCTAAAAGTGCCATAAACTGAAATGGGGATTCATTATTTCAGGCAACTATAAAGTCCTGGAGGGGATCTGACTCTGAGTTTGGCTAGATCCTGGGATTGCAGGATGTCCTGAGGATTAGGAGTCTCTCTCGCCATCTCTGTGTTTTGCTTTCATCACATTGGCCTCAAACCATGGAGGGACCTCTCAGTACGCAGTACCCTGGCAACTCCAGGCTTATATTAGCCATACAGTCAGCAAGCCAAATGCAAAGAGAATGTGTCCTCTCCAAGATCCAGGCCAAAGTCCCAGGATTGAGTTTCCCTGGATCAGTCTAAGTCCCTGAACCAAACAGTCGGGCAAGGGAGATGCAGAGCAACAATTGGCCAGACTAAAGCCCAAGCCTCCCTGGAGCCCTAGGGACTAGAGGAGGCATCAGCCCCACACCAAACCCATAGATAGAGAATGGGGACAAATGGCTCTCAAGGAAAATCAAGGTGTTATTTCCAGAAAAGGGGCCAATGGATACATGAGACCAAACATGACCAAGATCCACTCTCAGGTGAGTTTTATTCCTGTAGAGAATCCCTTCCATAACACTGGGTAGATTTTTCCAGTGATTTATAGATGTTAGGGCAAATGACACGCAGGCACCAGTGGGTATGAAATAAAGAGTATCAGTCACATAGCAAACAGCCAACAGATGGCCTGAGAAGGGCTCAGGTTCTGCTCAGAGTAGAGCGAGATGAGGGGAGTAAGGGAGGACTAGGTGGCTTAAGTTTTGACAGTGCTTGGGGGCTGGAGTGAGGGTTTCCCAAGTAGGCCAGGACTTGCTCCAACGTCCCTGCCAGGGTCAAGGAAGGGGTGCCCCAACTTTCTCATGGACTTGCCCAGGTGAGGGGCATGTTGTACAGAGGCATGTTGAAAGCTATCAGCAGTCAGACCTCACAAATGGACTGAGACTCAGGATTACTCTTTCTTACACTCCTTTGGGGAGAAGTCCATAGACATCAAAGATTCAAAATCCGGCCTACACCAAATAAGCCTTGCCGCCCCCCTGCCTCTCCCACAGCATCTGTTCCTGATCGGTGCTGAACGTAAACAGTTTGGAATTTCTCCAGGTCAAGCATGTCAAACTCAAAGGCTAACATGGGCCAAATAAATGAGGCATGCGGCCCGTGGCTCACGAGTTTGATACGCTTGCTCCAGGTTGTCTTCTGTTAGCAGGTCTTATGATACACATAGGACACAGGCATGCTTTGTACATGTGGGTTTCCATCGGTAAGCAACAACAATGAATTTTTTCTCAGAGGATACTGGTGATCATGAAGATTTCAACAGCTATCATTGAGTTTGGGTGGCTCAACTCTATGCATGAGGCTAGGGTTGATTTTAAAAATTTTTATTTTTAATTACAGTTTACATTCAATATTATTAATTTCAGGTGTGCAGCATAGTGATTAGCCAGGGGTCCTCAAACTATGGCCCATGGGCCACATGCGGCCCACCGAGGACATTTATCCGGCACGCCAGGTGCCGCTGCCTATCCTGCTTAGCAGCCTACTCGTCCCGGGCCCGCAGTGCGCATAGGAATTTGTTCATAGTTTTTTTTTTAAACTGTAGTCCTGCCTTCCAACGGTCTGAGGGACAGTGAACTGGCCCCCTGTTTAAAAAGTTTGAGGACCCCTGGATTAGACAATCATATACTTTAAAAAGTGTTCCCCCAGTGATACTCCCAGTACCCATGAAACACCATACATAGTTATTACAATATTATTGACTATACTAGAGGCCCAGTGCATGAAATTTGTGCATGGGGGGGGGCGGTGTCCCTCAGCCCAGCCTGTACCCTCTCCAATCTGGGACCCCTCGAGGTATGTCTGACTGCCCATTTAGGCCGATCCCACTGGGATCTCACAATCCAGGACTGCTGGCTCCCAACTGCTCGCCTGCTTGCCTTCCTGATTGCCCCTAACCACTTCTGCCTGCCAGCCTGATTACCCCCTAAACACTCCCTGCCAGCCTGTTTGCCCCTAAACTTTGTAGCCTTAAGCAGAGGCCAAAGCAGGCCAGGGCTGCAGAAGCTTGGCTTCCTCCATCGCCACAGGCAACCCAAGTCTCCCTCCTGCTCTCTGTGGCCGCAGCCATCTTGGGTTGGGTTTATTTGCATATTCCCTCCTGATTGGCTGGTGGGCGTGGCTGGTGGGCATGGTTTGTGGGTGTAGGGGAGTGGTGGTTAATTTGCATATTACTTTTTTATTAGATAGGATTCCCTATGCTGTAATTTAATCCCCTTGACTCTTTTGTAACTACCACTTTGTACTTTAATCCCTTCACCTTTTTCATCCAGTCCCCCAAGCTCCTCACCTTTGGCAGCCATCAGTCTATTCTCTGCATCTATGAGTCTATTTTGTTTGTTCATTTAATTTTGATTTTTAGATTCTACATATAAATGCTATAAGATGGTATTTGTCTTTCTCTGTCTGACTTATTTAACTTAGCATGACACCCTCTAGGTCCATCCATGCTGTTGCAAATGGTAAGATTTTATTCTTTTTTTATGGCCAAGTAATATTTCATTGTACATATGTACCACACCTTTGTATCCACTTGTCTGTTGATGGGCACTTGGGTTACTTTCATATCTGGGATGTTCTAAATAACTGCAATGAACCCAGGGGTGCATATATTCTTTCAAATTAGTGTTTTAGGTTTTTTTTCATATATATACCCAGAAGTAGGCTTGCTAGGTCATAAGGGAATTCCATTTTTAAGTTTTTTTAGGTAACGCCATACTGTTTTCCATAGTGGCTGTACTAATCTGCATTCCCACCACAGTACTTGAGGGTTCCCTTGTCTATACTTGTCATTTGTGGATTTATTGATGATAGCCATTCTGACAGGTGTGAGGCGATATCTTATTGTGATTTTTAACATTTCTCTGACGATTAGTGACATTGAGCATCTTTTCATATGTTTATTGGCCATCTGTACTCTTTGGAGGTCCTCTGTCCATTTTTTTTTTAATTGGATTGCTTGTTTGTTTTGTGTTGAGTTGTCTGAATTCTTTATACATTTTGGATATTAACCCCTTATCTGATGTATCACTGGCAAATATATTCTTCCATTCGGTATATGTCTTTTGTTTTGTTAGTGGTTTCCTTTGCTGTCCAAAAATGTTTTAGTTTGATATATATTTTTTGTTCCCTTTGCCCAAGGAGGTATATCAGAAAAAAAATATTGCTAAGAGAAATGTCAGATTTTACTGCCTATGTTTTCTTCTAGGAGTTTTATGGTTTCGAGTCTTACATTTATGTCTTTAACTTATTTTGAATTTATTTTTATATATGGTGCAAGAAGGTGGTCTAGTTTCATTTTTTTGCACATAACTGTCTGATTTCCTCACACCATTTATTCAATAACTGTCTTTACCCCATTGTATCCTTTATCATCAATTAATTAACCATGTAGAAGTGGATTTATTTCTGGGGTTTCTCTTCTATTTCACTGATCTAGGTGTCAGTTTTTATGCCAGTACCATGGTGTTTTGGTTACTATAGCTTGTAGTATAGTTTGATATTAGGTAGCCTGGTACCTCCAACTTTGTTCTCATCTCTCAAGATTGCTGTGGCCATTCGGGGTCTTTTGTGATCCCATATAAATGTCTAGATTATTTGTTCTAGTTCTGTAAAAAATGGCATTGGTACTTTGATAGAAATTGTGTTGACTCTATAGATTGCTCTGGATAATATGAACCTTTTGTCGATGTTAAGTATTACTCTCCATGAGCATGCTGTATGCTTCCATTTATTTGTATCTTCTTCGGTTTTTTTTCTTAAATATTCTCATAATGACTTGAGATGTGGTTACAGGGGTGCATATTTATAAACATTCATAAATGGCACATTTAAGATTTGTCACATTAGCATATGTGAATTTTACCTGATAAAAGCGGGGGAGGGGGGGAGGCAGAAAGAAATGTTATAATAGTAAAAATTACACTTAATGTGCATGCCCTGAACCCTGTGTATATGTTACTTTACATAGCAAGAGATACTTTCCACATTATGATTAAACTGAGGGTCTTGAAGTGGGAGATGATCCTGATTATCCAGGTGGGCCTTGTGTAGTCACAGGGTCATTGTAAGAGGGAGGCTAGAGAGTGAAGGCAGAGCAGATGGCAGGACAGAAGCAGAGGGTGAGGTATGCTCTGCAGACAGAGGAAAGGGCCCCAGGCCAGGGATACCGGTGGCTTCTAGGAGCTGGAACAAACAAGGAAGCACATCTCCCCTGGAACCTCAGAAGGAATGCTGGCCTGCCAACACCTTGATTTTAGCCAGTGAAACTGATTTCAGACTTCTGACCCCCAGACTATAAGATAAAATTTATGTTGTTTTAAGCCACGGAGTTCGCAGCAATTTGTTACAGCTGCCCTAGGAAACTCACACAATGTTATTTGCCCAGGACAGAATTAGATCCTTATGCTATGTCTATTCTCAATTTATCTTCTTAACTGCCTTTTGACTAAGGATGCTAACATTATTTATGCTCATTCTGTAAGGAAGGAAAGTGAGGCTCAGGCAGGTCAAGTGCCACAAAGGGAGTGGAGAAGCCATAATTTGGGCTCAGACACCAGAGCTGGAGGTCTGATCACTCAGCTTTGCCAGCCAGGAGGGTCAGCAAGAGCAGCGCTGCAGGGGTTGTGGTCTGGAGAAACAGTGTTCAGGCCATGCCCTGGGAGCAATCCCATGTTTGCCTTCTATCAGCATGTCCTGCCGGCAGAGCTCTCTGTGGCTCCTCCAGGATCCACGGCCGTGAGTAAGAGGTGTGGACTGTGAGGTTGCTGTAATAGCTTTGGTAACTTAAAACTTGGGTGGGGTTGAAATATTGCACTTGCGCCCACTGGGCAGCACATTTCACAAAGATCCATTAATTAAGCTCACTAAGAAGCAAGCCTCTCCCGGGATGTGCTGTACTGAGCAGCTGCTGTCAGCCAGGTGCGTGTGCTCACATGCATATACTGGTATGTGCTTGGTTGTACTGGTGAGGGAATTATACCAAGCTATTGGCTCTGTCTTCCCAAATTCTGGGATTCTAGCAGACCATCTCTATTTACCAAATGGGTAGTCAGAAGATTGTACAACTAATCTGTGCAGAGAATTCCTTCAACTGACATAAGAGTCCGACTTGTGACGTCAGTCTCCTGAGCTCCACATTCTTCTCTCCTGAGAAGAGGCTACTGTTGCCCAGTTAGCAGCAGGAAGTGCACATCTTTTGCTAAGCCTTTTCTATGGTTCTTCCAGGTGACACAGTGAGTGGCTCCACTCTCTACTTTTCCTTTGTCCAAGGAACTCGCTGGTTAGGGATAAGGGCTTTTGAGACCACCAGAATACTGGCATCACCCCTTATCATCTGGGTAGCCATGGCAGAGCATCCTTCAGTACACATTAAGCATTTGAAAGAGGATGGTTTCACTCTTCCAAACCCAGAAAGAAGGTCAGATCCTGCAAGAAACTCAGAGGTCATCTAGTGCAACTTCCATATTTGTAGGTACAGAAATTTGGCCAAGATCAGAGGCGAGTAGACAAATGGCCGAACAAGAAGCGGCGGCCATCCCATTTGTATGGACAACTGGCAGCACAGAGTTGGCTGGCCATGGAAACAACATTACCATCAGAAGCATTTCCGATAGACAATTACGATCTATGATATGATAATCATTCAAACAACTATGGTTATTAGTCTTATTTGCAGACACTGTGTTCAATTATGCAGAGCACTCTAGTGCAACAGCACCATGGAAATTTCTCAGCCATTGGTGCAGAGACTATTTTAAGTGAATACATTCAGCAGTTTCCTCAGACCTACTTATCATACACAGGAGACCAACTACCCATGGAAAATCAGTTCACTGCAAGGGAGGCATGGGAGCTTTCAAACACTTCTTGTTGCACAGCAGCCAAATACTATTTTGGAAAAAAAAAATCTTACCATCTTGCCTGCAGGGCTGTCTGGAAGGCTATATTCAAATCTCCACATAAGCAGAGGTTAGTCTCTTCGCCTTGCTCTAGGGAGCATCGCTACACAGCAAAATCAATACCTCATTGTTGATGGAGCCCTCCTGATACTCACCATCTGGCTTTATGTATTAATTTGCAATGTGAAGGGAAGAAGGCTTAAAAGAAATAGTTATAAAAAAAAACCCCACAGCACATCATAGATATGTAGACCTAATTCAATAGCTGCATCGTGTGGACACTTCTGAAAATCTCAGAAAACACCTGTCATGGTCACTGTGCTCGCTTTTGGAGCAGTGAGCTGTTTTTGCCAAAATTCTCTTTTTTCTAGCTGTGTTGTCCCATGTCTAGGAGTACACCAGAGCCCCTCTAAGGAGTCACGAATGAAGCCTGTGTCCATTGGGAGCTTGTCAAAGTTTAGGGAGGTTTGACCAGAGAAAACACCAAACAAGACATCCTATCTGGGACTAGGGTTTTTTGTGTGTTGTTGATTTTTCAAAATGGTTTCCACAAACTGGTCCACATAGTACAAGGTGAGGGACCAGGCTTGAGATTGCCTCTCAGTTGGACAAATGCACTCTAGTGATGAGTGGCTGCAATGGAAGGCCAGCAACAAAGCTGTGCCTATGACTTCGTGTCTTAGAGTGAAGGATTTTCAGCTGCCTGGGCCCAGAGCCTGGAGTGATGCGCTTCCCAAGCCTGCGCACTTAGGTGAAGAAAAGGCTGTGCAGGCAGAGCAGAAGACAGAAGAAGAGCCCTTTCCACGTGTTATTTTTAGTCTAGAAAGGATTTCATTGAGCAAAGAGTCCAAGAATGGGACCTTTGTGAAATAGATCTGGGTGTTCACACATGGTTTGTCCTTTGGATAAGCCCACAAATAGATTTTAGAACCACCTTTTCCATAAAGATCATGTTCCCTCTGTCAGCCTCCTTCCTTGGTCTGCCCATTGCATTAGGCATCCTTGAGGCCTTCTTAGCAAGTGAAGAATGGACATTAGAATGTCTCCCATGACAAGCCCAGGAGCGTGCCCATTTTATGAATCTATCACGTGGATGCATTAGTGTGGCTTTTCAGTCCCGGGGAAAAGACACGGGAATACTTGTTATTCTAAGGACATTGTTTTAGTTCAGACATGCAGTCACTCTGTCCTTTAGGAGAAGTTTTTGCTCAAAGTCTGCATCCCAGTTAATGTATGAAGGCAGCTGTGGGATGATGGGAAGATGCTGTTATCCTGTGGGTGCATAAAGAGATAAACATGATGTTTTCCGAAAGTGACAAGAGGGAGGAAATAAGTAAACAGGAAGATGATACAGAGAAGATTCCCTTTAGATTGGACAGGGAAGGCCTCTTGGAGGAGGCAGTAGTTCAGCTGAGACTTGAACCCTGAGAGAAAACCACCTAAGACTAGTATCAGGAAAAGAACATCCCAGGCCGAGGAAATCAAAAGTGAAAAAGCACTGGGGCAGGATAGAGTTTGGTGCCTTTGAAATTGCAAAAAGGAAAAGCTATTTAGAAAAGGGGAACTTGGCGAGAAAGAAGGTCAGAGGGGTTGGCAGGGGTGAGACCCTAGAGAAGTTTGTAGGTGGGGACAGGCATTTTGGGTTTTGTTCTGTGCACAATAGGAAACCATTAAAAGGTTTTAAGTGGGAAATGATGGGCTCTGGCTGACACCTTTTAGTGAGAATCTGGCTGATGTGTAGAGGATAAATTTTAAAGGAGCAAGCATGGAAGCTGAGAGAGGGGCCTGGACTCTGTCACCAAAGTCAGGCTAAGGCAATAGTGGTTTGGCCTGGAGTGGTGGTCGAGGAGTGAGAGACAGGTAGAGAGATGAATGGACAGACTCCCAGTCTGCAGATGCACTAAGAGTAGATGTGGGAGGAATCCCAATCATTAGCATTGTGGATGGCAAGGAATAGTTGCTCAATGAAGAATTGATCCAAAATGAACTGCATGTGGGGTTTTAGGCTTATATTCAGTATTTATCCCTTATGCACCTTTGGGCTGTAGGGGTGGAAAAATAATTTTTCCTCTGCTCTTCTAGATTCTTGACTGAGACCCATCCTGTAATAAAAAGACAGATTAGCATGAGACAAAAGTTAGCTGCAAATGCACCTATGGGAACCCCATAAAGGTATGAGATTCAAAGGCAGCCACATACTTGGAGCTATAAAAAGGGGAGGTGGGGGACCCAGGGCTTTCAAAGGGAGACTTTGGGGGAAGGTGAAAGATGTTCAGTAAAGAAAGTTCACCCTGTCACTTGAAGAAGTCTGTCTGGTGAAAAGTTTCTGGTGATCGCTTCCTCCCTGTGTAGCCCCCATCTGAATTGCTTTCAGGTCCACATGTCAACATGGTGTATTTTGGGGTGATATTCTGTTACCCTTTAGGGCAAATCCTTTAACCTCTCTCAGTGGGGTTTGGAAGGGATGGCAGATCTGCAAGTCCTTTGTACGTGGCTAGCCACCCAGATGTGGGGTCATGGTGAGCATGGATGTTTCTGGAGATGTCAGTGCCCACATGGATTTTACCAAGGGCTCTAGGTGTTCACTGACCAGAGCTGGAGTGCAAATGGTCAGGAAAACTGCCTTTTATTCCCACATCCACCCTGACTTTGTGCTTAACACCCTCTGGGCCCTTTCCATAGCAGGAAAGGAGCTAACTCTCCTTGCCCTTCCATTATTGACTTTGGATGAGTTTGTCCAGAACCTTGTCAATTCCCAGCTCATTTGACTAACGGATGAGAGACATGTGAGAACCAGGTTGTTACCACAGACCCGTCTCAGGATAATCAAAGAGCAGTCCTGGGGTTCTTGGGGGCATATCCATCATGGACAGCATTTGGGTGGTGGCTAATTATATGCTTTATTATAGATGCTAATTTGTGCTGGAAGCGGGGACAGTGTGTGTTAGCATTTAGCTCTAGTTAATGAAGTTGAGTTAAGCATTCAATATATCACTGAGCTCACAGTCTCTTGGCTAGAACAACTTGGTATGGAAAACCGAGGGTGATGGTGTTGGGGGAACATAGTCACATACTGAGTTTCATCCCTGTAACTCTAGGCTGTCTTCGATGTGTGGTGCTTGCACAGAATTGATGTGAGATCATTGTCAGTGGGATAAAACCCTCACTGTGTTGAGAGAGAAGTATCATTGTGATTTCTTATGAGCATAATCACAAAGAGCCCCTGTGTGAGCTCCAATGAGGCCAACAGGAGCTCTGTGGTTTTCCAAGACATCTTCATGTTTTAAGAAGAAAAGGAATATGTCATAATCAATGCATTCAGCATGTCCCATTCAGCTCATACCTAAGTTTCTAATCACCGAGAACTTTAAAATACAGAGGATAAACAGACTTACACTTGACCTTTGCAATAAAGAAAACCATCTCTGTCATTGGTGTTAAGAGAAGCTATTCTTGTGAATCTCTGACACATCAATAAGATAATAGAGTCCTGGGTTGCCATTTAATTTGTCTGTTACATCTATCTTCCATGGTGGGCTAAAGGAATGAAAACAAAACCATGTCCTCTAAGAAGAACCCCTTGGGTTGACCTTGATTCTCAGGCATTCTTTCTCAGAGCCCAACTCCAGAGACTAGGTAACCAGGAGAGTCTGGCAGGCAAGGGCTGTGTGGCCCTGATAAAGCCAGTCACCAGAGCCCCACACCTTCCAGAAAGGCTGGTTGGAGAACTTAGGCTGTCCTTTACCTAAGTCCTCACCCTGAACCCCACAACCAAGGCTTCAGTCATGCCCCGTGGTCCTCCAGTAGGGATTAGCACATGACCCTGCTGCATTGGGTGTTTGGTAGTTTTGTAGGGCAAGTAAGAGCTACCTTTCTTAGATGTGCCAACCACTAGGCCAGGTGCTTGATTGAAATGTGATATTTCACTTGACATTCACCATATCCTCACTGTGGCCAGTGCTCCTGGATCCCCAGATCTCCGATGAACAAAACTGAGGGCACACAGCTAGCAAGGGGAAGTGACTTTTCAGTCAAACTGATTTCCTAATTCAGTGTTCTAAACCACAGGGTGGTAAACTTTTTTAAGGGCACATAGTACATGTTTTATCTCTATGGGCCTTGTGGGCCATATGTTCTTTGTTACCACTCCTCTTATTGTAGAAGGAATGCACCATATTTAGGAACAGGCAAACTATGGCCTGTGTGACTGAATCTGGCCACACCACACCAGATCCAGCCCACAGGCCATAGTTTGCTGACCCCTGTTCCTAAATATTGCTCATATTTAGGCTCTTTGGTGAAGCTCTCAGACTTTGGAGTCCCAAAGATCTGGGCCCACACTAGTCTCTGCCACTTGCTCCCTATGCTACCTCAGAGAAATCACTTTGCCTCTGTGAGCTGGGTTTTTCTCATCTGTCAGTGGGCTGATGGACAACCTAAGAGGGTAGTTGTGAAAATCAAAGGAGAGAATAAGTATGAAGCATGGGACATAGAGATTGGCACTGGGACAGCTCTTGAGCTGTGGCCTCGGGAAGCTTGGGTGATGCTCTGCCCTTTATCCAGTCTGCCTCGGCCTGTTTACTGGAGCTCAGCATCCCCAGACCAGGCAGGGAGTGTTCTGGGTCTGTGGACCCACTTTTATTCCCACTTCTGTCTCCTAAAGAACAATTTGGTGTTAGGGAACAAAAGTCAGAAGTTTACAATGGGAATTCAGGCCCCTAAGGTCCCAGGGAACATGGACCCAATAATAAGGCACAAAGGAGGAAAGCAAGACATTTTTAAAAAGCATTTTAGAGTGGTAAGAGAGTTTTACACTTGTAAGAGAGCCCTGCTGGGTTCCCAGTTCCAGTCCACCCTGAAAAACTTGAGGGCCATAGAAGGCCTCTGATTCCATTGACCCATGTCCTTTTTCCTGCAACCTCTGGCATGAACTCTCACCCGGTGAGCCTGTGGAACCTGATTCAGCAGCGCTCTCCTGTCAGTCAGCTGCCAGAACTGGAAGCAGAAAGTGATGACAGGACACGATTTCTATTTTACTATCTTTACTTCTGATGTGATAATCCTAGAGGAACAACAGCCAGCAATAGCGTGGCCCCCTGGACACAGAATCCTGAGCAATTAAACCACAAAATTAGATTGACATAATACTCATGGTGACAATGAGAAAGCAAAGGGCCAGGCAGGCTGGGGTGCTGGCTCAGCCTCACACAGGCAGGGAAAGCAGGGTTGAGTCATTTTATTTAATAACTAGGGGCCCAGTGCACAAATCTGTGCACCTTGAAAGGAATTGTAAGCCGCGAAGCTGCAGTGGGCACAGGGGCGGGTTTCAGCTCATCCTCGGTGCCCCTGCCTGGCCTCTCCCTCCAGCGGACCCGGTCCCCTGTCTGCTGGTGGCTCTGCTCCCACCACCACCGCTCCCACTCACTGATGGCACTGACCCCCCTGCTCACACCTGCTGACAGCCTGGAGTGATTGGGGCCAGCGCCAGCAGCGGGTGTAAGCGGGGCTGGCTGGTGCCAGCAGTGGGTGGGAGCGGCGGCTCTGGTGCTGGCAGCAGGTGCGAGCGCCAAGCAAAGAATTTTCAGTAACCACCAGAGGCTTGCCCCGACCGGCACCCTGCCTTGGTCTGGCACCCCCACTCACCTGTTCCACCATCCCGCCACGGCCGACACCCACCATGATCCATGCTCTGCCGCCTGCTGCTGATGCCCACTATGTTCTGTGCATGCCCCCTGATGGTCAGCACACATCATAGAAATCAGTTGTTCTGTATTTGGTCTATTTGCATATTAGGGTTTTATATATATATAGATAGTATTATGCACATTTATCTGTTTTCCTTTACTGGGCCGAGGGGGTGGGGGGGAATAAGATTTACTCCTTTCTTGCCATTCACCTGCTTAGTAGCTCTAACCCCAAAAAGCACTTATTGGCTCACACAACTAAAGCTCAGGGATCTATTGGCTTCAGGTTTAGCTGGATCCAGGAAGCCCAAACCATGTCATTAGAACCTAGCCTCTTCCTATCTCCCTGTGTGTGTCTTTCCTCTGCCCCCAACCTCTTTCCCTTCTTGAATGTCTGACTTATTTGTGAAATATAGGAAAATAAGTAGAAGGTCCCAGTGGCGATAGATTCTCAGAACTGAAGTACAGAGCTAGGTGAGGGTAGTAAAAAAACAATTGACAGAAGAGGAAGCATCTGAGTTTGGGATGAGAAACCCCCAGGAGAGGAGAAATCGAACAGTGTTTTTCAACCTGTGCGTTCAGAACAGTCTCCTGGGATTGGCTGCCATGGTGCAGCTTCCTGGTCTCACCCCAGAGAGACAGAATGCCATTCCCAGAGGAAGGCCCTGGGCTATATGCATTTCTTTAGCCAGTTCCCTCTGGACTTGGTGCACATTCCAGGTGTTGTGGAACAATCTTAGGTGTAGCAGCTTCTCATTCTGCACAATTAGACATAAAATGTAGTTCAAGTTTGCATGTTGAAGCTAGACAGGAAATATAATACACGCAGGGCAGGTACTTGGGAGAGTTTCCACACACTAACTCTGAAAGGCTTTGGATTCCCCTATGGAGTAACAGACACAGACAAAATTCTGGTTTTAGGAATTGGGCTATGGGCACACAGCCTCCCTGAGACCCCAGAGGAAGATGGCATTCCCTTTTGCATACAGCAGTGCAGAGAGCACGGGGGTTGTGAAGAGCCCATCTCTAGCTAGCCTTTGCTCTGGATCACTGGCTGAGAAAAGGGCCTAGTAGATATTAACTCCCCCAGAAATTTCCATGAGTTCCTTTCATCCAACACTGCAGTCTTGGAGAAGGAAAGTGCAGAGTCCCTAACTTGTGTGCTCATTGATCCTACTACTACACCATGTCCTAGCATGGGCTCTGCATGGTCTGCAGAGAGACGGCTGGGTTCGCCATTCTTTCTCTGCCCCTTACAGGCGGAGGGACCTTGAACAAGTTATTGAACATGTCTGAGCCTCAGTTTTCTCATAGGCAACACCTATCTCATAAGATGGTGGGTAAGATTAAGAGGAAAATGCATAGGGGATAGTTAGCATAACATCTGGCATCTAATAAGTGCTCAATAAACCTCAACTACTGTGATTTGATCATTCTTATTAATACTTAATCTGTGATATGCACAGGGAGGAGAAATATGATATTAATATGAGAAAGCTCTCAGGCTCCTGGGTCTTTTGCAAACTAACATTGGGCCAATAGAGCCTTGGGGAAACATTTGGCTCCTATTAGTTTCTCTGTTGCCTTAATGATATAATTAATTATATATAATTAGTTATAAATGGTAATGAATATTCAGTTCCTCTCCATAAGGGAATCAACAGAGCTTGATAGTTAAGATCAAAACCTTTGGGGCATAACAGACCTAGGTGTGAGCCTGGTTCTGTCATTCACCAACTCCATGATCTTGGGCAAATTCCTAAGACTCTCCAGCCTCCGTTTCCTAGTCTGTGAAATGGGAATGACGATAGGTTTCATCTCACTGGCTTCTTGTGAGGATTAGTTGGTTGTTGGCAGTAAAGAACCAGACATGGTATTTGCTCCATTGAATGTGCTCTCTCATCACCCCCGCAGAGACCCTTATCAAGGGGGGTGTCTGCGTGATCCGTATGCTTTATGGAAAGGTAGATTTGTTGAGTTTTTTATTTAAAATATCAATGCAATAAGTTTTTAAAACCTACTGCTATGTAGACTATTTATATCACCAAAGGTGCTTAACCAAGTCAAAGGGAAAAATGGGAGGAGGAGGATCTCAGGTCACTGAAGACTATGGGGGGTTAATGAGGGATGAGGACACATATGTAATACCTTAATCAATAAAGAAATTAAAAAAAATAAAACTATTTTTTTAAAAATTAAAGAAAAGACTATGAATGTTCTAGGACCCTTGGAGGTGGGAGTGGGGGTGCCTTACCAAACCCTCTTTGCTGGACTTATTTCTCTTTCTTTCCTTTCTTTCCTTTCCCTCCCTTCACTTCTCTTCCTTTGGATGGAGATGGAGGTAGAGAGAATTCCCCCCTCAAAGTGGGCCATCGCTTCTTCTATGACAGATGCTCGTGATATACAAAAGTGCTCATTTGTTTTTTCCTGGTTATCCATGGTTGCAACTGAACAACAGAACAGAGGAAGCATTATCAAAGGCGCTTCTGTTCAAAGGGAAAACTCCTCTCTAATCACCATTTCCGTTGAAGTTCCTTCTGCTTCTTTGGCAGTGTGCTCATTTTTCTCTCTTCATTTTTGCCTGCTTCCCCGAGGTGCCCTTTCAAGATGTGCCTGTTGCATAGAAAGCAGCAGAGGAGCCTCGCTGGCTCTGGGGCATGAATATGGCACTGCCAGGCCACTCCTAGCTGGGTCTGCATCCCTCCCACCCCCCATGGACCAAACATCCAGTGAAACCATCATAGCACAAGGTGACGTGTTATTCCCTTCCCACGTCTCTTTTGTCCTCAAGGAGGGGGACTCTGCCTGGTGCTAGCCTAGTCTAACACCTCTCTAACACCAATGTCCCTTTGTAATAAAATGAGAAGGCAGGCCCCAGAGGCTTTTAGCGCCCCCCACAGATAGTAGGTAGCTAGAATTTAGTTAACTTTGTGTTCATCCTGTTGGTTAGCTTCCATTTATGGCAATAGGTACTGGCTTTCCATTTGCCTCAGTAGCTTTGAGTTTCATTGAACAAATGTAAGTAAAAATGAGAGCTGAGTAGAAGAGAATGTCCTGAGAAAATAACGTAGGTATTATGTAGATATGGCAAAAATGTGGAAGGTTGGGAAGAACTGAAGCTGGGAAAACTGTACTCAGAGCAATGACATGCCTTCCCTCTTGGGGGCTTCCCTCCCAGGTGGAACCACCTTCTCTTGAGCCCGAGAACTCAACGTGCCAGTTTGTGAGGTTTTTATGAATACACAGAGCTGAGCTCTGCAGCGGGGTGGAGAGGTGGTGGGGCATTATAGTGTTAGTCTTTGGGTGTGAGTGGGAGAGTCCCACCAGGCTCTTTCCCCAGAAGGGCTAGGACAGCAGGGCAATGGGACTTCAGAGTTTTGTCAAGTTGGGTTTGCATCTCAGCCAAGAAAATGTCATAGATTCTGGATTCACACCATTTTGGGTTCAAATCCACATTTGACACTTGCTAACTGGACAACCATGGGCAAGTTGAACATCCTTGTGCTGCAATTTTCCTATCTGTGAAATGGGATAATAATGGCACTTACTCAAAGAGTTGTGAAGATTGGCTGAGCTAATAAAATAAAGTACTTTGGGGGAAAAAATGCCTAGAACATAATCCCACAGTAAGTGCTCAGTAAATGTTAGGCGCTATTATTATTACTGTCACCATCATCATCACCACCGCTTTGGGTGACCCGTTCTCTGATTTTCCTTGTTTGTAAAATCAGGATAGTCTTATCTGCATCAAAAGATCAGTGGTACGTGGCTGATGCACAGTCAGTGCAGGCTCCCTACCATTCTTTCCCTTCTCTTGAAAATGTGAGACTTCTGAGCTGATACAACTTTCCAAAGCTATAGGTATATGGCTTTTGTCCTTCCTTAAATTGGAATGGATTTTTCAATGAATTTCAGCTATAGCAGGGGCAAGTTCCATTTCCCTCAAGATAGCAACATTGAAGCCTTAAATACCATATGATCTCTCGTCCAGGTGGAATCTAAAAACAAAAGGAAATAAAATCAAGCTCAGAGAGAGAGAGAGGACACATTGGTGGCTGACGGAGGTATGGGGAGGCAGATGGGCAAAATGAGTGAAGGGTGTCTCCCGTTGTAAAATAAGTCATAGGGGTATAGTGTACAGCAGTGACTCTAGTTAATCCTATATCTGAAAGTTACTAAGAGAGTAAATCTTAAAAATTATCAAAAAAAAATTATAACTGCGTGGTCACAGATGTTAACTAGATTCATTGTGCTGATCATTTCATAATATACACAAATATCAAAACATGATGCTGTACACCCAAAACTAACATAATGTTGTATGTCAATTATATGTCAATAATAATAATAGGGACATTGAACTCTTCAGCAGCTGACCCCAATTTGGCTGAAATAGCACCATTCTATCAAGTTGGCCGTGAGCTGCAGCTGCCCCACTTTTCCTTTGTTCATCTCCTATCAAACTAATCACTTAATTAGCCCAGGCAACAAGTCTTCTGTGGTGTTAAATAACTCTGAAAACCTACCGGAGATGCGTGAGTGGACGGATTGGAATTAACTTGCAGTACATTGCCTGTGGACTGAGATATGTTTGGTGCAAGGCCTGAAAAACAAGCTGGATTAAGCATAAAAAAGGAGTTCTTTTTACTTGTCAGGCCCGTGGTTTTCAAAGTGTGGGTCCAGGGTCAGTATCACCTGGGAAGGTGTCAGGCCCCACTCCAGCCCTACTGAGTGGAAGTACTGGGGGTGGGGCCTTGCTGTCAGTTCTAACAAACCCTCCCCATGGAGAACCACCGCTTTAGACTCCCAAGGTTCTGGACTTGTTTTTGTGAGCTACCTTCTGAGAGAGAAGAAAAAGGGGAGGGGCATGACAAAATCACAAAGGTGGTGAAGGAGACCTGAGTAACCTGGATGGGAAGTCTGTTTACTAAAGTGTAACCACAGACCAGCACGATGGGGTTCATTTGGAACCTGGGGGGTCTTATTCCAGATCCTTCCTTAAGAACAGCATGGGACAGGGAGATGCTCACTGGGGCCAGGCTCACTAGACAGAATGCTCAGAGAGTGACCGAAATGCTGCTATCCTGTGGACAAGGGAGAGGACATAAGGGTGAAATAAAGAACCAAAATTGCTCTCTGAGCGTCCACCCCCAACCCCCAGATGTACACACAGATGGTACTTAGTAAATGCTCATCAAATTGATAAAAATTGAACCTCAGAGACCTAGATTGTTTCCCCAGCTAATTTTGATGGGGAAAGTAGGTGTGTTTATTGGGCCTGGTCTCTACAGAAAACCAGGAGTTAACTCATAGAGCATCTACTATTCTCTCTTGTCCTGCCATCTGGGAAACAAATTGATTGGGCAAAGAACCCCAAGCTTTAGTACACAGACATGCACTATTACTAGTGTGTGACCTTAAGCAAGTCACACACCCTCTATAAACTTCCATTTCCTCACCTACAGAAGGAGGATAATCACTGCTTCCAAATGTTTTTGCTCAGCTCTATAGCACCAGCACCTGGTACAGAAGGAAGAGAGAGTGGAAAGAAGGAAGGCTGGCTGATTTTTGTGAGGCTTATATGAAAAAAATAATAATTATTAGTAATAATAGACTCAGAAAAATCTTCTAGGTGCCTTGGAGTAGGACCTATGTTCTTGCTGAAACTAGCCCTGCTCTTCCCATTCCTCTGCAGTCCACAGCGACTCCACTTTCCAGTGGTACCTCTGGGGCAGCCTCACTTCTGGCTGCTGCTGAGCCACAGCCAGCGGTGCATAAGTAGGTGGTCAAGATGTTTGCAGAACTGAAATGAACTAAAAGTGTGTGACCATGCTTGAGGGTTGGTGGTGGTTCCAAGTAGGACTGACCAATATTTTCAATCTATTATTCAATAATCACATATTATTTTATGTTGTTTTTATTCCTAGGATACATAATCATTAACCTTTTGGTGAGCACTTTTGCCTCAGGGTTATAGTAAGCACTTTTAGTAACTCCCTTGCCACATGTTATTAAGTTATAGGAATGCCATTAGTGGTTTTCATTTACATGATTAGAGGGATGCTTTCACCTTGAGCATGTTTGGACTCCCCCTGACTTTCCTTAACTATCTCTCCCCCCTTCCCTTTAAATGTCAGTACAAAGGACCAACCTGCCTACTTACTAGACAGGAGGAAAGTTAGGAAAGGCACTTATTAACTTTCCTGGGAGTCCTTGGTTACAGTTCTTCTCCAAAGAGCATAGGTTTTGGACTGAGACCTGAGTTGATCCCAAACCCACCTCTTACCAACTATGTGACCTTGAGCGAGTCGCCTAACTTTTCTGAGTCTAAATTTCCATATGTGTCATATAGGGATCATGTGTGGGTTAAATAAAATAATGTTTGCAAATATAACTACAATAAATATATAGCAATAGTTCATTTCCTTCTTTTACCAGCATGTCGGGCAGGTATACTTAGGAGGTAAAGAAGGAGTTGGTCCGTGCTCAGACCCAAGTCTCAAGCTTGGATACAGAGGAAGACAGATGGGAGTGGTTTCTTCTCAGAGACGCAGCCCCAATTTTACCCTCTGAAAGGCAAGATGGAGTCTCACAAGTATTGTTCTATAACTTTGGGTTAGCTGTGGTGATGATAATCATAGCAAACGGTTCTTTCAGGCTCCTTGCCAAAAATAGAGTACCATTTTCTTCCACCATTTGGATTTTGATTGCGAGTGGAACAATAAAGATAAGGAATGGGCCTAGAGTTTGCAAAGTAAGTACACATAGATCAACATAAGACACTTTCTTTCTAATGCTGTCCATACAGAAAGGCACCAGCACAATAGAAATGGACCCTGTACATACCTCCAAGTTATCTATTGTTTACCATAAAACTACCTGCTCCCAAAACAGAAACAACCTACTGGGTATTTATGCCTAAGAAGGAATCAGAGAGAAAAAGAAGCTTATTGCTAGGGACGTTGTTCTGACTTAAGCATTGCTCTCCCTGGCCTTTTGCGTTTTCTCAATGCAGGCCAGACCCACTTTAGCACAAGGAGTAATAGTTGTTTTTCTACATATTCCTATCAGGTGGCTCTGTTAGTTTTTAGCACATCCTTTAAAAGGCACTGTAAATAGTCAATGTTGGACCATCACGCCTCCAGCTGAGCCTGGGCTCCTGCAGCTGGCGTGGAAGGAGAGATTCAGGCAGAGTTACAGGAAGAGCCTGGAGTGAGGAAATCGAGGGTGGACCGGCAGAAATGAGGCTCCTGTAGGGTTTTAATTGCACAGGCAAAATGGAAACCAAACTGCAGGTGGGCCTGCAGTATGACTTGAGTCACTGTTTCTCAGTGACAGTTTACTTATTCTTTTGATTGAAAGCCAATGAGCAGCACGTGGAATTAGCCTTAGAGGCAGGGGGCAGGCATTCTGGTGGCATTTGCTCTTAAAACTGAGATGGGGTCAATGTCTGACCTGGTCCACAAATCAGCAGCCCGGAGGCTGGGTGAGGGTGCCAGCACTTGCCATCTCCTCCCTTGCATTTCATCTTCTGAGCACATCCTATTCACACTGTGGTCGTTTCTACCTTCAGCTAAGAAAGCAGCATCCAGACTAGGCTTGGGAACCAGCGGGCTTCCCAGATGCAAGGATGCTCCTACAATCATTGTCAATAAGAGGGGCATTGACAGACATGTAAGAAAGTTTGAAATGGATATAAATCAGTCATACTCAGTTTATTGACTTAACTGGATCAGAAGCAGCCAAAGGCCAAATGCCCCAAGTCGTGGGCTGAATAACACACCCTAAACCCCTCAAATAAAGATGTTATCTTATGTTGGAAAAAGGGCCTTGCAGATATAGTTATGTTAAAGATATTAAGATCTTAAGGATATCATCCTGGATTATCTGAATGGGACCTTAATCCTGTGATGCATGTCCTTGTAAGACATGCACAGAAGAGAGATGCAGAGAGGAGTGGAGGAATGTGAGGAGACAGAGACACAGCCAAGGATGGCCATGGCCACCAGCTAGGACAGCTTGCGAGCCTCTGGCGGGAGCACGGCCTCGCTGGGTTCGGGAAGCCTGGGCTCCAGGACTCTGAGAGTGCATGCCTGTTGTTTGAGGCCACCAGCGTGTGGTCACTATAGCAGAAATCACAGGAAATACCAGGTTGGTGATGGTGCCGGATTCTGGGAGTGGAACATAAGCCAAAGGGATTCTCAAGGAGGCGTGTTGTGACAAAGAACAATTCTGCTTTTGGTTCTTTGTAGCAGAGCTATTGGTGTAGTTTATTTTTCTCTATAAACTCTACTTTCCACCCCCCCCCCCCTTTTATAAATATATGAAGGAAGAAAGGGCCTACTTCCTTCATCCTCCCTTAAAGAAACTGGTTATTATAGACCAGGGGTATGCTTCCTACGACAGTACTGAGAGCATTGCCACTTCCTTCCTTACTTTCCACCACTCAGCTTGTCCGAGGTGTCTAATCACCGCATTTCCTGTCTATTGGTTTCGGGAAGCCATCTTAAGCTCTTTCCTCTCCACCTCTCTGTAGGAGAATAGGACCAGGGAGAGGTTGTACATTTCCTGTTCTAGTATCTAGTATCTTGCCTACCAAAATGGAAACTGCAAATCTTATCTCCGCTTAACACACCCTTGGTTTCCAGGAAACACAGTAGTTCTAAGAGATCGACTTCCTGAGTTGTGACTTTCAACAGACCCCAAATACCAATGTTTAAGTAAGCCAACAGGAGATGAATATCTTAACTGCCATTTTATTTCCATCCAGGCCCAGGGACAATTTAGAAAGGGCTCTGTTCTGAGTGCGCAGACCAGGAGTGCAGAAGGGCTGCCGATGCTGTTGTTTTGAAGTTAGGCTGTCAGTCATCGTGATTGAAACATAACTGGGTGGCTTCCGCAGGGCAATAAAATGATGAGCAAAAGGTTGCTGAATTGTGGGATGTAATAAAGTCTGCTTAGCTTCACTTCCAATGCCGCAGAGTCCTGAGAACGAGGCCCATTTCCTTATGCCTTGCAATTTGAGTTGTTTTTCATGCCTGGAAATGATGGAACATAAAAACAAACATCTAAGTTAGAACCGATAGCAATTGTTGAGTCATGGCAATGAATAAAATGTAAGTTTGCTTACTGCTAATCTGTTAGATTGCCATCAACATTGCACAAGAAGCCATACAGTTGAGGGAAGATTCTGTGGGGAAGATTCTGTGAAATCCTGCTGAAGCCTGCCCTTCTTGGTGCCCCCCATTGTCTATAGCTTGTGCCCACAACCCGCACAATCAGCTGCATGGTCCCTTAAGAGCCTGTTCTATGGACCCAAGGCTTACATATAATTGAAGCCATTTCAGACCTTTATTAATGAGGTAGGAATGGGTTCTCAGACACAGGCATTATCCAAATTATGTGGTGAGCTTGTTAAAACACACACTTCTTGAATCTCTCCCCCACATTCTGACTCAACAAGTCAGGAGAGAGGCCCAAGAATCTGGAGAGAGCTTCCTAGCAAGGTCTCCACACCAGTCGGAGGATCTCAGCCCCTGGATTTGGGGAATTAGTGAGCTAGTGTGCCGCAGGCTGAATAAGCTTTGCTTCATAGCCAAGTCATCTTAAAGATCTGGGCCAAGCCTGGCTGATGTGGCTCAGTGGTTGAGTGTCGATCCAGAAACCAAGAGGTTGCTAGTTCAGTTTCCTGTTGGGGCATATGCCCAGGTTGTATGCTTGATCCCCAGTAGGGGCCATGCAGGAGGCAGCCAATCGATGATATTCCTTTTTCAGCAATGTTTCTATCTCTCTATCCTTCTCCCTTCCCCTCTCTCTCCAAAAACCAATAAAAACACATTTAAAAAAATAAAAATAAAAATATGGGCCAAGCCTAAAACAAATAATTCCTTCACATAAAATAGAAAAGGTGTTGTGGTGGGGAAGGAGTTCATCTTATTTGGAATGAAAATCCCTAGAACATAGCTCTGACACCCTCCCCCCAGCCCAAAGGAGAACCTGTTGGGGATGTTGGCTTCTGGGCCTTAATGGAGCTGTCAGGAAAACAGGTGAGGTCAGGAACAGGACTAGCTGGGCTCCTCGCTTGGAAGACACTGGAAAGGGCAAGAGGGTCACAGCAAAGAGAAAGTTCAACAGGAGGGGAAGAAGGATGAGGAATTTATGGGCTAGATTTCAACTTTGGGGAAGCTTGAAAGTCTGGGTACTAAGAGATGCTTGGGGTAGCTGGCACTGTTGGGTGTGCAGAGAACAGAGTCAGTTAATAAGGGAAGCACTCAGAGCCATGCTTTGCAAGTCCTTTATAAGGCTCACTAACGTGAGTCTGTTGTTGTCATTATTATGATTTATTCTCCATTGCATTCCAGTCGGGAACTAGCAGGAAGAGATTCCGAGGAATGTTGTCGGAAGCACAAATGGGCTTCTCCTTCGGCGTTTGCTAGGGGCTTCACTTCCTGTTAGCTTTTTGTGACTTTGAGTGCAACACACCTGGGAGGCTGAGGTGCAAAGACCCAGCCACCTGCCAGTTCCTGTGTGAGTTCCAGGGCACCCCAACATGGGCCCATACACCTGGATGAGGCACACATGTCAGTCTCTGGAGCATGGAGTTTTCAGCGAGTCTAGCACTACCTTTTCCTGTACATTTGTAACAGTCAGCAAAGGGCAGGCAGGACCTTCTTTGCCAGTACATCTGGCCCCTTCTGGAATCGGAACGAGGAAGTCGAATCACTTCTGCTTTAGCCTCACATCTGAGCTCAGGATCTGATTCCCCTAGATTCACTGATGCCTGTACATGAGGGGGAGAGTGGGGTGAATGCACTGTCAGTGTGCACCCCTGTAGCGGGCCTGTCTCATTCCCGTATGACACTGGGACCCTCCCCTGTTGTGCCCAGTACCACCCACTGGCCTGGACACACAGGTCATCTCCCAGTCATTCATCATGACCCTTGTCCTTGAACAACTATTGACTTTGAGTCAGAGGCACCTGTGCAGGCCTGGAAATGGATGTGCCCTTTCTCTCCCTCCGCCTCACCTGTCTGGGGCAGATTTATGTCCTCGGATAAGTTTCCTTCCGTATTATTTTTGGTCTTTTGAACACCGTGGACCCGTGTTATTCCCGCACCCGCCCTTCCCAACACCAGCGCTGTGATTTCTGAGTCTCCGGGCGGCCCCATCCATTCTGCAGCAGGCTCTCTGTCAGCCCATATACAGGCTCCTGCAGCCCATCTCTCATGCAGCTTTGACGCCCAAACTGTTGACCTCGCTTCTTAAGGCTCTGTCTTCTGTGTTTCTTTCCTCCAACTAGTTTGCAAGGAAGGAGCGTTTGCTTTCCTGCCAGAGTACATCCAGTGACCGTGTCGGCTCTGACACTTGGCCTGAAGTCCAGCCTCGTCCGCACCGGCTGCATGTCCCTGGCATGTGAAACACACACTATGGGGTGTGCAGGGAACTGAGCGGGCTAGCATGGGGAAGCACTCCGAGCCATGCTTTGCAGGTCCTTTCTGTGAGTACTCACTAATGTGAGCCTCTGCTGTTATCATTATTATGATTTATTCTCTATTGCATTCCAGTCAGGAGCCAGCAGGCACGAGACCCCTGAGTGTCAAAGCAAGTGCATGTCAGCACTTAGCCACGTAGGGGAGATTTGGCCTCATTATCGGAGAGAGTGCCTCTGGGCCACGTACTTATCTTCCCATCATCTGATCGGATTTCACACGCTGTGCGCCCTTCTTCCTGTCTCTCATTTCCTTTGGTACCACCTTTAGACAGCAGTGGTTTCAGTGCTATCTGGGCAAATCAATAAAAGTGTTTATTGGCATGTAAGGCTCAGAAGAGGGTGCACAGAGGTAATCAATGGTATTCTCAAGGTGTTTCCAGCCCATTTGGGAAACTTAGTACCGGCTGAGGCAATGCGGAGGATAATCAGAAAAACGTGGGCTTTTGGAGTTTTGAGAACAGAGTGCTCAGGCTGCTTGGAGTCTGACTGGTGATAAACATGGGGGTGAACGTGTACTTTTCAAATATTTCTAAGTTCCCAATAGACACAGTGGCAGATGAGCTGATGCTCTGCAAGGCCAGGCTGGAGAAGTAACAGGTGGTGCGGTGAAGCTCCTTCTTAGGGTGGACTTGGCAGAGCAGGGAATGGAGGGAGAGGGCAGCACCCAACAGTTAAGAGATTTTGGGGGAGAGCAGCCCTGCACTGGGAAGGGAAATACAGATGTCTAATGAGGAAAGTGCGGATGAGTTCTAAGTATGGTCTGCTGTGTGGTGTGCACTGTGAGCTTCTCATTCCTCTCTCCCTGAAACCTTCGGGAAAGTCTTTGAGGTCAATTTGCATTTTGCTGTCATGATTTAGTGAGGTCAGGGTGGAAGCGGAGGTGCTGAAGGTCCCCCGACTTCCCCTGGAATGGGCAGGTGCCATTCGGATTGATAAATCTTTCTCCATAGGAAGGGGCGGGGTCCCCTGTTTTCAACAGCCAGCTATCTCCACATACATTCAGGGTAATGTCTCTTTACAACGTGTGTATACGCAGGAGGTGCCTGCCTCTCGCTCCATTCCTCGTACAGGCCCACAGATTCACAGCAAGGGGCCCTCTTCTGCTCCAAAGCTAAGAAAAGAGATGAGTGTGTCTATCTCCTGTAGGGGAACATGGGTGAGGGCTGCCACAGTCAGTCTAACTTGATAGAGTATAAAAGGCTGATGTGGGACCACAAACACTCAACAGGCTTCTGTTTCCTTATGGTAGCGTTTTTCAACTTGGCTGCTTGTGGGAATCACCAGGGTGCTCTAAACACACCCCAGCTCCAGAGTCTGGTCTACTTGTCCAGAGTGTGGGCTGGGCCTCTGGAGGGAGCCGCTGAGAATGATGTGATGGTGAGCACCTTCAAGCCTGTCTCCTTCCTGATCCAGTTCCAAAGTGTGATTCCTCCCAAAACACTCCCAATGCCTCAAAGCAATGCAGATGCTGGAGGCAGGGTTCAGCTGCAAACAGCCACCCTCCAGTGAGGTGTCTGTCTGCACGCTCAGCAGAGCCACAGAAATAGGACAAGCGCTGTCCTTCACGGGCGATGATCCTTGCCCCTGAGAAGCACAAAATGACCCGCTTTGCATCCAATCCCGGGCTGACACAGAAATGGTTTTAGATCCAAGTAACCACATTCTGCAACATAATATAAAACTCCTGGGTAACAAGTCCCTTCTTCTAAAAGTAACTGAGCTGCTAGCAGGCTGGAGGCAGACAGCCGTGCAAAGTCATTCTGCTCACACCAAAAACAAGGTGAGCAATTTTCTAATGGCAGGCACCCCTGACCTCTGCTTTCCAGCTTTTTCTTAATAAACTGGAGTCAGAAATAAACTGGAGACCACAAAAGCCACTGGTGGCAATCTCTTGCAGAACGTGGGTAAAGACGAAGGTGGGAGAGAGATGGCAAGGATCAGTGATTGTCCTCCATCTAGAGACAGGAAGCGTCACCCTAAGCGCAGTGGCCGGAGACCCGGGGCTGTGAGGCTGCACTCCAGGGAGCAGAGCAACTTCCCAGCAAGGTTTCCGACTCACAACCATTCCTCTGTGACATGTCACACATGCTGATTAATAACAGCTTCGTGCCATGGGGAAGTGTTAAACTTCCTGTTGAACAGGGCCCGTTTCCCAATCCTCCAGATCCATGTCCTGGAGGCAAAGACCAGCTCTGGGCACTGTGTAGCCCACCCCACCCCCAGGAGGGAGACGCAGACCTCCATTCTGCAGTGACATTGGGGCTGTCCTGTGTAGAGTGGCCACAAACTCAGCGCTGTGTTCTCTTTGAAGGAATAAGTCAAACATAAAGAACAGCAAACATGCAAAACAATCACCAAGATTGCAGGTGTGGGTCACTTACCACAGCCCCCAGGGCTCACCCCTTTCTCCCAAGTTGTCCTGGCAAAGGGAACTACATAGGCCTGAGTCTGGAAGGTTGGAATGAGGAGGCAGAACAGAGAAAACCACCCTGGAGGGCCCAGCTCCTCCTTGGCATGTGCTTGGCCTGGAAGCCAGGAAGGTTCCATCTTCTACGTTTGTTTGACGTGTCACCCCCCCCCCTCGCCCCCGCAAAGGGGACTCCGCCCCTTTCCTATGGAGAAAGTGCCTAGCGGACTCCCCAAAAGGCTTTCTTGTTCTGAGGCAGCTTATGAAGAGCAGGCTTTATTTGTCTCTAAATCTTCAGCTGATATTACTCTTCTCTGAGACTCAGTCAAAATGAAAAAGGATTATTCTATATTTACTCACGTCTTGCAGGAGAGAAACTAATTTTGAGAAATTTCCTACGATGTGAAACACTCTCCCTTCCTTCGAACCCTCCACGGGGGCAACGGGAAGGCAGAAAGGCAGCCGTGCTTTGTCATTGACCTTGTCCGACAGCTGCTTCTTATTGTGCTTCTGGGGGTGACCTTCCTCCAGCGTGTTCCTGTGCTCTAGTGTGCGCTCTGGGTGATGGGATTGTAGAGTTAGGCATGGAGCAGGCTACCTTTGATAATTAATGGGTCTGCCAGTTTGCTGATTGTGTTATTTAATTAATGGCACTTGTGTCTGGAGTGAGTACAACTCTGTAGTTGAATAAAAGGTGCACTTGCTAAGGGATTATAGACAAATACTCAAGGATTGTCACATTGAGAATTTGTCAGGGTTTAGCACATTTAACAGCCAAACAGGGCAATTATATTTTTTCCTCTCTGCCATTTAAAAGGTACTGCAATTTATATATTTGATATAGCTCTGTTCTTTTTGCTTTGTATGTGGGCTTATTTCACAATAAAAAAAATCTGTAGGCTAATGGATAAAAGTCCATTACCCAGAGCAGGGCTTTTTATAAAAAAACACAAAGATGAAATATTTAATACTACATTTTGAGCATGAAATTGATGGTCAAATAAGTCATGGTTTACTTCAGCTATTCACAAATAGGCTAATCTGAATTATGTTCAAGTTCTACCTGGGACCAATTGATCAAAGGTTGAAAACTGGCAAGAAAACACAGTTGAAGGCTATTGGGAATAGAGCATAATTCACACCAGCCTGCTTGTCCTGAGCGTCTGGTGCTTAGAATAAAGTGCAGATTGTGAAAAGACAAAGATGAGCATGTAACATACAGAGGCATCAGCAGTCCATACAGGGAAGTCTCTATGACTGTGTCTCTACGTGTGTTCAGATAGAGATGCAAATACAGCGGGTCCAGGTTTATGCCTGCATTGTCACTGTATGAGCCCAGATAAGTTATATCAGTTCTCTGGACCACTGTCTTCTTTGTAAAACAATAGGTTGAATTATATACTCTTTAAACTCCCTTCCAGCCAAAGATGCTCAGTAGGGACATGGAAGCGGATAGGAGAGATAGCTGATTGCTCACTTTTCCAGGAAGGTGCCCCCGAGGAGATGCAGAGTCCTTATGTATGTGCCATAAAGAGGGCTAAGGGATCACCTTTTCTCCAAAGCTCAACCAGATGGTCCAGGAGACAAGGACTCAAGCCAGGGTCCTCCCTCCCACGGGAGACCTCCTCGCAGTTACAGTAGACAGTGGAAATAGAGGCACTGGCTCAAAAGGTTTAACTGGAGTGAAGAGAGGCCCTGAGGCTGCGCTCAGCAGATTCTTTTTCCTGGGTGTGAAGGAAAAGCCATCTGTCCCGAGCATCTACCAGCCAGCCCCTGTGCTAAGAGGAGTGGACAGTCTTACATATGGAAACCTTATTGTCTTCACTTCCGCCCCAGGAAGCAGAGACCCTATGCCCAGGTCACAGCTAGGAAAGTTCACAGTTAGCAAGTGCAGGATGGGAACCAGATCTGCTTCATCCCAGAGACTGGCCTCTTTTCACAACTGCACTCTCCAATATGGCAGCCACTAGCCACATAGGGCTAACGAGTACTAACAAATGTGACTAGTCTGAATTGAGATGCGTGTCAGGTGTAAAATATCTAGGTTTCAAAGGCTTACTCTAGTAAAGGATGTAAAATATCTCAATAAATGTTTACATTTATATAGTATTTTTATATTTATATTATAAATATATTGAAATAATATTTGGCTTTGTTGTGTTAAAACATATTATTAATATTAATATGTAGTTAATGTGGCTACTGGAAAATCTTAATGACAGGTATGGCTGACACTCTGTTCCTATTGGACAGTGCTGCTCTGAAGACATCCTGGGGCCCAGGCTCTGGGCTGATCCCAGGGTGAAGTTGGCCTGGGTTTTGGAGATGGGGTGTGCTCTATGAGTGTCTAAAGAGTTAATTTAGTCCTTAGGAGCATGGGCTCTGGGTTCAAGGTCAGCCTGTGACTATTTGCTGTGTGACTTTAAGTTACTTTGCCTATCTGTGCCTTGGCTCCATATCTACAAAATGGGAAAATAACAGTATCTCCTTACAGAATTGTTATGAGGACTAAATATGATGCAAGTAAGGCACTTAGCACAGTTACCTAGCTTAGGAGAAAGGTCTGGACTCTAAGTAAATGTCATTATTGTCACTCACTCATTCACTCAGCAAGGGTTTTTGAGCCTCTCTGATATGCTAGGAGCTGTTCTGAGTGCTAGAGACAATGGTCTTATCCTTGGACACTTACGTGGTAGTGGATGATATAGACAAACAAATAAATCTGTAATGTGGTAGATGATAGTGAAAACTATGAAGAAAAATAAGCCAAGTTACAGTGTTGAAAGAAACAGGGGCACTAATTTAGATTGCCTTTCTGAGGAGGTGACATCTGAGTCAAATACTGAATGGAAGGAGGAAAGGAGAGAATTCCAGACAGAGGGGACAAGAGGTGCAGGGGCCTGAGGTGATGGTGGTTTGACGTAATCTGCTAACAGCAAGGAAGCAGGAAGGCTGGGAGTGGGAGCGTGGGGTGGGGCAGGGAATCATGAGAGATGAGTCTTGATTTGACATTAGTCCTTTACTATGGCCTATAAGCAATTGGGCCCTAACTAGCTTTCCAAAGTCTGACCTGATCCCATTTAAAAGGATAATAATCTTAATACATTTCTTACTTTAATATGTTCATTCTTTGGTATGACCTGTGGTGAGTGTGAGGGTAATGATATGCTGAGTGAGGTACCTACTCAATAGTTGGTAATATTCTACAAAAGGAAGTTATATTTTTAACTTCAGTATCATGAAAGTTTTCCCCAGAACAAAGGGAGTTTTAGGTTTTATGAAAATTCTTTTCTTTTAAATTTGCATTATTGAATCTCATTCTTTTAAAGAATTTGAGGAATTAAAACTATCCAAACACAAGATCTTCCACCTTAAAAGAAAAAAAAAATGGCCTCAATTGATAATAGATCTTTGAGAGGAGAGTAAGAAAGCAAAACTTTGATAGGGATGTCTGAGATAAATGCTGAGTTTCTACAGTAGGCATATTCCTTGTTTTATACTGATGACTTTGAAGTCTGCAGGAGCTACCGCAGAGATTGGGAAGGAAGGGGGCAGAGTTCTACGAGCAGCCCAGAGCTCACAGGGCCAAGATGGGCCTGCCTGGGAGAAAGCTTCCCTTCCCTGTAGCTATGACTCTGGCTCATCATTTCTAATTAAAAATGATTCAAGCAATATAACAAGCTTTCACTTCTTCAAAGCAAGACCACATCATCAGTTTGTAGCTTAGAATGCCAACCGTTCTAACTTTTTGTGGAATGAGATGTGGAGCTTTAGCAGAGGAAACCTGCACTGAACACTTAGTTACATTCAAAGCCATATTTGTCCATCTTAAAGGAATGAAAATGATGTGGCGGTTTTTATAGACCTTCTTGACCTAAAGATACCTGCTGGCGGAAAGGAAATCCTCACTTGGGTTCTTTTAATGCTTTAATTATTATGTGATCGTTCATCCTACACACTGACTTTAACACTTTGAAAAATCTCTTAAATATGCATTAAAATTGATTGTTAATCCTAGTCCTCGTGGTGGCTCTTAGAGGGTATGTAATTGTGTGTGGGCATGGGGGTTAGACCAAATGGACACAAAGTAAACTACTTTATAGTGGGATAAAGCAGAAAAATCAATTTGGTCACAGGTACCGTTGGCACTACACTGCCGACTTGCACAGAACTCATACTTGCTCGCTTGTTCTTGAATCAGTCTTATTGTTTGAGATGAATCCGCTGCTCCTCTAGGGTGGATGTGAATGTCACCCACTGTTTCTCACACAGTGTTTGGGTCAAAGTGGAATTTTAACAAATAGCTGGTGATGAGTTCTAGAATCTCCAGGTTAAAAATATCCTCCAGGAGGCAAGCAGTCTGTATCCATGTTGTGGCCAGGGGCCTTTGGATGATGAGATTGGCAGCTTCAAATGAAAATGTCCGCTACAGTCCTTCCTGTTTTCTGCTCACATCTCAACAATCTTCTCAATGTTTTGAAATCCAAGAGCTAATTTCAGGGTCTTGGTGAAAACCCTTATCTCCAGAGGAAACCCTAACTGAAAGGTCTTGAATGGAGCCCCTAGGATCCTCACTGGTCCCAAGAATGCAACATCCAATGCATGAGGGCCCAAGGTTGATTGGCCATGACTCACTCCTGTCCATCCAATGCAGAATTAGCTGTCAGGCAAATATTCAGTCCCTAACTAATGCTTCATAGGGACACATGGCAGAGGGCTGTCCCTTCAGCAGGTGGTAGTAATGAGTGGCTAATGTGGCCTTTCCAAAGCCTCCAATGTGAGAATCACTAAATATTTGGCTCTTTTCCTGAAGTTCATGAAGAAGTGAGAGTAAGCTATACCCCATCTTTATTGTACAATTCTTGAGTTAGCTAGAGTTTAAGCAGGGAGGACATTTCTAAACAGAGACCCACCAATTTTGTCTAAAGGTAAATGTGGGCTCCAGACTCAGACTGCCTGAGTCAGACTTGAACCCTGACTTTCTATGTATATAACCTCAGAGTCCTTGGGCAAGTCCCATAGTGACCTAGACCTCAGTTTCAATTTCTGAAAATTGGGATGCTATTAGAAGGTTGTTGTGGGGTTTAATTGGACTAAAAATTGTAAAGTGCTTGGTATTGTTTGCCCGTGATAAGCTCTTCATAAGTGGTATCATTAAGAGTCATTAATAATAAAGCATCCTCTCTGTGGTGGTCTCTATTCCTTGGTTCCTGAAATAATTATCTGGCTGGCAGTGTGGCTTGTGAAAGGCAGGGAGGGAGGATGGCCAAGAGGAGAACTGCCTCTCTGGTATAGTAGCAGAGTGTTTGTAAAGATGATATGCAATGGTTATTCTTTTGTGTTTAAGCTTGTTATGGAATGATTGAATATTCAGCCAGCAATTAGGCTACACATTCGAGTCAATACCTCCCTTCCCTTTCTTTTGTCCTTAATTTAAAAATTTTCATGTATCTGATTTATTTTTAGTCCTTTCTATGGTAAAATATATACAGACAGAAAAGTAGAAAAGATATATGTATGTGGCTTACAGAATATAAAACAAACATATTTCACCACCATCCCTGGCAAGGACTAGAACATTGCTAGCCCCCTTCCACCATTCCACCCCACAGTCCATTCACAACCCTCCTCCTGCCTCCCCCACAAAGGTAAACCATTGGCCTGACTTTATGGTGGTTGTTTCCTTGCTTTCCCATACTCTCGAAATGAATGTGTCTCTAAACGCTGTAATTTAGTTTTGCCTATTTTGAATTTGCATGAACACAATCTCTGTATATGTATTCTTTTGTGTGTTTCTGTTGTTCCACATTCTTGCAAACACTTGTTATTGTCAGTCTTTTAAAATGTTGACTGTTGTGGTGTATGTACAGTGGTATTTTATTGTGGTTTAAACTTACATTTCCCTGATGACTAAAGATTATTGGCCATTTCGATACCTAGTTTTTTGTGTTTTTTTTAGTGTGTTTAATTCCTTTCATATTTTCTACTGGGCTGTTGACTTTTTCGCAATTATTTGCAAGTTGTGTGTGTTTTTTCCCCTTTCCTTTAAAAAATTATCGTTTAGATTCTGGCTTGTTGGATACATATGTGGAAAAGACCTCCTCCCATTCTGTGTTTTATCTGTTTTCTCTATTAATGGTGTCTTTTGATAAACAACATTTCTTAATTTGAATGTAGTCCATTTTATTAATCTTTTTATGGTAATGTTCTTGGTGTCCTATTTAAAAAGTCTTTACTGACTTATCATGAAGATATTCTCCTATATTATCTTCTAAAAGTTTTATTGTTTTACACTTCACATTTTGAATCATAGTCTACCTGGAATTAACTTTTGCATGTGATGAAGTAGGGTAATAGTTTCATTAGGTTTCTACATGGATCTCCTATTTTTCCAGAACCATTTATTAAAAATATTTTCCTTTCCATGAACTCCATAATGTTAAATATTTTAGCAAAAATTAAGTGTTCCAGTATGCCTGGATCTGTTTCTAGACTTTCTATTTAATCCTATCTGTCTATTTATCCTTGTACCAATACCATGCCTTCTTAACTTTTATAGCCTTGTAATAAGTCAGTATGCTGTACAGTAAGCCATCCTATGCTTCTATATTGTTATTTTAATAGTCTCTGGCTACATTTCCATAAGCACTTTAAAATCAACTTGTCAATTTTCACCAAAAAATAGAACATTTAAAAAAAAACCTATGGGGATTTTTATTTGAATTGCATTGAATTTATAAGTCAATTTGAAAAGAATTTAGCCTTTATAAAATTGAATCATTCATCTCTCCATTTATGTAACTGTTCTCTAATGCCTTTTAATAACATTTTATAGTTTTCTTGCCTAGAAGCTTATACTTCTTTATTTTTTGGTATTTGATTTCTGATGTTAATATTAGATAACTTTAATTTTTTTTTCATTTTCTAACTGTTAGCTCTTTATGGACTGAATGTTTGTACCCCTCCAAAGTTCATGTGTTGAAGGCCTAATCCCCAATGTGATAGTAATATGAGGTCTTCCGGTGGGAAACAGATTTGGATGAGGTCATGAGGGTAGAGCCCCCCTGACGGTCTTATTGTCCTTACAAAAAGAGTGAGGGGAGGATTCAGTGAGAAGGTGACTATCTACAAGCTAGGAAGAGGGATCATGAGAACCATACCATGCTGGCAATCTGATCTTGAACTTCCAGCCTCCAGAACTGGAGAAACACATATATGTTGTTTAAGCCCCACAGTCTACAGTATTTTGTTGGAAGCCTGAGCTAAGACAGTGGCTGATTTGGAGAAATTCAAAACTTGCATGTGCTGATCTTATTCTATTCTTAGCAAGAGGCCTTGCTAAGTTTACTGATTAGCTCCAATTGGTTCTCAATAGATTCTATTGAGTTCTCCGCAGACATCATATTATTTACAAATTATGACCATTTTATTCTTTCATTTTAAATACTCTTATTTATTTTTTATTCTTTCACTTTAAATACTTATTTAATGTTCTTGACTTGCTGTACTAGCTAAGGCCTTCAGTATACTGTGATATAGAAATGCTGAAAGTTAATATTATTTAATTTATAATCTCAGATAAATATTTTTCAACATTTCACCTTTAAGTATAAATTCCCTTCTAGTTCTAGTTTTCCTAGAACTGTTATATTTATTAAGTTGGATATTGAACTCGATCAATATTTTTTCTGCATCTACTTAGATGATTCTATTATTTCTCCCTCTAGTGGTCTGGTCAAATACATTACTTGATAATAATATGAAATCAATTGCATTAGTCATAGTGTATTATTGCTTTCATGAACTGTACATGCACACTATACATAATCTACCTACTTATCTATCCATCTACTATGTCATATATTTTAAGATTGTTCCCATGTTCTGTTCATTGCAGAGCAATTCATATACCAAGTGAGAAGTGGAAGAGATTTTGTTTTTGTTTTCCTCTTCTCTGGCAGAATTTGTTCCATAAGTCATAAGATTCTCACCAAGAATCTTATTCTTATTCTTAGTAAGATTCTTATTTCCTTCTTAATTGTGTGGTAGAATTTTTTGTAACGTTATCTAGGTCTTTGTGGGAAGAGTGTTAATTCAGATTTGATTTCTTTAATAGGTATCTAATTATATTTTCTATTTTATGTCAGTTTGGGTAGAACTATATTTTATAGAAACATCACTTTAATGCCAATTTTCAAATTTATTGGTCTAAAATCATTCATTACATGCTCTTCTTTTTAATGACTACAATATCAAGAAAGATATTTAGCACATTAACTTTTAGCTTTTATTTTCTTCTAATAAATGCATATGTCATAACTTAAAGTAAATTATTCTCTAATCATACCTTTAGTTGCATCCTCAAGTTTTATTTATCTTCAATCAGTTCAAAATTGTTTCTAATTTCTTTTGGTTCAGTCTGATAGTGATGAATTCGCTCAGATTTTGTCAGAATATATGTTTATTTCACCCTTTTTCTCTAAGAAGATGTTAACTGGGTATGGAAAACTAGATTGGCAGTTATGTTCTTTCAATTCTTTAAAGATGCCATTTCATGGTCTTCTGATTTTTTCTGTTGTTGCTTTTGGTCTAAATATTACTCCTTTGAAAAAAGTGTTTTTGCTTTTTTCTCCACCATTATATCTAAGAACTTATTTTTTGCCTTTATTTTCTGCAGTTCTATTATGTGCTTAGTTCTAGATTCTACAACCCCTGCTCTGGGTTTTGTGTGTTCTTAAATTTTTGGATTCGTGCTATTGCCAGTTTTGAAAAATTCTCAGGTTGTCTTTTAAAATATAGTGTCCATAAGAACTCAGTTTTGAAAATTTAAATAAATATCTATTAGATTTTCTGTTTAAATGTATCTCTCTCACACATTTTTCCACTTTCATTTCTTCATGGTTCATCTTTAAGTTCACTAGTTGTTTTTTTTTTGTTTTGTTTTGTTTTTTTTGCTCCAAAAAGTGTGCTGCTAAACTCATTCATTGGGTTATTACATTTTTCAGTTCTAGAATTTCTGTATTTTTTATAGATTCCAGCTCTCTGCTGAAATTTTTAAAATCTTGTCTTTTCTATCCAGAAACAAAATAAACATAGTTGTTATAATAGCTATGTCTTATCATTTCAATGTTAGGTACCCTGTGATTCTACTTTTATTTGTATTGGCTGTCTCCACATATGCTGTGATGTATGTGCATATACACATTCCTGTATCAGCATTCTATTTTAAAAATTGTAGAAATAATTTAAGATTGTGTATTTTCTTCCAAAGATTTTTTTTTCTTTGCTTCTGCCAGAAACTTAATGGGACAAGTAATTTGGGGTCATTGTAATTCAGTTCCAGGGATTAATACTTTCTCAATTGCTCAGATAATTTGTAATTGGACTGCAGTTGGTACTAGGGCTGGTTTAGATCTGGCTCATTCTTCTCCCAAGGGTGTCACCACTTCTTCAGCCCTTTGTATTCCCACCCATGAATGACCACTGGAAACCCAGGTTTTACTGCTTTTGTTCTCTCTGCCTCTACTAGACTCACAAATTACCTCAGGGAAAAAGCAACCCCACATGTTGGGCTCCTTTCTCTCTGGGATTCTGTCCTCTTTTCCATCTTTTTTTTTTTTTTAATAAATCTTTATTGTTCAGATTACAGGTGTTCCTCTTTTTGTTTTCCCCCTATAGCTCCCCTCCACCTGATTCCCCACCCCATCCTTACCCCCTGCCACTGTCTTCCTCCATAGGAGTAAGATTTTCGTCCAATCTCTTCCCGCACCACTCACACCCGCTTCCCCCTGAGAATTGTCAGTCCACTCCCTTTCTATGTCCCCTATTCTATTATATTCACCAGTCCATTCTGTTCTTCAGATTTTTTATTTACTTGATTTTTAGATTCACTTGTTGGTAGGTATGTATTTGATGTCATTTTGTTGTTCATAATTTTTATCTTTACCTTTTTTTTCTTCTTCCTCTTCTTAAAGAATACCCTTCAGCATTTCATGTAATCCTGGTTTGGTGGCGATGAACTCCTTTAGCTTTTTCTTGTCTGTGAAGCTCTTTATCTGACCTTCAACTCTGAACGATCGCTTTGCTGGGTAATCTTGGTTGTAGGTTCTTGCTGTTCATCACTTTGAATATTTCTTGCCACTCCCTTCTGGCCTGCATAGTTTCTGCCGAGAAATCAGCTGACAGTCGTATGGGTACTCCCTTGTAGGTAACGAACCGTTTTTCTCTTGCTGCTTTCAAGATTCTCTGTTTGTCTTTTGCCCTTGGGATTTTAATTATGATGTGTCTTGGTGTGGTCCTCTTTGGATTCTTTTTGTTTGGGGTTCTGTGCGCTTCCTGGACTTGTAAGTCTATTTCTTTCACCAGGTAGGGAAAGTTTTCTGTCATTATTTCTTCTAATAGGTTTTCAGTATTTTGCTCTCTCTCTTCTTCTGGCACCCCAAAAATTCGGATGTTGGTACGCTTGAAGTTGTCCCAGAGGCTCCTTACACTATCTTCATATTTTTGGATTCTTTTTTCTTTTTGTTTTTCTGATTGGGTGTTTTTTGTTTCCTCATATTTCAGATCTTTGGTTTGATTCTTGGGGTACGTTGATCTACAGTTGAGTTTCTGTATATTCTTTATTTTAGACAGTGTATGCTTCATTTCTGACTGGTCCTTTTCCATTTTTTTGGCATTCTCATTAAGGTCCTTGAAGGTCTCACTAAGCTCCTCAGAAGTGTCATCAGGTTTCTTGGCGGTTTTTAGAAGATTCTTGAGTAACCTTATATATGTGGTTCTGAACTCTATGTCGTCCAGTAGTTTGCTTTCCTCCGTTTCTTTCATTCGTGACATGTTTCTTTGTTTCCGCATTTTGGCTGCTTCCCTGTGTTGATGGAGTGGCTTTGTGTGGTAGGTGACCTATAGGGGGCAGTAGCTCAGCCTCCCCAATCACCTGATGTGGACGCTCTTGGTACACTCCTTTGTGGGCTGAGTGCAAAGTCTTGGTGTAGTTAAGCCTTAATTGCTGTTGGTACGCTGGGAGGAATTGACCTCCAGGCCAATTGGCTGTGAGGACTCGCTGTGTCTATAAGAACTGCTGTGCTGGAGACAGGCTTATGGTGCATGACTTGTTTCAGTGGGGCTTTGGTGCTCGTTGAGTGAGTCTGCCTCTTGAATGTGTCACTTATGGATGTGAACAGTTGAAATCTGGTTTCTCACACTGACCACTAGGTACACTGGCTTCTGGATCTCCAATGGGGTGCAGGTCAGCTATTGTCTGAGTCCACCCAGCAGGAGCTACAGCGAGAGCTACAGTTTTCTCCTCTTTGCTTGGGGTTTGGAGGTTTTGGAGCTGTCTGGCCCAGTCTGCAAGTTTGCTAGGTTAAGCTGCAATAGGGCAGGCCTTTCTTATGCTAACGCTGCTGCTTGGAGCTTGGGTGGGTTTGTAGGTTGTGTGGGGCGGGGTCTCAGGGCGTCACTAGGCTAGGGCGTGGCAAACAGCAATGGCTGCTAGTTAGCTGGCTCTGTGTCTCCGACTGCGTCCCGTGCCCCAGCACAGTAAACAATTATTCTTGCGTGCATCTCTGCAAGCAGGCGCCCCTCACTTTCCGACCCGGTGGCAGACAATCCAGCTTCTCCCCATAGGAGTTTGGGTCCCCCGCGTCTCTCCAGAAACTGTATTTCAGGGTAATCTGGGGCTTGTCTCCCTTTGGGTTAAAAAAAGCAATGCCTGCGGCCAGCCCAGATCCCGCGCCTCCGTACCTCAGCTTTTCAGCGCTTGTGCACGTCTCAATGCTCTTTTCTCTTTCCTTCTAGTTGTAGAACTTCCACTCAGCCAGCTTTCCCGTGGTTCTGGGTGATAGACGTTTTGTCTTTTAGTTGCAGTTTTGAAATTGTTGTGCGAGGCAGCAGTTTAGGTGTTTACCTACGCCACCATCTTGGATTCCTCCCTCTTTTCCATCTTGACTCTGCATTCTTTTGTTACCTTTAACAGACATTTTCTTCTATTCTGTACAGTTATTCTAGCTGAACAAAGTATTTGGTCTGTTAGTAATACAAGCAGAAGTCTTTCTTTTCTTTTTTGGTGGTCTGGAAACTTCCTGCCCTATAGGATTTATTCTTTAATTACTGTTTAAACTAATTTCTTGTAACCTGAACATTTACACAATTTATCATCTTTAAAATACAATATAAATTATAGAGAAAATAATAAATCTACATCTTGGTATAGCTAATGGATAGTCACAGTCTCCTCTGCTCACCATTCATGATACATTGGAAGTAGTAAAATATATGGAATGTCTTTTGGATCCTCAGAGAAGTAGCCAATCCAAAAGAAGAATTCAGAGCTGCTTTTGCTAGTGCATTTCCTATCCAGTTTTATGCTATCCTGATGATAATCCTGGGATATAATTAAAATGCTATTCATTGTAGTAATTCAGACATAGGGAAAGTGAGGTACGAAAGAGTGATGTGTTCAAAGAGTAAGTTTAGTGGCAATGTTGATGAGGCACCACCTTGAATTATTTAAAATCATTTCCACTGATTGTAAAAAACAAACTAGCAGAGAATCCAGATGTTGTTATTAGACGATTCCAGAATGCCTTTTTATACTTTAATTTGGTAGGGGATATGCCTGGTGCTTAGAACAAGTAATTGGAAACACATGTCTTTTTTGAGAGAGGACTTAATTTGTATAGAACTGTAATGTTCATCTGACCAGTCTTTTCTAAGCTGATATAAGCACATTCTAGAGAGTTCTGATAAAGTTCAACAGTCATTTGCTTTAGAGGGGGCATTACCCGCCACTTGACTTCTCTTGATTTCAGATTATTGAATGAGGCTGGCTATAGTGGGGGAAACAAGGTTTGCCTTGTAATAGTGTTTCAAAGTGGTGATAGTGAACAAAAATAGGTCTGTTGTTTGGGGTCTGGGGAGGGCACAGAGAGGGTGGCAGGCACTCATCCACCAAAGCAGTTGGGTACAAAAAAGGAAGCCCTCACGATGGCTTCCCTAGCCCTCTCCCTGACTCTGTATAGCTCCTGTCTCACCCATGAAAAAGAAAAGAAGGGAAAGAGGAAGAAGAAAGGGCACATTACATGAAATTGGGCTGGCTTTTTTGAGAACACCATTGGAACAAGCGGTTCCAATAGGATATTTTAGTTCTCTAAATAGTCTCTCCTTAATATCTATCTGCTCCAGTTTTTGTACTTTAGTTTGAAAAATAAGACACTCACAGTCTTCACTGCTCACCATTCAGGATAAATTAAAGAACACACTGCCGTGTCTTTTAAATCATCAGAGAAGTATTAAAACCAGAAGGAACACAGTTTAGAGTTGCTTTTGCTAATAATGTATCCCAAACTGATTGACCAAGTGCCTACATGATAACTCACTTGAGGCCCCTGGAATGTCAAAACAATGCAGCACTTATATAAGAGGTGGCTGAAGGACATTTTAGAAACAGGATGGAATGAATTGCATAAATACTAGCTATTATTAAAGGGCAAGTTACAGATTATTAAGGTGAATTTTCATAGCCTTTCTTCATATTAACTTCCTGAATGAATTGTATAAATATTAGCTATTATTAAAGGGCAAGTTACAGATTATTAAGGTGAATTTTCATAGCCTTTCTTCATATTAACTTCCTATGACTTCTCAGGAGGACTTTTTCCCACCACCCTCCTTTCTGGCAGAGACAAAGACAAAAAGAGAAAAATAATAGGGAAGGACAACACAGAGTGGAGAGAAGCAAGTAGAAAAAGAAAAAAAGAGTGTTGGGAGTGGGTAGATATTTTTAGAAGGGTTTTATCATATGAGAGTATGCAGACTGATGTGTGATAAAGTCTCCATTTCTGGAGATGAGATGAGGGTGAAGAAGAAGGTGATGATGGTGATGACAGGTTTTATTTCATTATCATTTTGCATGATGCCAGTAAAGCTTGAAACACTTAAAAATTATTTTTGGCACTTGGATTGCACTTGTCAGAAAAGGATTCTGTGCTGATGGATCATGGAGTTCCAAGATCCATAAGGGTTAAAAGTAACCATGGGAAACTGGTCATTTCTACCAGGAGTTTAACTAGATCATCTGAACAGAACAGTTCTGTATATTCTTTAGCTATTAGTGGCCTCTGGTAATCTTTTGTTGTTGTTACTCCTCACCCAGGGACATTTTTCCATTGTTTTTAGATAAAGGGGAAGGGAGGGAGGGAGAGAGAAAAAAAATATCGATGTGAGAGAGACACATTGATTGGTTGCCTCATGCATGTGCCGCTGACAGAGTTGGGGAATGAACTGGCAACCCAGGTATGTGCCCTTGACCTAGAATCAAATCCATGACCCTTTGTTTAGAAGGCCGACATTCTAACCATTGAGGCAGACCAGTCAGGGCAGCCTGTGGTTAACTTTTGCCTGAACTATTGGGTACATGTTCGAGAAAACTGGATCTCTGGAAAATATATTTAAAAGAACCAAACTAAACAAATTCATTTTGGAACTACCCATAGATTTTTTATTAAATGCAAATTTTTAACATATAACTAGATGGCTATTCTTTTGGGATATCATGAAATAACTCATTTAGATTTTATTATTCTAAAATCCCTATGATTCCCAATTTAGGCCATAGGGACTTATTTTCTAATCCAAATAATTGAGTCTGTAATTCTTTGCTACTGAAATTTGGTTCTATAAACATAGTCTACACAGTAAGAGGAGAGACAGCACAATCCTATAGAGACATGAACAGGAGAGGAAGGAAAAAGCAACCCAAAATCTCTTTTCTTATTGTGTTTAAGATGATGGCCCCTTTTTTTTCTAAAGAGCTTTTGAAGATAGTAAAGTATCATTGGCCTTAAACAAGGAGTCTTCTCTTATACTGCATGCTAAAGAAAACGATTTTTTAAAAAAATCATTACCCAACGATTTGCCCATTGATTTTTAGAGAGAGAGGGGAAGGGTAAGAGATAGGGTGAAAGAGAGAGGCAGAGAGAAATATTGAGGTGTGAGAGAAACATGGATGTTTCTTTTGCATGGACCCCAACTGGGATAGAACCTAGGTATGCACCCTGATGGGGAATTGAACCCATAACCTTACAGTGTATAGGATGACACTCCAACCATCAGAGCCATCCGGCCAGAGCAAGAAACCCTTTTATCCTATCAATGTGGGGGTGGCTCAAAGAGTGTTGGCAAACACTTTCATTAGAATTGATGACACCCCCATTTGGGGGTTACCTAGTCAGTTTAGGATTGAACTGGTCAAGGAACTGGAGGTATTCCTTTGTCTCCCCATAGAACAGTGGGAGTTATGATCCCTAGGCCTTTCTCACTACAGGCTGCCATGCTCACAGTAGACCTTCTTTGAGGATTTTTCCAGGTGGTAGGATAGATTTTAAAAGGTATAATTCAGTGACCAGACACATACTCATTAAGTAAACCTGTTCCTCCTTGTCTACCTCAACTGTCCATGGTTATGATATGTGTGGTCCAGCAGCTGAAATCATGGTGATTTTTCAAAAATGCCAGTGTCAACATTTTGCCTTGACAGTATATCTGTAAATACTAATAATGCTTTTTTGAGCTGACTCAGTTGCTTTGAAATTGCAAGGCTCTGTTATGAGTAAATGAGAGGCAACCAATTATCTATAAAATAATGCCTCACACAGAGGAGAGTTTGATGAATTACAAATGAACTCTGCTGACACAACAGAGTATGGGAACCTGCTCTCCTCTTTCTTTCAGAGCTAGGGGCGACGCTTGCATATTTTACAACCAACATACCCCACTCACTTACAACATGGGGTGGAAATGGGGATAGGGAAATGACAAAATCTTCTCTCACTAGTACACACCTCATTGCTTTAAAATTCAGTAGGAAATGTAACATGGGTGTTGAGGGGCAGCAAAACCTAGTATTAAGTACCTAAATAAAGAATGATTATGTTCCAGGAAGGGTACAAGATTAGGTAAAGAATGCAGACCTACTGTCATCTAATGTGATTTAAAACCCAGACTAAAAGAGCAATGGCAGAACCCTCCTCCCACACTCAGTGCAGTGTGTGGGGAGGCAGCACATCAGTTCACCTACACAGAAGGTAGATATTCAATTTCTGGAACCAAGGGATTGCCAACCTCATCAGGAATCTGTCAGGTGGAGAGTGAGACAATTGCAGCAGCTTCATTCAGCAACTCTTAGGTAGCTGGCTTTTTCTCTGTATGGCAAAGACAAGGTCTTTTTTCCCCTATTGTTTAAGAAACTGCAGTTCAAAGGAATTTTCTGCTAGGCAAGGGATACAGAGAAGGCCCAAAACATCCTGCAAGTTATAGCAGAGGATCAGGAGAATTCTTCTACAGAACTAACCTAATGTAGTTGCCTTCAAGAGGCTGAGGAAGCAGTTGATAGTATTGGAATGTTTGTCTTTGTGGTCCTATGGCAGTCCTGTCATGCAGGAGGTGAAGACATTAGTCAAAGAACACAGATGCATATGGTGATGGGAAGGGGTGGGGATCAACGGGGACATCAGTAATAGTGTCAACTAAAGTTAGAAAAAATAAAGTAGGAGACTGAGAGAAAAGAAGATATAGAACAGGGTTGCTACTGACTGAATGATTTGCTAAGCATTTTCATACCAAACATTCAGGAGAGAGTAGCTTTTTGCCTATTATAGTCCATTTTCCTACTTAGGGCATCTCTGGGTATGGGTTTGCACATTCTTCTTTGCCAATGTGTTTGTTCTTAAGGAAGACTAATGGCAAAGAGAGTGTTAAAGGTCAAGCCCTAAACCCCTGGCCTCCCAGGAGAAGGGGTGGTTGCAAACAGATCCAATCAGTCAGGACATTGAATGTACCCGTGGGCAGCAATGGGCATGGTGCAGTCCTTCCTGCCTGGTGTCCTCCCACCAGGGACAGGAGGGCCTCTACTCCCTAGGGAAGCTGACTGTAGCTTTCCCACATGTGCCTCATCTTCCCCACGCACCTGGTGAGAGACATGGGGAGCACTGACCTTTAGTCTTTAGTCTTTAAAGTGTGGGTATGTCCAAATCTTGCATGACAGCCCAATTTATTAACAGATTCAGAAGTTCCGGGAATGCTTTAACCCTGTATAAACATTGGGTGTATAGATGCATTTTTAAAAGAGAGGGGGTAGGTGTCAAAGAGCCAGGTGGACCAACTCACTAAGCAGGTTTCCTAAACAAAACAGTTCCTTTCCCCTCTGTAAAGAGAGGGACATGTAGTCCCATTATACAACAGGAAATGATGTTTACTAGTTGTGTTTATTGGGCAACCTCATCATCCATCCAACTGCCCAGAAAATGGGAGGCGATTTGTTTGGTCTGTAAACAAAAGCCCTTAAAGAGAGAAGTCCATATTGGTTAATTTAAAAACTCACACACACTGTGCAATCACTTGTATAGCAAGTTAAGGTAACGACCTTTCTGGCGAGACTTCTAAGGCACATGGATTCACCTGGTAGGCAGGAGATGCTAGGCCTCAAGGCAAGACAGAAGCAAAAAGGGACAAAGCATACTGGGAACTTGGGTGAGAAGTCTAAAACCTCTTAAAGGGTCTAGGAGCACATGGTATGACAAAGCCCTCCAATGCAGCACGCCACGGGGAACACCTAGAGCTTTCTTGCCATTACACAAGAAACCCAAACAGAAGAAAATCCAGCCTAGGAATCTGCCTCTGAGGAATGTTACCCCCTTCGGATGGGACATTCCAAAATGACACACTCGCTTTCAGAAGAGGACAGAAGGAGGATGGCAGGCATGCCCCTAGGCCTGTGTTCTCAGGTAAACTAGCTTAATCCTAAAAAGAAAGAGATGAGAAGGTGAAACAGGTGAAAATGAAATATCAAAGACAGCTTCTGCTAGCACCACACACTGTCCCTTCAGGCAATGGCATACCAGCTGACAAGCCAGTGGCCTGGGAGAATGAAATGAGCTTTCCAGAATGCAAGGGCCTGAGCACACACATACTGTGCCATAATGAAGGAGAGGCAGCTAATACTGCATCAGTAATCAGAATACTGTCAAAGGAGGTGGTGGGGGAGCTGTCAAGTGCACATATACTTGAAACTAACTGAAAAGGGCTTAATTTAAAAGTAAAAAGGAAATAAATGAATGTGTTTTCTAGCCAAAATTCATGATCACTAAGTGGTTGTGCCATTTTATATAATTCAGTTGCTACTAGTATTTGTTCACTAATTGTTTTTAATTAGTACCTGACGTACTTCAACAGCTTATAATATAAAACGTTTACATAAGACCAGATGAAGATGACAATCAAAGAAGGAAAAGAAACTATTTTGAGGAGACTCCTTATCTAGGGGCCATAATTCCTAAGGAGGTTTATTAACAGGGGTGCCAAAGAGAGTACAGGATGTCCAGCTAAATTTGGATGTCAGATTAAACAACAAATTATTTTTTCATCTAGGTCAGTGGTCCGCAAACTGCCGCTCTGTTGACTAATGAGTTTACCGACCACTGACCCGGACTCTCGATTCCAAGAGCCTGTAATTACAGGCTCTTGTTGTTCCTTGTGATTAAATCCCTAGACCAGTGGTCGTCAAACTGCGGCTCGCCAGCCACATGTGGCTCATGAGCTGCGGTTTGCTGCTCTGTTGACTAATGAGTTTGCCGATCACCATCTTAGACGATCAGGTTTGAGTTACAAACTGTCTTGGGCTGCTTGTGAAAACTGGATTGGAGAAGAGCAGGATCAGAAAGGAAGAAACAGGAGAGAGGTGAGGGTGGGCTGACTGGAAGAGAAGAGACAGGAGAGGGGACTCACAGGATGGCTTAGGCCTCAGGAATCAGGGTCTTCCTCACTCTGGCTTTTCTGGCTTTTGCAGCCACCAGCCTAGAATGTTGGTGCATCTGCTTTTCTAAGTCCCCAACCTGGGCAGGGAGCCCCTTTCCTGAGGCCCTTGGAGGTCTCATTGGGGAGGAGGTGGAGCCTTTACCTGTGTCACTGGAAGTAGGCCCGCAGTGCCTCGGCTTCTACTGCCATTTCCTCCTCCGATCTCCACAAGGCTGGGGAGTCCGCCTCCTCTTTGTCATGTTTCTGGAGCTTTGGAGAAAAAAGACAACACAGAATTAGCTCATTAATGGGTCCCTGAGATCTCCTTGAACAAGTACTGTGGGGTAGTTGAACAGAGTTTGCAAATCATAGCCTGGGAGGGGTGGGGGTGTGTCTTTTAATTGCCTTAGTTGCCAAAATTTGAATATGGGGTGGTTTCATGTATAAAACCACATTTCCAGCATTTGCAATAAAATAACCATATTAGGCTACTATTTGGTGTGTGAGAACATGGGCCCCTTCCCATGCTCCAACTCCTCTCTCACCCTGTGGGAATATGATGAAGGCCATCAGTAAGTGGACTGTGACACCTTCCGAGCCTGGCTAGCTCCTGAGTCAAGAAATGACAGAGAAACAGCTAGCTAGCATTTCGTTCTCACATGGCTTATGTGCAGCATGTCCTCTCCCCCAGCATGCCCTGTCTCTGTACTCCATCTCACCTGGTGCTGAAAAGTCTGGTTGTGGAAATCCCCTGGCTGGCCACCCTGTTGCGAGTGTAAATCCTAATCCGCCCGTGTCTTTTACAGCCAGCCCTCCAGGTCATTTCTTTGGAATTGGCAAGCATTATGCTGAGGTTTTCTCACACCCGCCTCTTTGCCTAACACAGTATGGCCTGTTCCCTGCTTGGGACTGTCTGCCGGGGCTGCGTGTAGGAGTTACAGATTGTGGGGGCATCCTGCCATTTATAATCCCCACAAGTCGCTAATTTTCTTTTTCAGCCCTCATCCTTCATTCATTTCACTTACCAGGCATTGAGCTTGCTGCCTGGCATTATCATTCCTCTCATCTGGCCTGGACTTACCCACTGCTTTCTGTGGCTTAGCCTCTCTTACACGAGCTTTGAGCAGTTTTGTTCAGTGAACCAAAATAGCCCAAGCACATTTACCGTAATAATACAAGGGCCATGAGCACAGAGTAAGAAATAAGAGTATGTCTATTAAAAGAGGCTTCAAACAGGTAAACAGTAAAAAGTTAAATTGGGAAACATCAAAATATTAACAACTGATCTTAATTGAATCATTTAAAAGTCCTCTTCAGATGCCTATATTTCTTTAAAAAATATTGTATATATGTCTCAGATTTACATATAGAGTGGATAATATTTCCATTCTATCAGAGAGAGGGGATGGTCTCAGAACTCTCCATTTGAACAGCTCAATTTTCCCCTTAATCTCCTACTGCAATTCAGTTTTATTAACTAAATTTGTTATTCCTATGTGAGACTCTATACACCACAAAATGATAAAGGTATAACTTCTTCACAGACTACAGTGTAGTATTTTGTGTCAAGCCATTTGAGGAGAGAGAGAGGCAAATGATTTAACAGCATCAATAATGGTTAGTACTTAGGATGCAAAGGGAAGTTCCTTTGGTGTGTGTTATTTCATGGTGCATTTCATTGAATCCTGACAATGACCCAAGGCAGACACTATTGAGCTCCATCTTGCCAAGGAAGAAGCTGAGGTCCCCAGAAGTGCATTCTCCTGGCAGATCACCTAGCGGGGCAGTGGAAGCACCAGTGTTGTTCCCAACAATTAATTTTGCCTTTTAATCTACCCTTGAGGAACTCCAGTGCCACCAATGTGGACAGTTCTACACACCCTGCTCCACCCACCAGGTGCATTTGCCCAAAAGTCAGCTCCAAAATAATCTTGCCGACTCAGCAAAAAGTCTATCAATGAAAATAGTAGGATTTGCTGTTTCAGGCCCAAATCACTCTAAATCTGACCCAGAGACCCCCACCCTGGCAGCTGGCAGCAGATGGAGAAATTGCCCCATTATCTGAGAGCAAACTTTGCTACTGAAGGCAAAACAGTAAGGGGACAATAGCCCAGCTCTGAAGCTGAGCTATCTTTCCACTGGGGGAAGCCTTCACCTAAATGAGGTTCATTAGCATATAACCAGGCCACAGATATGTTTATGAGGGTCATGGATCTTCCCTTCAGAATCTGGCTGCCAGCACACTGGTTTTACATCTTGCCACACAGATTTAATTCTCCTTCGTGGAAGAAAACCACATTAAGAAGTCATTTCCTCCCTTGCAGAGGCAGATCTGACAATTGCTACAGGCGAGTCAAACTGTATTGCCATTTTTCTACTCAAGAACTAATTTTCATTTTGATACCAGCTTTAGATCTGTTATAAATCCATCTAGTAACAATTCAGTCGGATGACAAAGAACAATGCAAAGCTCAGAAAATATGGTCTTCCCACTTCCGGCTCCGCCATCAGAAGACACAGAAATCAAGCATTAAGTGGCCTCATCAGTGTGGATCATACCAGATGAATCCAAATAATTTAGAGCTGGCAAACGTTAATGACTTTCTAATTATTAGGAGACCGTCTGTTATTGACATATGCCTTACAGATGGCAACGTTGTGCCAACGCTTAGAAGTTGTTTACAGAAAATAGGAAATAAATAAAAAAAAACTAGTCATATTTGCAAAGCTCTGCTGTACGTGGTTTTTAAAACTGAGAGGTTTCCCTCCTAAATGCCGTGAGGCAAGCCTGTGGCTTTCTTTAGATCCTCCTCGCTCAGGACTTTGGAGGGTTAGCAGAGTTGTAGATTCTTGCTGTTGGGTGTGTTCTTCCAGTGTACCTGCCAATGGCCTGATGGATTTGTCACTTCAGGCCCACTTGTTTCCTGGTTTCCACAAAAAGATCCAACACAGTCATGGCTTAAGTCACAGTGCCAATGTAAGGACTGGGACTTGGAGAAAGCCTGTGTTTCAGAAGGAGGTGCCACAAAGAGCAAAGACATTGATTTTGATGATGTGGCTGCAATAAACCCAGAACTCTTAGAGCGTCTTCCCTTACACCCAAAGAATAATCCACCCCTGCAGGTAAACGTAACGAAACAAACACAGATCAGTCAACTCCACAGCTCCTGCTCCAGAGGAAGGTCTCCGAAGCTGCTCCATGGTATCCACTCTCATAGAGGTTCACATCCCCACTCAGGAGAATGAATGGAGGTGGAGCTGCCCCTGCCAGTCCCCACCGGCAGCTACCGGACCCCTAGAACTCCTGCCCTGCAGGGGCTGAAATGCCATTTCCGCTGGTCAGCGAGGAGGTGGGAGAGCAAGTGCAGCCCATGCAAGGCAGCCGGTGTGCAAAGGCTGTGAACTCAGTGCGGAGGAACTCATGTGTTGTGAAGGCAATGGGGAAAATAAAGAACGGGTGAGAAGAGAAGGCCCAGAATTCTGAAATGAGAATGAAGCGAGCTCAGGAGTATGACAACCAAACAGGGGCTTTGCCCAGATGATTCAAGATTTTCGGGCTGCTTTGGGTAGTTATCCACTTACTATGCCAATCATATCAAAGAGCACAGCATATGCGTTTGTGTTAGGAAACGCCCGTGGAATAAACAAGGATTGGCCAAGAAAGACATGGATGTGATTTCCGTTTCTAGCAAGTGTCTCCCCTTTGTACATGAGCCCAAGTTAGAAGTGGACTTAAGGAAGGGTCTGGAGACCTCGATGTTCCACTTTGCATTTGACGAAACGGCTTCAAATGAAGTCGTCTGTAGGTTCATAGCAAGGCCCCTGGTCCACAAGATTCTCAAAGTTGGAGAAGAACCTGTTTTGCATGTGGCCTCCTCTGGGTGGAGGCCTTTCTGGGGAAGCCCAGAGGCTCCTTGGGGTTGTCCTGGCTCTGAGGAGAGGAAGGAGCCTTTAGTCTGACTCTGTGGCTGTGGCCTGCCACCCACACCCTTGGTCTGGGCACTAATCTGTCTTGTACTTTAAAAAAGTTTCTGGAACCTCCTCCTTCCTTGCTGTTTTTTGAGGTCCAAGAGGACCCCTGCTGTTTTGTGTTTATACATGTGTCTAACAACAAAGCAAGAGGAAAAAAGAACACCATGCTCAACCCTGGCTGCTCACGGGAATCATGGGAAGAACTTTGAAAACCACTGATGCCAGGCTCCTCCCCAGGGATTCCGATTTAATTGGTCTGGGGGCAGCCTGGGTTTGGGAATTGTTTTCAAATTTCTCGGCCATGCTAAGATGCATTTAACTGTTGAGAAGCAGTACATTTGGGAAAAAACGTCTTTAAGTAGATAGAGCCGTGCACATAAATAACTGAAGCATTTGTCTTCAGCCTACTGCTGGCGACCCTACCAACAGATTTGAGGCTGTCCTTTGCAGACTCGCTGCAGCCTGCTTTTCCCCTACATGCGCCCTGTTAGAGGAGAGCCTGGGCCACAGGCCATCCCAGCAGCCCCAGGACACTGATCTAGCTCAGAAGCTTTGGAATGGGGTTTCGGTCTCTGCAGGAAAAGGGACTCTGGGAAAGGTCCTGGAAGAGCCACCAGGTGACTTGGAAATGAACATGCTGCAGCTTGGAGTCGAGTTCTGCTTGCCTGGCTCATTGGGATATGCCCTGTGATCCTACACACTGGCTTATGGCAAGGCACTATGTGCCTTGGGCAAGCTTTAATGACAGGGCTTCCCTCCTATGAATCTTCTAGATTACCTTTAGCTGTCTGCAGGAACAGGCGGTGACCATGGATTAATACACCAGATATTTGTTCTGTCCCTGCCCTTAAGCACTGAGCCAGACAGACCCCCTTTACTGTGGTTAATTATGAGTGAGATGGACATTACCAACTGGAAACAGGCTGGGATGGGGAGAGTCAACTTAGTTCCACAAAGAAATCGTGTTAGAATAAAGAGTGATGGGGTGAGGGGGTTATCTAAGGAGCATCCAGCATTGGGGTTAGTCCCAAACCTACCCAGCTGTGAATCTTAGAAAAGACAGAGGAAAATGTCTTGATGATCAAATTCAAGGCTACCATTTGGTCCACTCCAGGGTTTATTACTGTATGACATTCAGCGTAAACTGCCTGCGCTGTTTAAAAGCCACAGTTTATCGGTTTTAAGATGTACTGCTTTTCACATTTTAACATCTCTGAAATCAAAGCATGTCCTAAAATTGATGGTGTGTCATAATTTACTTGGCAGTGTTTTTCTTTCTTAGTAGAACATAGAATAGCAACCCTTCCTCCAGGTCGGGGGAGGGGGGAGGGGGGAGTCAATGCACTGTGGAACCAATCTCTCCCCCTCTGCGGTTCCGTCACACAGTTCAACTGTGAAAATGCTCAGCGCCATGGCCAGTGTGATCCAGATCCCCTCCTTTCCCTGTGAGACAACAGCAGCTGAAACTGTTCTCACAGATACTCGATTCACATGCCAACTTTACAAAGTTTGCAAAGACTTGTACTCAAGACTTTATTCACCTTCAAGAGAATGAATGAAGTCTGTGATGGCTCCTCAAAGGGAATTCTATTTCTGGACAGCTTTGAGGAGAGATTTTTTTAAAAGTACCTGCAGTTACCCCACTTTATCTGCCTGAATGGATTTTTGGGTGAGGGGGTGTTAAGGGGACTTCTGATTGCAGTACTGATGTGTGTTGATTTGGACACTGTTCCTTTCTGTGCATGGAGGTGTCATTGCGAGGCATGGGGTCATAATGGATTCCCGGGTGTAATGCTCACAGTGCCCTGGCTGCTGGCATTGTAATAGCTCGGCCATGGAGTACAGGTGAGGAATGATTCATGGTGACTTAAATACTTTTCAGAATTTGGGAGTGATCTGTAGTAAAATGCCAAATTATCTTCAAAGGTATGTGCGGGGATGGGGAGGGAATATTTAAGCCACTTCTTCAAGAAGCAAGTGGCTGAATATATATTTACATCTTTCATTGTTATTAGTTTTTCAAAACAATACAAGGAGCAGAGATCTTAAATGAGCCATTTCTTATGGGCCTATGGTTCCCTTCAGATAGTTGTTTATACAAAGTATGGCAAGGGAAATAACTTCAATGAATGGGGAAGTAAAAACTTGAGTTTTAGACCTAATTCTCTGTTACTACCTTCTGTTTGGTCTGCAAGCACTTACTGAGCACATGATATATTCCAGGCACTGGTCTAGGTCTATGGAAGCTCTAAAGATAAGCCAAAAATTGTTGCCTTCCGGGGTCTCACCACCCAAAAGGGAAGACAGATTCATTCATACATAATTTAATGCAAGTTGGTCTGTTATAAGTATTAAGCTATAATTTCCTTCATAGTGTTCTCAGAATATCTCAGAGAGTCATTCTCGCTGGGGGCAGGGTCCAGAGCTGATTTTAAAGTCAGGATTCGCAATGTGATTTTAGGGAAGGGTTCTCATAGCCAATGGGTTCCATCCCTCCTGCCACTTGTGCCCATGGAGGCTCTTCACCTGCTACTTGCACAGCTCTCCCTCATGAATCCTGACAGGGAGTTCCAGCCACGCCTGATCATCCATGAGAGTCGTCAAGAGAGCTGAAATTTCTTTGCCATTTTGAGAAATCTTAACATTCCAGTGTTTTAATATGAAACACACACCCCAGGTCCCCAAAGGTGTCCTCCAGTCTACAATGAAAGCTGCAGATAGCTCTGAAGTCTAGTAAGAAAGTCATTCCCTTTTCCATCACCTTTCAGTTCTTCTGATTAATCAAAAAAGAAAGTCTCGCCCTTGCCAGTTTGGCTCAGTGGATAGAGCATTGGCCTGTGGACTGAAGGGTCCTGGATTCAATTCTAGTCAAGAGCACATGCCCAGGATGGGGGCTCAATCCCCAGTGGAGGGTGTGCAGGAGACAGCCAATCAATGATTCTCTCTCATCATGGATGGTTTTATCTCTCCCTTCCTCCCTGAATCAATCGATATATATATAAAAGGCTAATATGAAAAGTGTCCCTTTGGGAGTTTGACCAGGAGACCAGGAGTTCAATTGCTCACTATGACGTGCACTAACCATCAGGGGATGGCATGGAACAAAGGAAGGCCCTGGTCAGCAGCCGGAAGGCCTCAATCACTGGCCAGGCCTAGGGACCCTACCCATGCATGAATTTCATGCACTAGGTATCTAGTGTATATATAAAAGTAAGTTTCAGTTGGTACTAGCATGTCCTTAATGGGGTGGAGTCACTCAGACTCTAGCTAGAATACAATAAATATGGTCTAGACAGAAATCTCTTATTTTTAGTGTTATCTCCCATTTATGATATCATCTCAGATTTCCTTGTAAAGTCAATTTAAGTTAAAAATAAGTAAAACAACATGGGAAATTGGCATTAAACATGGCATTAATGAAAATATATTAATACACCAGATATTTTTTTCTGTCCCTGCAATGCTAGGGGAGGCCCCACCCTAAAGTGCTGAGCCAGACAGACCTCTTTACTGTCCTCATGGGGCACCCAGGTAGGGAGGGGAAACACCAAATGGTTAATTACAGTTAATTATGAGTGAGATGGGCATTGCTGAACAGAAAGATGCCGGGAGGGGGCTAACCTAGTTTGAAAGCTTTTAAGAGTCAACTTAGGAGGCTCCAGAGGTGGGAAGGGCAGCTGAGCAATGGACTTCTAACACGTGGGTGTGCTTGTTCCTAATGGGCTGACCTGTAGGAAGCTTCCAATTTTGGGGGCAGATCTTGGACATCAAAATAATTTCATGTTGTGAGAGCTCTAAAGAAAGCTCTAAAGAGAGCATTGTGGTCGGTGGGGGTGGCAGAACTTGGAATGGGGTATGGAGGAAGGCTTCACTGAGGGTGACTTTAAGCTGAGAGGTAATCAATTAGAAATCCGTTGAGCAATGAGTGAGAAGGGAGCTCAATGGTTAAGAAACTGGCAAGAAGAGCAAGGGAACAGCATTTGCAGCCTGTGGGAGTGGCTAAATATTTGCATTTTATTTTTGGTGCGAAGAAGATATTAAAGGGGTAGAAGCAGGGAAGTAAAAGACTGGAATAGTTTTCCTAAAAGGTGGCCTGGCTGGAGAAGGAATTAGAGGGAGACAGTGGCAGCCAGACAAGAAGTGACAGGAGCTAGGTGGAAGGAGCGAGGACAGGGCAGGAGGGATAAGGGGGCTCTGTTGCCCCATAAACCTGTGTGGTGGTTCAGTCAGTGGCTGAGTGGGGCTCGGTCCCTCTCCACAGACAGACCTTTGCCTCTGATCACGGCTTCCTGGCCTTTTGCATAGCACACATGGATCCTGGCTCTCCTGCTCAAGGCTGCTCAGAACTAGTGCAAAGTATGTGCCTCACTTCTGTCGTGTGCTTCTCATAGTCCCAAGTCCCCGCGGAGCCTTCCTGGACCATTTAGATTGGGGGTGAGGAATATGCCATGATCTTGGAGGTGGTCTCTCTCTCTCTCACACACACAGCATCCTTTGAGCACGAGTTTCCTCCCTAGAACCAAACCCTTTTTCTCAAACTGCCGGTTACAGTCACCCACACTGGGCTTTCCTGGGGCCCTAATCAATCACCTCATGCTCTCACTTAATACCAAAAATAAAAAGGTATTGTGCCGCCACTTTGCTTCCTTAGAACCCTGAGGTTATTCAACTATTTCTTTGTGCAAAAACATGTTAATTGCCTTTCTTCTAACTCTCTCTGTGAGGGATCTTATGAACTGGAACCCTAGGCTGATTGCTAGATGGTGAGACCTTTAAGTGCAATCAAATTCCCTCCGGTCACTGTGAAGGCTCCAAAGCCCGGGTCTTTGCCCTTTGTCGAGAGGAACTCAGGTAATCAACAGAGCATTCATCCTCTGATGAGTTGCCAAAGCTCTGGCTTAAGCCTCACTTGCTTGAATAAAAGCAAGCGTGTTTCTTTTTTGTTGTTGTTTAGTGTTGCCAGTGGGGCCCAAATGCTGAAATAAGCTCTTATATTAATTAATGGCAGCCTACTTTCAAGGAGTATAGTGTTGATGTTTAAGAATTTGTAACCCCCAAAAGTATTTATTAACGAGAAAATCACAGCCCTGGAAAATAATTATGCCAAACCACTGTACTATAACAGAACCCAATTGCTTATCCAATTATACATTAAAGTATCACATTGTCAAGCCCATTGCCTAAGCAGCAAGAGATTTTGCCCGCATCACAGTTTGCACCAGATATTCCTCAGTCGACGGTACTGAGAAAGGTCTTCAGAGCATCCTATATAACCTATAAAACCTGTGCAAAACAAGGTGGGCAACTCATGCCTGCCATCAGAAAATCACTTTAACTGGTTGGATATTAACATTTGCAGGTTTCCATTGGAAGCTTGCTAGGAGCAGCTCAGAAAAGAGCAACTCTGGCTTCTGGTCCTATGCAGAGTTGATTTCGATTAAAACATCGAATGAGTCCCTTCCTGTCAGGGAGCCATCAGGGAGGCTAACCTGAAATCTGAAGTTAAAGAAAGGCCTGCTGCACTGCCTCCTGGTGGCCACCATTCAGAGCTTTCTTACAAGACAGCAGGCGATTAAGGAGCAGGACTTGGAAGCTAGACTATGGCTGGAGGGACATGGGGGATAACATAGGAGTCAGTGCATTTGAGAACTGTCTGCAGAGCGAAGGGCAATCTGGAGTTATTCCTAAGACACTCCACAGCTGCCATTTCCTTCAGAGCTTACTCCAGTGAGCCTCCTGTTTTTCAAGGGATGAGACTGAGCCTGCCTAATCCCTGGGCTTAGCATTTCAGACGGAAAGCCCTTTACAGCCATAGCTTGACCACTGCTAGAGCAATCAGTTGCATAAACCCAGGAGTTCATTCTCCTCAAATTATAATAAGCCCCCAACAATAGTTAATTGGGCAAAGACCCTCCCACTTAGCTCTGATGCTCACAGTAGAAATCACCAAATCACAGACCTGTCCATCTTCCTAGCCCTGCTGCTCTCTGTGCCTGGCCCCTGGGAGCAGAATTCCCAGCAGCACTTGTCAGGTGTGTCACTGGATAGCACTTTCCCTCCCGACTCACTTCTCCCTGTTTTCCAGGTGAATATCTGAGTCTCAGGAACTCACATCACAAGGCTAGTTAGGAACAATATTGGTTGGGATTAGAAATATCGTTTGCTGGACCCACTCTGTAAATTCTTGGGAACATCATTTGGTTGACACTTTAGAAAACATGGTTGATAAAGCAGCACAGAACAAAAAAGCTAAGTGGCAAACAGAGATCAGCACCACCAGGGCCAGGGTCTGGCGGTCACTCCTCTGTGAAGGCAACTCCAGGCCAGGGCAGTTTTCAGGAAGCAGCGCCTTGACCAACACCTGCCCAGGCCCCAGGCTCCAGGCTCCAGCCTCTGAGCCTTCCCCGTTTTCAATGGGTAAGAAATTGTTGAAGCGTCAGGAACTAGAGATTTCTTCCAGTTTGATTTCCTCAGGCCTCTCGTTTCTGAAAACTTGCTCACCGAGAAAGGAACGCCTTTCTAAAAGGCAGGTCTATGACGCAGCAAACTTGGGGAAGGAAACATTCATTCAAAAAGCAATTTTCTTGGCCAGTCGCATTGTGTGAGCCTTTCCCGTTTGGGATTTCGGTGCTTGAGCAAGTGCTGCCCTTCCTCCTGGAGTGAAGACAGCCTGCGGTACTCAGAGTGAGGGAAGGGAAGCGGCAAAGGGCCAGCCAACTTCTGGTTTCATTTACATCTCCTAAACATTTGTTTCATATATACTATGGCTTCTTTTTTCCCAGGCACCTCAGAGAACCTTGAGAAGCAGGACCCAGGCACTACAGCAATTCCTTAGGATGGTGGAATGTCTGCACTGCACTAAGTTAAGCCCACACAGAACATGCCACCAAAAATACGCCACCATAAACAGCCTCAGACTCATGCTCAACACCATGTTCCTGGCAGCAAGGCTGAGCCCTGTAGATAAGCCCATTGGGAGAAGCTGAATTTGATTGGGGCGTGTACAGTAAAGGTCCCCCAAGCGTTGCAAGCTGGTTTCTCTAGAGAACTCGTTCAATTATTCAGCAAATAGTGCCGTGTCTATCAGGTGCTGGCACAGTGTACTGCACCTGCACCGCGCAGTGGGGAGCAAGCTGGACACAGCCTGGTGCTCCTCAGGAGGCTTCCCTTCTAGGCAAGAGAGCAGGCAATTCACAAGTAATCGAATCCATTCCCACCATGAGAGAGAACAATGAAGAGAACCAATGAGACAGTGTGGTCAGGAAAGACTGCTCTGAGGAAGTGGCAATTAAGCTGAGAGGGATCAGAGGAAGGAAGGTATCTGCGTGGTCAAGAGCTGGCTGCCGAGCAGGGACTGGAGCAGAGAGAGGAAGTGCCCAAAGAGAAGGCAAGAGATGAGGGTGAACCTCCCTTCCTTGGCGCTGGAGGCTGGAAGAGAATAGGGATCAGTGATTCATTTGGTCGCATCACCCTCGTGAAACACCTACTTTTTTAAGCTCAGAAGAATAATCAATGGAGACGCAGCACGTGCAGATGCTTGAGGAGAAGGTAGAAAGGCAGCCAGAGCAGCTGGCCCAGTGTGGCTCTGCGCCTGGGCCTCTCCCTCACCTTAACATCAGGCCCACAGAAAAGCAGGTGAGTGGCAAGCTATTTGCACAAAGGGTGGCCACAGTGGAGCAGGCTGACCTCCCAAACTTCTTTCCAATGTTCACCATACGTTTGGCAGAGCTACACGAGCTACCCTAGCACACTCACCCACGTGTTGGCAGATGAAAAACGACTAATGTGAAATCTATGTTCCAAGTACTCACCACTCCTCTGATGGTCACGATTCCTTCTTTCTATAAGACTCCTTCTACCTCGGTTACAAAACTGCACCCCTCACAAACCCATTCACTTCACAGGGAGCTGTTCCCATGCCCTTCAAAGAACTTGGCCCACGTGAGCTGACAAACAAATCAGGAGCCAAACGTACAAACCTTCTCTAATGAAGGCATAAAGCCTGCATGTGGCTGAAACGCTAAGCTCACCATGTGTGGCAGCAGATCTTTGTCACATGGGATTTCAAATATCTTTTTATTTTTTAAGCCAGGATATTTAATGGAAAGAAACTGAGGCTTCCTTATTGCCGGCTCAATTTTAAATACCCTAGAACCGTGATCGGCAAACTGCGGCTCGTGAGCTACATGTGGCTCTTTGGCCCCTTGAGTGTGGCTCTTCCACAAAATACCACGGCCTAGGCGAGTCTATTTTGAAGAAGTGGCGTTAGAAGAAGTTTAAGTTTAAAAAATTTGGCTCTCAAAAGAAATTTCAATCGTTGTACTGTTGATATTTGGCTCTGTTGACTAATGGGTTTGCCGACCACTGACCTAGAAGTGACTATAACCCAGAAATCAGCACAGACAACAGAGATATGAGGCAGCTGCAAACTCACTTCTTCACCACAGGGAAGAGTTCAAGTGCAATGCCAGGGTCATGACTATTTCAAAGCACCAGGCCAGAAAGGAGATACCCTCCCTCTTTCCGCTTCCTACTGTGCATCTAACCTCCAAATTATTTACTACCAAGAGGCACTGTAGACAGAGCCAAGCCTGGGACTTACATTTATACCTATAAATATACATATATAATAAATAATATGCATAAATATAAGTTATTGATACATAAAAATAGTAATATATGCAAATAGAAATAATGTTATATAAATATATATATACACACACACACACATCTCCTAGGCTTGGCTTATGTATGTACATATATATGTGGCTTGAATTTTAAATATCAGTATCTTTGATATTCTCATTAAAGCTGAAAATATTAATGCTGAGAGTTATATCTGTATGAATTAAACACCCACAAAAATCTTTTTTAAGTGTCCTAATCTTTTAATTAATCTCACCTCAGTGCCACCAAAGGGTTTTAAGAAGTTTATTTGGTTGATTTTAAAGGATAAAAGATCAAAATGCTTTAAAATAGTTTCTTATAATTTCAGGTATCGCTTTAAAGGCCCAGAAATTACAAATGCACATTCCTAGAATCAGTGTCTGAGCACCCCTGGGACGTCCCTCCTGCCAGACTGCCTCCGCTCCACGTGCACGCGTGCCCTGGCTTGAAAGCTCCAGGGTGAGGATCTGATTTGCAGATACTCGTTAGTCATTAAACATTACTTGAATGGTATGTAACGGCAGGCATAGATGAAAACAAACATCTTTGGGCAACATGTAGAATCACCACATAGGATGATTGCAATTTCCCTCCCTGCGGAAATCCCGCTTCCCTTGCAGAACCTCCACAGGATTACTGCACAGTAGCATTTGCATGTGAAAGCACTGACGTTATTAATTGGATTCCAGATGTCTGAAATTGATTTACCCCTCCACTGAACCCCCCCACCCCCCGCCCTCAGGATCTATTTGGGTATAACTCTTCACACAGGATGCTGCTCTTAATTAAAATTGCTCTGCCTTAAGAGCTTTATGTCTGCGAGACAGTCATCCAAACATTCTTCTCTCCATAAATTTGCTCTGATGTCCTACTTCTGAAGCAAAAGTAATACTTGCTGGATTTTAATAAACACGTCTGCAGTAGTAATATAAATTTCACATGCTTTCTACATTTTATAACCTCTTTCAGTCCTTTTGCGTATACACCGATTCCTACACCAAGACTGTATTTCAGGGCTTTGAAGCCCTAGCTCCATTTCTGTTGCCCACCATTTGGGGACAATAGACAGTCTGCTGATTGATATTTAGGTAGGAAACAGACAAAGTGTTGGAAAAAGCCATCAATTCCCAAGCTATCTGCTCTTCCAGCTCTTTAATTTTTGATTTTGGCAATAATTGACTCCAATTGGCCTAGTAGCCAATTTATCAGTCCAAGATCTGCGAGTGTTCCTAATTAGTTGTTCAGACTGTGTCAATCAGATGCCAAACTAAAAAATTTTAAAAACCAGTCAAACTAATTTTTTGGCATCAAAAAGGCAAAACCAACCACCGATTGTCCTTTCACTTTGCAAATGGTTATTTGGGCCTTGGGTGGAGAGAGCGTTTGTCTACTGATAAAAGGAGTCAGGTTTAGGCAAGCAGCAGCTAAAGCATGAGAAACAAATGCTGCTCTATGGAAAACAGACCCTTGTCCCCGGCCACAGGAGAGAGGCTTTCAGTCCACTGACAGGGAGCCTTCTTCTTCCAGGAAGTGAAACAAGGAAGAATGGGAGCCCTAGAATAATGACAGCATAATCGTATTATTGTTCTATCACTACTGCTATTCTTAATGGATTCCTATTAAGTGCTTGCTAATTGCCAGGTACCAAGTTCTGGAACAGACATGATCTCCTTTAATCCTCCTGAGAGCGCCATGGTGCTGCCAGCTCCCTTTTCCGGCCAGGAAGGTAAGGCTTGGAGATGTGATCTTAATTTACAGCTCGCAGATGGTGGGCCTCCAGAGCCTCGCCCTCAACCTTCCTTCTCTGTCTCATGGACAGTATTGGACATCTGCTGATCAATAGAGACTAAGATGAATTATCTAAATCAGAGAACTTTTGCATATGGACTCTCATTGGATCAACTTTGAGCAGGCAAGAGGCACAATATCGTTGTCCCCATTTTGCAGAGAAGGAAACAAAGGCCCAGGAAGATCAAGTGAATAGTTTGAGCCTTCCAGTCCTGTTTCTCTACTAAAAAGGAGCCTCAATTTAAAAATAGGGGTGGCCTGCATCTGCTTTCACTGCTGAAGAAGTATATAGAGGGGCCCTCTTGTTTTAATAGCGAAGTTAATTTCTAGGTAATGGCTCAGGGCCATTTCAGCACAGACCCTAACCTTTGCCTTCTAACGTTCTGTTCCTGAGTAAGCTGGTCCTTGCCACCGCTTTTTTGGCATCTAATTTTCCATTTCACCCTCATCTCTCTACCCTTTGCAGCCTCTGTTCCCACCCTATTTAAGTTGGAGTGTTTTTTTAAACAACCTGCCTGTCTTACCACCAGCCCTTTGCACATACTACTCTCTGCATGGAATACATTTCCTCCTCTGCCCCCAAGATTGGACTAGGAGGCTTTTACTTGGCTTCATTTCAGGAAATTTATTCTATTGTGTCTTCTATTCACTAAATTATAGGTTCTATGAAGGTAAACCATATCTATTAGCAATATTCAACTTTTCCTTAACCTTTAAAACATCCATGTCACATGGTTTAATACAATACCCTAGCAATGACCTTATACAACCAGAACTAGGCACACAGTAGGTGTTCACTAAATACTACTTGTCCAGATAAACAACCAGATCAGATATTCAGAAAGCCAACACAGCTATGGCCATCCTTAGCTTCAAAGAAGAGTTTGTTCTTTAAACAAATATTATAACCCTAATGTAAGAGCAGAGGCATACGCTGTAAGAGAGATACAGAACAAAATAGCATTTCATCAACCTGAAATTCAACTATATTTACTTAATAAATTTTTATAATATAGTAAACTTATAAAGAACCTGAGTAGAAGCCAAACTTTGAGTGTCCCTAGTCTTAGCCCATGGACCCCAACGGTATTTCCCTCTTTCAAGGATAATTGGAGAGAAAACCAAATAGCAAACAAAGGACAAATGAAGGTATGTTTGAGGTCAGCATCCTACCCTTATTTGTGATCCATAACTAATGACAATTTTATTGTTTCAGAGGTTGGTTAATCACCAGAAAGCTGACCTCTGCTTTTCCCAGAGCTAATCATTCTTCGAAAGAGGAACTTGAGAGAAAATGGAAACAACAGTTTGCGGCATAGGCTGTGGTGGGCAGTGAGCACCCCTGGCCAATCCCTTTCCTGAGCTGGCCCTGCTGTGATGCTACAAACCTCCATTGGGTGCAGTGGGCACCTGCCCGCCACCCCGCAGGAGACTGGGCAGGACACCTGCAGGTCCCACAGATTTCCTTCTCATTGTGGACACTTCTGTGTGGCTTCCTAATTGTACATGTGCAGTGTCTGTATCAAATGGAGGTTCCTGTGCCTCTGCTGGCTGTGGATTACATTTTTAATCAGTATATATAATTACTTACCACAAGCTGCCAGGCCAGATTTTCTGAGCATTAGTCTGATTAACTTAAGCTCGATAATTATGTTTCAGATACCACAGCACTACACATGGAATTTGCAGATTATGCTGTCAGCTTACTTGATTCCAATAACATGTTTTCTCTGACAGTGGGTTGGTTTTGGTTTTTTTAAATGGCCATCTGATAATTATTTAGGTTTTAAAGTTTCCACTCAAACAAAATCATCCTGCTATTTAAGACGATTTCTCAAATAATGAACAGCCTAGACTGAAATAGTAGGTTTCCATGTATTTTTACAGGCACAAATCTGTTTTTACTACTATCAGCCCTGCTGTGTGGCAGGCTTGGACACATCACACAGATTTGTAGAGCCGGGGCCTCTGTAAAATGGGGTAGAGAACCTCATGCTGTAGGAGTCTCTTGGGAATGCCATAACAAAGTACTACAGACCTGGTGACTTCAACATGGAAATTGCTTGTCTCACAGTTCTCCAGGCCAGAATTCTGAGATCAGGAGTGGATGGGACTGGTTCCTTCTGAGGGAGCATCCGTTCTGTGTCTCTCCTAGATTGCAGTGGTCAGCTGGCAGTGTCTGGCATTGTTTCACCACTAGCCCATCACCCATATCTCTGCCTTATCTCCCCATGACATCCTCACATCACTGTGTCCACATTTCTTTTTGTGCAAGAATACCAGTCTTTATGGATGAGGGGCCACTCTGATGACCTTATTTTCACTTGATTATCTCTATAAAGGCCCTATTTCCAAACAAGGTTACATTTTGAGGTACTGGGAGTTAGGGATTCAACATTATCCTTTTTTTTTTTTTTTGCAGGGGGTCAGGGGGGGAGTGGACACAACCCATAACACATACCTACTACATATGGTTGTTGGGATGAGTGGATGAGATAATCCACACGAGGGCCTCGGCAGTGTCTGGCACACAGCAAGCTCAGCAACTTAGTTATCATTCGTGTGGGAATGTATTATGTCCTAGTTCAATCGGAAGCCAACTCTCTCACCGACAAGTGTTGGAGATTTTCTATTTCTTTTGTTTCTCCTTTTCTCCCATTTTTTTCATCAAAGGGAAGTGTAAATGAAAAGGCAAAACACAGATCAGTGCAAACAGAAGGTGCTGCCACTGACTGTCAGCTCTTCTCACTTAACTATTCCCTCACCTGGGCTTATGTAGTAAAACAGATGCATGCGTATAAAACACATGGAGACCTGCCTCGGCCAGTCTGTATTAATTATTTGAGAAATTATCTTAAATAGCAGAATGATTTTGTTTGAGGGAAACTTTGAAACCTAAATAATTATCAGGTGGCCATTAAAAAATTCAAATTTAACCCACTGCCAGAGAAAAGATGTTATTGGAATCAACTTGCCTCACTTAACTAAGAGATTCTGATTCTGCCTGGAGCACGTACTCCCACTGTTCTCTTGGCTAGCTCCTTCTTACTCCCTGGCTCTGAACTTGAATGCAGGCTCTTTAAAGAGCCTTCCTGGGCCACCTTATTGCCAGCTGCCCCGTCTCATTAGAGAATGTTCCCTGCGGGGGTGGCAGCCACAGCCTTGCTGCTCCCTGAGGGGGTGGTCACAGCATCGGGGCTTGTTAGACACGCAGACACTCAGGCTCAGCCCAGGTGAGTGTGAAGCCCTGTAGGCTGCCTTGTCCAGTCCAGCAGCCAGGAGCCCAGGTGGCTCTGGGGCACATAACATGGCCAGTCTGAGCTGATGTGCTGAGCGTGTAGAATACACACATTTAAACCTAGTGCTAGAAAGAATAGAACATTTCTCATTAAAATTGTTTTATATTAATTACCTTTTGAAATGATAATATTTTGGGGTTAAAAATATATTACAATAAGGTTTAAAATTACGCGTGCGGCTCACATTAAATTTACACTGGACAGGGCTGCTTTACAATGTGGGAAGTGCCGCCTAGGATAATGATCCAGGATGAGTGTTGCAAAGTATATCCCGTGGGTCAAATCTGGCCCAATCTGTTTCAGTAAATAAATTTCCCTTGGAACAGAGTCCTGCTCACTCATGACACAGTGACTGCATCTGTGCTACACAGACAGGATGCAGGTGGTGGATGCAGAAAGCAAGTGGCCTGCGGGTGCAAAGTATCTACTGCCTGGCCCTTCACAGAAAAGGTCAGCCAAGCCCTGGGCCAGAGCACTGGTTCCAGGGCTGGGCTGCCCGACTCCAAGTCATGGCTCTACTGCTTTTCATGCCTGTCCCCCAGGTTCTGTATCTAAAAGCAGGGATATGAGTTGTTAGAAACATGAGGTATTTTAAAATTCTGCCTTGCACATAGTAGGTTCTCAATAAGTGTTTGCCACCATTGCTATTATTGCTAGCAATCAATACAAGTTATAATAACTCATTTTTGCTTTATCTTTTTTCTTGGGTGTCACCCCACCAGCCTAAAAACACCAGGAGAGCAGGGGCATTTCCTGTCTTGTTCCAGCTGTTCAACTGAGCACAGTTTCTGGCGAATAGAAGTTCAGTAAATATTTGTTGAATGAATGCGGTACCGTGGAAAGTAATTTGGCCAATATGTGGGCAGGACTTGGCCCTGGTTCTTTGTGCCCCCAAACTCTTCACCGATCCTGCCACACCAAGTGTGGTCTTAGGCCAGCAGCATCCACACCATCTGGAGCTTGTTAGAAATGCCAAATCTTAGGCCTCACCTAAATAATCAAAAACTCTATTTTACCAAGATCTGCAAGAGACTCATGGGTACTTTTCCGTCTGAAAAGTGCTACTTGAACTATAATTCCCAGTCAAGACACATCTGTTTATTCATTCAATGAGAAGTTAATACAGTCATCACCAATCTCTCCACTGAGCTCTGTTCCCACCACCCAAGACCAGGGCTGATAGCTATTCAATACCCAGCTCAGAGCTTGGGTGCTAGGTTCCACAGTGAATGCCACTGTGCTGGGTCTGAAAGTGCCCTTTCTCCTACCAGCTGCAAACCACTGCACAGAAATCTGCTTAACTTTCCCAACCAGCCTCCTGGTGACCAGGCCGCAGACTCCGGGGAGGCAAGGGCTCTGAAAATCCACTCCTCTCCCTCGGGCGCCTGCCTCGGGGAACTGCTTCTCCTCTGCATTTTACACGCCAGCAGCTGCACCACCCAAACATACAATCCATTCGCAAATGTTAGCTCAGGCACCGCTCTTTCTGATTCTACAAATGAAAGCAAATCACCTCTTCCTCATATTGCATGCAATTAACATTCTTCCCACACAAACTCCGTGTCTCTCCCTCGTTGCTGGCTCCGAGGTCCTACGCTCTTCACCTCGCAATTTTCTTAGAAACGGCCCGTTATGTGGCACCTCTGAGGATAAGGGTATTTGAAATTAGCACAAAATCTCACAATGAATTCCCATTTGTCACAGCAAGAAGTTTCAAATTGTGGTCATCAGATGAACACTTTAAATTAGAAAAAGACTGATTAGCATAATTCTTAAAGGTCTGAACTCTAAACTCACAGATGGCCTCTGAGAGGATTGATGGCGCATAAAGGAGATTAGGGTAAATCTAATTAGTGAGGGGTGTTCCGTTTCTGGAGTGAAGTGGTGAGCAATGGAGAGAAGTGATGGATGGAACAGATGGGTATAATGAAGCCCATTATAGTCTCTCTGATTCCCATTTGTGTGATGGAGCACATTACCCCATTAATGCTTCTGTGAGCTCACAGAGCCAAAGTTTGGTGCTGTGACCTCGACAATGAATGGGAATTGGCTGCCCAGGGTCACATGTACCCACAGGGTTTCAATGAGCCAGAAAGCACTGTGTGCCCCCTGAGGAGCGTCCCTACAGGGGCGGGCAGCCTCCTGAGGGAATGGCCCTCTCTCCTGGCTGGTTTCCAAGGTACTCAGGCCAGAGCCACAGCGTCCCTGCTCCCACTGTTCGACCATGTTGAATTTCCTTGGAAACAAGCTCTGGTTTGCCTACGTTCCCGAAGTGATGGGCTGACATAAGCGGCTATTCTCTCCACTGGGGTGAGGGCTACACATTATCACCATTACACACTGAGGGACCTCGTAATAGGGTCTAAGGAAGAAAAGTGGCAAGACAGGCGCTTTCCTTGAAGGGCTCATGACTCAGTGACAGAGACGTGGGATAAATGACAATATAGGACATTTCACAGATTAGTTGCAAAAGGAGGGCCTGAGTGGCTGTGACAGCACAGAGGACAGAGGGGAACAGTGGCTGTCCATCAAGCAAAAATCCTGGAAAGAGGTGGGACTCCCCTGGGACTCGAAGAAAAGCCCATTTCTCCCCGAATGACCACAACCACCTCCTACATGTCTCCTTGCTTCACTCTCAAGCTGCTACACTCCAGCAGCCTTAAAAGTGTAAGTCAGAACATGAGATCCCGCACAGAGCAGTGGCAGTGACTTGTGACCCAGAGACAGGCTAATTGCAGGGACAGGGTACCAACCACAGGGAAGGACATTTCATGGACATTGGCACTCAGGGGCATGGCTTCCAGCTTCAGCTCAAGAGGCAGATCCTGAGCTCACCTCTTCTCATTGGCACCAAAGCTACCGCTACACATGAAAGAGCGACCCCTGAGAACGACCTGGCGACTTGCAGAACAGACTTCCTACAGCTATGGATCCAGAGAAAAAGCCACAGTGAGACGGCGGGAGGCAGAGCCTCAGTCCAGTCAGGACCCATTCCCCCCCCCTACTCCACATGTGGTGACCCACAGGGAGGAGGGATCTCACAACCGCAGAGGTCCCCCCTTGAAGGGCGAGGGGTCTGAGCTCCAGCCTGGAGGACTTGCGCCTGGAAGAGGAGCCCCAATGACACCTGGCTTTGAGGACCAGCAGGGCTCACATCTGGGAGAGACTAAGGGCTGTAAGAAATAAAGGTGGTGCTCTTTCTGAATCCCAGTGCAGAGGGAGCACTTTGGAAGACCTGGGTCATACATGAAGGTGATACACTGAGCAAATTTAGGGTGTGTGCTAGAACTTTCTCCAGAGTCAGATGTGCTGGGGGCACTATTTTTCCCCACTGGCTTTACTCTTTTCCCACCTAATTGGTTTGACCTGGGCAGGCACCATTTCTGACATTTGCCATTAAGTGTGCTAACACTGTTCACCCCACCCTGGCCTTTCCCTGAGGACCCACCAGGCTGGCACCCCTCCAAAGTGGCTCCTGCCCTGCCACACCTGGTGGGTGGCCTCAGTCAGCACCAGCACAGCAGTGTGTCTGCCCTGTCAAGGCTGGGTCTCGCAGCCAGCCACACTGAAGGCCGTCTCTGCACCCGTCCGCCTGCAACAGTTGTGGCCTGGCCTCACAGCCAGCCAGGCCAGCAACCAGCCTCACCTTGCCAGTGTGTCCAAAGCCACTGTGGCCCGATCACAACAGGAGGCCACATAGTTTCCACAGGGAATACCTCTGGAGCACCTGGTTCTGCTGAAAAGGGTAGAATCCACCACTGGGCCCCACAGGGCACCTTCTACCTACTACATAGAAACAAATAGGCCAAATGAGGAGGCAAAGAATATACTCAAAAAATAAAAAGAACTAGACCCAAATCAATATGCTCAATTAATATTTGACAAAGGAGGCACAAACATGCAGTGGAGTCAAGAAAGTCTCTTCAACAAATGATGTTGGAAAAATTGGACAGATACATGCAAAAAAATGAAACTAGACCACCAACTTACACCTTATACAAAAATAAACTCAAAATGGATGAAGGACTTAAAACATAAGATGGGAAACCATAAAAATACTAGAGAAATCCACAGGCAGCAAAATATCAGACATATGCCGAAAGAACTTATTCACTGATACTACTCCTAGGGCAATGGAAGCTAACGAGAAAATAAACAAATGGGACTACATCAAAATAAAAAGCTTTTTCACAGCAAAGAAAACCATCAATAAAACAACAAGAAAGCCCACTGCATGGGAGAACATATTTGCCAATGATATCAATGATAAGGATTTAATCTCCAACATTTACAGGGAACTCGTACAACTTAACAAAAGGAAGACAAACAACCCAATCAAAAAATGGGCAACGGATCTAAATAGACACTTTTTGAAAGAAGACAGAAGGCAGGCCAAGAGATATATGAAAACCTGCTCACAGTCACTAATCATCAGAGAGATACAAATCAAAACAACAATGGGGTACCATCTCACACCTGTCAGAATGGCTATTATCAACAAAACAACAAACGACAAGTGTTGGTGAGAATGCAGAGAAAAAGCAACTCTTTTTCACTGCTGGTGGGATTGCAGACTGGTGCAGCCACTGTGGAGAACAGTATGGAGCTTCCTCAAAAAACTAAAAATGGAACTCCCATTTGACCCAGTGATCCCACTTCTAGGAATATATCCCAAGAAACTAGAAACACGAATCAGAAAGGATATATGCACCCCTATGTTCATAGCAGCACAATTCACCATAGCTAAGATTTGGAAACAGCCTAAATGCCCATCAGCAGATGAGTGGAATAAAAAACTGGTACATCTACACAATGAATACTATGCTGCGGTAAAAAAGAATGAGTTCCTACCATTTGTAACAACATGGATGGAGATGGAGAATATTATGTTGAGTGAAATAAGCCAGGCAGAGAAAAATAAATATCACATGATCTCACTCATTTGTGGAATATAATGAACGGCATAGACTGATGAACAAGAACAGATCCAGTGGCTGAGAAACGTCATACCTCAGGTAAGGTAGGGGAGAGTGGGGGTAAGGTGGAGAGATCAACCAAGGGACTTGTATGCATGCTTATGAACCTAATCAATGGATACAGACAATAAGGGGGCGGGGCATAAGTGGGGAATGGGGGGTTATGGGGGAATAAGGACACATGTAAAAAATAAAAATTTTTAAAAAATTATAAAATAAAAATAAAATACTAAATCTAATCCATATTAGTGGTCACCATAACCTTAAGAGAAATTGTTTCATGTGGCAAAGATTTTTAAATGAAACTCTCTGTAGCCTGAAAATTATTTTGGAAGGAAACAAAGAGAAGTTTCCTTCAAAAGTCATAAGGATTGTAATTGAAAGTCAATATCTTTGGCCTCTTGAACTAAAGTAAGTAATTTGTGTTTTTGCCTCCCTGACAAATTTATATAAAGTTACAAAAAGAAAATGACAGCCAGTTTGAAATGGAATTGCCAGGGCCTAGAGCAAAGAATACCCTTACATGATATTATTCTACAATGTCATTATAATTTTAGATATTTTACAACAGCATATTGGACAATTATCCCAAACAAACTTATAAACTAATTCTTTGAATGGTTGGCAGCAATTAAAAAAAAAAAAAAAAAAAAGAGGACATGAAAAGATTTAATCCCTTTCAGAAGGAATTAAGGCACGGGGAAGGCACTTGAGCATCCTATATTGGCCCCTCTTGCCTTTTGTGCCAAGAGGGACCCTCTTCTCACAATCCAATTGCCCTTAGCTGTTGCCTGAGCTTTCTGTTCATGCTGAGCTTGAAGCCTCGTGGTGGCTGGTACCATGGATCTGCCTCACACCCAATTGTGTGAGCTGGGCTCTCCCTGGAGAAGAAACCCGAGTTACCTGAGATATGTGATCATCGCCGGGACCCTGCCAGCAGGCCAGGGGATCCCAAGGCAGGTGCTGGGCATGGAGGCCACGGGGGCATAGGCTACCAAGGAGACAGACCTGAACCTCACATCACCCTGCTTGGCCCTGGAGGATGACTGGTTAGCCAGAGACAGGTAAGATTCCTCAGGGAAGGAACAACCTAAGACAGGCACAGTCACGGGGGGGGGGGGGGGGGCATCAGGAGAGAACTTGGGGGTCAACAGAGGTGGGGCGCAGACCCTCACCCCCCCAACCCTGAAAGGGCCTGAACCCTCACCCCTTCTGAGGGAGGTCTCCTGCCCCCATGGCTGCTTTGCTTCCCACACCCAGCTCAGATTGGGATACAGGTGACAGAGACTTGGCCCAGCTCAGATTGGGACCCAGGTAACAGACAAGAGACTTGTCTGACAGCAGCTGGCCTATATCTAAATTCAGCCTAGCATCTGGAATGCTCAGGGCCTACTCAAGAATGCAAATAATCCTTCCCACTAATATTTACAGGGTAAACTAAGATTGTTGGTAGAGTATTAAATTTGACAGTAAAATAGTAATCAAGTTTTCAGATTAATTTAAATAGGCTAATTGCAATAAGTGAATATTCAAGTAAATTTAATTGTACTGGACAAAAAGCTGTTCTTAAAGTAATAACTAAAATTTCTATTGGTAGTTCATCTCATGGTAAAATTTCTGAACATGCAATGAACCTAACACAGTCATATTTTTGGTCAAAAAAATTAAAATTTAAAATTATCAAGACTGCATTATAAAATTTACAAAAGCCTCCATTAATAAAAAAAAGGGGGGGATAGTAGGGCAATATCATGTAAGGAAAAATATCCTATAAGTAAATTACATCTAGAAAATTTTTACTTTACAAAACTAATTTTCATTTGTAATGCTAACAGCAAGACACCCATGAAAAACACACATGGTGTCTAAACAAGACAAAGGAAAATCGTTTGGGCAAAAATAAAAAGGATCCCAAATCAATTATATAGAAAAGATTCCTTTATTAACTTATGGTCAAGAATATGTTTGTATATTTTCAGAAAACAACTCCAAGACCATGTGGATTCCTGCAACAGAGAGGAATTGACAGGTCTGCTCCAACCATGAAGACAAGAGGAGAAACAGTCCAGAGATGGAAGACGCTGACGACGCCTTGCCATGCGAGCAGTCAGCAGCTGTGCACCGCTGCAGGTTGCCTAGGACCAAACCAGAGAGGGTCGGACCTGCATTGCCACCATGTGCCCACCAGCCAGATATCATTGCTGACATGTACACATAAGGAATTGTTTGACATTGAAACGGGGACTCAGAACTGTTGGACATTGAAATTGGGACTCAAACATTTTTTGTTTGTTATTATATGTTTATTTCTAGTCTGCAGAGGCAAAAATTTTTAAAGGAAAGAAATGGGGAGAAAAATAGATAAAGAGGCAAAGAAGCATTGAACAGACTGTCAAACTACAGCGGGAAGGCAGGAAAGGTTGGGCGAGGGGTCTGCAAGAGATCAACCGAAGGACTTGTACACATGCATATAAGCATAACCAGTGGATACAAGACACTGCGGGGGGGAGGGCGGGCAGGTGAAGGCATGTCCTGGGGGGTAGGGGAGGTCAGGGGGAGGTCAATGGGGGGGAAAAAAGGAGACATATGTACTACTATTTGTATTACTTAAAACAATAATAATAATAATAGTAATAATAAATAAATTACAAAAATAAAAAGAACTAAATGAAACAAAAATAAGCCATTTACTAGATAAACAGTTCAAAGAAATATCCCCAGGTTTCCCCAGACTCGCCTCTTGTCCTTTCGTTATCAGTTGAAATGGTACCTCCTTGGTGAAGCCTTTTCTGACATCTGTTCTTGTGCAAATACTTTTATCAGATTTCCCTATTTTATTTCCTCTCACTGCCTGATATTGTGTGCATGTGTGTTTACTTGTTTTGTCTGTCTTTCCCACAGCATCATATCTTTGAAGGCTTGTAGGCCTGGGCCTGAACTGCCTTGTTCACCACCATATGCTAGGTGCCTGGGACATTGAGGGGGATCAATAGCATTTAATGAATAAAGAAGAACATTTGTTTATAAGCTAACAAAACTCAAATGGAGAAAGGTAAGACTGAAGACAGATGATAATGCTGGGACTCCAATCTTATAGTCAGTGGGAGGGGAGGAGATAAAGAACAAAAGTGAAGCAAACTTCCAAAGTGAGAGAAGTCTAACATCTTTCTTTTGTTGAGTGACCGCATTACCCATGAGGCCTTGGGCATACACGGGTGAGCAAAACAGCCATGCCCCCTGCCCTCATGGAGCATGCTGTTTAAAGTTCATCCCCGTTTTAGGACAAGGGAGGGTTAAGCATTTTTTTCTTGTAAAGGGCTGGGCAGTAACTGTTTCAGGCTCTGCAGGCCACAGAGTCTGTGCTGCAGATACCCTGCTCTGCTTCGTCCTGTGAAAGCAGCCACTGGCAGGGCACAAACATGGCTGTGCTCCACTCAAACTTCCTTTACACAAACAAGCAACGGAGGGCAATCTGACAACCCCAGGGACAGGGAATTCCTTTTGTAGGAATTCCTTAGGTTTACTACACAGAAAAGTAGGCTTTGGTTGAGTCATAAGGGTCTTGTATATAAAAAGCTAAGTTTATTATTTACCTTAAATCCTCTCTACAGCTCTTACAAAACAATAAATAGACCTGGGCTGTAGACCTGAGGTTCTTGTTAATCTTTTGTTTTAGTTCTCTCCACTAACCAGTTTTAGTAACCAACCTCACAATTATATGGAGTTGAATGTACTTAACCTGATGAAGAATAACTGAAAGTGGCTATTGCATGTATTGCTATTATACTTCACCACTGTTAGAAAGAAAGAGGAGGGGCTATGGATTAGTATTCTGATCCAAGTTTAAGTGAATAGCCTGGTTATACCACAATGTCAGCCAGAGTGCAGAGCAGCACCTAAGGGTGCTGGTCTTCAGGAAACATTTGCCATTTGGTTGTTGGCTCATTAACTTGGACATAAAGAATTTCTAGAAAGAAAATGCCATCCTTGTGTGCCGTTCTTGCCCTGGGGTGCTTTGGGAAGTAATGGATGTGATCAGGAGAGTAAATACTGTTAAGGAAAGAGGGATAATTGTCCTGGACAGGCACCGAAAGCCAGGCTCCGGGAGCTGGAGCCAAGAGAATTGAACCTTCATGTGCACAGCCATTCTGGGCTTTCTCTTTGGATCGCCTTTATGGTGACTGTTTGCTGGTTTCCAGGGAGCTGCCAATTTGAAAATGGAGCTGAGAGGACTGCTCCTGTGTGCCACATTTGCCCACATTCGCCCCATCACTATGAACTTAAGTAAGTCTGTAGGTATATTAGGAAGACATAAAGACTGTGTATGAAAACATCACTTGTTCAAAACACCAGTTTCTTCTGTATATAAACTTAGATTGCCCAAAAAGACTAACATAGAACAGTGGAAGGCCTAGATGTATTGATCTACGCATGCTGAGTTAACCTTGCTTCTACACCAAAAAACCATCCAATCAGCACCTCTCCTCATGAGGCCCCTCCCTAAGTCCTTCTCCTACATCTGGGTTTCATTGTGACCTGAAGTGCACAACAGTGCTGACCATCAGCCCCGCCAGCAGAGAACTCATCTGTTCAGGCCCCTGCTGTCCTCCCGGCATCCTGCAGTGTTCAAATAAACATGTGAGGAATAAAAAAATTGGGGAATTCCCACCCCAACAGAGGATAAGAATTCTGAAATGCACAGTCATAGGGACACATAGTGAGTGCCCGTCTCTACGGGAAAAGGAATCGTACTAACTAGTGGAACTGCTGCTCAGCAGGCAGGCTGTGCTGGTGGCTTTCGCCTGCCACATGACTGAATGTTCTCAGCATCCCTGCAAAGTAGGTATTATTAATCAATATTTTATAGACAGTCTTATCTCCTCATATGGAGAACCACTGCTCACACTGGGATGCAATGGGGATTCGCCAGGGTGCACTCACTGTGTGGAAAGTCCTTGCTCAGCCCAGGGTTTGCATGTAGGGGTCAATCAATGACAGCTGTTAGTAGTATTACTGCTTTATGACAGAGGAAGAAACAGAGGCTCAGTGGGTCACAGTGACTAGTCCAAGATACAGAATGTGAGGCAATAGGGGTTTGAGCCCAATGTGTCTGTTCCTTCATTACTTATAGGAATGAAGAAGAAAAGTATGCTGGCCCTACTTCCCTCAGCTTTTTGCCTTCTTACCCTTAGCCAAGGCAGTTCCAGGGTTACCTGAAGATGGCTATAAATTATCCTCTAATTATTCACAGAGGATCATAAAATAGATTACAGAGGTATTTTATATTCTATATTAGGCCTCTATACTACAATATAAAGATAATTATCCTATATAATAAAACCCTAATATGCAAATAGACCAAATGGCGGAACAACCAGTCACTATGATGCACACTGACCACCAGTGGGCAGACACTCAACACAGAAGCTGCCCCCTGGTGGTCAGTGTGCTCCCACAGGGGGAGTGCCGCTCAACCAGAAGCTGGGCTCATGGCTGGCGAGCACAGCAGCAGTGGTGGGAGCCTCTCCCACCTCCTTGGCAGTGCTGAGGACCCCTTGGGGGATGTCTGACTGCCGAGAGCAGGCCTAAGCCAGCAAGCAGACACCCCCCGAGGGATCCCGGACTGCGAGAGGGCGCAGGACGGGCTAAGGAATCTCCCACCCCAGTGCATGAATGTCATGCACTGGGACTCTAGTATTTATATATTACTGAGAAGAATAAAGATCCCTCCCTAAAAACAAACAAAAACTCCTTCCTACACTGACTGTCATTTGAGCCAATTTTCCTCTTCCCAGGTAATGATCTTCAAGGTATCGGTGATCCACATTCCGTGCACTGAGAGCAAGGCCTCACCTGCCATGGTTGTAGAATTACCCCTGTCATGGGTCAGATAAGCCACCAAAGGTCTTCAAAATGTATGGGCACCCTTGGAAAATAAAGCATGTCTGGGCATATGATTAGCAAGCGGAAAGGCCATGGCACTTGACAGAAGCCTTGAAGCATTTCAGAAAGATAAGTCAGGACACACTCAGGAGCTGACTGCATCCCTCAGTCTGCTCAGCTGTGCTACTAGGTTCATAAACCAGGGATTAAGTCAATTTTCATTTCAGCTCCTCATTTCACCTTTAAGCAACCCCTAAGGTTTCCAGAAGAATTTTGTTTGACCTTTAGCAAAAGTTCAACCTCTACCAAGTTACCAATTTTGGATGGTCCCTGGGTGATCACTTAAGACAGATTTCACTATAATTCAAGGAAAGGATAATCCCTGGCCCAAGAATTCACAAAGGAAGGATCCCTGGTGGTCTCAGGGATGGCGCAAGTTACAGCTTTAGTCCTGCTAATGAATTTTAGTGGTATTTTCATTGTGCAACATTGATCACTGAAGTCAGCTTGGGGATGCATTTGCTGGATGTTGAACCGAAGGCAGTTCTTTACCTGCACCTGGTCCCAGGTGAGGATTATCTCAGGACTCCCTTAGAGGCAGCCCCTGGGAAGGGTAGGCCTTTAAAGATTATCATTTACCTCTGGTTATGATAGGAATGTTAATGCCATCACTGAACTCTGGTGCCCACACCAAGTAGGATGTCTTTGCTCTAAGCACATATGCTGAAGATATGCATTTATCTAGTATATAGACAAGTATATAAAAGACTCTCAACATACGTGTGTGTGTGTGTGTGTGTGTGTGTGTGTGTGTTTGCGTATTGAGTCAGAGGTATTTTTCTCAAAGTTTTTATTATGTAGTTAGCTACTGGGTTGTGCACATACCACAAAGACAGAATTGCTCCTGTCCACAGAAGTGAAAAAAAAAAAAGAGCGCCTATTTTGCATGAAAGTAAATCCATTTCTATCCATTAAATAAAGAGAAATTCAATGCCCAGCTTACTCATGAATCAGAACAGGCTGTCTGCATATGCCATTTCTCCAACTTCCCAAACACTGAGAGAACACATGGACTCCTTGCTCTCAGTATCTCCGGGGACTGGATGCCTGTTCATTGAGGAGGAAGGGCTCAAAGCTTTCTGCAGAGAGTTCAATTCCCAGATGAGTCATATTAAGTTTCCTGCATTTTCCTTCTTATAGATCGGCATACCTCAGGTTATTTGGTTTATTAATTAAATGATAGTTGAGGGCGGGGGGGGGCCGAGTATACAAGGAGATAAATGTCTGACAAATAGACTCAAAGCTTGCAGGCAGTGATGTACAAAGTGTTTATCTTTCTGGCATTTTTCCCCCAGGAAAAAGTAATCATTGCTACCAAGCTTTGAAAACAGAGATGTTTGTTTTCTGGGTGGGCTTCAAACCTAGCAAAGACAGTGTGAAGATTCCTGGAATTCAACACACCTGCTGGCGTACTCGACTGAGTGAGCTGGCCTGCAGGTGAACTTGATCTGCCTACCAAGAGTGATCCAAGGCCTTGTCTATCCTTCCTAGCCCCTCCCCCAGAGCCCTGAGTGTCTGGGAGCACACAGGGCTTGTGGGTTTTTTTAAATTGCTGATCGTGCCCTGACTGGTTTGGCTCAATGGATGGAGCGTCGGCCTGCGGACTGAAGGGTCCCAGGTTCGATTCTGGTCAAGGGCATGTACCTTGGTTGCGGGCACATCCCCAGTAGGGGGTGTGCAGGAAGCGGCTGATCAATGTTTCTCTCTCATCGATGTTTCTAACTCTCTATCCCTCTCTCTTCCTCTCTGTAAAAAATCAATAAAATATATTTTAAAAAATTGCTGATTGAATTTGAGAGAGAGATGGGGAGGGAACATTCATCTGTTGTTCCATCTATTTTTGCATTCATTGGTTGATTCCTATATGTGCTGTGACTAGGGATCAAACCTGCAACCTTAGTGCATCCAGACAATCCTTCAACAAACTAAGCTGCCTTTTCTGATTGGCTGCCTGGCCCTGGCCCTAAATGGATCCTGGAATATCCAGAGGAAGCTGTGCTTCCCCACTCCTATCCTTCCCGCCCCCAACACTCACCTGTAATAACACATAGGTCCCAACAGAAGTGCCTGCCCCACCATGACCCTTTCTCTCTGCCCTTACCAGATACTTTCTGACATTCCCACTGCCCTTCCAGGGTTTCTCAACCTCAGGCACTACTAACACTTTAGATCAGACAATTCTCAGTTGTGGGGTGGTCTTGTACATTGCAGGATGTTGAACAGCATCCTTGGTATCTGTCTAATTGAAGTGACTAGCATACCCCTTCCCCAACCCCATAATGACATGCACAAATGTCTCTAGACATTGCCATATGTCCGAGAGGGGGAAATTGTCCCCAATGCCTTCAGACAAGTGGGAAATGATGGGAGAAATTGAGACCTCCCAACCCTATAAGCAACCAAAGGGAACTACATTGTTATCAATACTCAGGCCTGGTTTGTAGACCTCACTCTGGAGGAATCTTAATGAACCAGAGACCTCAGCTAGGAAGCTAGAAGGAATGTTGGAGAAGAGAATAGAGGCTGAGATGAGAGACTATGAATTCTTGACCAAAAACTGGTACAAAAAAGATTGGAGTGAACTGGCTCTTTCTAGAGGAAAGGCCTAGGAGCCACAGCACTTAGAGAACATTTTTAAGTACCTACTCTATATCTCATCCCACCAGCCAAGTTTGGTAGATTTTTTTCCCTCTCCTTCATCACAGTCACTCTTCTAGTTTTTCCTCTGGTTCCTCCAAAGCCCCCTATGTCTAGACCTCTTCTTCCAGTTTTGCTTCTCACTCTCCATTCCCACACTGCCTCTCAGCCCCTGCAGTGAGTGGTCTCTCTGAAAGGCTAGCCAGGCATCTAATTGTTTCTCTGGCTTCCAATTCTTTCAGGATAAAATCCAAACTGCTTAACAAGCCCTGCAAAGCTGAGCATGTGGGCACTCCACTGGGCCACCCTGATCACTCTCAGAGCTGGCCAAGGGTCCTCGGTAGATGCACAAGGTGGTTTTGGGTAGTGGAGTCTGATCTTAAAGACGTGAATGCACAGTGATGGGTAGGTTCAGCATCCTTCTCCCCCGGACTCTTCAGAGGTGTTCACCCCTGTGCTCTCTGTCCTCAGCAGCTCTGAGCTCAATCATCTACACATTACACCAGCAAAGAACTGGCCTCAGGCTCAAACAACAGGACCCAGATGAAATTTAATAACACCACTTTACTTTTCAATGTACTTACTTTTGTAATCGCCTTCTATTTAGGGCACACTATATTGCTTTTCTATTGCAAGAGGGATGTAATCTTTCTTTTTTCAATGAAGTGTTCAGGCAGAAAAGGGAAGTTGATTTGAAGAGTAGAAGTGCTTCCCAGATGTGGGAGAAACTGGAATGGATGACTGGCATTTGGGAAGTAAGGAATTACTTGGATTTGCACCAGGCTCTTTCATATCTCAATCTACTGTCCCTCAGTGGACTAGGGAGGTAGAGTGGGCAGGAGCGGGAGGAATTGGATGGCATTCTATCACCTCTCATGTATTCGATGTAGATGTCACCCCACCAAAATCTGCCCCAGTGCCCCACCATGTGCTCCTGTGGCATCCTGGACACCCACCCCTCAGAGGCTCTGTCACAGCACCTGGGAGCTCTGGTTCCCAGCTGTCATGTTCACTGTGGCTTTTACAGGGTCTGGTAAAAGTTTACCGGAGACAAGATACCAGCGAACTCTATCTTGGTTGCATGGGTGAAATGGAGAGAAACACATAATCCTTTCACAGGGCCTGGGCCACACCAAGAGGAAGGCAGATGAGGTGGGGGGGGCCTAGATAATTTATGGCAATGAAGATGTGAACCCACCTCCCTAAACCGAAGACTTGGGATGTAAGTTAGGTGGAGTAGTTTCTCTCTTCACTTTGAACATCAGAACTTGACCTCCATTGGCCAATGACACCCACCAGTTGCTTGGCCCAGTGGGATCTTGTGTCCAATCAGAAAACACAGCATAGAATACACAGAAACCAGCAAGACAGAAGACTGCTTGCCGCTCATCTTTCATTCTACCTGGAGCTTTACCTTTACAAATTTGTAGCACTTGAAGGAATGTTTCCCCAGCCATTTCTGGATTATAACCATTCCTTTTTCCTACTGACAAAATCTGAAACTTCGCCTGGAGCACTTTCTTGCCAAGGAGAGAACTGTGTCAGACCTGTGATGTGTGATAAAATACTACAGTAATGTAGAATAATGCTTTGAAATGGTGCCAGGGTGAGCATGCATGCGGAATGATGGAAATTGCCTGCAAATACAAATGGTAGCTCTGTGGCTCATCTGTAACCTCAGTGTAGGAAAACTGAGATATTCTTTTCCCTCCTTTGCAATTTGCACAGCCTCTTGTTGGAAAGTATGGAGATTGCGCCATTGAAAGTAACTGCTGTGTTTACTCCACACACACTTCTTACTAACTAATACAATCTCCCTGTGTAATCATCTGTCTTCTGATGATCCCCTGAGCTATTCCCATCAATGCTGCTGCAAATGCCTCATTGAAGTATTCCTGGTGCCAAATACTAAAGCTGTATGGGAGGGTGTGGAAGTCGATTCTGTGGTGCCAAAAATGGCATCCACTTTGAGCACCTTAGAAATAAGGGCTGCATAACTGATTGGGATTCAGTCCCCACTCATCCCCCCCCCCCCCCCCACACACACACAGTGGCAACTTCAATGAGAATTATCATTGAATCAAGCTGTATAATTTGAAGAACCAAAATTGTGGGGTATTTACTATGTATCGGGCATTTGCCCTATTTTAGGTAAATCTCAGGACATAGTATATAATAAATAGAAATATCTTCGTTTTACTGTTGAGAAAGCTGAGGCTCAGAAAGGATCACTAATTGGCTCCAGGGCTCACAGGCAGCACATGTCCCAGCCAGGACTGACCCCAGGACTGTGTGACCCCAAAGCCTGAAATCTTTCCATGATGAACAACGGTGGCCTCACCTAGTGCCCTTCCTTCCTTGAGATGTGGAAAGTATGGAGATTGTGCCATTGAAAGTAACTGCTGTGTTTACTCCATGCACACTTCTTACTAACTAATACAATCTCCCTGTGTAGTCACACCTTCATGCACCCATAACTAGCAGGATACATGAGCCAATGGGAATTTACTTATTCATGAGGAGCCAGTAGCCTAAATGGGAAGTTTCTCATGCGCAAAAGACAACCAAGTAGTAAAGAAGGAAGTTCCAGGACATTTCAAGGGCATCTGAATGTTTATGAAAAGCAAAACTCCATTTTCTCTTTCTACAAAATGGAAAATAATAAAATTAATTCACGGATATGATGATTAGTTCAAGTGTTCCATGATAACATAAACTATGGATTAGGTACTTCTGACATGCCAGGAATCACATGAAGCTCTTCGCATTAAGAATAACATAATGCTTACAGCCCAATAATGGAGGCACTGCTATTAGCCACATGGGCAAATGCGGAAACCTAGAGCTTATGTATTTTGCCAAGGTCAGTGAGCTCCATTGGGATTCTAACCTAGGTCTCTCTGAAGCTTTGTTCTTGCCTTGTCTCCTATAAACCCTCCCTTGCTCGCATCTGTTGTTGGACAAATGAGGAGACCATTTCACCCAAGAGTGAAATCAAAGTTCTGAGACTCAGTTTTCTCAAAAGTAAAATGAAGGTATTTCTATTTCACTCTTGGATAGTGCGTGACAAGGTACCCTAGCAGGTGAAAACAAAGGGAAGTAACAGTGTTTTAGGAAGAACCTTGTGTTAATGATGAGCTAGGTTGGTGAGTCCCTGCTAATCAAAGGGTGGCATGGGCCCTTCTGGGGCTCACCTTCCTAGTGTGCAAATTGATGGTGGAGAGAACAGAGTCTAGAAAGTCCATACCTGCCTTAACGTTCTGTAATTCTATCAAACTCGTTCCCCTCTCCCTCCATTTCTCCTGGATTTTTCTATTAACTCTCTCATGGCCCACAGAAGTCAGATACATCGACGGTGTGACTGCCCTCCTCTAGTTCAAGATCATCTAGACATCTATTCCTGATAGAACCATTCTGACAGCTATCCTTCCAGCTGGTCATTCAACTCCTGAGGGCTTCCTGGCGATGCAGACACTGCATCCTGGGCTGAAAGAGCATCCCTTCTTACCTCACTCCTGCTCTGGGCTCCAGCCCCCAACCTCTCCTCAGATCTTCCATCGGTTCTCTGCCACCCAAAGCCCTTGACATGCTGCTCCCCGCTGGGAACACACAGCCTTCTCCTCCTCGTGTGGTTGGCTGCCATCCCACCTTCGGATCTCAGTTCCAAGCTACCTACCTGTTCAGAGAAGGCTTGCCTGACCCCTGGACCTAGGAGCCCCCTTCACTATAGACTGGCCCCTTCCTTCAGAGCACTTATCAGAGTCAGTTCAGATGGATCAGTGCCTAGACTCATTCTTAAGTACCGCCCCCGAGGAGCCTCTCAGAACCTATTGGTGGAAGTACTGGCACACCGATCTACAACCCATTACTCTTTCCCTAGCAAATTGGGGTGCAGGAAGGGAGAATGGCAGACAATTTCCAGAGGTTACAAGTTACATCTCCTCCCAGTCCACCAAGTAATGTCTTAGAACCATGGCCTTTGATTTTTATGTTTTCCCCATCTCCAAACATCAAGTAATGTTACAGATCAATGCCTGAGACCCAAGAGACTTATGGAATGTTAAGAAGATTATGCACAGAAATGTACCAACTATGACAGCCATGCAAAGAAGAGTCATATTGTGCCAAGCGCTAGTTTATCAACCTCTGCCATGTAAAAATTCACAGCCAACTTAATTAAAAATGTAACAGCTCTGAAAGCTGCGACAATGACTGTGACAACGATCAATCATTTTGTAACAGTGTTGGAGATCCATTAGGAACGCTGCCCTGGATGCTGACTTTTTTTAAGGCCAGAGAGGAGGGACATTTCATTCTATACAATTAACGTCACTGCATTAAAATATTGGCTGTAAAGAAGAAAATACCAAACAGCTTTATAACCCACATTTTTTATGGTCAAAATTTGCTTAGAAAGGTGCTTTGAATGTATTTGTTATAAGCTGCACATTTCACATTTAGAAAATTAAAATGGTTTCTCACTAACTCATTTAATCATTTAGTTGATTTAATGGAAAACACTATGCATTTTTCTCTTAGTTGCTCAGATTAATACTTTCTGTTCATTAGCAATCAAATATTGTAGGAAGGTTTACATCTTATTCTCACTTAACTCACTGCCTTTTATTTCAAAAATATCTTCTAATAGAATTTAAATGCTATCTTTTAAATCACATGTACATTTTTCTCTTAGTAACTCACTTTGTCTTGTAGAAGACGTTGCTCAATGTGGCTCAGAGACATTTATCTCCAACTTCCTTTTTCAATCATGTTAGTTTTTGGAGGGGGGAGCATGGGTATCAGAGAGGGGGAGTGGAGACCGCAGAAAAAATTATGAATCTTGCTTCCAGTACCCCTAATTCTTATAAACAGCAATGTTGTAGCAGCCCCTGAAATTCTGTTAAGAAGGCCCTTTGATTTATTAGTGGGATTTATAAGCTACCTGGGAGAATGAACCCATTAAAATGTTAACTATGAGCATGTGGCTTTCACATGATAAAGAACCAAGGGCAGAGTATTGAGAGTGAGTCTGAGCACACGGGGCACACCTCCCCCGTCACGCGCGGCCTCCACGGTAAATACCAGTTTATCAGAGCAGCATCCTGTGGCGGTTCCCTCATCTCTGTGATCCATCGCTCCTCTCAGGAGAGTCTAAATGGGCAAGTCGCTCTTCTCCACGTGAAGTGCCTACCTGGGCAGATTCTACAATGAAATATTTTTATCACCAGATTGGTTACAAAATAGTATAATGAATACTTTTTAAAAATGTTTTTATTGACTTCAGAGAGAGGAAGGGAGAGAGAGAGAAACATTAAGGATGAGAGAAAATCATTGATCAGCCACCTCCTGTACGCCCTCTACTGGGGATCAAGCCAGCAACCCAGGCATGTGCCCTGACTGGGAATCGTACTGTGACTCCTGGTTCATAGGTCGATGCTCAACCACCGACGCACGTGCCAGGCATAAGTTTTTATTATTAAAGAGAGTCAGTAGTTTAAAAGCAGCATCTCAGATTTTCCTTGCTTCCACACCAAAACGTGCTTTTTAAACCCCAAAGGTTTATCAGAGGAAATGACAAAATGCAGGCGATAGTGTTCTGTACTGAGCTAAGTACAATGGTTTAAGGACACTGGATATACACATGAAAATCAGCCCTGAATTGGGAGTGCTAAGAGGGTGAGGACTAGCTAACCACTGGACAGCATGAAAGTGACGCATTCTAAGTTGGTCCTCAGGAGCTAGGCCTCCAAGTGCAAAATAGAAGTTTGCTTAAATGTTACTCTCTATTTTATTTTCTGCTTTTCTCACACACACAGGCGTGCACGTGTGTGTGTGTGTGTGTGTGTGGTGTGTGAACAGATTCATCTGTGTTCCTCAAACTATTATTGATTGGTGGTGGGAAAGGGACACAGACTTTGCTTTTCCATTTTGGAAAAATAATGTAGGACACAGGTGTTCCTTTACCCAAGCACGGTCATCTTTTCCTTCTAAGCACTTACACCAGGATAATTACTTTATCATTTGTGCATTATTTGTGTAATGTCTGCCTCTCCTGTAGGCTGTAAAGTCCATGAGAGACAGACAGTGCATCTTGTTCACGCTGCAGCCCTGCACTGAAGGGTCCCTGGTATACGCCTGAATGATAACTCAGTGAAGGTTTTTGAACGAACAAATATTTCCCAGGTCACTAACGGAGCATTAGTAAAGCAGAGCTAAGCTCCAGGTCAGCCTCTGGTGCTCTGGTCAAGTTTTCCTTCACCCTTTGGGATTGTGTTCGAATGCCAACACCTCTGGGGCTCCATTAACGCATGAGATCCGTCCCTCTGTTTCATGCACCCAGGTGTCCTTCTGCTATCTACTGTTTAAGGGGCCCCTCTTTCTGCGAGGGAACACTTTGGCTCCTCGTGTTTAAGATGGGGTGGTTCCATTTCTACCTGGCTGCAGGGATGGGCTCAGGAACCAGATCTGGTCACCCCAAGCACCCCATCCCTCGAGCATGGTTACTGGCTCAGCAGCCGGCATGTCACTCAAGTTGGGCCCGAATTTTCTGTGCAGATTTATTGTTAAGCATTGCTGGGAAAAACAATTTCTCCATGACAAGAAAGTAGGATGTGAGGCTGGGCTGCTGCGGTCACATTAGCTCCCTGGGGGAGGGGCTGCCTGAGAGGAGGAGGCTATACAAAGCCCCCAGGACACTGCCTAGCCCTCCAGGCAGCCAGGCTGGAGTCCCCTCTAGCATTACAGTCACCAGTTATAGGAGCTGGTAACCTCTCCCACCTCCCTGAAAGCAGTGTGAGTAGGGTCCCTGTCACTTGCAGCCCAACGAGTTCCTAATTCCCTTTGCCACAGGCTGTCAACCATGGCATCCTGAGAGCGTGGGCTGGCTCCTCCCTGTGCCCTGTGCCTCATGCAGGCCTTGCCCTATTAAGGGCTTGATAAACCAACACTCTCCTACGTCAAGGACATTTCCACAGGGCCAGGTGTTTGGGGGGTGAGATCATCAACAGGAGCTATTTCTGGGGGAAGGGGAGCTTTGTATCTTTTGGATCAAACTTTCATAAAATGAGGAAGATATTTTACAGACACTCAGGATCTGGAGGTGTCAAGGTCAACTGGAAGAGCAAGGGAAGGGCACTCAGCCAGAGAAGGAGGCTCTTGCAGCAGTTTAGACTAGACCGTGGGAGCTGCGCAGCCACCAAATGAATTTCACCTCCCCGCATCCCCACAGTGGCTGGGTCTTAATCATTGTGACAGTGTTTCTGCAGCAAATGGAATTAACAGGACCACATGCTTGGAACTGCTAAATTGTTAATAAGCCTCTCAGAGCTCTGCTTCCTTGAACTCCACGGCTGGTTCTGGGCCACAGACGGGTACATGACACCGTCTCACCTGGAGCTGGTGAACCTGGGCCCCTCCATGCCTGCCTGGCAGGGAATGTCTCCCACAGAGGGGTGAACAGACGGTGCTGACTTTTTAGTATTTAAAACTAAAGCCTGCCCATGTCTGGCAAAACAATTTAAGAAACAAGATTTCCCAGCCTGCTTGGAGGCGGTGGTTCCAGGTACACCCTCCCTGTGACCCAAAGCGCTGTGCTAGTGTGAAGCTTAAGAATTGCCCAGGCCTGGGTTTAAGTCCCAGGTCTGCTACTTTCGGTTAGAAGATAGTAAACGGTAACTGAATACTCATGAGCTCCGTGCTCTCACTGTGTAAAACAGGACTACCCCAGCTCCTCACAGGCACTTCATGAAGAATGAATGAGATTACTGATGTTAAAATTTAGCAAGAATATGGAACATAATTAGAGCTCGATGTACATTTGCTATGATTAAATGACAACTATATTGGTTTCGAGTTTTTAAGCCAAACTTTGCAAGATGATATCTGTCCACCCGTCGATTCCTCACCCATTGCTCACACTAGCATCATGCATGTCAAACTCCCTTCCTTTGGTTCATAGGTTTTTATGTTTAGGGCATGAACTCACTTGAAAATCTAGCGGCATCTGAGCGAGGAACCCCTCCCTCCAGCTCCTAGGGTACCTGCGAGTCCTGCTGACCCCACATCTCCATTCCCCTGCACTGTGATTGTCTGCTTGTTTCTAGAAACTTTCTGACTATAATGGTGGCTCTGGGAGGTCAGGGACCAGATCGGCCCAGATGACTATTTTATTTCCCCGCTTGGCTCAATGCCTGACAGAGGAGAGGTGTTCAACAGTCACTGGATGAATAAATGGAAATCATAGCACTTTCCCAACCCCATAAATAGTCAGTCACCTGCTCTCCAGCTTTTGCATCTCATTCCAGGGTCTGTCCGGGGACTCCAGAGTGAGAATGTCTATTTCAGATGATCATGAAAAACCAAGTAGAAGATGTGCCAGCCAAACAATGAAGCAGCCCCTGGCTTCATGACAAGCCAGAGCAAAGGTGCAGATCAAGCATGGGTCCCAAGAGGGGAAGGGCGAGGCTGGTGCTGACACAGTAACAGAGGGAGCCCCTCGCTCTAGGGGACTATGAGAGCCATGTCTCACCGAAGGCCACATGACCAGTGGCAGAGTGAACCGAGCCTCCTGGCTTCCAGACCAGTGCTCACCAGCCCCTCCCACATCCACGTGGCCTTCCCGGAAGCACAGTCATTGTAAGAATTGGTGAGATTTTCCTCCATAACATCGCCACAAGTAATATAAGGACATACAGGGTCTTCATGGCCATGGTCAAATTAGGGGACAGGCATTATAAGAAGGGGTCCGTTCAAAGCTATGTAAATCTATGGAGTATTGTGCCTACTGACCCATTTCAAAGATGAAACCATTCTCTCCTTGTTTCTCATTCATAGGAGTGTGACTTCAGAGGGAAAAATTCCTGGTGCTTGAGAGTAAGCCTGTTGACCCCACGCAGACTCCTCAGTGCCCTCAGCCCAGGCCTGGCCCCCGCGACATCCTGAGAGTGGGCCAGACACAGCCCCTAACACTTCCCGACTGCGTCCCACATTAACCTGAGCCCCCAGTGAGCTTTAAAATCAGACACACTGTGGGAATCCATTCATCTCCCTGCCACATGCCCAGGATGTTTCCAATGAGCTCAGCCAGAGACTTCATATTTTTTAACCAGGAAAAAACACACCCCAGCGTGCCAGCTGCTCTATCAGATAAATATCACACGTGATTTTTTAGAAAAATGTTATACGACTTGAGGCTCTCTGAAATTCTTGTCAGAAATGGTCTTAAACGATCACCCAGCAGACCCTCCTTCAGAAGTCATCACTAAGTTTTCCCGTTAAGGCACATGTGGCTCCTTCTGAAACAGTATCAGACAAAATTAAAATCAGTGTCAGCCCATTGGCATCGCCACAACGGTTCCCACATGAACTCATGTCATCTAAGACAGAGCTCAGTCCTACTGCAGAAGTGAAGGGACTCCCCCAGCTACTCTGATTTACACTGTGTTACAAATCCGAGTCACCAGCTGTTCTTAGATCAGCCAGAGCTGCCACCACTCCTGTGGAGCGACTAGGAAACCTCTAGGCACTGTGTTAAGAGCAATGCACACCTGACCATTAATCCCATCAATGGTCTAGGACCATGGTCAGCAAACTGCGGCTCCCGAGCCACATGCGGCTCTTTGGCCCCTTGAGTGTGGCTCTTCCACAAAATATCACGGCCTGGGCGAGTCTATTTTGAAGAAGTGGCATTAAAAGAAGTTTAAGTTTAAAAAACTTGGCTCTCAAAAGAAATTTCAATCATTGTACTGTTGATATTTGGTTCTGTTGACTAATGAGTTTGCCGACCACTGGACTAGGAGATGGTGACTACCTCTTCCACGTCAGGAGACGGAGGCCTAATGCCCAAGCGACATGGCTGGCAGAGCGTTGCTGTGTGCTCGGCACTCTGCTATGAGTTTTACTTATATGTCATTTTATCTCACCAAGATGCTTCGAGGTCAGAGCCATCATCACCCCTAATATACGGCTGAAGGAACTGAGACAGGTCTCAAACTCAACGCTTCTGCACACTGTTCCATTTGACGATAGGCCTGAGGGTCCATTGTGGTTAAGGGCAAGGACTCTGGAGTTAAACATCCTACCCTGGCTGGCTGGAAGAACTTGGGTAAGCACAAGTTACTCTTTTTGTGGCTAAGTTTGCTAATCTGTCAAACAGCAATAGTCACTCCCTGTGCAGGGCGAGAGAATGCCATGCAAAGCACTGAGCAGTATCTGCACATGGTACTCCCTTAGTTAACACTAGAATCGTCAGTAACAATAAGGATGCCAATGACAGCTCTTATTATTTTGACTAAGGTCAAAGAGATGCCCCCACCAAGCAGAACAGAGCTACCCTCAGTTAGAAATGGCGGCTGAAAGATGTGTCTTCTTTCCTGGTTCAAACAAGCTTACGTATCATCTTTCAGGAAGTTATGTATCGTCCAAATGTTGGTATGGCACACGGTGAGCTTTTCTTTGCTTTTGTCTCTACCAGAAGCTCCTCTGTGTGTGCTTCCCTGTGTGGTCCTACCCCTGGGCCTGGTAAATGTTCCAGTCCCTGGCCAGGGGATAGGAAGAGACAGGAGGCGTGATCTCTGAGCTCACTGGGGCAGGGGTGTGCACCTGCAGCCAGGTACAATTCATTCTAGTTTGCATTAGGACAAAATGGAAAGTTATACATCATTTTATCTCACCAAAATGCTCTGAGGTCATGTGATTAGGCAGCTATTATTGTGGAGCCAGGATGTGGTGTCTCCACTCTATGCCCAACATATATTGGGTTAGGTCACTCCCTGCGTAAGGCACTCTAATGGGTGTCCAATAAAAGGAGATTAAAACCCAAATCCCTTTATTGGAACTGCATGACCACAACCTACCCCTTTCCTTCCTCCCAGACCCCTTCTCAGGTCTCCCTTGAGCACATGGGGCTCCGCCCTTGAGCACATGGTAGCCCTTTATACCAGCTCCTCTCCCTCTGCCTGTTTGACCTTCTGTTCCCAGATTTTCAGTGGTTTCTTCTTTCTGTTGGGCCATGGCTCAAATGTCTTTCACAAAGACTTCCCTTGCAACCCCCTAATACATCACATCTCTCTCCATTCATTTCTCCATGGTATCCATTTCTTAATCATCTTATTTATTTGTTAGATTATTGTCTGCCTCACCCACCAGAATGAAAGTTCCTTGATAGAAGAGACCATGACCTCCTTGCTCACTGCTGACTATCCTGTGCCTGGCACATAGGAAGTGCTCAGTAACTACTTGTGGAATGAATGGATGGAAGTCTGACAGAACGATCAATAGGCCAGGAGTCAGGGGCTCTGTGCTCTCCTTCTAATTTACTCCCCACCTACTGAGTGCCCTGATCTAGTCCCATCCCTATTGAGTCTCGGGTGTTTGGTAAGTAGGAGTGATAATGCTCATCCCTTTATCACAGCATTTCTTTAACGAGCAAATGCAATTCCCTAGAAGTTTCTGAAGCACAGGCCTGAGATCCCGAGAATGCACTGCTCTCAATGGGAAAGAGAGGGCCAATCCTTAGTGATGTCTGTCTTGGAACAGGGAGAGGGGATTAGAGGCGCATGTGCCACATATTTGCTGCCTGTGCCAAATGTCAAATAATTGTAAGGTAAAAATCAATTATTTACTCACAGCTTCCTCAAGCCTTTACCAGTGGTCTTCCTAAAAAGTAGGATTTGATATTGTACTCTCTACCCTCTGCAGTATTGATATTGACCATATTACTTTTGTACTAAAAGGTAATTAGCAAAACCTCTTCAAAGATTCTATCATATATTTCACATCCCTTAAAATTCTAACAAAAATTTTAGAAAGCATCTAAAGAAAAGCACAGAAGACAGGCAAGGAAGAGAAAACAGACAACTCCTGTGTACAACACATTAACTGACTCACAACAAAGTACCATTTTGATATTTCAAATTTCCTCAGTAGTGAAGCAAATGCACTCACTGTATTTGGAGTATTATTGTCTTCCTTTCTGGAGGTGTGTGTAGGATTTCTCCTTCCTCATCTCGCAGTAACCACCACCATAGCGTTCTCATTGACACCACTATTACATGATTTTGAAAGCATTGGGACAGATTTTAATTCACTTAATAATTAGGTCAATAAAAACCATTACAGCTGAGAGGTCTATTAAAAGTCCATAATGTTACCTTAATGGGGGGAAAACTAATATAGTTCTGTTGGAATTTATCCATGAAATTAATATTAAAGCGTTTTAGTGGGTGTCTTAAATAGCTGAAATGGACATTTTTATTAACAGAACTAATTGTGAAATTAAAACAAATGAAAACTGTTCCATTTGCTATGACAAAGTAGCCGTGTTCAAAGGCATTTTTCAGGCCCGTTCCTGGGGAGAGCCTGATCATTTGCCACCTCCGAGCAGCATGTGTTAGGCTTCCCTGGGCTGCTCAGGTACTCTTGAAGGCTGCCAATGTGTGTTTGGTGGTAGCTTCTCGAACACTATGGCTCCATCTCTCAGAGCCTCTCTGCTGAGAAACATTCCATAACCCTCAGCCCAACCCCACCCCAGCCCCCAATCAAAATCTTCACTCAATTCCTCTGGTTGGTTGATGCTATCAACTCCCCTCCTGCCCCCCAACAAACACACACACACACACACACTAGCTAGGACATCTGAAACAGTTCAAAAACATTCCAGACATAGAGGGGATGTGTTTGCACTGCCCAGAGATGTTTTATCACCTTCATTTCATTAGCATAATCACTAAAGGTAGAGATTAAGAGGAACTAAAGTAGACTCAAGGATAATGTCATGTGATATGAGTAAATTCTGACCAAGAGAGCTAGCTAGTGGGAGGGAAAACAATTAAAAAAAGGGCTCTCTTCTGATCACATGAATCCTATGATTCTGTGAATTATTCAAATACACAAGTCCCTGTGCATAGCTGCACCACTGTTCCTTGCGTACTGACAACTATTTTCATAATCAAACCTACCAGATTTAATGAGGATTCAAAAATGATCAACACTGATCAAAGGCTGGGGTCATGGGTGTACCTAACCACACACCCATCAACAGGACATTAGCTAATACACATGAAGAGGTAGAGCTGGAGCATGTGAGGGCAGGCCAACAGCACAGCTTTGGGAATGGAAACCCTACAGTTAATCTCAGCTCCTCAGCTCTCAACAGTGTGACCATGGGCACGTGAGCTCCACTGTCCACTCAGCATTAGTATCGGAAAGAGGGGATTCATGGGGTCCATGGTTGTTGGGATGTTTGAAAGAGATAACATATGAAGAATATCTAGTGCTGTGTCTGACAGAGAGTAAGGGCTGTTGTGAGTGGAGAGAGAGATCTCTCAACTGGTATTCACACAGATTCAAGGCCTTATTTCCCAGGACATGCTTAAAATATGAATGGAAACACCTCGTTACACTCGTGTGCTCTCCACAAGGCTACACATGGGCAGGTGTGCTGCATCCAAATAAACCAGAGCTACTGAGATGCATATTTCTTGCCCAGGGAAGATTCCCAGTGGAATTAGAAACACTAGGAAATCCACTGAAATATTTTTTTTTATTTAACTCAGTTTTAAACAGTTGAAAAATGCCATCTGCTTTGAATCTATAGATAGGCTGATGTGTGCAACATTTACAAGCAACCGGCATTGCAGGGGACATGGCAGGTCTGGGGGCAGGGAGGAACCATGAAAATGAACAAGTTCATTCCACCTTCCTGACTTCCAACCAAGAGTGGGTGCCTAAGAAGGCTTAAGCAGGTCATACTGATTGAGGTTATAAAGCCATGCAAATGGATTAAAAAAAAAAATCTTAAGAAAAAAATCACTAATAGTAAAATACAGGCAGCTCCATTCTCAAGGCCTATCGTCTTTAGGCACCAATAGATGGGTATATTCTGTGTGGGGTTTTCTTGTTTTTGTTTGTGTGTGGGAAGTAGAAGGGAAAAGATGGAAATAGTTAAAAATGTAAAGTTGTTACTGAGGATTTATGATTAAGGTTTGGAAACCAATTGGGACACTGTGCCCTAAAGAAAACAAATTCTGTGGAGACATCTGAGAGCTGGAAAGTCCTATAAAAGAAAATTCTGAAATAAACTTTACTTTGAAGGGGGATGTTGGGGAGACATTCAGCAATTTGTTTCATTTAGTTTGTGATATTATTGGGCATTAACTTGAAATTCACTATTCCTGTGGCAAGGACTTACGTTTGCTAAAATTACCAAATATTCTCTGGAACAGAGAATCTTATCAGAAAATTGATCTCTAATACATAAAGGCATCTTGCAAGAAAAAGTCTCTTTGGGGGAATTTTTTTTTAATGGTTCGCTGCAGGCCTTTTGACGATCTCATGGAAATTTGGAGATTGCTCAATATTGTTTCCCTGGGAAGAGGGAAAAGGGAACAAAGAGAGACATAATACTGGTGACGTTAGAGGCCTCTGCCATTTTCTAGTTTATTCAGCGAGGGCAGCAGAGGCTAATAACAAGGAAGAAAAAGCCAAGAATACAAAATTGTTTACAGAAAAACAGTTTGTGCAACGCATTCTTTCCTGTTACTCTGACAATTACCAAGAAGCGTAACTGTGCTCCGTATTATTTAAATTAAACTATCAAGTGCAAATGCTAAAGCACTGCATTATAACACCATGTCCCCCATTCAGACTGAAAGCTGATTACTGGTTCTGGAGTTGCAAACGTGTCACCTAATTTAATGGTTTTGCACGTGGAGGAAAATGAAGCATTCTTGTTTTCATTCTGGAACGCAATGCAGCTCTTTAATACAACACAACAATCATCATCACACACAGTCTTCGCTTGACACCTGCTTTATGTAAAGAGAAGGTACAGTAAATTTTAGCAAAGCTCAAGCAACTAGGCAGTTCCAGATTTTTATTTTTATTTTTTGGAAAAGGTAGACTTTTAATAATTGCTTTTATCACCAGGTAAGTCATGCAATTACAAAGTAGCTAGCAATGTCTGAAAGGATACTATTGTTAAGAAGGAAGGGAGGGAGGGAGGGAAGGAGAGAGGAAGGGGAGGAAGCTTATTCTTATGTACGTAATATCTAGCACTTATTGGGACACTCTTGTTTGAAAGGCCCTGGAAAACACAGCCCTCAACCCCAGGCTGTCTCCAGGCCACTGTTGGGAAAGCTGCGTATAATGGGAGGCCCCTGACAGGGGACACAAAGTCAGGGTGAGGTGGGCCATTACTGGCAATGCTCAGAGCCACCAGCCAGACTCCAAAGAGGGAGCCCAAGTGATTTTTTCCTGGGACACTCTACTTGAATTATTGTTCAATTAGCCAACATAATAGATTTTTCAAAAGAGAAGAATAATTAACATGATGAGGAGGCTACTGCATTCTTTGGATTACATGTCACAATTGTGGTTAGTAAATTCCTACAGTCTTAACAAAAAAATAGCCTAATAATTTGCTATTCAATGATATATATGAAGATAACTTAATTCTCCATTGGACTTTGTTTTGCTGGACAACATCCTATTGATAAGCTATAAATGATATGGTCTTATGTTATAAAATTGCTAGTGTTTTTTTTTTTCATTCATTATGTTATAGGCATTCACTACTTGAGTCAAGGTTAGGGTTATTAAGGGATTGAAGGCCATTTTATTACAGCAGGAAGTACTTAATTACAAAGGAATAAAATTCATAAAGAGAAACAGCCTTTATTTTTTGTTTGCAATCTGTAAAATTGAATACGTTTGCTAATATAAAATACCAATAACTCACTTGAGGGCCATGCTACCTTCTGAAAATGCCACACAACTGCTTCTTAAACAAGTCAAAGTTAAAACATATCTCAGGCTTGGCCAGAGGTGAGGTAACAGGCAGCTGACTGCTCTTGGACAGCAGGTGCCTTCCCAGTCACAGCTCTGGCTGCTGGGAGGCAGCCACCAAGCAAGGCAGTGCAGCCAGATAGGAGGACTTTTTAGTTACAGGCACATACCCAAAAGCTCTCTGGCATCTACTTTCAGCTTTGTACATTATTCCCTGACCTTAATTTCTTTCTTCTTAAGAGGCTGATTTGGATTGATTTGCTGATAATGTTGACCATTATCTAAATAACTAGAGGCCTGGTGCATGAATTCATGCACCAGTGGGTTCCCTCAGCCTGGCCTGTGGGATTGGGCCAAAACCGGCTCTCTGACATCCTCCAAGTGGTCCCGAATTGCAGGAGGGCACAGGCCAGGCCGAGGGACCCCACTGGGGCACGATCAGGGCCAGGGAGGGATGTAGGAGGTTGGCTAGCCAGGAAGGGACCTCGGGAGGGCTCCAGGGCATGTCTGGCTCTTCTCCCTCAGTCCCAATCGGCTGGACCCCAGCAGCAAGCTAACCTACCTGTTGGAGTGTCTGCCCCCTGGTGGTCAGTGCACATCATAGCAAGTGGTTGAGTAGCCTTAGCATATCATTAGCATATTATGCTTTGACTGAACAGCCAACCAGGCACTTAGCATAATAGGCTTTTATTGTATACGATTAATGAGAGAAAGAAAACTGTGGTTACGTGTAAACTTGTGGTAGGAATACAGATGAAGATGGAAATAGGGTAGTGAAGCAGTCAGCTGCAACTCATCCATGTGGAGACCACCCAGTTCACTATATGCCTTGAAGACTTTCCCAGTGGCATTGACCTGGGCAGCTGTCCTCAGGTTCACTCCCAGGTCATACTTCCCAGCTGTGGGCATGATTTACCTGGTGAGCACTCCAAGTGTCTGCTATACCAGAGTGCACCCTGTCTTCCTCAGATGCCCCCCATAGCCTATCTTGGAACTCTGCTGTGGGCACAACAGGAATAGTTTCACGGTGCTTCCAAAATTTCCTTTCTAAACTCTCTTGAACAGACATGAGCAAGTGGTAGTTAGAATCCCTTTCATATCTGAAGGTCAGATTGCCATAGCTGACATGATTTAGGTTCTTCAGCCCCTCAAAGTTAAGAAACTGTGGCTCCTCCAGCATTCAAGTGGAGATCTGGAATGGCCACAATGTTCCTCTCCAGGAAAATCTGATCAGCTTCTGGGGTTGTAGCCCCTTGGCACCTTCTGCAATGATCTTGGCTTTAATCCTGGGTGCATTGGACTTGGTCAGCTGCTTCTCACTGGCAGCAGGGATCAATATGTCACAATCAGCCCCTACAATGCACCCTTCATAAAGCTTTGCCTTGTGGAAGCCCAGATTTTCTTTTTAAATCACTAAGTAAAATGGGTTTTTCACCAAGTGGCCCAGGCTGTACTCTGGTTCATGGAGTTAGAGATGCATTTTCAAAATGGGTTTAAATCTATAATGAATTTCAGGTGCAAAGGACCACCTTCTAACAGCTACTTTGCTTCCTCCCTTCAGCTGGGCTGTTAACCAGAGATAGCCAACACATGCACCCTTTCTTGGGCCACTGATGCACACAGATGTCCAATCAGTGCTCATTAACTCCAGGGTCAGGATCAGAGGAAGATCAGGAAGAGAGGGAGAGTCTAAAATGTAACTAAGGCTTTGTGAGCACTTCTGAGCATTTCAGTTGCTGAGTTTTTAATAGGAAAGGAGTGGAGAAGTAGGGTGAGGAAGAGAGGGGAGGAGAGAGAGGGGGAAGAAAAGGGATTAACATTTGGTGACATCCTCTGTTCCAGAGGCCCTCTATGAGTCAGCTCATGAAATTCCCAAGGATCCTGGGAGGCAGGTGAGGCTCAGAGTGACCCATCTAGTATCACACACTCTTAAATGGCAGAACTAAGTCAAGTCTCCAGATCATCTCCCCCTTCCCAGGTCACCATAAAGAGGTGTTGAATATTTCTTTGCAAATTGGGGATGAAGAGAAGACCCTGAAATCTGGGGTCCAACTTGGATATCAGATTTCCACTAAATGCTATACACAAAGTATAGGATTAACACAATTGCACTGCTCATTTGTAGCCCGCTGCTAACTCCTATGATCTAACACTAACCGAGGCTAATGTGCCAGACCATGTGCTATGTACGTGCTGATTTACTCCTCTCAGCAACCCCCAGGTACTAGCTCATTGACTGTAGTATCTTACTGAATCCTCACAGCAACCCCATAACCCTAAGCATCCATCCTTTGACCTATAATGAATGCATGTAAAGCTGAATTAAATGATTCACACTTACCATAATTTTGGTAAGGATGTAAGTGTTTGGCTTTCATTTTTTGAACTTTATTACCCTTTAATGATATTTTATGATGGCTATATTATAATTTTTTTAATAAAATCAGAATTATTTTTTGGAAAAAGACTGATGCAAATGCAAATCTGCTGAGATGTTAACATGGTTAATCCCAGATGGTCAGAACATAGATGATTGCCATTTTCTTCTTGGTACATTTCTAAATGTTTACTTTCCATAAATAAGTGGGAAAAATCTTTTAAAAAGAAAAAAAAAAACACACCACCCAGCCATTCACTAATACTACAGTGTAAACAGAACAAAGTCCAAACCTGTAATAAACAGTAGGAAGAACCAACATGTTAACCACAGTGTATCACTGCCAGGTACAACACCTGGCATTTTCTAGACCTGATCCCATCAGCTCCTTCCAACAACTCTGGTAGGTAGGTGCCATCATCCTGATTCACAGAGGAGTAGAGTGGTTTCTGTTGGGCAGGTGACCTGCACGAGGCCTCCGGAGCACCTGGCCTCCACTCACCTGTCTGGCCAAAAGTTCCATGCTGGGCCCTAACCCTGCTCTCACTACCAGAGTCCTTACCCTTTTCTGACCACAGTCTCAGGTCCTGCCTCCAGGCATCCCTCCAAACCCATATGGAACATTCCTTCTTCCACAGCATTTCCCTGAGCTCCTGGCTGCTGGCCACTCTGCTTCTCTCACAGTCACCACAACACCTGCTGGCGTTTGCCAGGAGGTACCCTGGGCCAGCTCAGGCTTCCTGAATGCGCTGTATGGCTTAGCCAGTGTTGAAAAGACTTAATCATCAATGCTCACAAATTGAGAGATTTTATACAAAAAGTTATGTGGCCCTTGTCCCCCTCTCCTGCTTGACAATAATTAATTACACTCACGTAACCACTGCTTGGACAGGAAGGATCCACTCCAGTTTTCAAGAATCTCCTTTCAACTCTACTTCTTAACCATGGCCCATTTCTCTCCACTCATTGTTGCTGCCCGGCCCCTGCAAACAGGAATGTTTGAGGTCTCAGCTGTGTTTGTCTCTCCACCTAAATACAAACTCATCAGCTATCTGGTGTTTCCTCCCTCCCACTGCTCAGCACACAGTAGGTGCTCAGTAAGGGCCAGAAAATAGTCAAGTCACTAGTGTGTCAAATTCTATAATCCCAGGGGTGGATGGGATGGATGGGACAGTGGCCTGAATTAGAAACGGTGAAATGAGAGATAGGAAAAAAAGAGAACGGATTCAAAGACTCTCTTCTGAAATCACAGCCTTGTTTAATACTTTCTATTTTGAACTAATAACATGGTTATGTGTTTTACTGATTCTACTAGTGGGCGCCCCTTAAAACCCGTGTTGGGTACAATGCCTGCCCTGAGGCAGCCCTTGCCCAGCCCAGCTGCTTGGTTCACATGTACTATGCACTGTATGAACATTACTGAATGATTATAAACTTTAACCCTGAAACCCAGCATTCATAATTCTGCTATATATAAAAGCCCACAAAACACATCCTTTCTGCCTACTCATTAAATTGAAAGCTCAACACACTAATTATCTGAATTAAAGTCAAGAGTCTAAGCTGCCCCTCCATTTCATAGACAGAGACAAGACCAATTTTTCCCAAGTTGTGGGGACAGAAATAATAGTGAAGAATGAGAAATTCAGAGCCATGCAAGGGGCCAGTCAAGGTTTCTGTTTCCGTGCCATCTCATGGCTCTCACTGGTGGCATTGCTCTCCTGGCCAACCTCTAGTGCCCCAGCCATAGGAGACCCTGCATGCTGGCTCCTGCTGCATTAACAGGCCCATCAGCCTCATTAGAGTGTGAGGTGTGTGAATGTCCAGGGCCTCCTTTCAAGAAATCACTTTGCATATGAACAAAGGTGGAAGGATACCAGGCCTTTAAAGAGAATCTCTGTCACATCACTTAGCAAAGTCACGTGGAGACTCTAAGGAAAGAGGTTCTTGACCTTTTCAAGCTATCAAAGGGACCCAACAAAGCAAGGGGCTTTGTTCCCCATGTTTCTTTTAATCGGCTGCTTTTAGCTTAACAGCCTCAGGGAGTCTGCCTGGAGGGACATCCCGGAGAAAAAGACTTTTTAAAAGAATAATAAAGAAATGAAAGGAAGCACAGGACATCTGACGATCCAGGGCCCTCAAGCAGAGTCCGAGTGGGAAGATTGTGGGCTGGGACCGATTTTCAGGGCTGGGTCTCTCCGCATTTGTAAGTGGTGGCCTGCCCTCAGGCAAGATGTGCGTATTCTTCAGAGCATGGCTTTAATCATGGCACCTTCTGTTTCCTGGAGCAGGACAGGGGCTCAGAGACATCCTGCAAAGCTGCCAGCCCATGAGGCCATATCCTTGCCTCAAATTCTTTGGGGGAGGGAAGGACATGATGGAACCCACAAGAGGGGCTCCCAGCTTTTCCTCACGCTTAAATCCAAGTGGGGACAGCTGTGAGGTGGTCACATCTGCAGCTATTTAAATAAGCTGCATGTGTTCTACACGGCAGCATGTTAGAGACAATAACTGTTTCCTAGTCCCACATGGCTTGGTTTTCTGGAGGAAGAAGGCTCTGTTGTCTTGGTCCCATTGAGCTCCCTTTGCTGACGCTCTTTTCTAGGACCTGGAAAGGCAGGTGATCCCGGAGCGCCCCATCCTAGAAAGGCCAGAGTGAACTGCCAAGGTCAGCTGTCCTCCAAGTATGTGGGAAAACTATTCTTTTCTCTCCAAGGTTGATGGGCTCTCTCAAGACTGGCATTTCCTTACTACTGAAGTGGGAAGGAGGGAAGGAGCTAAGAAGGCCATTCTCTGTGCTGTTTCCAGGCACTGAGTCTGTCCCTAGTGGAGGAAAGGGCCTCTCCTGCCTGGCTTGGGACAACAGGGATTGGAATGGGGCATGGAATCAAAGACAGATCCCCTGCATGTGGCTTCATGTTCTGTAGGCACTTAACCTTCAGAGCTTGGGAAGATGAGAGATAAAGGCTGGTCAAGCATTGGACAAGCTGTTTAGGGGGTTCTTACCCCAACTTTCCTATTTCCAGTAGGAATATGAAAGGTGGCTTAATGCAATTCATTTTGCAGATGAAAGATAGAGATCCAAAGTGAGGCCAGAAAATTTTAACTCCCCTTGAAATATCCTGTACTTATATCATACTAGGACATGCCTCACCCCTCCCACCTTCACACACAGATCCCAGACTCCTCTTTGCTCCTTGGTACAACAATAAGGTGGCGGGGGGGGGGGGGGGGGGGGAGGTGGGAGAGAAGGGAAGGAGGGAGGAAGGGAGGTGGGGGAAAGATTCTTGCCTATGGAAAAAAAAATGTTTGCTTGCTTTCAAAGGGGGTCAGACAAGGATCAGAGATTATAGAGAGGCCTAAGAAATGACTACACTCTACTCTTCTTGCTGGATAACGTATTTGATGCCCTAGATTTTATAACATTCCTTTTCATGTAGATTACCTCACATGATTCTTAATTTCTCCTAAAGAGGTGTGGGAGGGAAGTTAACATCTGAAGAGTACCATGGGACGTACCATACTCAGTACATAGTTAAACCTCACATACGCCTCAAAAGAGTTCCCTTTTACAAATAAGGTAACCAGGGAACAGAGAGCCAAAAACTTGGCCATGGCCACAGAGCTGGTAAATGGACTAACTGAACCCAGCTCTTGGACCTACAAGTTGTAGGCTCTTCCCAGTGTTCCATTCTGCTATAGTTAGACTAGTCATGGCTACATCAAAACCTTTCATGTGGAGCTTCCAGATCGCCAGCAGCACTTCCATCCAACATTACTTTTACCCACTTGACTGTCTCCCATCAAGCATAGGCAATGCTGCCTCAAATGAGTTATTGCAGGTGAATGGATGATATATATCCCCAACTGGCACAGAAAGATATGACTATGGAACTTGGAGAAATTCTCTAGCGAACCAAATCATCACAGCAATGACAACCACAAAATCAAAGTCAAACCAGCAAAAACACAAGGGTACTCCTCGTCTCAAGATAAAGAAAAGGAAAGGCTCTCAGGTAATCATACACCTCTTTTCCTCTAGTCATTGTCTATTCTCTGTTCAGACAGTTCTAGAAACAGAATGAAGACAAACAGGGCCATTGCCAAACGTCTGGGGACTAGAGAAAACCAGAAGGAAGTCTCCACTGGGCTGCCACTGGCTCTGGTCTGACCCTCTCCTACCCAAAACTGGATTCAGGGTCTTGCCTGAGGACACGCCCAGATTTCTATATCACAGTGAAATAGGAGGAATATATATGGGTTAGATATGGCAATTAACATCTAAAATTATAGCTAATTGGATAGGATTTCATCAGAAACCCAGTGAATCTTTCATTTGACCTCCCACTTCAATGTCATACATGTAGGTTGGTGTGGCAGGGGAGACATACAGCTTAACTCTTAGGAAGAAAGAGGTAGTGACTTAGTCACTTTCAGATCAGCGGGAATTAGTAGTTCAGCATCAATACTAAACAGGAATTCACTCTTGGGTGTCAAAAACTGGAATGAGGTCCAGAGCAAGGAATTGGGTATAAAGTGAGAGAGTTAGAAAAGACTTTGGAGGTCCTCTTGTCTTTCATTTTGTAGATGAAGAAACTGAAGCCTAGAGAGGCTCGATGGTTGAGTCAGGACCCAGGCTGCAGCGCAGGTATCCTCCGTCCCAGGCTAGAGCAGGTGATTGTCCCACCCCAGCCTCGAAAGGCAGTGTTGCACAGCACAGTCTACCCCAGTAGCACCCTTATTTCAAAAAAGCAATGGAAAAGGGGAATCTACCCTGGATAAAGGACATCAAAGATGAACAAGTGAAGGGTAATCAATCTGGAAACGCAGAGATATAGGGCATGATGGTGCCTACAGATGTAGGGGAAAAGGCGTTCAAAAGATGTCCCCACGGAAGAGGAACCACACTTCAGTTTGGCTTTTATGGGACCATTGGGCAGATCAGAAGGAGCAGCTTTTTTTAAAAAATTGTGGTGAAATGGACACCATTCTTATAATTCAATAACATTTAGTACATTCACAATGTTGAACAAATGACTGCCACTATCTAGTTCCAGGACATTTTCATTACCCCAAAGGTAGACCCTGTACCCATTCAGTAGTGACTCCCCATCACCCCCTTCCCACCAGTCCCCCACAATCACTCCTCTGCTTCCCATCTCTGTTGATTTGCCTCTGATCGGTGTTTCATAGGAATGGAATAAGTCAGTAAGTGGGCTTTAGCCTTAGTGGTCTGGGGAAGCAGATGTTTTTTCCCCACACTTAGAGTCACAGAACTGTGGGCTGTGAAAGGGGGCTGGGTGGTGAGTTCCATGATACTTGAGTGCAGGCCAAGGCTAGAAGTCTACGAGGCGGGGCTCTGACATAAGAAGTGGCTGGAAGGGTTGGCAGCTCAGGGTTTCTCTGACAAGCTGCCTGGGCCAGGCTCCTCATCACCTCCTCTGCTGATCATGAACTGCCGCCCAGCCAACCATTCCCCCTATGGAGGGCACCTCTTGCCGTTCTTCTCCCACCTCCTATTCGGTTGACACTTGTTTGCCAATTTGCCCGACGTGCCTGAGGGTTCAGCTTTCTGCTGAGCTGATCTGGACCTTCAGTTGGCCATTAGCACAGCCAGCCAGATATGAAGAACAGGTATAAACAAGGATCACCTGGGCTTTTGCTACACCAGTGGTTGGCAAACCGTGGCATGCGGCTCGCGAGCCACGGTTTGCCGCTCTGTTGACGAATGAGTTTGCCGACCACTGCACTACACTGATTTGGCCCAATATGCTCAAGGATAACCTCTAAAACCTGACAGTTGAGGGCAATAAAATTAGCTACTACCTAGGGACTATGGGTAGAAATGCTGTCTTCTGATGCTCTGCCCAACTCACGCGTATGCACACATGCACGCGCGCGCGCGCGCGCACACACACACACACTCACACTCACTCACACACTCACACACCCCACTCCCACCCCGAGGCAACTATTAACACTCTGACACAGCCTCACAGCAACGTAGAGGGGAGCCATTCATATTGGGAAACTGGATTTAAAAAATCAGAAGGGAGCCCTAGCCAGTTTGGCTCTGTGGATAGAGCATCGGCCTGCAAACTGAAAGGTCCCAGGTTCGATTCCAGTTAAGGGCACATGCCCAGGTTGTGGGCTGGGTCCCCAGTGGGGGACTTGCCGGAGGCAGCCAATCCATGATTCTCTCTCATCATGGATGTTTCTATCTCTCTCTCCCTCTTCCTTCTCTGAAATCAATAAAAATATATTTTTAAAAAATCAGAAGGGAATCAAGAGGGTCACAAAAGTACCATTTTCCAGGTGATGATAAAAGATTTCATCCATGACCTGGAAATCATATTAGAAGAATATCAGCCCTGCTTTGGGTCTAGAAACAAAGGTTGAAAAGTTCTTTTAAAAATATATAGTTAAGGAAAGTATACTGCATTGAACAGTGTCCTCCAAAACTCTGTGTCTACCCGAAGCATCAGAATGTAGGGTCTTTGGAGATGTAATCAGTTAAGATGAGGCCATACTCCATTGGGTGGGCCCTGAATCCAATTACTGATGCCTCATAAAGAGGGCGATTTGGAGACACACAGACACCCACAGAGGCCACACAAAGGCGGAGTCAAAAACTGGGAAAGTACAAATACAGGGGCAGGATGGTGCCTACAGTTGTAGGAAAAGAAACATTAAAAAGCCATGAAGCTCTAAGCCACAGGAAGCCAAGGACCGCCGGCAGCCCCAGAACCTGGGGGGAAGGAAGATCTTCCCCAGAGCTTTCGGGGGAGCAGGGCCTGCTGTCACCTCGTTTGATTGTGCACCACTGGCCTCCAGAAGGGGAGACAATACATTTCTTTCTTTTTAATTTTTTAAAAAAATTTATAAAATGTTCATTCTCTTACATCCAGTGCACTCACAGACTGTTAACACTTGAAATGTTCATCATTTCTACCAACTGCAGCATTATCTAAATAAACCAAAACACAGTAGGCCTACCAAACAACACAGAACCCTCCGGATTCCTTCTTTTTTTATACAGTTGTGCAAACCTATTTTAAAAACAGCAACGACTTTAGCCCTTAAAATGAAGCCCTATGGTAGTTGAAGTTCAGCTTCTAAACACAGGTTCTGAAACGAGTCCACTTCCACTGACTTAAAAATTGCTTTCTTTCTCTTGACAAAGATTTGTTTTATTGTCTGATTGTTTTGTTTGTTTCCACGTGAAGAGAAAGCCTGCCCCTCAGACCCCTTGGGTCTTCAGCTCAGCTCTGTCCTCTCTGGGTAGTTCCTCTCTGAAGCTTCTACCTCAAGGCTTATCCTTTGCTCCCCCTTCTCATTTTCCAGGGAAAGACCCAGGGCCTCGGGCCCCACATGCTGTCTGCTCTGTGATCCCTCCATTTTGATTATAATTTCCATCACATTATATAGGATCCCTCTGGTAGTTACTAAGAGACACATCCGTTTTGAGAAATTAGAGCCAAACCAAACAATCTCTAAATCTACAGGGTAATGGACTCAGGGATGACAAATAAGAGCAAGGCAAGCAGCTGCGAGCCTGCCTTGGGTGCCTCCCCTGGTGTGTGTGGAGCTCCTGCTGCCCGGGCGGGGCGGGAAATGCTGAGCTGGTAATCCTGGAAAGCCAGCATGGTTTGTATTGATGGAATAGAGGGTGTGGAGCTGTCCTGCCACAAGAAAAACAACACAGAGGACCCCAGACACGTCAAAGGAGTGGTTTCAGCTGCAGGGGCCCAGAGAGAGTAACAGAAGAGGCTGAGGTGAGGGGGTGATAGGGACGGTCGATCCAGACTTGGGACAGGTTTTGCCAAGGACAGCTCCTCACAGTGACCCTCTGACATCATGCAGAGCCAGCCTTCTTTCTCATTTACTGTGTGAATAAGAGCATCCGTCTAGCTGCGCCCAGCTTGGCCCTTGGTTTGCAACAGTGACAGAATAAGAAATCACTTACAAAAGGAGGATATTTTCTCCCCTGGCTGGGGCACTTTGAGTTGACATTGGTGAGGCTCTATTAGAAGGCCTTTATGTCCTTCTCTGCACAGATGTGTTCATTTAGAGCATATTCATCAGAAGGCCTAAATTAATTGCTCTCTGATGAATTGTATAACACCCCCTTTTTGCTTCTCCACCCCCAAAGTACACTGAAAAGGTCAACAGCACTATCATATGCAACCACTTCAACTTCCTTCCAAGCTTATAATTAAAGCTAATTAGTAGTTTTGGTAATTAGCACGTGGAAGCTTTCTACTCTGAATTAATAAGACTTACTCAGGTTTCCAGCCAACTAGACATCACCCGCTCATTCTGTTTTCTGAACTGCCCTTGGTTAGTTAATTTAAAACGTATCTTTTCAGTGGGGTACTGGAAACCACTATTGACAATGGCCTGCTCCCGAGCCAGAGGGGAGTTATCACAGGCAAAGTGGGTCTGCTGTCCCCAGACATAATCAGCACCCTCTGGACCTGCAGCAACTGCCCAGACTCAGCATCTCCATGTGACACGGGCTGTGTCCTGTCACATGTCACTTGGATTCCACATACCTCAGCATGTTCTTCACTTATGTCACCAGGGACATGTCTGCATTGAGCACATCACATCCTTTTACCTTACCAGAACATTGCTGAGTGATGGCTATGGGGTGCCGAGAAATCACTGCTCATTTTGGTTCACATCAAACTCAAAGAGGAGAAAATCATTCGCTAAGTCAGTTTCTGCTTTTGTGTAGACAATGCGATTCTTTAAATAGCTTCCTGTTTCTTTTTTTAGTCAGTGTGTGGGCATCCTGAGTGCTGAGACAGAATTAACAGAGTGTTCTTTTAATCAAAAATCAGATCTATATTCTATTAAAGGAAAAGGGCCTCTGTGATTTGTTTTCAGACTTCAAAGACAGTTTGAGAAAAACCTTCCCTGGGTGAGCTCATGTGCCACACATCCCTCCCCCCATCCACCTGTCAATACTAATCTCAGAAGAAAAAGAAAAGAAAGAAAGAAAGAAAAACACCTTGGCAATTCACTCCACTCCTTGTAGTCAGTCCAGAGCAGTGTGGGGCTGCTCTCAGCGCCAGTCATTTTGATGCAGAAAGGAAAGGACACAGCCCTTTCGGCATGGAGAGGATCACATGGAGCCCTGAGTTCTGGAGGGAGTGGTTCTCACTTTCATGGCACAATTACTGCTGCTACATCCGACCCCTAAGGGGCAGTGATGTTATGTAAGAACAAAGACACACTGGGTCCTGTGGAGGCTGTGATGGTGCAGGTGAACAGGGCCTGTGGGTCCCCAGGCTCCACTCAGCAGGGATGCATTCCAGTAAGTTCCATAAACAGTGGTTCTCAACTAGGGGGGTCTTGCCACCAGGGAACATTTGGCAAAGTCTGGGTACATTTTTTAAAAAAATATACTTTTACTATTTCAGAAAGGAAGGGAGAGACATAGAAACATCAATGATGAGAGAGAAACATGGATCTGCTGCCTCCTGCATGCCCCCAATTGGGGATCGAGCCCACAATCTGGGCATGTGCCCTGACTGAGAATCGAACTGTGACCTCCTGGTTCATAGGTCGATGCTCAACCACTGGGGTGGATACATTTTTTTATTGTTACTACCCCGGGGGGCGGGGGGGTAGGGAGAGGGACAGTTCTACTGGTATCTAATGGATGGAGGCCAGGGATGCTGCTAGAAAACATCCAACATTGCCCAGGACAGCCGGGCAGCAAAGAATGAAAACAATTGCCTGGCCCCAAAGGTCCGCAGTGATGAGGATGGGAACCCTGGTTAGAAAGTCTGAGCAGGGTTGGAGGCTCTCCTTACACAGCATTTCCTAAGGGAGAGCCAAACCTTAGCTTTCCTGGTGGAGACGACTGATGTCAGCCTGGTAACAATTCCGGGGAAGTGAAGGTGGACCCGGAGGGGCGAGAGCTGAGCCATGGGAAGCAGCAGCCACCAGGAAACTGCAGCCACCCAGGCGCCAAGTGCTGGGTCCTCACGAGGCAGCCAGGCCAGCATCCTGCATTATGGATGAGCCACGGCAAACAGTTTAAGAGCGATGCTTATATTTAATGAATCCTAAATGGTTTATTACTGAGGATCAAGTTCCTGCTTCCTGTGGGAATTTGGCATTTACGAAAACGCCCTGCGTTAATTATTCAACAGAGCCCTCCTTCTTCCCACGGAAATTCACTTTCCTGAGACATTGGCAGCACCACATTCCCCGTCTGCATGAGCTGCATGTTGTTAATCCGCTAAGCATTCATTAAATAAAATTTACAACTGGGCCAGGATGCATCTACCTTCAGATATTATGCAAAAGACAGCTAAATACTCTGTGATGTTTTTTCTGCTGGTAGCCAATCGTTACCCATAGCTATTTACTTTCTTCCTTGTGTTCTTTAAAGCATAAACCTGATATCTCTTCCTGCTGAGAAGAAACCCACACTCAGTAATTAAATTACACCACATTAAACTTTCTTAACTTAAGTTCACCGGCAGGGAAAAGTCCATGCCCCTGGGCTCAACAATAACTCTTAATCACACTGGCAAGCCTTATCTTTTCCGTGAGTTGTTATAATTTTTGTTCCTGAAATTCCATTAAAAATGGCAATGTCATTACTCCTGTTCATGCTCAAAACCAACAGCATAATCCTGCACTTTAATTAGTAATTATAATTAATCATTATTTCATTAATGAAATGTTTAGTTGGTAATTGTCTTTGAGTACCTTCCTCCCCAGGCTTATACGCATTTCGTACCATCTGGTTCCCTGCCTGTTTGGGATGAAGTGGCCTGCACCTCGGGCTCCGGACACTGGCTTCTGGCTCCCTGGACACTTTGCCTGAGGACTTACCCTTGCACACCGCCCTGTCGGCTTAAGAAGGTGAGTCGGCCGACTCCCAGGGAGCACAGTGCATGAAGAGAAAAGTCATGCTTGGAACCCTCAGTTACTAAATCTGGAATCCAAACTCGTGGATTTTGGAGAGAGGATAGAGCAAGAATTTAGAGGTACTCTTTGGAACAGGAAGGCTGATTTTAGAGCTTAAAGAATTAAGATAAGCTGGAAGGGATGTCAGGAATTTCATGTGAGGCAAGGTTTCTGTTGATCCTTTCGTAATACCGTAGATATTCTTATATCTTTGGCTGGTTTCTGCAGGGGAGGGCTAAAGCCTATCTTTCCCATGACAATGTGAACACCAGAGGGCAGGGACCGGCCTGTGCCTGGCACACAATTGTATTCCTAGCTCCTGGTGCAGTGCCTGGCATATGTGCTATGCAAAAACAGCTGGGTAAGTTCCAGCGTGGCCATACAGTTAGGCCATGGAGAGGGTACCTGATGTACCTGATTAAAAAGTTGAGTTGTAGTTTTGTGATGGGATCAGGGTGTTGGATGCTAGGATACACCAATTTGGTGGACTGATGGGCTCATGAGTAATCCAAGTCATAGCTGCCTCCGCTTGGGAATCCTGAATGAGAACAGATTCACCTTAGTGACCTTCCTCCATGCAAAATAAATTTTAAAATGTGTACATGTATATACATATGTGTGTGCATATATGTATATTTGTTTGTATACACACCACACGCTGTCACACACACACACACACTCACCCACACAGCACTGAGCACAGAAAATTATTCAGGGAAGGGAAATCTGTTATCCTTTGAAAACTAAACAGGAGGTTTGAGCGAAGAAAAGATGCGCTGTTATTTCAAGGAAGGATTCACAGCTTCCGAGTGAAAGTGAGAGAACGTTGGGCTGGGTGGAGAATGCTCCGTGTCTGCAGTGTATTTCAGACAAGCTGGTCAGAAACTTCCAAATGTCTGCAGAAATAAATGATGGCCAACACCTTGGCACTGGCCCAATGGTCAGAGTACAGACAGCCATGGTCTGGGGTGACTGAAAGGCAGGCCTCTGTGGCCCAGAGAGCTCCTTCCCTGAAGCTGCTATTTTACAAAATGAAAAAATGTCAGGACAAATCTTAAATTTCTGTTGGATGTTATGAACATTGGCATTTAACAAATTAGTGCTTTAGCATTCATAAAACATTATGACTCATTTGGAAATAACATCGAAAGTCTAAATTTGTAAATGGGGATGAAGGTCAACTATAGCTCTACTCCTCCGTCCATACCGGTCCTGTATGTTTCCCGGGTGGCATGGACACTAAACACAATGCCCCTCCCGTGTGTCCATGCCATCCTCATGGAGCTCCTGACTCTCCCTTGAGCTTGGGGATGGAGGCCCTCCTTCCTGGAGCTCTTTCCTAATCTAGAGCCCATGTGCCTTTGGACTTCCTTTTCCTGGAAACCACCTTTCCTTTTCTAGCTCCCTTTGCTGACTTTTTATCATCCAGATCTCACCAAGGCTACCATGGTGGTTGGGGAATAAATATGATAAATCCGTTAAGATCATCACCTCCTAGAATGAAGGAACAAGTTCCTTAACAGTTGTAAGTGTGTGCTCTTGCTCAGGAGGTTACAGCAGGACCATTAATAAAGTAGATGCTACTTACTAGACAATGAGTACGTATGGGAATGTGCACAGCCCCAGAGGAATTGGATGGGGCACAGGGCCATCCTGTCAGAGGCCTGGCTGACTGCCTGGGGGCAGTCTTGTTTCTTGTTTGTTTCACTTCAGCTTTGGCTATTTGTGGTCCAGGCCATTGTGGAGGAAAGCAAATGTAACCTCATATAAACATCAGCCTGAGCCAAGCAGAAATACACCAAAAAAAAATAAAATAAAGTGGGCTCCAAGAAAAAGTATGTCATCTCTCAAAGCAGAACAGAAAACCCTAGGCCGTTTCTAGCTGTTCTCATGAAGGTGAACCCACCCGCCAGTTGGCATGTCTTGCAAAATAAGAGGTGCACAGGCCTGTCAGTCTGTTTGTGGGCCCTGGACCCAGAAGGCCATGTTTCATGGAGGCGGACAGCAAGGACTTGGCCACAAACTGAGTGAGACTGAGCAAGTCAGCCAATTCCGCCAGGCCTCAGTTTCCTTGTGTGTGAAATGCGGACAGTGATCCCTGCCTCCCAGGGATCCTTGCTGGGATGATGACATGAAGTAATGCATGCAAAGGCTTGATTGCAATACCTGGCACACAGCACTCACATCTTTGTTATTATCACACTGCCATCTTCACTGTGACTTTTGGCTTATTTGACATCTTTTTTCTTTCATTAAAATTTTAAACAACAGTAGCAGCAGCATTCACAATGGGCTTGGGTTTATAATACTGCAGGTTTCTACCTTGGAGTGATTTGAAAGGGACGATGGAACAGTACACATGATGCTTTGAGGTCCTGGGAAAGGTATGCTAGAATCTGAGTATCACACTCACATATTACCAGTGGGAACAACACTGAGCTACGTGGGGTGACCTAGTGTATATTTTGTAGATGTTGCAGGTAACAGGGGAGCAGGAAGGCAAGACACTCACACTAGAAGGCAGGAGCAGAGGTAGCACAGTAACTAACCAACACAGGATGTAAGAAAAGCATGTTCTGGGAAGGTTCACAGGCCCTGGACCCTCTTAACATGTCCACTTTGTTCTCTTTGGACTTTTCTCATTGCCTCTCTTGGCGCACTGTCCTTGTCTGAAGAGCAGGATCGCCCCTGCTCACGTTATATCCCCTTCAAGATCTGACCTTGTCTTGCACTTAGGAAATGTCTGCTGTATCAGTGCCCTGGAGAACTTCAGAAAATCAGTACTCCTGTGACATGATGGAGATTCAAGTAGGAAAAGTGAGGGGGACAGAGAGTTCTTGAGCAGATGAATGTGGACTCTTGGGCACTGGACAAGAGCAACCCTGTATTCAGAGAGAGACCCCAGGGGCCAGACCAAAGGAGGGGAGACAGCTCAACATACAGTCTGGGTTCTGCAGACCCCAGAGTCCTCACTGATCTAAGGGTTAGCAGATGGCATTTTTGCATTAATTGTTGAAATTACGATCTATAAGACCCTCTGTTTACTAAAAACTACTTGCCTGAAGGCTTTAAGATTTCAATTGCCCTTAATTGTCTGTGTGTGCTGGGAGCGCACCTATTCTGCAGGTTCGCTGGGCCAGAGAGTCTGTGCAGATCTGGGAAAAACAGCTGGCAGCAAACCCGGCCTGGGAGCCTCCCCAGCCTGACTCCACACTCCCCGCCCACAGCTGTGGGACATCCCTCAGCGCTGCCCTGGAGGAGCAAGCTAGGTGTGGCCGCCTGCACTGTGGCTACAACAGCATGAGGTCACACGCAGAACCTGGGATAGGAGCAGTCCTGGAAATCGCCACCAGCCCACGAAATGCACTAAAAGCTTTGATTCACATTCATGTCAGCTTCCAAAGCAACCAGAATGCCGGCTCCTTCGGTTTTATTCACAACGGTTTTCTCTCCATACCAACTCCCCTTTCTTTATAAAAGAAAACTGTAATAGTCCTTGCTTCACTAGCAAGAAAGGAGGCTGCGGAGCACTTCAGAGCCAGGACCTGTTTCCTATAAGCTCAGGCACAGAGCGTAGGAGCCTCCAGACCTGGGAAGGAGACGGGGGAGGTAGAAGGAGGGAGGGAAGAGGCAGGAGGGAGGGGAAAACCAGAGAGCAGAGTGTGGACACCTACACCTTGTTATTCTGAGCTGGAAGGAAGGGGATTTGTGCTGGAAGAGAAGACGCTGAGAGGAGGGCACTATGTTAGAGCTTATGTGAATTCTGGAAAGAAAATAAAAAAAGAGGCCTTTGATCCACTCCAAAGAGGCAGACAGAAAATTTCAAAGCAGAATAACCATCCCCGTGCTTCACCCACTTGCGGAACAGGAACATTCATTATGGATTCATTATGGAACAGCCTGCCCCCTGCCCTGCTCTGCCCATGTGTGAGCGCTGCAGACACCCAGTTCGGCTTGCTTGGCCTCCCCCAGGTCACAGCACGTGCCAGGTTCCAGGACATAAATACAGGAGGCTGCCTGCCCCTAAGTGGGGTTAATTCACGGCGCCCTGATGTGCAAGGAATCGCTACCCAGGACAGTGGCTGCTGGGCACCAGCTTCCCTTGCCAGAGTCAGAGGAAGGGGGTGGCATCCTGCTGCCAGTAGTCACCCTCAGTAAGATACAGCTCTACCAGGAGGATGTGATGTCCTCACGCTTGTCTTCAATCTCAAAAGTAAGGTTGTTGGGTGTTTTTCTTTGGGCGGGGGGCAGGGCGGGGGGGGGGGGGAGGCAGGGAGAGAGGGTTTGCCATTCAGAATGTTTGCAGCTCAGCCTGGTAGCCCTTTATAAAAGTACAGTTTGCTGTTATGAAAGACAGCAGACCTGCTTGTGTGAACACTACAGACCTCACTGGGTAATGGGTACTGACTGCCCCAGAGGACTGGGCAGACGCTGACGCCCATGCACACAGGGAGTCCTGTGGTCCAATTACATCTGCTCCTCCTCCGTCTCCTTAACCAGGCTGGTCTCCTGCACAGACTGGGGCGGGGGGAGGGGGGGTGGCTGGGTCTCCCTAACAGCTCTCCCCAGCAAGCAGCCCGATGAAAGGAACCAGACCGTCACCCGCAGCTACATGAGACTAGCCCTGGGCTCCCTTTTGTAATAGCTCCTTTGTGTCAGAGTCAGTAAATGGCAATGCAGAGAACACAGACCAACATCCCTGAGATTTCTCCTGGTTACTTAAAAAAATATTGTCTCTGTTGACTTGAAGTGCTGCAGAAACAGTCCCATATGCTGTGTTTCCTTTTTCCTGTTAGATCTTAGCATTTAAACATAGATCTTCTATGGGATATACTTCTGAGAACAATATGGCCTTGTGGGTTAGCAGAGGGGCCTGCCCCCAGGCTGTGGATCTGGGAAGGCTGCTAGCAGCCAGGCACCTGCTCACAGTTAATTGGGAAAGCACTATGCTCCTGAGTCCTTTGCCAAGGCTGTTCTGTAACACATACCAGGACAACATGCTGGTTTCTCTAGCTTCTTGCCTAGTTTGGACCACATTAGGTCCCAGAAATCCCTCATCGCAGTGCTGGGTCTGTTATTTTATGAGACAGTCTGTTTATATTTCTTATTGCTTTGTGGGCCCATTACCAGTGCTGCCTCATTATTTTTCTTTTCTTAAAAATTGCTTTTTATGCTATATACCTGAAATTAATACACTGTAACACATGCCAATTCTATCATAATACAAATATTTTCATTTCTACAAACTAATTTTTGGTATAGTAAAACTTTAAAATAGAGACAAGATTCTAACTCCCATGGACCACACCACTCTGGTAAGTCCTGGTGCCCTCCCTAGAGGCAACAGTATCACCGGATTGGCTCATGTTCTTAGTATATTTTTCTGTTTATTTGCACATATCTATGTACATGGTCATACATCTTGTTTTAGTGGCTACCATTGCTGCATTAATGGAATCATACATAGAATGGATGCTTCCTGATTTTATTTTCCCATTCCTCTCTTGGTCGATATATACTTTGCCTGATAATTTGCTGAAAACCTAGGTTCCATTTTCAGCATTTATAACCACATCAGACAAGGGCAGTAGGAGAATACAAAACTAAATTGGGTCTCTGTCCAATGCTGTCGCTAATGTCCAGGTGGTCTTACACAAGGCACTGTCCTCTTTGGGCCAACATGTCTTCCTGTAGGGGGTGTGGGTGAGTGCAGTGGTCAGCTTGCTCAGGCCTCAGTCCCTACATACTGAACTCAAGCTTCTCACTCTGCAGTATGAATGACTTAATTCAACTGACACATATTTAACATCAAATATGTAAAGTACCAATATCCCCTTGTTATGCAAATGCCGCCACACTTAGAATTACACAGACTTCACAGGGTCCTATGAACCGTCTCACTCTAACTCAAAGGGCAATGAATGCTGGACTGTGCAGCCCACACAATGATTTTCTCTCAGGAAAGTAAAGGTTTCATTTTAATTGAGTTAGTTGTCAATATTTCAAAGTCAGGAGACTTCATAGAAAAACACAGTCTTTATAACTTCTCTTGGAAGAGAACATATTTGGCAATACTGGACAGGCACAAAGAAAAGTTACTGACGTAGACAACATGGGGTCTTTTGTGCTTTGAAGAGACCCTGAAGAGCTTGGTGATGACCCAGACAGTGGGGAAAGCAGAGGGAGGAGAGAAACACGCACAGGTAGAAGCTTTCAGCAAGTCGGGATCAGGACAATCCGGGGCAGTGCCCCCATCCCCCCTCCCCAAACCCTCCCCAGCACTCCTAACCCTCATCTCCTGCTTCATTTCTCTCCCTTTACCACCAATGGCCCTCTCATATGCTTTATCTTTCACTTATTTCATGTCGAGTCTGTGTTCTCCATTCCAATGTTAGTTCCACAGAACAACGAAGTTCCTAGAAGCAGCCATATTGAGAATAAGGCCAGAGAAAAATTAGTGGAATTCCTAGAGCTGGAGAAAAGAAGGAAAGACACTCCAAGCATCTGAGACTCCATGTGCAGACATGGAAGCATGAGCATGCACACACATAAGCATGCACACATGGAGGCACATGGAATGGCACACACAACCAGTGTATGGAGAGTGTGGAATGCCTGGGCCAAGTGGCTGGAGGAGAGGCTGGGCACATGGGTGAGGACAGGATGATGAAGAGCATTGTATATGCCAGGCTAACGTGCTTTAATGATACACGCTGCCAGTGTTTCTCAGAGCATGGGCCTTGGGTAGGCTTCTCAGAATCATCCAGGAAAGGTGCCCAAGTGCCCCTTCCCAGGCGTCCCCACAGAGCCTGCTGCATCTCCAGGAGAGCCGCTCAGAAGTGTTCTTTTTCAGATTAAGTTCTCAAGGTGAATTTTATGTCTAAGAAGCACAGCTTTAAAGGCGATTGGTTCTCACACATGTCTGTTCACTTGAATCACCTTTAACAATAGGAGCATGCCCTGGCCTCAGTCCACTACCAGTAATGCTGATCCACAGCCAGATGTTAGGCATAAAAAGATTACTGACCTGCAGGTGAGAAGGACTTTCATGCCTTAGAACAGGGCTGAGCAAATGCTATCCCAGTGAGCAGCGATTTTCCACCTGTGCGTGACAAGGATTTTAAAGCATGCCATACCGTACCACTTAGGGCACTGACCTTTTCCTTAGCCAAATAACAATGACAACAGCCAACACAACAATAGCCCCCCAGTGTGAATGAACCAAAATTATACCTATTTTCTATCAGATTGGCCAAAAAAAAAAATTTTTTTTTTTTTTTTTTTTGGTGTGCCACAGAATTTTAGTAGTTAGTTAATGTGTGCCATGTGCTGAAAAGGGTTGAAAATCACTGCCATGGACCAAATCAGGCCCAGCATATGTTTTTGTGAATGAAGTCTTGCTGGAGAGAGTGATGCCCGTCTGGTCACATGCTGCTGTGGCTGCTTGCCGTGCAGGCAGAGGTGTGTGGTTTCCAGGAACCTCATGGCCCACGGAGCCCCAACTGCTCCCACTGACTCTTTACAAAGTTTCCAGAGCTCTGCTTTAGGAAGAGCCTGGTGGTGACACAGGGAATGGGGGAAGGAGGACAGTTTAGAATGGGGAGGGGTAAGATCAGGGCAAGAGAAAAGAAAGAGCAGGACGAGAGACAACCAGATGGAGTTGGCTGAACATATGAGGACAGAGAGGAGAAGCAGTTTCCTATTTCCAAACCGGGGGCCGGTGACTGACATGAACCAAGATGAGGATCATGATGGGAAAGAAGATGTTTATGGGAAGGTTAGTAGGATCCAACTCAGGGACTTTCTGAAATCAAAGTGCAGAGTGAGATGTCCAGGAAGCGATCATGGATAGGAGGAGCACAATGTTCAGTGAGCGAGGGGCTGAGGACAAAGACTCAGGCCAGTCTTAGGGCTGGCAGAGGAGTTCACGGAGATCAGGCCCCTGAGGGGGACACCATGGAACAGGTGGGTTGGGGAAGAAATTCCAAGGAACCCCAAGGGCTGGCAAAGAGTGAACCTGAGGAGGAGTCAGAGGGTGAGAAAACAAACATGAATGTATCTGTGGAAGCTGATGTTGGCTTTGGGGAGGTCCTGGCTGGCTCAGGAGTGGGGGAGAATGCTTTGAGGCTGGGGGCCTCCTGCCAGCTTCCTGTGGAGGTGTCCATGGAGAACACCAACCCCCATCACCTGCAAGGAGGCAGCGACGATATTAACTATTCATGTGGTTTCCCGACACCCACCCCCTGGGAAGCACTACATTATTTTCCCACAGAGCAGACGGGATGCTGGCTCCGGAGCTCTTCCTCGGCTCAGGTCTGAGAGTGCCCGGTGGGGCGCACAAGCCTGGCTCACCCACGCCTGGCACTCAGCAGCCACTGAGCCAGCCCTGCTGATGCCCCACCATGTCCCAACCAACAGAGCATCTAGTGCCAAGGTCAGAACGCTTTCCTTTTTCTTCCAATTCTTACAGAGTTGCCTTCTCCATACATCTGGAGAAAAAGGAAGGAAGAGCAAAGGAGAAAGACAGAAAAAGAAGGAAGGAGGGAGTTCACAGAGAAAGGGAAGAGTAGCAGCAGAGCACGGAAAATGACTAGCAGGGGCGCAGGACCTGGCCTGGGAATGAGACACGGCCGGCTGTGCAGCCTCAAGCTGTCCTGTGGACTGAAGGCAAGCAGCATCTGCTAGGCATCTGGCACATTCCCTACCACAAACTGAGCACTCGGTACATCTCTGTTATAATTACATTTTTGAATATTCCGAAAAGGCAGGTCAGCCTCCGAATTAATAGACCCTGGATAATTTTCAGACGGCCATGCAGCAAAATTCTTATTAGAAATGCTGGGGGAATTCCCTATTATAGTGCCTTCTTTTTGCACTCTTAGCTTTTGTGAAAGTTGGTACTTCCCGAGTAGTAACTTGCTAAAGGGAGAAGGAAGCCCAGCTTGTCAGGGAGGGATAGCCGAGTACATGGACACCACAAAGATCCAGTGTGCTGTATGAGTAATCACAAGTAGTTTGAAGGCCCAATGTTAGTTTCCAGCTTCTAACTTTTTCTCTGACCTCTCTCTCCCCCTTCTGTCAAAGCTCCTTCCTCATTCCTTCCATCCATCCTCGCCCCATGCCCACTCCCGAAGCCTTTGCATACTTTTCCCTTGGGAAGCTTTGCTATTAGGATTTTCCAGCTAGTTCTGCAAAGGCTTTTCAAAGAACTTGTGAAATCTGCAGTGCTGTGTATGTTTTGGTAAAAGGAAGAAAAGCTTTTGTTTGTTTGGTTGAGTTTGCTGTTTGAAGTGTTGCAGGCTCCCTCTGGGGCCGGCCTCCCCCCCCCCCCCCCCCCCCCCCCCCCCCGCCTTCCCTCGGGCACCTCCAGAGCCCTTCCAGCTGACTTACAGGGCCTGGTTCTTTCTCAACAATATGCACACGCTGCTGCATTATTGTCTGTGTGCTTTAGTTCCTGTTTCTTCTCCGGGTGGATTTTCTGCGTTGATCATCCCTACGTGTGTGATCTTTAATTTCAGGTGTTATTTTATTTTAGAGTGCGCTATTTTTACCGATGCTTTTCTCGGAAGAACAACTTTCCATGGGCCTCAGCGGGTGCTAATGGCACTTTCATTTATTATCATAGACGACCTCCCTTTCTAGGGGGACAGTTGAGTTGTGTTGTGGTTCAGATAAAAAATAAATCTTCTTGCAACGTTGGCTGCTTTACTTCACATCTGTGGCCTCGGGGAAGGAGAGAAGCAGAGAACATTGGCCACCTCCATCCAGGAAGGTTTCTCCATTGTCCGTTTTGTCCCAGAAAATGCTCAGGCTCCCTCATCTAATTCATTGGTTCTTCCAAAGAATAAAACTACATCTAAGGCTCACACAGTTTCCAGATCAGGCTTTGAATAAAGGTCTCGGTTTATCTGATACATCACCCAGTCTCATTCTAGAAGGACTGATGGCTTTCACGCAGGCCTTTAGTGGAGAAAGGGCACAGGTCAATGGACTGAGACTCTGCTGGACTCGGAGAATCATGTGCCCCATCTGCTCAGAGCCAGGCTCGCAAAGGTCCCCAGCCAGAGCCAGCAGTGTGACTTCAGACAGTGACTGCACCCCAACACAAGAGATCTTGATAGTCTCTACTGACATTTGCTGAGGCATTTTATATCCATCCATCCATCCGTAGCAGTAATGTCCCTAGGGCTGCCTTCTTGAAGGAATCTCGGCCCTGAAACTCATTTCACTCTTCTGCCTCAATTTTGAACAAACTCCAAAACAGGAATCCTTTTTCTATGCCCAGTTTAATCCCACAGTGTATTTCCATATCCAGAGTAAATGAGAAGTATTTGTATCTCACCCAATTTTTCTCATGCACCCTATTTTAACCCTGTGATATAACTTACCCCGGCTGGGGTGTGTACAGGAGTCTCTCCCCTCATCCCCCCAACTCTCTCTTAAAAAATAATAAAAAATAAAGCTGTGATATGACTCCCCTCTTCATCAATCACTCTTCCCTTTAACCTGTTCTTTGTTTTCCCATAGACTTATCACCTCCTGACCTACTGAACCCTGGACTCATTTATTATGTGTATGGTTTATGTCTGCTTCCAGAATGCAAGCTCCATGAGGATGGGAATTCTGGCTACTCAATGATGTGTCCTAGCGTGTGGCACACAGGAGGCATTTGGTAAATGTGTTTTTGACCGAGTCTTAGCTTCTCAGAGCATATGACTCTCCAGCACTCTCAGCACTCAGAATGCTTGTCAACCCCTATATTTGCAGAGACAGTTCTTCAGGGTGTGAGTCTATGTGCTGCAGGGTGTCTGGCACGCCCAGGCCCTGTTCGCTAATCGCCAGGAAACCACGATCAATGGAACACATCCCTGCACATTTCCCAAGTCCCCTTCTGGGCTCATAAAGCTTTGTGCAATAACACTGCAAGCCATAGAACAAAACTGTCTTTTTATACTGAAGTTCCGCTTAGCAAATAATCAGTCTCCTTATGGCATTTTAGGGGCCCTTTCAGAGATTATGCACTTCCCTTCCTATGTGCCTTGTTCAACATCCTTTCACACAGATAGGGACAGTGATATTTTATGGCAAAGCTCAGCTGTCAGATATGCCATCTGTCATTAACAAGCCAGTGACCCAATATTTACTAAGTGCTTCTGCGTCTGATTCCATGCCGTGCAATGTGAACTTTAAAGTTCTAATGACACCCCCCATACACATACCAGCACCACCACCAAAGCTGCTTTGCAGGCGCCAGGCCGCTGAGGTCACGCCTGACCCGATCATCCCCACTCTGTGGGCAGCAGCTAGGCACTACGGTCACAGAACACATTTCTTTTCACTGTGCCGGTCAGTTACTCAACTGTGATGGACAGACTGATCAGCTCATCTGGAATAACACAGTCCAAGTGAATGACATCTGAAGTCAGTGATGGCAGAAATAACAGACATTTCGATGACAGAACATCAACACATAATTACGGATTGTCTACTGGGTCCCGAGGACTGTGCTTCAGACGCCAAAAGGTGTAGTTAACCGGCATCAAATGTCGCTCTGTGGGTGACAGTGAAATCTGTGTATGAACACTACCACTCACATCAGTGCTGACACAGAAGAGCTATAGGAAATGCTTTGCATGCATTTCTCACTGAATCACTGACATAGATACTATAGTTGCCCCTGTTGTATAGACGAGGAAACTCCAGCTCAGAGAAGTTAAAGGACCAGGTCTCACTCAGCTGGGAAGTGGTGGGGCCAGTACTTAAAACTCATGCGTGTCTGAGGCCAATGGGTGTTAACCACTATGAAACAAATTAATGTTTTTAAATTCCCTGAAATGTTCAGCTTTCATCTATTTTGGTTGTACAGGCACAAACCCAAGGAGGCAAACAGATAATATATACTTTTAACCTGTTTCTTCACAGCGATGTGTGTTGGATTCCTCTTCCCTTTCTGTCCACCCAAGTCTTTGCTGTTCTAATCCACTGGTCTGACAATTTGACATTTGGTCCAAATTGCTCATCTTAAAATGAATTACAATACCCCACGTTAAAGAAGCACTCAGAGATCCATCTCCATTCCATTTTAAGAGACTTAAAAAATAATCCTTTTGACCTTTCCTAGAATTAAAATGAAAAGCCACACTCTGGCAACATCATAGAATAATGTAAGTGTTCAAGTCTATAGAACAAGGTAGAGACATAACTGATGACTTGGCGCTTAAGGCAAAGAAATAGTTGTATCCTTTGATTTTCATTGTTGAACTCTGTTGGACTGTGATGCTTTTTTCTATCTTCATATAGTTTTACAAAAACAATCATCAAAAACAAGAAACAAAGAAAAAGAAACAAGCTACATTTTCTTTGCCTCCAGGATTGAAGAGATTTTCCCCTTGGCATTTTCCTAATAAGGAGGAAAATCTAGAATCAAAGTTACAGTGTTGCTTCTGTAGCTTCTAAGAAATCAATGTGGTTCTGGTTTTCTGCTACAACTCTCAGAGAACATTTGATGTGTCTCTTAGTCACTGGCAACTTTCTTTACACTCCACAGCAAAGCTGCCCCTGCCAAGTGTATGTGCCTGCAGATGATAAAGGGTGGTTATTTGAAGTGAACATCTTTTTAAGGAGAGATGCGAAGTTCCCATACAAATAGCTAGATGTGACATGTTCCCATAGACATCACCAAGCACTTGCCTGACTTCTTGGGCCAAATTCCATTAAGTCTATGAGCCAAGAAAATTAATTTACCACTTAAAGAAAAACAATATTTCAACTATGTCATATCCTTGGTTAAGGTAGATTTATGGGGGATCTCTTTCTAACACGATATGTGAGCAGTACATTAAGTTTTGCACTTTTAAGGTGTAGAGATTGTGTGTGTGTGTTTTAAATCAATGGAGATTATACTTATCACCTAGTCATCTCGTTAATAAGGAAGTCAAATTTACTCAAGGAAATTATTTGGAGTTATGTAAATAAACTTTCCAGTAAAGAAAGAGAACCTTAATTGTTTCAAAGTCTCTAGTTTAATCACAATACCTGTGAAGAAACAACCACAAAAGGAAAAAATAAAAGAAGAAAAGTATATGCAGAATTATGTTTACTTAATATGTATATGGTACCCATTGGACACCAAGAAATAGGTGATTGAGGCAACCTCTGCATAACTAAAGGTATATTATTCTTGTGTCTTGACCTCTAAAAATTTATCTTTGTTGTGTATGAATGTATGTGGACCTAACTAAAGGATTGACATTCACAATTCAAGATCTTAGGCAGTGGGGGTTCAATGTGTGATTTCCCTAGGGATTCTCAATGTTCATGGGTTTCTACATGCCACAGCAGGAGTTGAGAGATCAGGGAGCCCTTGAACCTCACATTCAGACATGTAGGAAAAAACATGCCAGCCTTAGCCAGGAGGGCCCATGCCTCCCCCTCCCCTGCTGCCTTAGACATGGCACTGAGAGCATGCACAATCCCATAGCCTTCACTACGATTGGGGAGTGGATCGATTACTGCTCCTTCAATATCCAGGTGCTTGATTGCACGTCCAAGTCCCTTGCAGTTAAGGCACCCACACTGACCTCTTCTGGCCAATGTACTGCTCTGAGTGAAAACGCTACATTAGGGAACAAAGAATGTGAGAGCCAGAGCCTGACTCTCCAGCTCATTCTGTCTCTGCCTTGGTGCCCGAGAGGCTGCATGTCCAGATGTTGGGGGAGAGCCAGCAGGCCCTCAGCATAGTCAAAGCTACTGAAACGTGGGAAGGTAATGCCCAGAGCAGCGTAATCCACCTTTACAATCCACATCAACTACTAAAATAGTCAAAGGAACTGGAAGTGCCCACTGGACACAAATGCTAGTCTACACTTATTTTTGTGCCTACTTTCCAGAAGGAACTTGAGACAACCAATTAATATAAAATAAAAATGAATCAAAATAAAAAGCTTTTGCACAGCAAAAGAAACTATCAACAAAACAACAAGAAAGCCCACTGCATGGGAGAACATATTTGCAAATGTTATCACTGATAAAGGTTTAATACCCAACATTTACAGGGAACTCACACAGCTTAACAAAAGGAAGACAAACAACCCAATCAAAAAATGGGCAACAGACCTAAATAGATACTTTTCGAAAAAAGACAGAAAAGGAAGGCCAAGAGACATATGAAAACCTGCTCAAAGTCACTAATCATCTGAGAGATGCAAATCAAACGACAACGTGGTACCATCTCACACCTGTCAGAATGGCTATCATCAACAAATCAACAAATGACAAGTGCTAGCGAGGATGTGGAGAAAAAGGAACCCTCGTGCACTGCTGGTGGGAATGCAGACTGGTGCAGCCACTGTGGAGAACAGTATGGAGTTTCCTCAAAAAACTAAAAACGGAACTCCTATTTGACCCAGTGATCCCACTTCTAGGAATATATCCCAAGAAACTAGAAACAACAATCAGAAAGGATATATGCACCCCTATGTTGATAGCAGCACAATTCACCATAGCTAAGATTTGGAAACAGCCTAAGTGCCCATCAGCAGATGAGTGGATTAAAAAACTGTGGTACATCTACACAATGGAATACTACGCTGCAGTAAAAAGGAAGTTCTTATCATTTGCAACAGCATGGATGGAATTGCAGAGCATTATGCTAAGTGAACTAAGCCAGTCAGAGAAAGATAAATATCACATAATCTCACTCATTTATGGAATATAATGAACAACATAAACTGATGAACAAAAACCAATCCAGAGACAGAGAAGCATCTATCAGACCGTCAAACCTCAGAGGGAAGGTAGGGGAGGGTGAGGATAAGGGGGAGAGATCAACCAAAGGACTTGTATGCATGCATATAAGCCTAACCAATGGACACAGACAACAGGGAGGGTGAGGGCACGAGTAGGGAGGGTAATAGGGTGATAAGGAACATATGTAACGCCTTAATCAATAAAGAAATTTAAAAAATAATCCACATTTCAAAGTGAAAAAAAGAAAATTCTAGGAATTTTTTATTTGGGGTAAAAGCTGGGAATCAATATATGACTTCCATAGAAACAGTTTCAGCTATTTGGAGATATCCTTAATGCTAAGCAGGTGCATAACTGGGTCCTTGTTTAGGGAATCTGAAAAGTGCTATGTCAAAACTGTTTATTGAACATGTTACATTGCGACTCAGAAAGCAATCAAAAGTTGGTGAAAAATCCCTAGGACTGTAGAGTGTGCAGTTTTGTTCAACAAGCCTAAAATGAATCATTATAAGAAAATATTCCAACTCCCCTGCTATTCCATAGTCTAAATCCTAAATGCAACATCCTAATTCTGCAGATGTAAATTCCCTCATTATCTGTGGACCAGGTCAAGCACGGCACAGACAGCCGCCAGCAGACCTGAGTGGGGCCTTTTGCAAAGCAATTCCACTGACCCTCAAAGAGATGTGCAGGTGGCTCCAGCCGGGCACAGCAGCCAACCTTTATAATTGGGTCACTGGATTCATACACAATGTGGACTCAAGGCTGCTGCTCTCAGAACAGCCTGCCTGCTTTCCAGCCGCTGCACAGGATGGAGTAGGATGGGGCTCTGAGCATGTATAACCTGTGCAGTCACTCTGGCCCCAAAGAGAAGCTGATGTGAGCTGCAACTATGTGTTTATGGCAAGAAGCCTGGTGTGTCAAGTTAAGAGCATGGGCTCTGCAGCCAGCCACCTCGATGGAAAGGCCTACCCTGCCTCTTCCTAATTACCCTCTTAACTGCTATGAACCTTAGTTACTTCATCTATATAATGGGGGGGGCTACAATCCTACTCACCTCCAGCTCCTGTGAAGATGAGCTTAAGAAGAGCTCAGAAGCATGCCTGGCACAGAGAAGGCAGTCAGTCGTTATTAACCATTCAAGTTACTAATATGAAGCATCAGCAATCCATTATTAGCATAATGACCATCCTCATCATCTCTATTGGCGGTGGCGGCGGCGGTGGTGGTGATGATGATGATAGTACATCAAGTTCTTACCATGGGCTTAGCACCCTTTTAAGCACCTTATGTGGCTCATTTCACTGCATTCTCAGGGCGACTATTTAGACTATTATTATCTCCTTATGACAAATGAAGACATTGAGACTTAGGTTAAGAAGCTGGTCCACATCAAAGAAGTAAATGAAGCCAGAAGAGAAGCCAGGCAGTGTGACTCTGGAGCCATTAGATGTCCCTACGCTGGCAAAGCCCCACGCCATGGGACTGTTTATACAGAGCAGAGCCTCCTGAATAAGCAGGAGAGTCAGGGTAATGGGTGATTCTGCTCAGAAGTAACCTGTATCCAGACAAGTTAAGGTGGGAGGGGGCTAGAAGATTATGCAAAAACAAAGAAACAAACAAAAACCCACCAGAGAGCAGGGTGGTACAGGGAAAGCTTAAAAGGTATCACTCAGCCTGGCCAGTGTGGCTCAGTGATTGAGCATCAACCTATGAACCAGGAGGTCACCGTTCCATTCCCTGTCAGGGTTGCGAGCTCAATCCCCAGTAGGGAGCATGCAGGAGGCAGCCATTCAATGATTCTCTCTTATCATTGATCTCTCTCTCTCTCTTCCCCCCTCTTTCTTCTCTGAAATCAATAAAAATACATATTTTTAAAAAGGTATCACTCATTTTCAATTTTGGCCAAATGCTGATAGAGCTTGTGTTGTAGCCAAGGAGAGTGGAGCAAATGGTGTCTTTCAACCCCTCGTTCTACTTCGCTGAAGCATCTGCCCACCTTCTCTTCTCCCTGCTGGGTAAATTAACCAGTTATCTCCTCTCGCAGGCATCTGCCTGCTCCCTTGTTGTGCCCTGTGTGGGAGTCCATGCTGTTAGTATAGAAATTCTAGGCTCACAGAGCCCAGCTTTCCTCTGGCACCTCCTGCTGGGAAAGGCCTGGGACACTCCATGTCAAGTATTCTTGGCTAGCCCGCCTTTTCCATGCTGATGCTTCATTTAATTCATTCTGAAAGTAGCTGATTTGTGGGAACCACTCCATGCCTGTAATAGTATAAGAATATTGAACAGTTTCCCCTCAATTTCAGGAGCTAGGGAGGCTAGGAAAGGGGCAAATGTCACGTCTATACCTTTGCAGTTATTTCTCAGCCACTGAGGCACAGAAAGGCTTACTTTCTATAACTTACCTCCACCTCATTGTGGTAGGTTGTAGTTTCCCCCCAACTATTTGTTCTTGTCCTAAAAGGATTATACAGCTTTACTTTACCTGTGAACTTCCCACCATATTGTCAGGAGTGGCCACGTGACTTTCTCTGGCCAATGGGATGTAAGTAGATGTGAAATATTGGTGTCCAAGTAGAAGCTAAAAATGCAACTGCAAGGCTGAACTTAACCCTTTGCATTTTGGTTCTCTACAGTGATAACAGAAGGGCCAAGAAAGGGGTGGGGAGGGTTCCCTTGAGTCTGGGTCATAGAGCAGAGCCAAGCAGAGCCACTGCTACCCACAGACTTGTGAGCAGGAAATGAGCGCCTGCTTATTTGGGGTTTCCTTGTTACTGTAATCAAGGCTAATGCACAAACTATTTAACAGCAAGAGCTCTGTGTCCACACAATATCCAAAGTGACAGAAGGAAGAAAGGAGGCAGCACAGTGGAGTGGTCATGCATACTGGCTGAGACATCAGAAGACCTGAGATCAAATCCTACTTTATCCATTCACTTCAGGCGACTTCTGACTCCAACGTCCTTGCTTACTTCACTGGAATATACGTTACTCCATTCATGATGTTTTGTGAAGGTTAGATGAGATAACGCACTTGAGGTGCTTTTCATAGGCAGAGAATATGTTAAACAATTGATAGGAGATACACCCAGAAAGACACACCAATGCATAAGTCTATAGATATAAAGTCCTCTATCTCTATCTAAATATATACATTGAATTAAATTAAATTTCAACAAATTAGTGGAAAATAAGCAATAAGTCAATTCTTTCAACAAATTTCCAAAAAGGCTTACATTAATTAATACATTGTGGTTGCCAGTGGTTTTCCTGGTGTTTTTAAACTGAATTTGATCAGCCCAATTTTATATTGATGTACAGATTGTTCAGTAAATATTTCATTCTACTGTTTTCTGCACAGATAGCCTTTTCCCAAGAGTTACAATCCGCTCTTTCCCCACTGTGTGGCTCAAAGGACCTTTGACTCATATCAGCCAGGACCAAAATTGTCATTAGCATAGTTTTTATACGTTCCCTCTTCACTGGACCTGGGTAATGGTTTGGTAGTCAAAACAAGATCTAAAAATTTCTTTGGTTCAGAAGAAAGTAGGAATAATAATATTCCTGTGTTTAATCAATGGAGCTTTCTCTCTTTTCCTACCTATTCTGTCCAATGTCATTTTGCACCCAACATGAAACTCTCTTAATCTTCACTCACCTTCATAATAAGGGAATCCTTAGTCATTTTTTCTATGCTGGCAAAGACCAAAGAGCTAGGAGCTCGATGCAGGAGCTAGAATTATTGTCATGTTTATGGAAGTTAACCAGAACCACTATGAGTGAGCCTCATCCCACAAATAGGTCTGCAAAGTTTCCACACCTGAAAGGTCAGGTCCTGCCCTTCCGAGTGGCAATAGCTGGAGACATTCCTCTCAATATGTCTTCCTCTAGACCTAGCTCAGGACTGCAAATCCTGCTGCCCTGTGAACTACCCTTTTGTATCCCAATACTAACCAGGAATCTAACCCTGACCTCCAGGTTCAACCACTGAGCCACACAGGCCGGGCTCATGATATCTTTTATAAATGTCTCAAGGAATACTAGTGGAGAAATTCTGGTTTACATAAGTAAACATACAAAAATTGAGAGAATTAGTTTTTTCACATGAAAATCTCACAAAGGTCTTCTCTCTTCCTTATCAGCATCGGTTTGCTTACTCTGAGAGGCGGTTTAATACAGTGGTCAAGGGAACAGATTTGGGGCCAGAATGTCTGGGTTTGAATGCTGCCCCCAACACCTATTTGCTATGAGACCCTGGGCAAGTTTCTAAACCTCTCTGTACCCCATTAGTGCCTGGCACCCAGTAAACACAAAGTCAATGTTTGCCATCATCATTGGCACCATCACCAACATTACCCTATCACCTTCCACCCATTCACTTAGATTCAGATTCTGGAGGTTGCTCTGTGTCCAACTCCTTCACACACCTCCATAGCCATTCCCTCCCTCTATCCTACCCACCTTTGAAAAGCCACACTCTGGCTATCCTTGCCAGCCCATGTCCTCCTTGGACCATGTTGGGGTATCACAGCCTCCGAGGTGGGATATGGGTGTGTTCTGGGGCAGGGGAAGCAGAGATGGCAACTCAGAGACCTGGGCTCACACCTCAGTGTCAGTATGAGCAAGCAGGAGTTATCGGAGGCATGTAACCTTTCTGCCTCTCAGATTCCTGATTTGTAGAGTGGAGATTATGTTTTCTTCACAGGGTTAGTATCCGTTTTAAACAAAAACATGGTCACGCACTCCAATTCTTTCCCGAGTTCTCCTGTCTTCCTCTTGGGGAGCCCTCATTGAGTGACGGTGCCTTAGAAGCAGGAGTCAGAAACCAAAGGGAGGCCAGGTCGTCAGCCCCAAGCCAGCCTCCTCGCTTCACCTGGATGCGCACTACCTCCATCAGATTTCCTTACACATTTACAAGTAGGATCAACTTGACCTCAATTAATTCCCCTTAACATTTAGGAACAGAGTGACCTCCATCAAGTTTTCTCACACATTTAGGATCAGTGTAACCTTTCATTAGGACAGAAAAAGAAAAAAAACTATATTCCAAAATCAGGAAGAAGAAAAGCACCATCAGGGGAGGTGCTGCCTCACTCGTAGGGCCCTCCCCCTCCACAGAGTTCCCCCCCCCCCACTCCCGCCCCACTAGCACCGCCTCCAGATTGATCCTTTCCTATGTTATGACAGCACTGCTCTCTCCCCAGACAAGTTCTGTGCCTGGCAGCATGGCCTAAGCCAGTGGTCGGCAAACTCATTAGTCAACAGAGCCAAATATCAACAGTACAGTGATTGAAATTTCTTTTGAGAGCCAAATTTTTTAAACTTAAAACTTCTTCTAACACCACTTCTTCAAAATGGACTCGGCCAGGCCGTGGTATTTTGTGGAAGAGCCACACTCAAGGGGCCAAAGAGCCATATGTGGCTTGTGAGCCGCAGTTTGCCGACCATGGGCCTGAGTCATCTCCAAGTCTGTGGGTGCCCCGTAGGTTCTTAAATGTTTGTCAGTGAAAAAGCGCAGTCTTGATCCCCACTGGCTCCTTCAGAATCACCCTCTTCAAGGTTAAGCCCAACTCCTCCACTTCCCAGAGCAGCGGTGGCTTCCTCCCCCGCTCCGGGCTTCTGGGGAGACTCAGTCAGCTCCATCCCTCTCCTCGCTCCGAATGTCAGGCTGAGAACAGCCTCCGAGATCTATGTGTCCTCAGCAGGATGCAGGGGATCATAGATATTAGAGATGAAGGAGGGAAAATCTATCAGGACGCCTCGTCCTCTCCCGGTACAAAATGGTTTTGGCCTGAACATTTTCCAAATATTTGTCAGGCCTGGCCTTACAGACTTGAAGTGACAAGACCTCTCAGGGGAGAGGCGGCCTTAACCTCACTCTTAAAGATGATTTCTTTCACTGAGTTTCCCGGCCTCTGGCTTCACCACTGCATCTCTCACTCTTAGCTAAAGCCCTTCTCAGCACCCTGACTCCAGCGAGGGGGGCTCCGGAGGCCACAGGAAGGGTTGGAAGAGGGCCAAGCTGTCACCCTGCGGGCCATGTGCCCCTTCGACTCCAGGTCAGTAAAAGTGGGCCAGGTGAAAGCCTGTCTCCAGCTTCTGGAAAAGACACACCCTTGGTCTTGCAGGGTCCCCTTTCCCATCCCGAGAGCCCCACACAATCTTGTCATTATGATAGAATGACGAGGTCTTACATGGAGTCACCACCTCAGACGCCTGCAAGGGGCCCTTGACGAGCGGCCAACACTCCTCCTCCGCAGACCACCTTCTCACAGGAGTGCGTATCTGTGTTGCCAGATCTCCCATTACAAGACAAAAACAAAACCAGGAATCCATATATCAATGTGAAATCTAATTTTTAAATGTTGGCAATGAGCTGCCATAAGAGGCCATGCCTTTTTTGGGCAGGCTGCATCTCTTAAGTGAGCTCAGAAATGACTTCTACCCGGTGGCAAAGCCCTGGCTGACACCAATCCCCTTGCTGCATGGCATTCCTCCTCCCTCTGAAGCCTACCAGTGTGGGGGCTCCAGCGCTGTGTACCTGTAACTGTGTGTAAAAGCTTTGCCTCCTGGGTTCCCGGAGGGTGGGGACCACATCTGACATTGCTTGTCCCTACATTTCTAACTTGCACAGATGTCTGGTCTGCCGTCTTCTGCAGAGTTACACCCCTCCAAGGGACTGTCCCCATTCATAAAAAGGGCCAAGCTCTCAGGGAATGTTAACACTGTGGTGGGGCAAGGCCACTGGGGAGTCTCTCCCTGCATCTCTACTGGACAGCTCTGGACCTTGAGGCAATTCGAGTTCTTGGCTGTCTTATCTGTAAACTGGAAGTGATAAGAAAGGCCTGAGCTCCAAGGGTTGCTGTGAGGTCCCAATGAGATAGCAGGGTGCAAATGTAGCACATAGACCAACGGTTCTAGGAATGGCATCTGGAAGCTGCTTCCCATTCCCATTCTCACACACACCCAGACACCGTGAGCCCTCGCTTCACGTCTCCATTCTGCAGTCTCACTGGGCTGATGGTATCCACCTCCATATTTTAGTTTCTCCTCTAGCTAGCCGGCTACATTCTTTGAGGAGCCCATAGCTCTCTTGATGCTTAAGTATGATATAGAGACACAGAGGATCAATGAATCCTGTCACTCAGGGTCTCAGTGGTGAGGGGGGTGGGGCTAGGAGGACACAGGTGTGATGTGATCTGCACCACCCAAATTCCTCTTCCAGGAAAGGTTGGCTGCCCAACTGTGAGGCAAGTGGACAGCAAACAGTGCCCAGCTATTAGCTCCTCCAAACAGGCCTCGGCAACAGACAACTGCTTCCCAAGAGGCCACTCCTGTCCCAGGCAGCCAGCACCTCGTACCTGAATCAGGCAAGCATGTAAAGGCACTGCCATTTCAGCCCATCTCAGGACAACCTTGATGGGCAATACTGACTCCAGAGCTCCCAACTGGGTTGGGTGATGCTTTGCAAGGCCTGCCTTACACTCCACCTTCTCTGCTGCCTGGTCCTGCTTCTGCCCTTCCTTCCACAGGTGCCTGATGCCTAATAAACATCCTGCACCCCAGACCCCATCTCATTGCCACTTCCCCAGAACCAATCTACCACACTCATGTGCACATGTGCCCACCCACTTCCAAAGCCCCAACACACCTTTACAACTGGATCTTTCTAATAAATACATAGCAGTCCTGATGGCTCACAAGGAAGACTGGTTTTGCATTGGGATCTATGGGTTTCAGATGGTCAGAGGATCTATAAAGTTGGGAAGGATTGATTGTATTTTAATAAAGCTATATTTACAGAAAAGAGGCACCAGAAAGATTAAAAGAACACACAACTGGTAAATAGGCTTCTAAATCTCTGAGCACTTTCAGTAGCACTTGGATCTTCCACAGTAATATTGGAGCTCTGGGGAATTATAAAAATATACCCAAATACTAAATGACTCCTTTGTGTTAACACGTAATTTTCTTCTGAAATGCCCAAAGCACTCATTTGTGGGAGGAAATTGGAGAGCTAGGCACTGAAATGGGAAGATGAGCCTTTGCGAAGGTGCCCGGCTTTGCTGTCATCCGATAACGATGCCATTCAACCTGCTGGCACTCAGAGTGACCGAGGGCCTCTGCAAACGTGCCATGAAAAACTTCACCAAAAAAACAGCCCTTCCAAGGCAGGTTCTTACATTCCCAGGAGCAATCGGATGTCTGGGGACAAAGATCCCATTTCTGGGTCCCCGTCTTTCATCTTTTACCCTGAGTACTTAGCTGCACCCATCATTCTCCACTGCCTTTATAATCCTCTTTGCTCAAACATCCCCTGATCTTAAACGGAATAAATTCTGTCATCACACAAATTCTATGTAGGAAAGTGCTCTCCTGGGTGAAGGTCAGATTACTTCCCCTAAGCAGGCAGATTCCACTCAAGGGGACATGCACAGTTGTTGTTAAGAAAGAAGATCCTCCCATTGTAAAATGTAAATGAGAATGATAAAAGGACTGTGCGTGCTACATGAGCTGTGTCTGAGCTGCAATCTAATCGCGGCAAAATTATCAAGACTCCAATCTGACTGGCAGCCTCCCACTCACAAGTCTGTGCAGCCCTGGGAGAGAGCCGGCTGCTGGGAACCTTCCTTCATAAGCTTTTCCACAGCCTAGGCCCATGGGGCCACGCACAGGGGATGGCACAGGGAGCTAGTTCTTTCCCAATGCAAAGCAACATACCGCAAACATTTGATTCTCTAAGAGAATGATTAGCATTGTCTTCAGAAATAAAAATAGATTATACTGAAATGATCCGATCTATGAAGAGATGAAGAGCTCAAAGAATGAGAGATGTATTATTTCTCCAGAGAAGGAAAAAGCCTAATGCAATTTTGGACAGAGTTCAGCAATATGATGAGAAGCACACAGAAGCTACTTTTGATGTTAGTTCCTGGAAATAAATTATATATGCACAACTGTATGTACACACACCTTAAAGATAAGCCATGCTGGGGGGCTTTGCATACTATTTTAATTAGGTATACGTTTTCTAAATGTTGTTTTTTTGTTTTGTTTTGTTTTTAATGTGCTGCTAGGACAAGATGCTAACATGAAATTTCCTGCGCACTGGCAGCTAATTCAACAAAAAATTAGAAAGGTGAAGCCCTCCCTGCTCCCCAGAAGGAGAAGGTCTTAGCATAAAATATTCATTATTTCCTTGCAAGTTGTAAGAGTAAAGACGTTGGACTTAGCATCTAAGCAGGAAGAAACTGTCACTTTTCATTATCAGTGGGAAATGTTCTAATTTGAAAATTCCCCAGCACCTTTTGATTCGGCAATTCTACCTCTTCATCAACGTCTGCCTTCATTCAGAACCTGTAGTTTCGTTAACACTGCGCCAGGCCAGTGGCATTGGGTTATCCTTTTTAAGGAAATGGCAACCTGTGTTTCTAGTATTTTTCTGGCACCATCTCATTAAAATGAAGCTCAGGCTCAGAGTAACCCTGAAAGACCTAAGTGCTACAGTGAAAAATGTGGTGCATCTCTCCTCTTAAATTACACGCCAAAGTGAAGTGTGCTGTATCACACATGGAGGAGAAGCTAAAGGCCACGCTGTTAGAGTTAATGAGCCGATGCAAGCTCAGCACTCTACCCAGGGAGGTTAGAGACAGGAAACATGGCCATCAACAAGAAACTTTGTTTAAAATATTCATTAAAAATGAGTCACCTCTCTGCTCAGCTCCCCCAGTCACCACTCGACACCCGGACACTCGGGGCAATGACGGAAGGACTCACACATGTCTGAGAAAAGGCACCTTGGAGGTGTGACGGACCATAAACAAGGGCCTTCCTGCACTCGTAAATGTGGTGGTGAGACAACAAAAAGAGCATCATGTAAGAGAGGTGGAGGTGGCCATCATGACTTCATGAGGGCCAATTAATGTTCTAATCCATCCTGATCCCACCACAGCTCCTCTTCATGAGAATGGCCCGCGTACTGCCAAAGCATTTCCTACTTATGATGGCCTCCCCCTCTCGTCCATTCACAAGGGCTGGCCAACCAAACATTAGCCACAGGAAGTGGGGTCTTCTCCATCCAGGCTAAAGATAAATTGTGATATTCTGATGCAGCACCAGGTGGCTCTTTCTAGAACAAAAACAGCCAGACTGAGCCCAGACAATCTGCTGATGTGAGTTCTGACATGTAGAATCTAAGTTGACTACGATGGCAGTGGTAAAAGTGGTTGTAATTCTCATAGCTCAGGATAGCTCAGTCTGCTGGACAGGCTCAGTTGGTTGAGCATTTCTCTGTCCACTGAAATGTTGCCAGTTCGATTCTTGGTCAGGGTGCATGTCTGGGTTGTGAGTTCAATCCCTGCTTGGAGTATGTATGGAGGACAATCAATCAATGTCTGTCTCTCTCTCTCTCTCTCTCTCTCTCTCTCTCTCTCTCTCTCTCTCTCAGCATGTCCTCAGGTAGACTAAAACAAAAACACAGTAATATTTCATAAATTATTAGTTTACCCAAAACTTCCATGGCTCATTAGCTACTAGTTAAATATCAGTTATAATGTAGTATTTAATATGAATCATGAAGATCAGAGGTAGCAATTTACAGAACAATCCTTACATTGTCAGCTCCTATACTAAGTATTGTATGTACATTATTGTTCTTGAATCTTACAACCTCTACACAAGGGACCTATTTTTAGCCACATTTGACAGATAAGGAAGACGACCGTGACAGGCCAAGAAACCCACTCGAAGTTAAACAGCTCAGAAGTGCTAGGCCTGGGGTTCCAAGCAGGTCTGGCTAACTCAAACCCATACCATTGACATTATTCCCCGTCATCTCCACACTGGGGAGAAGCTCCTTTCAGCAAATCAGGTATAGTCAATGCATCTATGTTTTCAACAGACAAGTGTCTTACCCCAAACTGTACAAAGTATCACCATTAAAAGCTGCTATTCTCACTGGTATTTACCTTGACCCTTAATGATATTACATCCATTGTTATGTAGTTTCTTCAGGGAGGTATTTATATACAAACCACAAGTTTCAAGTTTCCACAAGCTTCTGACAACATAAAATTCAGGCATTGCTTTGGGGTTCTTTGTTAAATAAACCAGTAAGACTCTTCCAATGAAGAGACACAGAGTAGTCACACATATCTTTAGAACTGATTCTAACTTAAACCTTAATCTTGTTTTAATAAACACTGCCTGAGTCTCAGCTTGGACGGAGATAAGATCCGCCTAGTAGGAGGATATTCGTTCCCTCTCTAAGTATTTTAATTAAAAAACTGTTACACTGAGTAGCTTCTGCCAATCACACATGAATTTCAATGGAGAACAAAGAATTTATAGTTTCCAGATGGAGAATAATTCCATGGACAAGCTTTTCTTTTCATCAGGTTCTATTATGTGGGTGTGTGAGACAAAGAGAGAGACTGTTCTTCTCATGCTACGATGCAACTTGCCAGAGACAGTTAAAATTAACTACCTTATTTCCATACAGTATCAAAACAAAATCACTCATTCAGACTACGGAGTCTCCAATCATCCTGATGACACGCGAGCCATGGAACCCAGTGCTCCTTTCCTGCACATACTCCTGCCACCATGCAAATCCCACCAATAGATAAAGTCATCTGAGCTAATTAGCCCCTGGAAAAGCAAAGGCAAAGAACAGACTCCCAAACCCCCCAAATACCAACCACAACAGATCATTTGAACCATTGGGTAGTGTGAGTACATGAAAACTGTGAAGTAAATTAATTAGCTTCGCATTGATCGGTATCAAAAGTCATTAGCCCTGCACTGCCAGGAAATCCTGAGAAGCCGGGAGTGTGCGAGAAGAGGCTGCAAGGGAAATCAATTTCTGCTCCTCAACGTTGATGCTTTAAAGGGTCCCTGCTGTATAACTTGCCCAGAAGCATTCCGGGGCAAAGAACCCATGGATTTCTATCTGCCACATGTGTCACTGAACACAACTACGTCTGCTGAATAATTTAAGCTCAGCTGTGGAAACTCCTCTGGTATGTGCACGTGGCAAATGCTAGAGAGCAGGGAGAGGAAGGCGAAGGGGTCAAGTTTCCCCCTGAATTTCTGTTGGCATCCCACTCATCAACTAGTAAGTGGGAGAGTGTGGGTTTGAACCCAGGTCCAGGCAACTCCAAAGCCTGTATCATTACTATACAAGGCTCCCTCCCTAAATAATACTAATATAAAGTGAGCAGGGAGCAGCAGCCTGACTGCTCTGAGGCATTTGATACTAAATCCAAAGTGTCTAGGCAGCTCAGGCAGCTAAGTCTTTTATCCAAAAGTCCTTCCCTGGAAGGGGCCAATGGTCCCTGCTAGAACCTTTGCACTGACAGGGATCTCTACCTCATGTAACTGTAGACTTGGTAGTCAAAAGACTTGAATTTGCCTTTTCAGAGCTCACATCCATGATCCCAGTCCTGGCCTCAAAAGCAGCTTTACCCACTGATCAGTATTTGAACCATTGATTGAGCTCAGTACTTGGATCCAATAACAACCGTGACAGTAAATAATATTTCACTTGCAGGGGCCCTTGTGAGGACTCAATGAGTGTTAAAATGGGGACTGGCATGTGGTTAGCATTTGTCCGATGTTACTTATGAAGATTTTCCTGGTTCTATTTAGTAAGTTATTTTTAAGAACACAATGAGCACTCATGAATGCCACATATAAAACAAAAGCTATGACCCTGACAATTACCTTTCTCCATCCATCTGCACCTACCCCATTTTATCTTCTTATCTCTCCCACTCAAAGTAACCATCACCTTGAGTTCCAGGCTCATGCTTCCTTTGTCATGTTTTTGTTTGGTTTTGTGGCCTTGCCCTGGTCTGCTCAGACTGCTGTCACAGAAACCATATGCTAAATGGCTCAACCGACAGATATCTATTTTCTCCCAGTTCTAGAGAATTGAAGTCCAAGGTCAGCATTCTGGTAGAGGTGAGTTCTGTAAGAGCCCCTTGCTGGCTGACACACTGCTGCCTTCTCACTGTGCCCACACAGCCTTTCCTTGGTTCATGCAGTAGAACGAGTGAGAGATTTCTCTCTCTCCCTCTTCCTATAACAGCACTAATCCCATCATGAGGCACCATCCTCAAGACCCCATCTAAACCTAAGTACCAAAGGCCTCACCTCCAAATATCATCACATTGGCAGTTATTGCTTCAGCAAATGAACTTTGGGGAGATACAAACATTCACTCCAAAAAAACACCATCTATGATTGTTCCTAAAATGCTTTATAACATAAGCTGTTTTTAACTTTATAAAAAGGATAACATCCTTACTCAATCTTATATGAGCTTTGTTGGCTTATTTTTCCCCCATTTAATATTTCATTAATAAGAAATTAAAAGATACAACTGAAGAACAATGAAAAACTACATATTAAAATCTGAACTTATATTAGAAAACAGTCTCAAAATTAACAAACAGAATGTCAATCTTAAGTACATAAAAATGAGCAAAATAAGTCCATATTAACAAAAGAAAACCCATAACAAAGATTTATAAAATAGGAAAATAAATATTTGCTAGAGAATATCAAAAACTCAAAAGTTGGATCTTTGATCAAATTCAAAACAGATACACCTTTGACAAGACTGATGGAAAGACGAGGGGAAAAAAGTATTTTCAATGAAAAGGTGGGCATAAATACAGCTAAAATAAGATAAATGACTGCAATCAATAACTATAAGTCATTTTTAAATTTTAGATGAAATGGACAAAAGCCTAGAAATGTGTAATTTAACAGGATGTGCATAAAAATAATGGAAACTCAGAGAATCCTATAACTATTAAAGACATGGAAGGAGCTGTTACGAATATTTCTTCAAAGAGAATATCACACCAGATGGTTGTACAGGCGTTTCCCCAGCTTTCAATTTTATGCTAACTTTTCCAGATGATAGAAAAACAGAGTTCATTCCCCACTAAATGTATCAAGTCAGTGTAACCCTTTTACCAACACCAGACAACAACATTTCAAGAGGAAAAGTACAGACATATTTAATCATAAATATAGATACATGCTGTTCTTCTAAGCAGTGTATTCAATTGTTATCCATAAGAAAATTTCCTTTCAATCCACAAGTAGCAGCCTGACTTTATAGAAAGTCTAGAAGCCCAGCAGGTGAAATCGTGCAGCCCCACCCACCTGTGGCAGTTTTTGGTCGTTACGGCATCACGGCCACTGGGTTTTTATTATATAGACTAGAGGCCTGGTGCACGAAATTTGTACATTGGGGAGGAGGAGTCCCTCAGCCCGGCCTGCACACTCTCTAATCCAGGACCACAGGCCTCCTAACCTCTTGCCTGCCTGCCTGCCTGCCTGATCACCCCTAACTGCTCTCCTACTGGCCTGATCACCCCAACTGCTCCCTTGCTGGCCTGATCACCCCTAACTACCTCTGCCTTGCCCTGAACCCAGGACCCAGGATTCCCTCCTCCAGCCAGTCGCAGGCACCTGGGACCTGGGATTCCCTCCCTCTGGCTGGCCACAGGCAGCCAGGATCCAGGCCAGCTTTGCCTGGGCTGGCCGCAGCTGCAGGGGACTGTGGGCGGGCAGCTTTGCCTGGGCCGCAGCCGCAGCCACAGGCGCTGGTTCCCAGGACCATGGGGTGTGTGGCTTGTCCTCTCCCGGGGTGCAGCTTGGATGGTCCCCATTCCTCTCTCATGAGTTCATTTGTGCCCAGCTGGTCCCCGTTCCTCTCTCCCCAGTGTTGAGTGTCTGAGCCATTATGGTGTGACAACCATTTGCATATTATCTCTTTATTACGTAGGATTACATTAGCTTTGGAATGTACCATTTTCCTATTTGAACGATGCAAGAGTGTTATCTGAGCTAAAACTTAAGTCTCCTTCTCTGAAAAATGGTGCTTCATAACAACCCTCTAATTCTGTAAGAATTAATGAGGTAACTAATATAAAGCCCTTAGCTCAGTATCTGGAAGTACCAAAAGCAATAATAAGTCATAGCTACTATTTATCAAGGGCTTGTCTGAGAATTAAACACACACACACAAACACACAAAAATCCACCTCTTCTTTAATGCTCTGAGGTGAGTACCTCCCTGAGAGGGAGTACTATCACCACTTAAGGAATAACGTATTGAGTCAAGAAGAATTGCAACAATTTGCCGAAAGTCACATGCCTCATACAAAGCAGAGCAAATGTAACCACCAAGTGCAGCAGGCACACCGGGCACAGTGGGCATGTCCCATTTGGAGGCGATTTTAGTAGTTGCTGTGGGGACACAGTGCTTCCTTGGAGCGGCACTCTGGTTCCTCCCATTGATCCTGAAATGTTTCACCTTCTGGGGAAAGGAGGTTTTCAGGTTGGGGTTTGACCTGTGACAGGCAAGATTAAATTGCAGCATTTCTCACAGAAAGGCTTCAGAGGGCAGGGGTGAGCGACACGTTGTCATTTCTCCATCCCTGCCCAGGAACCTTGAGCGTTAATGAGATCAGATGTGTCCCAGCAGCTCCCTCTGCTTCTGCCTCAAATTCTAGGTCAGAAGAATATTTTTTCCCACCCACCCAGCCATCCCGGCCTTCCCTCTGCGATTCGACAGTCTGTTCCATGGGTCAATGTCCCTGGACCTATTGTGTTCATCCGCTCATTTAATTCATTAGATTCCACATCGGAGTGAGATCATGTGAAAGTTGTCTTTCTCGGACTGGCTCATTTCGAATATAAATATATATATTTTTTAACATTCTGGCCACTTCTCTGCCCACCTAGAACTCTCTGCTGCTAGGTTTCTACGATATAAGATTTATGATAATTTACCTTAGGCAGGGTTTGTGGCTTTATTCTATTAAGGTTATTAATGATGTTGCCAATAATCCATTTCATATTTTCATAGGAAGAGATTATTTACACAAACAAGCAATCTAGGGAGATGAAGGAGAGTTCTCAGGTGGGGGAAAGGTGAGTGGCAGGAAGTGTATGAGGCCTGGGGGCTCTGCTGGCTTAAAAATCAGGGGGGCAGATATAGTTTCCACTCTAGCCTTTCCCCAGGGAAGCTTGCCTATTGATTAGACACAGCGAACCAGCACAGATTCAAGAATCAATTCGCCCTCTGGGCATGGAAAACACCACCTCCATTAAAGATTACACATGACATCATTTGTCACTGTGCTGTGCACGGTGATTTTCTTCTACCTTAGGAGAGACTTTATGCTTGTGTACTACTAGCACATTGGAAAGGAAACCAACAAAAATGTATTTCTTTTCTTTTATGTCCATAGCGATACTAGAGACTATGAGTGTTATCATATGTTCAAAGTGTTTTGGTAGAGAAACAAGAAGGTGAAAGAGGGCACTGAACAAGCCTGGATACGAAAAGAGTTGCAGCTGACCCTTCAGGTAACACCTGCCTGTGCCCTGCCACACTGCCCTCACCAGCCAGTGCTCCCCGATTCTCCAGGCTCAGAGCTGCAGGTCAGGGTGGCTCAGCTGAATATTATTAAATGACTTCTATTCTCAACTGCATTTAAACAGAACCTTAGAGAGGGTTAGGTAATGCTGGGAGAGTAAAGGGCAGTAAGTGGATGGCAAAAAAAAATATTTGATTATGCAACACAGATGCCAAAGTGTTGTGAAAGGCATATGGGAGTTCCCCAAACTCATCCATCCAGCAAACAGGCTTGATCTTCCCTTCCTTTCCACCTTCCCTCCTCCTCCCTCCTGGAAAGATGGCATCAGAGGAGGCAGAGGAGAGAGGGAGGAGCGTTTTGCAGTGGTGTGTGGTGATGGCAGCATGCAGTCACTGAAGATGGAGGGCAGTGTGCGGAGGGGATGGCACGGAGCAGTGGGGAAAGTGGTGTGTGCAGTGTCTGAGGGGGCAGAGAAGAGAGGATGAGAAGTGCAGAGGTGGTAGGCAGGAGGGGACACAGATCATTGAGGAGATGGCTTATAATGAGAAAATATATCTAAGATAATGAGAAGGTAGTTTCTCACCATCTGAGAAGGTATTAATATAAACATGGAAAAAGAGTTAGATGTGAATTGGTACGAACTCATGGCAGGGAGTATATGTACTCGCATACTCATATACATAGTTCTGATAATAAATGCATGTGCAGACATATATGCATCTATTTTCTAGCCAGAAAATGTGAGTGGAGAGGATCTAGGAGCAATGACATCCCAGGAGGAATGGACATGCCAGGTCCCCTGATCTTCGTTTCTAGAGCCATCCTCCACTAAAAGCGTCCAGGGCTGCCTGGAGAAATGGCTGGACAGGGAAAGGATGAGATGATTGTGCAACTGATTATTTTATACTAGAAATTACAAAAGTGCGCAGAGCTGTGAGGGCCCCTGGCAGACTCCACCTGGGCCAGGTGATCGGTGAGGGGCGGGTCACGGCAGTGCGCCTCCCGAGGGGCACTGAGGAAGCTCAGCATCCCTTCTGCACAATCCCGCCAGGAACGCACAGAACATGGCCTGTGTTGAATCGTTAAGACATTCTGAAAGACCCAGGTATAGGGCCATCCCACAGGGAAAGGTGAGGCAGGGAAAGACTGGGAACAGTTCCAAATGGAAGGAAAGGGATGAACAACAAAAGCTAAATGCGCAAGCGCCGCTGGGTAGGAGCACCAAGAAAAAGGAGCGTCGCTGCGAGGGCTGGCCACATGGGTGGCTGTGGACTGGAGGGCAGCCCTTGCCAGAGCTGACTGCCCAACAGGGAGGGTTTTCACAGCAGTAACAAGAAGGTCTGTGTTTTAGGAAGGTAAACACTCACACCTAGGTTGGATCAGGAATCATGTCAGAAAGAGTATCTACATCTGTCTATTTGAGAGACAGAGAGGAAGAAATGTTTTAGCATATTAAAAGATGGACAATCTGGATAAAAGAGATATGATAGTTCTTGCAACTCTTCTATAGGCTTGAAACGGCCTCAAAATAAAAATACTAAAAGTGCTGAGCTCTGAAAAGAAGAAGGCAGCAAAGGTCTCGAGGGAAAATTACATTACGTGTGGTTAGAATCCTTGCTGTACTTTCTGAGAAATATGGGTCCTAAGGAAAACCCTTCCTTGGGAAGAAGTCCTAAGCAGGCACAAAAATGAGAACAGCCAGAGGAGAGCCTAATGACTGCCCTTAAGGAAAGGAAAATTCAGTATAAGGCAGTATGGGGAGGGTGACAGGCTGTATGTGCAAGAAAAAAACAGTTGATTGCTAGATACTGAGACAGAGTGCATGCAAGCAAAGAACTGCCATTAGGAACAGAATTTGTGAGAAAAGAAGCAGTTAGAGGAAAGCCAAATAAATGTAGGTGTGTGATAGTACCCTTCCATTATTCCAAGACACCGCCAGTCACGTCCACTAATCATGCTTGCACAGACGTGCATCTGTTACCTTGTCTGTTAGTTTGATTTAACAAGGGCGAGGCTCACAGGAGGACAGGGGCTGCAGGAGCTCAGAGCAGCCCCGCCTGCACAGGTGCATGTGAGCTTCACATGAAAAGTGAGAGAAAACATGTACATAACCATTCTACTGCATGGCCGGGGAAAGTAAGACCCAGCAACCAAGCCTGGCCGAATCTGCTAAGATGGGATGGAAGAGAACCTTCAGATTCCTCGAGCTCCCTCCCTGAACAAGCAAGCCCTTTCTATCCCTGGTCCCGTTCATCCCCCACAGCGCTCTCAGGAGGTAGGGATTGGATACAGAAACTGTATCCAATAACAGACCAGGGGTTTCAGAGGAACCCAGCCTCAAGCAGGGGTTCAATAACAGACCAGGTCCCCCAGTAAGTAAGTGGCACAGCCAAAATCTGACACTCACTGTAGGACCAACATTCATCGTCATTCCACCATAGTCAGCTGCCTTCTGCCTTGGCTTAGAGAGGAGGGGCCCAGGGAGGGGTCTGGGATGGAGAAGGCTGCGCAGAACGTGGCACTGAATCCTGGCGGGCGGTGAAGGCCAGGCATGTGGAGGTAAGGAAGCCTGGTGGGGATTTGGGGATTTAGCCATTTCACAGTTGGCTAAATGCAGTGTGACCCACTCAGTGGCAAAGCTGGATGCCAAAACCAAGCACACAGCTAGCTAGTGGGTGAGGAGGACCACCAGTGATGCTGATTGGGGATGGACAGGCTGCTGAGCACACAGTGCCGGCAACACTTCCTTCTCCTGCCACACCCCCGTAAGCACGAGGCCAAGGCCACCTGTGCAGTTTCATGGGAAAACCCTCGTGTTCAGACACCACTTAGGGAAGTAGACCCGGAGAGATGGAAAGAGAGCACTTTCAAGGTGCTATTTCTGAAAATGTAGAAACTTGCAGATTGGATACATTTTTTGAAAATTTCCCCCATCACTGTTAGCACTTCTGCCCAATAATCACATCCCTAAAAACACACTTTCTGAGCAAGGAAGGGAAGGTGATAAATTGCAAATCAGCCGTGATTTATGCAGATATCCACTGAAAACTGCATTCATCACCTTTCCCAAATAGCATCACAGGAATTTCCTTAAAGTGCAAGAAGTCTATTTTCACAAATTGGGCCCACAATTCATTCTCTAATGAGTGTATTTTTATGCCAACAGTCAAATAGTAGACAATGTAGTTAGGGGAGGGATTATGAACTAGAAAAACATGGAACATGCTATTCAGAAGAAAAAGAATGAAATAGCCAAATACATTTTCTATGGCCTTAGTTGTGCTTTCAAGCGCTTTTCTCCAAAGGACTTTGCGATGTAATTGGCCTTAGTCATGCTGAATATAAATACAAAAATGCCAAATTATCACAAAATACGTCTGGAAAAAAAACTGCAGTTGCTGCTGGAGTGCGCCCTGCCAGCTGCACACAATGACTAATGAACAGAGAGCTGTGTTTTCAAAGGAGAGATCAGAGCAGTAATCAGCCTCTAAGGGCCTAGGGGCGCCCAGCAGGACTCACTAGCCATTTCTCTGCCTTACCCAGGACAAAAGTCGCCCTTTTCCTTAGCATCCCATGTGTAGGGGAGCAGAGAGAAGAGTTAGAGACCCTGACTCTGGGGATTGCTGATTCGATGTTTACATTTGCCTGCTTGAGGCTGGGTTCCTCTGAAACAATATTCAACACATGACTGAGTAGTTGGTTTGGAAGGTGGTCCCGGAAAGCACAGCAGGGAAGTAGGGAAGTGAGACTGGGAGACTCCATCCTCCAAGTGTGTGTTACCAAGCAGATCACTGCAGTGAGTGAGAGGGACTTCCTCCTGCTGGGAGGCAGGGGAGACCTGTTTCAGTTATTCCACCACTGAAGGAGCAAGGGAAGCTGGATACTTATCCCCCCCACCCCACCACTTCCATCAGGCCTGATGACTGCTACCACGGGGAGGAGAATTAAGTGTCTGGCCCACCCAGTCCATTTTGCACTACACACAAGGCTCAGTGGACCTCAGTGACTAGAGCGCCATCAGCCAGAACGCCATGGTTTTACAGATGGAAACCAAGGGACAGTGGAATGGGATGGTCACTGTCCAAGGTAGTATGGGCAATACACCAACAGCATCTGCTACAGGGTCCTTTAATGGGGAAATGTGGATTCTAAGCCAATGCGGACATCCGTGATTGCTTCCTCCCTTCCTCCCTCCATCCCTCACTCCCCCCCCCCAAAAAAAACACGCTAGGGTAAAGTCTTAATGAGCATCAGACAGACCACTATGGCAGTTTTAAGACTTGCTTTGAGATGCATGTTAGTGCTGAGACTCTTCCAGTGCTCATCAGTGTCTGCAAGGCAAAGTCATCTAAATCATCTGTGCCTTGGTCTAATTATTGGTTTAACAGACTCAAAACTTTTGGTTGGCCCTGAAGGGGAAATTCAAGATGCTGCAGAAGAAGAAAGAATGCCTGCAAGGTATAACTTATTTGCTGTCATATGATTCCCATGGCACCCTACATTTCCTTAGCTCAGCATCCATCACATTTTAATTATTTCTTCATTATCTGTCTTCCCTGAGAGCCCATAAATTCAATGGGGCAGACACCATGTCTGCTTCTTCACAACTCTATTTCAGTATCTAACACATAGTAGGGACTTGATCACTACTTCTGAACGCAAGAATGAATTAATAAATGAAGGTTATTACCATCATCCATTAGGAAAAATAGCTGAGGGCCTGAACTGCCTATGAGGCAACATTTTGTAAATTAGAAAAAGGTGTTTCTTTCTCAGACAGGTAAAGCCCTGAGCCAGGGCTCACTGTGTGTCAGAAGGGATTCAGCCCCTGCTCACCCATCAGCAGGGTGCCTGTGGTAGTCATAAGAGCTGCATTCTGATACTTCTGGTTTTCCTTCTGCCTATGGGTCATAGTATCGTTCTTCCCTGCTCCCACAAAATTAGGTATGACATGTGGTTCACTGTGGCCAATGAATGAAACCAGAAGTGAGCCACTTCTAGGTAGAGGTCTTTAAAAGTTAGTGCACAATTTATCATTTCCTTTCCCCATGCCACAGTAACCAGTAATATCCCAGATGGTAGAATAGTGATCAGCCTGATTCCCTAAATTAAAAATGATATATGGCAGAGTACCTAACTAATCTACAAAAGACTTGTGGCATAAGTAGAAATACACTTGTGTTGTTCAAAGAGTGGGGCTGTTTGTTATTGAGCCATACCCATTACATTCTGACTGACACAGAGCACAAACTGCTGCCCTATCTATATTCAGTGGCCCTGAGTAGATTAATATGACTTGAAAATTCTCTGCTTTCATGAATTACTGTGCATACCGTACCCTCATGCATGCATTGTCCTCTCTGCACATAAAAGAATCCTCCAACAAGCATTGCCTGTCTGTGCAGAGAAAGGCAGAAGGCAAACTGGGACTTAACCTCTTCTGCCCACAGAGGCTCTTCCAAAATCCTGTAACACAGAAAAAAGAAACCTCCTACATGCCGGCCGTTTAAGAAGGGAGGCCTAATTCTTCCATCCTCATGATTTCCAGAGCAATTCCTGCACCAGCAAAGCCACCACTGACCAGGGGGTCAGAGCTTCAGGCTCATGACTAGTTATACTTCTACAACTATCACTGCTAATTAATGTCAATGTTCAGCTTAAACTGAAAACTGCCCATTCTGACCCCTACACTTTAATTCAAAGAGACAGTTCCCCATTTCAAAACTGGGCACTTCATCTTAATAGTATAATTTCATTTAAAAAGAAAAGATATCAAAGAAAAATGACATCCTCCAAACTGGTTAGTTGGGTTATCAAAATTAAAAGCATAAAAAATTAATAATGTGGGATAAGTATTATTACAGAAATATATTTAATCTTATATTAAAATATAATTATTTTAAACCATGGCTGCCAGAGTTAAAATGTTAATAGTATTTAAACATAAATCCTTCTCCCCATGAAGCAAGAATCATTGTGCAGGCATGTTAACTATTCTATTCACTTTAGAGATGCTGCCTGGGAAAGCATTTTAACACAAGCCTTGTCGGTATTAATCCTGATGTCTGATGCTGAGATGTGTGTTATATTACTTTATGTAACTGAAAAATGGGAAGCCTTTATGTGGGATTACAGGCTGAAATAATGACCTCCTATCGGAAGCAGGGCCTGGGATATAATGAGGAGTCAAATGGGATTTTAGGACAGAGCCTCTGCAGGACTTGAAAGGAACCAGGCCTTTTGTTCCAACCCATTCACTCACTAACAGAATGCTTTTGCCCCTTGACCTCCACTTATCTCTCTCTGGCTCACCCACAAAGAAGAGTAAGCAAGAGAGACAGACTTGATTCACTGGGGGTGGGATTGGTAATGGGGGTGGTAAGAATACAAGCTTAGGGAGCAAGACCATACAAACTTTGGACTTGGGTGGACAATGGTGGGAATGTACTAAATACTCTTTTGCCACCATCACCAGTCTGGTGCTATGGTGTTTACTGTGCTCATGGAGCCCAGGGTGGTGTGCAAGAGCCTGAAGTTCCACAGAGGCTAAATCAGAAAGGGAGAGGCCGAGTGGATTTGAGGCAGATTAATAAGAAGCTAAGAAATTCCTTGGCAAGTGGAATGGGGAAACTGAGACAGACTGACAAACAACCAAGCCAACTAATAAATCACAATATCATATCTTCCCTAACTAAGGACACTTAGAAGCAAATTGTTTACACATTCCAGACCATGCTGGGCAGACCTGCCTAAGTCCTGGTCCCTCTCTGGTGACATTCTTTGAAGGTGAAACTGACCAGAGAATTCCTCTGATCCCTCTATATGCTCATTTTGACACATCAGCATATTAAAGGAAACACCTGGAAAGCTAATGAATATTCTATTGAGATCCTCCCGAGACCTTCCCTAAAATTCCCACCTTTAGAAAATAGATAAAGACCCTTAAGACAAAGGACTCACTATGTGATCTCCCTTGAGCACACCCACGCCTTCCCCCTCTTCCTTCCTTAAGCATGTATCTTTGTTCTCTTTATCCTAAGCTCTAAGGGTCTGAATGAGACATGCAACCAGGGGAGCAGTGGGCAGCAGTAACATCCCAGGCTAACTCCCTGAACCTGTCTGTCTCCAAGGGCCCTCCTTCTGCCTAACGTTTCAGTGAGCCAAAATGCAGCTCTACCTGGGCTGGTAACTGTTGCTGTGCTCTTGCTTTTTCCATCCTAAGCCCTTCCTTTGTTTCACTGTCTCCAGCTTTAGTAAATGGACTCTCAAAGTCACCTGACCTCATATCTTGAAATCTTTCCTGCATGAAGTCAAGAACCCACATTCCAGACCATGCTAGGGCAGACCTGCCTTGGTCTGGTCCCCTTCGGGTGACAGATTCAGTGCCTTCTCTATGCTTACCTCATCCAGAGAAGTTCCTCTTGCATCTGTTTTACATACCAGCATTCTATGAACAAGGGCATATGAAATACCATTCTACTATTAACCACGTGTACGCCATAAGCATCTATAGATGCAAGCGGTGGGCCTTTTTAAATTGAATTCAAAATAGCATGGCAGTTAACTGGTTAAAAGAAGTCATTAGTTCAACAGGCATGTAGGCACAGACAATACATGCTTAATAAATCAGAAAATTTCAGGTAGTGATATAGTGGTAGATGGTATACAGACAAGAACGCATGATTATGGGATAGAGAGTATCTAGAATAGGGTCAATTTCCTATATGATAGACAGGGACCGCCTCAGTGAGGGAGTGGAATTGAGTTGAGATCACAATAAATAGGAATAGTCCATCATGTGAGATCAAGAGGAGAAACATTCCAGGCAGAGGAAGCAGCCATGGCAGAAACCTTATGGCAGGAGCAAACTCAGTGTTTCATAGAACAGAAAGAGTAACTTATTTGTTGAGAAAGGACAAGCATGAAAAGATGAGGGGGAGAGACCTTAGACTCAAACAAAGATTTCATACGTCATTGTCAGGGGCATGGAAGGCAACGGAAGGATCATAAAACGGGCATGACAAGTTCTACTTTAGAGACTTCTGCCACATGAGAATAGACACTTCAGGGTAAGAATATAAGCTTGGGGAGCAAAATGAAGACTGCTAAAATTTTTTTCAGGAATGAGAAAATGAAGTTATAAAGATGGTGAAAATTTTGGATTTGGGGTATTTTTAAGGTAAATCTGATAGGACTGGATGATGATTTGAAATCACTAACCATGGTTTGAGAAGGGGAGGGCGAAGCATGCTGTGTGTAGGAAAGGAGGAGGAGTGATAAGTACTCAGAAAGAAGAGAATAATTGCTGCTTACACAGATAGCTTCTGGCTAACTGATGTTAGCAAAGTATCTCTGGGCTGAGACCAGAATGTTTTGCCATTGCCTCTTCTCATCTATTCCATCCTGCTTCCTGGTCTGGCAGAGAATATTGGGTTTCACATGGCCACTTCTTGGACTATTTTTTGTGTCTAGATTACCTATTTTCTTCCTTCATTTACAGATGGCCACAAACAAAATGACCTTTATTTTTTTTTGCAACCTACGACAAAGGCGGGGTTTGTGAACTTCATTAATGTGGGAACTGCATTTCCCCCCATTCATAACCACTCCATATAAATAGCATCTAATTAGTTAAGAGACTCTTCAAATTATACCATCAGAGCAATGTATAGTGAAATCTGATGGCGCTAATTACTTTAATCAGCAGAACTACTTTCAACCTAATAAGAGAATGAGTCATTAATGGCAGTTTATGAAGATTACCCACCTTCTCTTTGTTTACTATGGAGTATGTACTTCCCATGTTAAAATTTGGATATAGTTGCTACTTGAATCTAAAAAGGGTGATTTCTAAGAAGTTACTGAAGCAATACAAGATCAAAACATAAGTAATGGCTACATTCATTCTCAGTTAACATTACTGCAAAAGAATTTATAGCGGAACATATACTAGTAATTATACTGTAAATGAAATGTTAAGACAAAAACTACCCCCCTCTTAAGATTTCTCACTGCTCATGCATTCAGAAATGAGAAGAATTTTCTCATTCTGTTTCTGCTGTAATACTGAAATTGTGACTTCAGTTGTCTTTATGCAACTTGCTTTATTTTGTGATTAACTTATCTTACCTCTTCTTTATTTCCTATGATTGATTTAATCCTTTTTTCTCAAACCAGAGGAAAATCTATTAGTTTCACATGTTTATATATTCCAGCTAAATAAAATTTATGTTGTAATTCAAAATTGGTCCAAAATTCAGTACACACTTATCATGTTACACACTTCCTGGTCCTTTTACAGTTTCACTTTTAATCTATGAATAATATCCTCCACATGACTCCACCCTCTCCATATCTCACCACTGCAAGTCTTAAGATAAACCTATTTATGGTCCAAATGCAAGGCTGAAGGCAGTTTAAAGGGTGTCTACTTCAATAATCTCAAGTTACAGTGAAGAAACTGAGTGTAAGAAAAGGTAAGGAGCAAAGTCATCCAAAGGGCTAAACCCAACATACTTTATTTACTCAGTGAATGCTCTTCAGCTCACTGAATAAACTGCTTTTGAAACATTAAAAAAAAACTTACATCTTTCATTGTGTTTTACCATCATAAATACTGAACATGTCCCCACCAGAAGAGCTAGTTTCAATATCTGGAAAAAAAAATAATCTTGTCAAAGAATCAATACATTCATCAAATAACCCCCCTGTCTGCACTGCAGTACACCCTAGCACCGACCCTCTCTGCAAACATGTTTTCTGGATTCTAAGCAGGGAGATTAATGTTCTTCCATTTCCTGGTTGCAGTATAATCAGTATGAAGGAGTAAGATTAGTGTTGTGCCATTTCCACACACAAAACACTGTTTTCTTCATGTGACTGTCTGTGTATTATAATGGGAAATGTTTAATACAAGGTATTGCTCCTTATTGATTTATTGTGAAAAGACAATCAGTCCATGGATCCCTTGATATAGAAAGCACAGATGAAGACCTGAATTATATTATCCTGCTATCATATTGTTTTGTTACATGTTCATTTAGGTTCCAAGTTTTACATGGACCATAGTGCCTTTTTCTTACAGCAACTCAGAACCCCAAATAAATAGTTTTGCCTCCAAACCAACCCATTAGATGGAAACTCAACTCCTGAACTCTAAATAATGTCCCTCAGACTCTCCCTCTCTTTTAGCTGCTTCTCTATGGGTGTTGGGCTACTTTCTTGCTCATTTGGGGATGACAGAGCCTGGAGGAGGAAGTAGATGGTTTTAGCCATTTCTGAGCTTAAATTATACCAACTCAGTGAGTCTAGGAAAAGGAGGAGAACTATTCATGTATAAAATTCCAGGAGAAGAGTCTGATTGACTCTGTTTGGATCACATGTTCACTCCTTAGACCAATCCCTATGGCCAAGAGATGGTAAACCCTGAGTAGATATTCCTGGTCACATCTCCAACCTGTGGTTTGGAAAGAGGCATTCTATGACTGACAGGTCATTCAAAATCTTATGTAATGTGGGAGAAATGATTACACAGTAAAAATGGGGCACCATTATCAGAAAGAGTTAAAAGTTATACCTGGAAGAAAGAAACAATAGGTGCCCACTGCCACTTCAAGTACTTTTATTATAAAAAGAAAGTCCGGGTCCTCCTTTATTATGGTTTTGATTCCAAAAGTAGAAGCAAAAGGTTTTTCTCAAATCAACAAGCTCAAATAGTTCAGCCCCTTTTACCAGTGGAGCCAAGAAGAATGAGGAATGCATGAGGGTCACTCAGGTTACTCTTTCTATTCTGTCTGAATTCTATAACTACAACCTTAATGAGTTCAGTAGTTGATAAACTTCCTAGCTTAGATACCACATTAAAGAAAAAAGTACCCTTCATTAAGTTGACTCAATGCTGATGTCAGAAAGAGGGAATCTAGCAAAACAGTAATCAGGTGGTATTTGGGGAGCAAAGTCTATTTCCTTTGAGTCAAAGATTTCAAGAAGAGTCAGTTTGTGACTTTTAAGCAGACAATGCATATCTAAACTGTGGTGATAAATTAGTAAAATTAGCACAGAATTCCGGAAAAACAAAGGTGACATATACATAGATTCCTAAGATTAAGTTTATCTCAGATTAAACCCTTCAGTTATATTAGTCAATTACAGAAATGGTGCTTAGCAGGAAGCAGTCATTTAAGCAATCATTTACAGACTTTCCCTCATCATTTCATCAAGGCAAAACCATTCCTGGGTCTCTCCCAAAGGCTCAGCATGGAAGGGAAAAATAGCAATGAAGGAGATTAGGATCTTCAGCTTTATTTTGGAAGCCCTTAACACTTAAATACAACCTCACAATTAGCAGATAAAAGGTGACAGACTCAGGCAATTACAGGGAGAAACAAATAACTTTAAAGAAGGATCAGCCACCTGGAGGCAGCTGTGGAGATTGGCTGTGCTTCCCCATGACTCAAAGTCAGCACTACTACTTGGAACACTCCATGTGCCCTTGTTTATTTGAGGATGAGAAACATGCGAGATCAGTGAAGGAGAAAACTCACTGCAAAAATATATCTTTGAAATTCCAAACGAATGGCCCTTCCTGAGAAGAATGTCTATTAACAGAAGAATTCCGGGCTAAATGGGAAGTTTTCTCCTAGGTCACATAGCAAGTCACATCAAGAATGGATAAACAGAAAAGGAAAAAAAAAATCCCTGCAGGCTTCCAGATGTTTCTCAAGAAGACAACAGATTCTGGGCTCATCAGATTACCCCAAATTCTGTAGCTAATGTGGTGACGACAGAACCTTCAGAGACTGAGTTCGGAAGGAAGGAGACATGGATTTTGCATGAGGCTCCAGGCCCACATTTTCAGCTACCTATTGAGTGGCCCCGCGACTTGTACAGCCCACATGAACTCAGCAGGTACAAAGCTGAACATACCGGCTTTCCTACCAAAGGAAATCTTGTTTTGACACACGACTCTCAGCTACCCATACTCAAAATTGAGATGAAGCCCTGGAAATTTCCATCTCCTTTACACGGTGAACTAAGTCAAGTATCAACTCCTGTGCCTGGATTAGACTTGTATTTTTAACAAAATCTCCCCCCTTTCCTTCATCTTTGAGTCTGCCCCTCTCTGAGCACTCATTTCCTTTCTCCTACTAGTGGTCGGCAAACTCATTAGCCAACAGAGCCAAATATCAACAATACAACGATTGAAAGTTCTTTTGAGAGCCGAAAACCGACTTCTGCACATGGGCCACGAAGTTTCAATCGCACTGTACATGCGCGCCTGCACATGGTATTTTGTGGAAGAGCCACACTCAAGGGGCCAAAGACCCGCATGTGGCTCGCTAGCAGCAGTTTGCCTACCACTCTCCTAGACTATTAGACTTGTGTCCTCAATTTAGTAACCACCCACTCAAATCCATCCTGCTATCCTGTGCCCAATTAACTTCCACCTTCCCATTCAACAGCACTTTGCCTGGCACATGGTGATATTCAGCTAATGTTTCGTGGATGGATGGATGGATGGATGGACAGATGGGAAGGATGGACAATATATTTACTGATCATTTTCTATAGGCCCGACATTGTATTGGGTAGTGAAGATAAGGCAGAGAACAAAGGACCTTCTAACAAAACACCAGCCCACTCACCAGTCCTCAGTGGCCAAATATTATAAACAGCTCATCTTAGCACTCAGGCCATTATACAGCATAGCCCCTGGTCACCTGGTCACCTATTCCCCTACACACCTGTAGCCAAAGATTTCCAACTCTGGCACCAGTGACATTTTGGGAAGGTAAGTTTTTGTTTGCAGGGATCTGCCTTGTGCATTGTAGGATATGTAGCAACATCCCGGGCTCTACCCACTAGATGCCAGGCGCCCTCTTACCCTGGCATCTAGTGGGTAAGAAGTGACAACCAAAAGTGTCTCCCAACATTGCAAATGTATGTCTTCTGAGGGGCAAAATCATCCCATTGAGAACCGAACCACTGCTTTCGTGTAAATAGAATTCTTTCTCATAATCAACACACTATTTAAATAATTGTTCCTGTACCTTCAATTATATTTGACACTAGAGGCCCAGTGCATGATTTGTGCACAGGTGGGGTCTGGCCTGCCCCAATCCAGGTGGGGGAGCTGATTGGGAGTGGGGCTGGCCTGGGGAGGGGCCGTGGGTGGTTGGCCAGCCCTGCCCGGCCCCTGGTAGAACTCCCAGTTGAACTCCAGGTAGAACTCCCTTTCAAACTCTCGATTGAGGGGACAATATTAGCCTTTTATTATATAGGATGTGTTGTTTCCCTTTTTAAATTTCCCAGCTTCTTCCTCCCTCTCCCAGCCAGTTTCTTCACCTCATCAAAATTTCTTCCCATTCATCAAATTGAGCTAAAAATCCACTTCAAAAAACAGCCTTTAGTGAGCCACAAAGGCCATGCCAACTCTTAGGATTTTCAAATCCTGGTGCACCCAGTTTCTCTCTAACAACTATCTCTATGAACTTTATTTTACCATTGGTATCCTAGGCGTATTTCTTCTCAGATTGACTGTAGGCGTTGTAAAGGACCATGATTCTCACTGTGACTCTGGGATATAAAGCACGTTTTCCCCATTAATGGGAAATAAGAATTTATTTAAATGAAGTGGGAAAAGGTTTTACTTTTTCTCATTTAGGACATTTTCTGGGTTTCTGAACTTCAGTTAACAGAACTTTCACTAGCTTTCAGCAGCCAGGTATATCCCCAGTGATGTTGGCAAATCTTTTCATTTGGGGGTGGGGGGTGAGAAGGTGGGGAAGGTGTGTGAAGAGTGTTCTTCCTCTTTGTTTATAAAATACAATTCAAACTCCCACAAAACTTCAGAACAGAATCCTGCATGCTCTGCCTGCTTACCAGAAGCCATAGGTCTAGAGGCAGGGACTAGTTTACATTGAGAAGACTCCTTTCTGCTGACCTCATACCACTTCAGACTTAGGTTAAGGTGGGGAGCAGGGGAGCAAGTACCACAGAGCCCAGCCCTCCTGCCCTGCCAGGGTCAAGTCCTTGGAGAGGACTAAACCTGACAAGCTCAGGGGAGGCCTGCATGGAGACCTTACAAACTCCGAGACCTACAGTAACCAAATCAGATGGTCCGAGATTAAAACTTTCTAGCTAAAAGCAGTTCAGGTAGGGGTAGTCATGTCCTAGGCCTGTATCTTCCCTGACAAAGGTCAATCATTACCTTAAGTGAGCCTGTCTATTGTCTTTTTGCATCTGTGATAAAGTACCTTTAGAATGTCAAGGTAATTTTCCTTTTCCAGACCCCTCAGGGCACAGTCCTGCATCAGAGCAGAGACCACTAAACCTCTCCTTGTTACTATTATCATGTTAATTGTTAACTGTCAGCTATGCTGTACCCACCAATGTAAAAGAAGTGTGTGTCTATTCCTTTTTCTTTTATCCAATCCCAGAGATTTCCCTGTTTTGCTTTCTCTCGCCTCCCTAATCTATCACCAAAGGATTTCATGCAACCCCACCTCCTTTGACTGTAATATACAAAATAAGGTGCAAAACTGCCATTTCTCTGGAGCATTTTCTCAATCCACTGGATTTTGCTTCCTGGCAATTGTCTTCAATTTGGCCGAAATAAAGTAATAAAAATTCTCCACAGGTTTGGACATTTCTTATGTCGACATGACCTAGAGCTGGCTTGCAACCTTGGCTTCAATCTCATGTTGAACCCAATAAATATTAATACATCTCAGCACATTTTGGTTTGGAGAGCATTAACAGAGAATTAAAAAAAAAAAAAAAAAGAAGACCATGAAAGGAAGGCTTCAAATTCACGGGTACTGGAATGTTTTTTAAAAAAAATCATAAAACATTTTTAAACCTAAGTCAGCATTATTTTTTTAAATGTATGTTTGTTTCTTCAGAAAAACTTTATAATGTGAAATTTCTAGCAAACAAAAGTACATATTCTCTGATCGAACAGATTATTTTTCATCACATCTACTTCTATCCTCATTGGATGATCCTATGGAATTTACATGGAAGGAAGCCCACTATATCTCTGAAGACTGCTGTGCTACATGCTCATCATGAATTAGGGCTATAAGCATATCAGTTGTTCAAAATATGTTTTAAAAATCCATGATTAGAAAAATGGCAGTGGAATAGAGACGTGTCCTGAGCCTTGTCCTGGAGCAGATAGAAAGAACAGCTGAGGGTTGCATGGGGAGTGTTTGTTGGTGACTTGAGGGACAGCTATACTCCAGGAGATGGTGGGGGAAGGCTGGATGGGGCTCCCCTGATGGGGCAGCCCCCACTGCTGTTGGGTTCCCTCCCGGAGCAACCAGCTCAGACGCGGAGAATGCATCATCTTGAAGGGGAAAGTGGATGTTATCAGAAGCCTGAAAAATCTACAACTACAGCACCCACCAAACAGCTGTGAACCCCAGAACACTGGTCCCCAATTGGTGCAAACACGCGGATTCAGATGAGCTCTACACTCCACCACAAAAAGGTCAGATTTCGCCTGGGATAAGGTGAGGTCTCTGGTCCCTGAAGGAGAGAGAAACGTGCGCACTGCTGGAGTTGGAGGACCGGGGAAAGTCTGTGCCTAGAAAAATCCATGGCTATTGGGGCTGGCGTGATCCGTGAATGTGGAAGGGGGTCCTCAGAGCTGCTAACAGAAGGGATCTCTAAAAAGCCACCCATTTTCATCTGACACAAAAGGACAGCCTAAAAATTTTAAAAGTGTGCCGGCTGCTTAGACCCAAGGGGGAAAACAATCTCACAATCAGACTTGTGCACAGCCCCAGAGTTTGCACACTTATGCTGGCTCTTTTTTCTTTTTTTTTTCTTTTTCCTCTTCAAATCCTTGCTTCTGATTACTAAGCCTAATACATAGGATCACACAATTGGGGACACCCTAAGATACTGCGGGGGAAGTTGTTTTTCTGGAACCTGGGGATCAGAGCAGGGAATAACCATCAGAGAACTAGCTCTGGGGCAACCCGCTCCCACAAACCAGTACAGAGTGCCACAGGGAAAGCAGGATCTAAGCACTGGCTATAGAGGACTTATAGACCTGATGTCAATCCAGAAACACTGTCACCCAGGGGTTGAATCACAAATTGACTCTTGTGTAATCACAAATAAAGGAATACAAGAAATTAAGACACACTGCCTGCTTAAAAATCAGGACTGGCTTACAACACTGAGGAGCAGTGGAATGCAGGGAACTGAAATACTGTCCTGACTAGGAAACAGGTATGCCAAACAGAACAGCAGAGGAAGTGAATGACCTTCACTACTACACATTTAATTTTTTTTTCATCTTTTACTTGAGAAACTAATTTTTTCTTTTTTCCTCACTTGATTTTACCTTTTTAATTATTACATTTTTATTTTCAATCATTATTATTACTACTACTATTTTACCTTTTCTTTTTTAAAAAAGTGTCATTTTATTTTCTCTTTAATTTACTTTGGGATTAGTGTTCTATGTTCTATTTTCATCTTTCCTTTAGCATCATTTTACTCCACCTCAACTTCACCTTTATGCCATCACTCTCTTCCTAACTTTTCCCCTGTTGTTGTCCTGTTTCTCCTACCCTTTTCCTGCTTTAGATTTTCCCTATTCTTTCTCTTTACCCCCTTTAAAATTTTACCCTACTTATATATCTAATTTCCAATCCCCTGCTCTAAATCCATACACACCTCTCTCTTCTCTGTCTTCACTATCCAAAAAATTGTTTTTCTCTCTGTCCTTCTGTTGTTGTTTGCTGGAATGTTGATTATATCGATTTTTTTATATTTGTAAGATTGTTTTGCTTATTCTTTTTTGTTTTGTTTTTGTTTTTTGCTTCTGTTTTCCTCCACCTCGCTTGATATTAGTTGTTGTTTGTAGTTCGTATTCATCTCCAGGTACTTGTTGCTGGCATTTGTAGGGATTAGTGGCTGTTCAATTGGAGTTTTCTACCCATATATATAGTTTGTTCCCCTCTTCTTTCTTATTCTCTTTCCTCTCTTACTTTTTTTTTCCTTTTCCCAATTTTATTATTGTACTCCTTTCTTTTTTTTTTTTTTTTCTTCTTTCTCTCCTCTAATTTGCCTTTCTCTGGTGGTCACTTTTATTTGGGGTTATTAATAATGTGATTACATTTCTGTTCATTGCCTTGTGTATTCTACCTGGTTGTGTTGTATTCTGTGCCTTTAAATCAACGCAGGAGAGAGAGAACTACATAACCAGACACCCGGAGAAGAGAAACCATGGGGAGACAAAGAAACAGCCTGCATATGAAAGAAAAGCAGGCATCACCAGAAAAGGAAGTAAATGAAATGGAGGCAAGCAATCTGTCAGAGAAAGAATTCAGAGAAATGGTCATAAGGTGGCTGAAAAGAATGGAAGACAAATTCAATAATATGAGTAAGAACCAAGAGGAAATGAAAAAAAAAAAAACACTAAGAAATGAAAAATGACATCACTGCTGTAAAGAACTCAATAGAAAGCATCAAGAGTAGACTAGAAGAAGCAGAGGACCGCATCAGTGAGCCTGAAGACAAGGTAGGAAAAAATACCCAAGTAGAGCAGCTTCTGGGAAAAAAAAATTAAAAAGCATGAGGAGAGCCTAAGGGAAGTTTGGGACAACACAAAACAAAACAACATCTACATCATAGGGTTCCAGAAGGGAGGGTAACTGAATAAGGAATAGAAAACCTGTTTGAAGCAATAATGACAGAAAACTTCCCTGATATAGGGAAGAAAAAACACCACAAAAATCAAAGAAGCTCACAGAGGCCCAAGCAAATTGAACCCCAAAAGGCCAACACCAAGGCACATTATAATTAAATTGGCAAACACCAACAACAAAGTAAGAATCTTAAAAGCGGCCAGAGAGAGACAGAAAGTTTCCAACAAAGAAATCCCCATCAGACTAGCGACTGAGTTCTCAACAGAAACTCATCAGGCCAGAAGCTAATGGAATGAAATATACAAAGTCATGCAAAGGAAGGGTCAAAATCCAAGAATACTGTACCCAGCAAGGCTATCAATCAAAATTGAAGGTGAAAACAGGAGCTTCACAGACAAAAAAGGATTAAGGGAATACATTACCACCAAACCAGCAATGCAAGAAATGCTAAAGGGTCTGCTGTAAAAAAAACAAATAGGAAGCGAAGAAGGAACACAGGGGTAAAGAATAAAAATGGCGACAAATAAGTACCTATCAATAATAACTTTAAATGTTAATGGATTAAATGGCCCAATCAAAAGACATAAAGTAAAGGATTGGATAAGAAAACAGGACCCATATATCTGCTGTCTACAAGAAACCCACCTCAGAAAAAATGACGCACACAGACTGAGGGTGAAGGGGTGGAAAAAGGTTTTTCATGCAAATGGAAATGAAAAAAAAGCTGGGGTAGCAATACTTATATCTGACAAATTAGATCTAAAAGTGAAGGACATAACAAGAGATAAGGAAGGCCACTTCATAATATTAAAGGGAGCAATCCAACAAGAAGAAATAACTCTGGTAAACATATACACACCCAATATAGGAACACCCAAATACATAAAAAACTCCTAGAGGATATCAAGGAGAGATTGACAGCAATACAATCATAGAAGGAGACTTTAATACACCACTATCACCATTGGACAAATCCTCTAAACAAAAAATCAGCAAAGAAACATCAATCCTGCTCTAACCGGTTTGGTTCATTGGATAGAGCATCAGCCTGCAGACTCAGGGGTCCAAGGTTCGATTCCGGTCAAGGGCATGTACCTTGGTTGTGGGCAGATCCCCAGTGGGGAGTGTGCAGGATGCAGCCAATCGATGTTTCTCTCCCATCGATGTTTCTAGCTCTCTATCCCTCTCCCTTCCTCTCTGTAAAAAATCAGTAAAAAAATAAAATAAAAGCAAAGTATCTTTAAATACCTTTAAAAAAAAAAAAAAGAAACATCAATCCTAAATGACTCACTAGACCAGATGGAATTAATTGACATCTTCAGAACATTTCATCCCAAAGCCACAGAATATACAATCTTCTCAAGTGCACATGGGTCATTTTCAAAGGTAGACTATATGTTGGTCAGATGCAAAGTCTCTTCAAATTCAAGAAGATAGAAATCATATCAAGCATCTTCTCAGATCACAGTGGCATAAAACTGGAAATCAACTACAATAAAAACAATCCAAAAAAATCAAACACACGGAGACTAAACAGCATGCTATTAAATAATGACTGGATTACCAGAGAGATCAAAAAAGAAATAAAAAACATCATGGCAACAAATGACAATGAAAACACAACAATCCAAAATCTATGGGACACTGCGAAAGCAGTCTTGAGAGGGAAGGTCATAGCTCTACAAGCCTACTGCAAAAAGCAAGAAACAATGGTAATAAATTACCTAACCGTACAACTCAAAGAGTTAGAAAGAGAGCAACAAGAAAAGCCCAGTGTAAACAGAAGGAAGGAAATAATAAAGATCTGAGCAGAGATAAACAACATTGAGACCAAAAAAAAATACAAAAGATCAACAAAACCAAGAGCTGGTTCTCTGAAAGGCTAAACAAGATTGATGAACGTCTAGCCAGGCTCACCAAGAACCAAAGAGAAAGGAACCAAATAAACAAAATCAGAAATGAAAGAGGAGAAATAACAACAGCCCCATCGAAATACAAAGGATTGTTAAAAAATACTATGAACAACTATTCCAACAAACTGGACAACCTGGAGGAAATGGGCATATTCCTAGAAAAATATAACCTTCCAAAATTCAATCAGGAAGAATCTAAACATCTCAATAAGCCAATAACTATGGAAGAAATTGAAGCAGTCATCAAAAAGCTTCCAGCAAACAAAAGCCCAGGGCCAGATGGCTTCACAGGGGAGTTTTACCGAACATTCAAGGAAGAACTAAAACCTATTCTCCTCAGACTATTCCAAAAAATTCAAGAGGAAGGAACACTTCCAAGCTCCTTCTATGAAGCCAGCATCACCTTACTACCAAAACCAGATAAAGATAACACAATGAAAGAGAATTACAGGCCAATATCCCTCATGAACATAGATGCCAAAATCCTCAACAAAACTCTAGCAAATTGGATCCAGCACTATATCAGAAAGATCAAACACCATGACCAAGTAGGATTTATCCCAGGAATGCAAGGATGGTACAATATCCGCAAATCTATAAACGTGATACATCACATAAACAAATTGAGAGATAAAAATCACAGTCATATCAATTGATGCAGAAAAAGCATTTGACAAAATCCAACACCCTTTATTGACAAAAACTTTCAACAAGGTGGGAATAGAAGAATCATACCTCAACATAATAAAAGCCATATATGATAAACCCACAGCTAACATCATGCTCAATGGGCAAATACTAAAACCATTTTCCCTAAGAACAGGAACAAGACAGGGATGCCCACTGTCACCACTCCTGTTCGACATAGTACTGGAAGTATTAGCCATTGCAATTAGACAAGAAGAAATAAAAGGCATCCAAATTGGAAAAGAAGTAGATCTGTCCTTATTTGCAGATGACATGATATTGTACATAAAAAACCCAAAAGACTCCATCAAAAAACTATTAGACTTAATAAATGAATTCAGCAATGTAGCAGGATACAAAATTAATGCCAAGAAATCTATGGCATTTCTATACACCAATAGTGAACTCACAGAAAGAGAGACTAAAAAAGCAATCCCATTTACTATTGCACAAAGAAATTAAGATACCTAGGAATAAACTTAACCAAGGAGGTAAAAGTCCTATACACCTAAAACTATAGGACACTGAAAAAAGAGATAGAGGAAGACATAAACAGATGGAAGAACATAGCATGTTCATGGATTGGAAGAATCAACATCATTAAAATGTCTATACTACCCAAAGCAATCTATAGATTCAATGCAATCCCCATTAAAATACCAACGGCATATTTCACAGACCTAGAAAGAACTTTCCAAAAATTCATCTGGAATAAAAAGGACCCCGAATAGCCACAGCAATCTTGAGAAAGAAGAACAAAGTAGGTAGGATCTCAATACCAGATTTCAAGCTGTATTACAAAGCCACTGTTCTCAAAACAGACTGGTACTGGCACAAGAACAGTCATATAGACCAATGGAATAGAATAGAGAATCCGGATATCGACCCAAACCACTATGCTCAATTAATATTTGACAAAGGAGGCATGAACAGACAATGGAGTCAAGACAGTCTCTTCAATAAATGGTGTTGGGAAAATTGGACAGATACATGCAAAAACATTAAACCAGACCACCAATTTACACCATACACAAAAATAAACTCAAAATGGATAAAGGACTTAAACATAAGATGGGAAACCATAAAAATACTAGAGGAATCCACAGGCAGAGAAATCTCAGACATATGCAGAAGAAATTTTTACCGATACTGCTCCTAGGGCAATGGTCAGCAAACTTATTAGTCAACAGAGCTAAATATCAAAATGATTGAAATTTCTTTTGAGAGCCAAAAACCAACTTCTGTGCATGGGCCATGAAGTTTCAATCGCACTTTCTGTGCATGCCCACATGTGATATTTTCTGAAAGAGCCACACTCAAGGGGCCAAAGGGCTGGATGTGCTCAGGATCTGTAGTTTACCTAACACTGTCCTAGGGCAATGTAAGCTAAAGAGAAAATAAACAAATGGAACTACATCAAAATAAAAAGGTTTTTCACAGCAAAAGAAACCATCAACAAAACAAGAAAGCCCACTGTATGGGAGAACATATTTGCAAATGTTATCACTGATAAAGGTTTAATCTCCAACATATACTGGGAACTTATATAACTTAACAAAAGGAAGATAAATGATCCAATAAAAAAATGGGCAACAGACCTAAATGGAATCTTTTTGAAAGAAGACAGAAGGAAGGCCAAGAGACAAATGAAAACATGCTCAAAGTCACTAATTAGCCAAGAGATGCAAATCAAAACGACATTGAGGTACCATCTCACATCTGTCAGAATGGCAATCATCAACAAATCAACAAATGACAAGTGCTGGCGAGGATGTGGAGAAAAAGGAACCCTCGTGCACTGCTGGTAGGAACGCAGACTAGTGCAGCCGCTGTGGAGAACAGTATGGAGTTTCCTTAAAAAACTAAAAATGGAGCTCCCATTTGACCCAGTAATTCCACTTCTAGGAATATATTCCAAGAAACTAGAAACACCAATCAGAAAGTATATATGTACCCCTATGTTCATAGCAGCACAATTCACCATAGCTAAGATTTGGAAACAGCCGAAATGCCCATCAGCAAATGAGTGGATTAGAAAACTATGGTACATCTACACAGTGGAATACTATGCTGCTATAAAAAAGAAGGAATTCTTACCATTTGCAACAGCATGGATGGACCTGGAGAGCATTATGTTAAGTGAAATAAGCCAGGCAATGAAAGAAAAATACCACATGATCTCACTCATTTATGGAAAATAAAGAACATTATAACCTGATGAATAAAAAAGATAGATACAGAGGCAGTAAAGCACCCAGCAGACTGTCAAATTACAGCGGGAAGGCTGGGGAATGTTGGGAAGGGAGGGAAATAGATCAACCAAAGGACTTGTATGCATGCATATAAGCACACCAATGGACACAAGACACTGTGATGGTGTGATGAGGCATACGACAGGGGGTAGGGGAGGCTGGGGGAAGGTCAATGGGGAAAAAAGAGATATATGTACTAATACATGTAATACTTTAAACAATAAAAAATATTTTTAAAAAATAAAAATAAAAATCCATGGTTATCTCCTGATGGAGTTAAATAGAATACAATAAAATAGTTATCAGGAGGGAAAAAGAATGACTAAGAAAAGTTGCTTCTGTTCAATTTTGAAGAGGCATGAATTTATGCCATTTTTTCCCTTTTGGGGGGCAGAGTGAGATGATATTAAGTTGATGATGGTAAGACAAGCCTTTAAGAGAGCTGACATAAGTAAAATATTTAAATATAGCAAGACTAACCGGTTTAACCCACTCAATAATGCCTTGGTGTTAAAGAATTATATTGAAAATAACACAATTACAGGGCGACTCAGCTCTAGGCCAGGGTCCAGATATTTCTTTGTTGTGGGGGTGGGGGAGGGAGCTGTCCTGTTCACTGTAGGATGTTCAGCAGCATCCCTAGCTTTTACCCACATGGCACTAGTAACACACTTCATCACCCTGTTATAGCAACCACATCTGCCTCCAGAAAATGTTAAATACCCCTGGGAGGTGAGGAGTGGCCAGGGGGTGAGGTGGTAAGGGAGGAGGAGGTGGAGGTGACAACATCACCCAGCAGAGAATCACTGGTCTAGGGTGAGGCCCAGTTTATACCTGTCGTCTCAGGGGAATTATTAACAGCAAAGATGTCCCAATGTAACAGGAAGTAAATATGCTATGCTTATATAAAGCTACCCATATTAATTGTAGTAAATGTTAAACCAAGCTGTTACTCTAACCTGATTTTTCTCTCAAAACCAGACTTACATGGTAACAGGTTTTGTTTTGTTTTGTTTTTGTTTTTTGGTATACTTCCCTATCCAGCAGTTTCAGTTCCTGTGTGAACCTAAGGAGCAGCTTGATCTCAAGGACCTGGCTGACGCTGACTGCCCAGACACAGGAATTCAACCAGAGGGCCAGCTCAAGGACTCGGACCATGAGAATCCAGATCGGGACCAGCAAGAACACTACCTGCATGTTCAGAGCCCCTCCCCCTGATCGCTTTGTTCTGTTTTCCCTCTCCCTCATTATAAAAACCTCTGCCTGCATTGAGATCTTAAGATAGGTGTTTGAGGACTGGGAAAAGTCCCCCATCTTCTCCAGATGCTGGCACTCCAATAAACCTCTTTCCTCTTACCAGCATCTGTCTTAGGAGTTTGGCTTTTGTTGGGGCAGGCAGCAGAATCCAGATTGGATTACACCAATTTGAAAGAGATTATATATCTCCCTATAACTGTCTTGGGCATTGACCTTGCTCTGCCATTCAGATTTGGAAATGAAGCAACAGATTAGTCTAAAGCCCTCAGCCTCCAAGAACACATTTTTGTGGTGAAAAAAAGAGAAGAAAAAATCTCTTTAAGGAATATGATTCTCTCTTCTCCCTTCATGTATGCAGTCCTGGGGATAAAACTGTCACAACCTTTTTGCAGGGAAATGTGAAGGTCATAAACTTTCCCCCAGCTCTCAAAAAGGAATCACATAAATGTTTATAGCTTTGCTTCAAAAGTTGTATATCCCATAGATTCTCTTCTGTCATACTAACCCTAAATGCCTCAAAATGAAGTTCAAAGCATTCAAATCCATTGATCCAACTTCTCTTCTAGCCGAGAAACAACTTTGTCCCGAACATTAATGCAAAAGCTCATCATCCACTCATGAGAGATGCCCATACACCTGGTTAAAAATGTATAACGTTTAAAATGGATCAGTAATTTTGACTAGCACAGTGGTTCTCAAGCTTTGCTATGCATCAGAATCCCCTGGAGGGCTTGTTGAACATGAGACTGCAGAGCCCCTCCCAGATTTCACTAGGTCAGAGGCAGGCTGGGTCTGAGAATTTGCATTTTTAAGTTCCCAGGTGATGTTGCTGCTGCTGGTCCAGGGGTCCAGAAGACTCCAGCTGCTCCCTGCTTATTCCCTCACAGACAGAAACATTCAATATTGGGGCCTGGGTGGAGGTCAGGAATCTTAAGCAGACTGCTTGCTCAGGTATTTGATTCTGTTAATCACAAGCAAATGATTACACACCTGCCTGTGCTGGGCACCATGTAAGGCACTGGGGATGAAGGGCGACCAGGAGACACATGGCCTCTTCTCACTTGATGTTTCCCTTTTACAGAGGAAAGTTCTTCTGTAGGCTCCAAGAACATTCTTTCTAGCACCCGCTCCGGTTATCAGCTGTTAACCAGGGCCTTCAATCACTTTCCAAATCCCCATAAGATGAGTTCCATTTTTCAAAATCAAAACCAGAGAAGCAAGGATAACAAAATGAAATGGAAAAATGAAAGTTTGAGGAGCATCTCCTATTTGGGCAAGTGCTTCCTTTTTTCTAAGATAATTTCCTGGAAAACCCTTATTGGTCTGGCCCAGACCTGCCCCATCCTTCTGGTCCCCGCTGGAGACAAGAGGAGGATTGGTTCATTCCTCCTCATTTATTTCTGGTCCTGAGGAGAGCAGTGCTTCGTCTAACGCTGATAAACAAGTCTGAAAATGCCTCACACTTTCCCCAGGGAACAATAATTCAGGCTATGATTTAGGACGTTTCCTTTCTTCTGTCATTGTCGCCAAGGCCTCTGGGAGAGCAGTCTATATTCTCATTGACCTCTGAGGCAACTGCCAGAGGTGTCCGTCGGCTGTTTCTCCTTAACTACTGCTCGCTGTTTACTTTTTAAGTTTCCATCTCCCAGGGAAGACATTGCTCTGCTTACCTTTTCATCATCATTTGGGAAGGTGAGAGGAAGTGTGGGCAGTGGCATTCTCACCGGAGTGATCAAGACACTCGTCTCATGCTGGGCTCTTTCTGGGTCTATTATCTTTGTCCAGGGAATAGGGGAAATGCTCTGTGATATTTAATCCCTCCTGTGAAGGGGAAGCCTTTAAAATAACTGCTTATATTTCTGTGATATTAGGAGCATCCTGATGGTTTTGCTCATTCTCCATTTGTAGGGAAGAAAAATTGACTTTTCTTTGCCACTAAAAATGTGGCTGAGATAGTTATTCATGGGTGAACTTCCAATGGCCAGGGACCTAATGAAGGCTGACACTAGAAGGGGGCCTAGTTTTGGAAGCAATCTATTATGGAAAGATGGCTCGTGACATGGATTCAAATGGCATCCGTGGGTCATTACCATAAATATCTGTACACATCCCTATGTCCACCACGGGCCATCATTTCTACGACACCAGAGGTTTTCCCAAGCACAATTCTACTTTGTGAGGAGTAATTGTTTAACTAGAGGCCCAGTGTACTAAATTCGTGCATGTGTGTCGGGGTGGGGGTGGTCCCTCAGCCCAGCCTGTACCCTCTCCAATCTGGGACCCCTTAAGGGATATCCAACCGCCCATTTAGGCCCAATCCCAATCCAGGACTGCTGGCTCCCAACTGCTTGCCTGCCTCTGCTTGATTGCCCCTAACCGCTTCTGCCTACCAGCCTGATCACCCCCTAAGCACTCCACTGCCAGCCTGATCAACACCTAACTGCTCCCCGGCCAGCCCAATTGCCCCTAACTGCGCTTTCCAGATGGCCTGGTCACCCCTAACTACCCTCCCCTGCCAGTCTGGTTGCCCCTAACTGTTCTCCCTTGCAGGCCTGTTTGCCCCCAACTGCCCTCCCCTGCTGGTTGGGTCCCCCCCACTGCCCTCTCCTGCAGGCCTGTGTCCCCCACAACTGTCCTCCCCTGCAGGCCTAGTGCCCCCCCCCCCCAACTGCCCTCCTCTGCCAGCCATCTTGTGGTGGCCATCTTGTGTCTTGGAGTGACTGTCAATTTGCATATTACTTTTAATAGATAGGATAGGTACAGAGTTTCACAAGATGAAAAGAGTTCTATAGCTGGACAGTGGTTATCATTGCGAAACAATGTGAATGCATTTAATGCCACTGGCATGCATTAAAAAAAAAACACAGTTAAGATGGCAAATGTTATTTTATCACAATTTGTAAAATAATGAAAATTACAAAAGTATATAAAATGGATATCTAAATAAGAAACTGTTATCTCCAAGAGATTATATTTTCTAAATGGCAATGTGCATTCGATCAGGCTTGAAATCTTCTCACATGGATTTTTGAGGTCTAATAAGCAATGTTATTTAAAATTGAATACAGTAACTGAGAACTGAGATAAGCATTAGGCTGCATGTTTTCACCACGGCAGTATGGGAGCTGGGAGCAGCAGACCTTGCCCTGCTATGGATGGGATGATGCTTCCCTCAATGGAAACAAATGTTCTACTGCCAGTCATCCTGGGGCACAAATATAGACCGCAAGAGTGAAGGGCAATGGAGAGCACTTTTGCCTTTGGGTGTCAGTGTGCCCCTGCAACATGGTAACAAGCTAGAAGTGAAGGAGGAATTAACTGCCATTTCACTGAGGGTCAGGGCCAGCAGTACCTGAATCCTGCAGTAAGCTGTGCTTTTCTGCATCAGCAGCAGACATTATTAGTCATCTCCCTACTCCACTCCTCCTTCCTACCTTGCTGAAAGAACTTATATTTTGTTGAGGTACCCACCCTTTCCCATTTGTCCACCTTCTTCATGGGAAGTTAATCCTTAACTGAAATGGTCTAAACCATTCATGGGAATAAGCAGGCCATGGACATGCTCAGCCAGCAGGGAGAGATTTGTGAAAAATCTCCTATCAAAAGAGAACACAAGGGAACAGACGAGCACCATTCTTCCTCAGCTGTCAGTGGGTCTGGAGGGAATGGTTACACCAGTGCAGGCACTCTGTGATAAATGAGGGTTGCTAGCCTTGAGCAAGAAGCCAACCCAAGAGAACTAGAAAGAGGGAAGAAATTATGTTCTTGATGCCGATGTTTGTGCCAACAAGATAACCAGCCTTGGAACATTCCACCTTTGACCTTCTAATTGTTCGAACTTCTGAGTCAGGAATTCTATAATGTGCAGCCAAAAGTACATTACTTAACTTATTCAGAACCGTAATTTCTTCACCTAGTCTTTGAGTCATCAGGAAAAAAAAAAGTATTGTGAGAAATGACAGTCTAGTGTTGGATGTGCCTTTGGAGAATGAAGAGAAAGTTGATGGCCACCAGGGTAGGAAGTGGCTTTCAAAGGGCCTCAAGAACATGAAGACATGGCTATAAATAGCAGGAGGTGATGAGCAGGGAGGCTCAGAGCAGGGAGTCATAGCATGAAGCTGCAAGTGACATCAGAGACGAATTGGTGGGACATGTTAATAAGCCCTAGAAATCTTCTGAAAAACGAAGGGCAGGGAATTCACTTAAGACACTGAACTCATTTAGACATGCACTGCAGGCTTGGGCCACAAGCATATGATAATAAAGGAAAAAGTAAAGGCTGAAAAATGGAAAATTTAGAAGAATTTAGATAGTATTGGCTATAAGGAATATTATAGGCTCTCCTTTCAAGAAAATGGGATGTGACCTTCTACATCTCTCTGTATATTTTCTATAAGGAAAATAGTTATCAGAATGACAAATTCAAATTGGTATATTCAGGCAAGTGGGAAGGAAGGTACCTCTTCCTCCTTCCCCCCCTGCCCGCCCCCCTCAACCACCAAATGAGTTTGGTAACCATGCATGGTGAGTCAGATGAGACTAAGAATGCAAAACCATCATTCAGACCTGGACAGAGTGTTAAAAGATAAAACAGGATGGGCAAACATATGGATTTCACCTTACTTTAAACTCTTTATTGGAAGTTTGCATGACAAAACTAATGAGAAAAAGCTATATTTTAGGGTAATAGTTTCACATATACTGGAAAACCCAGCTCAAAAAACTGAGCATTTTCTGCCTTCTCAAAAAGTTTATAAGAAACAGAATGATTGATTATAGTTGGCATATTTTCCTCTCTGTGGTTGCATTCCACTGCAATTAAAAACATAATATAATTTCCCAAAGGCGAGGCCGCCTGACAGAAGCATTTGAAAAGCAACTGCACTCTGGGACCCCCAGGCATGTACGTTGTGAGTTGTCTGTATCAGAGAGAAGCATATTTGACATCCAGATCCCTGTCTTCCTGCTTCAAGCGCTGCCCAGGGGTACGTATGCCCATCTTACCTGAGTTTCAATAATATTGGTTTGTCAGAAATCCTCCCGAGCCCTAACTGACAGCTGTCCATTGTACCAAAAGCTGTCATTGTGCAGGGAGGGCAAAGGCCATTTGTGACTCCCTGGGGGTGACAAAATGCTGCTCAAAATAGTGAATTCTTTCTCAAACACATTCTCCTCTAAGCACCAGCTAGAGCCCAGAGCCTTACAAAGGGCTGAGAGCTGAAAGACTTCACAGCTTCAGGGCTACAGCTGAGAGAAAATAGGAGCGGAAACAATACAAAGACAATGTAACTGCGTGGTCCCAAACAAGTGAGGTATCAAGAGGCAGGCGCCCCACAGTGTCTGACGGGTCTGGAGAAGAACGTACATTATTCAATCCTGATGCTAATAAGTGAGGGGGTTTTGGCGGGAGAACAGCCCCCAGCCCCTGGCTGCTCATGCGGGCAGTTATATCTTCCACCTGGCTCACATTTTCTATTGCAATTAAACCAAACTTTCTGACTGTAAACCCTTCGGTTCTGTGTCATGATTTCACAGAGGCTTGGTATGCTAATCAAAATATCAGCAAAGGCAAAACACACACACACATACAATCACAGCACATTCCATCCAAATGAAGAAAAATTTGAGTTTTCTACAATAAATACATTTCCCAGTGGCTGAGCTTTTCACAGAGTAATTATTTCACTTCTCCCGAAGATTACTGATTACAGCACACAGAAAAACCAAGAGAGGCCTGTTTTCTCTTTCCCATCTATCTATGGTTCTTGTGCAAACTTATACTTGTTACCATGAAAAATGACAAATTTGCCATCTGATCAAAATGTTAACAAGGTAACTGTCAGGGAGATGGATCTCTGACTGTCACTGCAAGCTGGAACATGAGGATACATTGATATTTCTCAATACAGCACTGCTTCCCCAATGTTCGCTAACAGCATTTCCACGACCAGGGTCATAAATCACCTGGAAATAACAAGCCATAGAGGATCTCTGGGATATGATGGATTTGTCCTAACAGCACTATCTGCAAGGTAGAAAACACTTGATAATGACCCAAAGAAAGCCCTAATCAAGGGCCATTTGCCATAATGGGGTAGATGAAGCAAAGCTAGGGAATCTTCACCATGTGACACATGCTGTGTCAAAATGGAACTGCTGGGAAAAAAACTACAACAACAAACAAAACACACATGCGTTAACATTCTGTAGGGTCAAATGAATGGTAAATAAACCAAATTCAGGTGCAATAATTATATTAGACACTAGTAGGAATGAGATAATCGTAGCAATTGCTGGGTCCACCAATACCCAAAGAGTGAAAGGTTTATCATATGACACTAATGAAAAGTGACTCAGTTCTTGTTTTAATGGGTTTTTTCCACTTTTATGTCCTTTAGGACTCTTTAGACCACATTATTTATGAGCCTTAATTCAGTGGTTTAACTAATGACCTAATTTTCATTCCCCTAGCACCGTGGTCAGCAAACTGTGGCTTGCAAGCCACATGCGGCTCTTTGGCCCCTTGAGTGTGGCTCTTCCACAAAATACCATGGCTGGGGCGACTCTATTTTGAAGAAGTCGCATTAGAAGAAGTTTAAAAAATTTGGCTTTCAAAAGAAATTTCAATCGTTGTACTGTTGATATTTGGCTCTGCTGACTAATGAGTTTGCTGACCACTGCCCTAGCACTATGCCATGTGCCCGCCAAAGGAGCCAACAGGCAACAGAAGGTGAAGTCCCTGTGGGATGGAGAGGAAATGGGAAAGCAAACATAAGCAAGCCAAGTCCTAGAGGACAATCATGACATCAGGTCACATAGACACAGAAACACGGCTTCAAACCGCCACAGGACTGCCTTTAGGTTTGAAGAGTAAGTCACTCTCATATGGCCACTCTCAGTCCAACTCTGTTCTCCTTGCTCACTGCTCTTTGCTACTCTGGGTCTGCTGTTTCTAGAATACTCCAAGCCCCTTCCCTCCCTAGGGCTCTTGTGCTTGCTCATCTTTCTGAAGAAATCTATATCTCTCTTTTGTGTCTTCTTCAAGTCCTCCAGCTAAACTTTCCTCCAAAATTCTTCCTTGTCCATTCATTTAAAAGCAACCTCCACTGCCAGCCCCTTTGGTCTCTATCACAGCTTCTCCTTCCATGGCATCAAGAACCATGTCTGTCTGGATCGCTGTCATATCTAAGCTTCTAGGATACTGGCTGCCATGGGGTTGGGGTTGGACCTCCACCCCCATCTTGGGCTTTGAATCTTGGTGCCAAAACTTAAAAGACAAATAACCCTATGAAAGGCCTCAATTTCTATGTGCCCTAGGTTCTTCATCCGTAAAGTGGGGAGAATAGTAATGCCTATTGATCACAGTGTCGTGAAAGCTGAGATCAGCCACGTAAAGAGCGAGGCACATAAGTAGCCAGCACACACCATTGTTATAGCTGCAAGAAGTAATTATGACATATTTAAATGAGTTAAGTCATAATAATGGATGTTAAATGAATGAGAAAGCTTCTTCATTACCAATCCTTATTTTTACCATTATCCAAAACAATACTGTGTTCTTTCTAGTTCCACATTCTCAGGCTAAATGGAAAGAATGGGCACTGGTCTTTAAGTCCCTTTAAGACGTGCCAAAGATGCAATCAGTCACTTCCAATTTGGAAACACCTGGAACAGAAGTGTCATTGTTCATTTGGACATCTCAACAGCACATAAAAGTGACAGGGGAAAAAAATGGAGTCATGCCTCTATGCCCTAAAAGCAAAAAAACATATTTGATCCACAAATATTTGTCATGGGCAGTGACACTGTACCTTTGGCTCCCACCTCTCAACAGTTTATCTCCTCATCCACTCCATGATCATTCAAGCTTCCACAGGTTCATGTAACAGGGATACAATGAGAACAAGGCCACCTGGCTAAAGAGATGCCTGCTTCCAAAGCAGCCAGGTTCCAACCCACAACAAACTATTGACCACCTGTATTATTGCTGCTACACTGGCCCAGTTTTTGAATCCTTTTTATTGTCACATACTTGGTTATTTATCCTTCCACTGATTAGAACTTGGGATAAAAAGTATCTTTTAAGAGACAAAAAATGAGGATATGTGGGCAGTAGCTCAGTAATAATACTCATTTCAGAGAAGTGGATAGAGTAGGAGAAAGTTGGTCTCACCATCCCTTTAAGCTTTTGAGCATCGTAAACTCCTTACCAGATTCTGATTAAAACTACGGATCCACCCTAGCCGGTTTGGCTCAGTGGATAGAGCGTCCACCTGGGGACTAAAGGGTCCCGGGTTTGATTCTGGTCAAGGGCATATACCTTGGTTTCAGGCTCCAACCCTGCCCAGGTGCTTGTGCAGGAGGCAACCAATTAATGAGTTTCTCTTACACTGATGTTTCTGTCTATCTTTCCCTCTCTCTTCCACTCTCCCTAAAAATCAGTGGAAAAATATCCTCAGGTGAGGATTAACAACAACAAAACAAACAAACAAACAAACAAAAAACACCAAAAAAAAATGATGGATCCCTCATGCCAATGCACATACACAGAAATGTCCACATGTAATTTCCAGGAGTTGAAGAACCTCTGAAAGTCACGTTATGAACCACCCAGCCCAGGCTAAAACCTGCTCTGCAAAGACTTTGGACCACCCTCACTTTCTTTGCATATATCCATTTCTTCTTCAAATAAAAATAAGTAAAGTAATATTGTTTTAAAAGAGGAGGAACTAAAATATACAGACAGAATATTAGAGTTTTAAAAAATCTTTGGGTGGTTACAACTAAAGCTAAGAATATTTGCTTTAATATAAAATGCTGCAATTTTTATTAACTAAATAAAAATTGAAATAAGAAAAACCTGTCACTGTATAATTTATGAGTAGATAATATTATGTCAGTTTTTTCCACAACAAATTAGACGAGGCAAGCGTTCACTTACTAAATTATAACAATATGGAATATAAGAAAAATGTAATAACAGGTGCTGTGAAGTTAATTGCATGAAGAAATTTTATTTCCTTCTTTATTTTTTACTAAAATGATATTTTCCTCATTTTAACCAGTCTCAAATATGAGGGGTTTATCTTACCTACTGATGAAATTAATTAATCATTGCACACTCTCAGGTGCAGATGTGATTAACGTATGAGCACAATACAATGCCTGCATTCACTATAAAAATACATTTAGGTGTGAAAGACACGACATTTAAAACACATGCAACCCTTAATGTGTTTGGAAGTATCAATTAACATAGCTTATAAAATAATTTTTGAGAATATATTATTGAAATAGCCTCACTCACAGATTCAGTTGGGTAGATAAACAATTTTAAAAAGTATTAATAGCCCTGGCCAGTGTGGCACAGTTCGTTGAGCATCATCCCACACACCAAAGGGTTGCCAGTTCAATTCTCTGGTCAGGGCACACGCCTGGGTTGCAGGCTTAATCCCCAGTACAGAGTGTGCAGGAGGCCACTGATCTATGTTTCTCTCTCTTCCTCTCCCTCCCTCTCCCTTTAAAATCAATTTTAAAAAACTTTTAAAAAGTATTAATGATATTTAAGTACAGAAAACAATTTATTAGGAGGAGGGATTATGGCAGAACACTGTTTTCACTATAGAGCAGAGAAGCAATAATTGAGTTTTGACAAATTTCTCAGGAGGTACTTGGTGGAGAAATCCAAACTTGGCGGTGTCATTTAGTTTCCCTCTAATTATGTATTCCAATCAAGGAGATAACTTTCATCTTCCCACAGAGTAACTGTTTATGTGGAGGCTGTCAAGGAGAATGGGTGAGGATGCAGAGGAGTTATTGGAAGAATGTCTAGAAACTGAAATCCACCATGAAGAGGGAGGCATGCGCTGTCACTACCTTGGTTGGAGTTTTGGCCTCCTTGCCTATACGAGCCCTCGTTGCCCTTTCTCTCTTAAGAGCAGGCACAGTCCTGAACACAACACAAAAGCCTAAAGAGAATCTAGAGTTTCCTGAGGCCATAAAAGGCAAAACTAAATTGACCTTGCCCATAACCGTGCTGTTGTGAGAAGGATGATTATGAAGTTTTTAGTGGAAATTATTTTCTTGGGATTGTTCCTACCAGGCCAGCCAACCGCCATTCTTTCCAGACTTCCTGGGTCCCTTGTTATTTGGGGGTCCACATAAGTAGGATTAAGTGTTGTGCTGGAGCTGGTTTGTACTCACTCCTTCATAAATGCTGCCTGTGAAATTTCTAGAAATTCTACAAGCCGTTTTTTTAAAAAAAACATTCATAATTCAAGTCTGTAACTTACAAGTAAATAAATATACATAGTAAAGGCAATATTTGAAATGCTTTGCTTCCTAATTATTTCATTACTAGTGGCCCAGTGCACAAAATTTGTGCACATTAAAAGGGGATTAATTAGAGGAAATAATTTAATATTGCTATTTGCCCTTTTTCTTTAATAGAAGTGTCAGAGATGAAAGAAAATTAGTAAAATGTATATGAAAACCTTCCTCCTGTCAGAGTCTGGGACACACCATGGGACCCAGAGTCAAGTCCCCGCCCACCCACATGCACCTCAAAACTGCATGAGACCCAGACCCGGCCAGCCCCTACCCCCATTGGGCTAGACCCAGACCTGGCCAGTCGCACCCATGTCAAGCCCTGCCAGGCAGGAGACGTAGCCTCAGGTCCCCTGGCCTGGCGCCAGGACAGGGGGCATGGCCTGAGATTCCCCAGCCCAGACTGGGGGGGGGGGGGGGCATGCCTTGAGGTCCCCAGACAAGCCCCGCCAGGCAGGGGTGCGCAGCCTCAGGTCCCCCATCAAGTCCCACTGGCAGGGGGCTACAGCCTCAGGTCCCCCGTCAAACCCTGCTGGGCAGGGGGCATGGCCTGATTTCCTGCCTGACCCAGCACTGGGGTTGCACCTTGAGGTCCCCTTTCAATCCCCGCTGAATGGGGAGCACGGCCTGAGGTCTCCTGTCAAGCCCCACCAGGCAGGGGGGTGCAAGCCTCGCCTCGGGTCCCTTGGTCTGGTGCTGGGGTGTGTGTGTGGGGGGGTAGCCTGAGGTCCCCCGGCCTGGTGCCAGGGTGGGGGACATGGCCTGAAGTCCCCCGTCAAGCCCCACCTGGTAGGGGGCACAGCCTGAGGTCCCCTAGCCCAGCACCAGGACAGGAAGCGCACCTTGAGGTCCCCAATCAAGCCCCGCCAGGCAGGGGTGCGCAGCCTCAGGTCCCCCATCAAGCCCTGCTGGGCAGGGGGCGCAGCCTGAGTTCCCCTGTCAAGCCCCATTGGGTGGGGGGCGTGGCCTAAGGTCCCCCAGCCTGATGCCAGGGCAAGGGGCATGGCCTGAGGTCCCCTGTCAAGCCCTTAGGGGGTGGGGGAGGGCGTAGCCTCAAGACCCTGCTGATTGCTCGTTAAGGTTCCTTATGGAAACTTGGCTTCAGCTGTGGGTGAAGCCATTTTTGTGATGGAATGATAGTCAATTAGCATATTCCCTCTTTATTAAATAGGATATTTTTCCATTATCTATGTTCCTAGGCTATTCTTGTCTAGTGCAACTGCATAGCAGACATAGTATATGATAGTGTGACACTGCCCATCCCTCCCCGACTCTGCACAGTGATGTCACGCCTATAGTTTGACATTAGCCATGGCAGGATTATTTATACAACAGAACTGGCAAACACTACTGATATAGTGTTTTGTTGGTTATCTGATCTTGAGGAAGTGATGAACAAAATATTAACAATGCAGATTAAACCTAATAGTGTAGTGTCTATAGCTGGAATACTGTGATTAACACAAAAACTGAGACAATATCCTTCCAGTATTATAAATCTACTAGTGGCCTGGTGCACGAAATTCATGCCTGGGGATTGGGGAAAGTGTCCCTCAGCCTGGCCTGCACCCTCTCCAATCTGGGACCACTCAGGGGATGCCCAACTGCCGATTAAGGCCTGATCCCACAACCAGCAGTTGGGCATCCCTCTCACAATCTGGGACTACTGGCTCCTAAATACTCACCTGCCTGTCTGATCACCCCTAACCACTCTGCCTGCCAGCCTGATTGCCCCTAACTGCCCCCCTACTGGCCTGCTTGCCCCCAATTGCCCCCCCCCCACACTGGCCTGCTTGCCCCCAACTGCTGGCCTGATCACCTCCAACTGCCCTCCCCTGCCGGCCTGATCTATTATCCCATTTAGCAAAAAGTTCCTCACAGTATCCACTGTTCCACATTAACGCCTAATGTAAAGGAAATATCCTCCAACATTCATGTCCACAGCACACTTATTTGCCACTGATGTTTGCAACTTTGCTGAATCAAATACTAAGCAAGCATCATTCCTCCTCTGAATTTCTCAAATCATGACTGAATGGGAACTATAGGTTGACTACGAATATAAGATATTCAGCTAACATCAACAAAAACTGCCTGTGAGAATCAAATCATGTGCTTCACATACTTTATATCAGTATAATTTATGGTAAATTTATATGTATGTATGCAGATATAGACATTCACATATATATTTATTTCCCTGAAGAGCCGGTTCTTAACCTTTTATTAGCACAGCACGGGATATATGTAAATACAACAGTAAATATACTTAGCAAAAGATGACCATCCAACTTTCCTAGGGATGATTTTATTATGGAGGAAAACTGGAGGCAAGAAGGGTTTTTTGCTTATTATTAAAGTTCAGTGAAGCTATTTTATATCCAAAAGTTACCTATATTTGGCTAGAACACCAGCTATACTAGCTCCTTCCCCATATAAGAGAAGTCCCTTGCTCTTATTCTGAGTTTGGATAGGAGAGTCCTGCTAGGGGTGGTAGGTACATTCACCTTGATGAGGGAGGGAAGAGTGGGAGGAGTCAACACCCACAGTCACCAGCGGATTGTTGAGAAGGAGCTAGTGGACATAATTGAAAAGTATTGAACCAAGAGGTCATCAGAACTGAGACTGATTTAATTTCAAGGATAGAGGAGACCGTACGTCAACTATTCCCTCAAGTTTTACATTTCAGGAAATTGTAAAAAAAATTCACCCAAACAAAAATAAAGCAAAACATAAATGAGGTATCAAAATAGATGTTTTCATTTTTTTTGTTTCTGATTAAATATATTTGTAAACCTTTCTTTCTATTATCACCCTCATGCCCTATAAGAAAGCTCACCAGTTGGCCCCTAGGGTCACTAAGAAGTACCCAGGGAACATTCATTGTCACATTTCGAGGAGAAAGAGGGTGAGCACTGGGCTCAGCAGCTGGAGACCACAGCTCCTCAGCGCTGAGCTCAGTGTCACCCGCATAAATGCTGCCTAAGACCCACGGCCACAGGGAGACTGTCTCTTGTCCCCTCCAGTCAAGGGAGTCTGAAGGAGCTCAGGGAGAAAATGCCCCAGGAACAGGAATGCAAAAGGCTTCGAGGGAAGAACATCAGGCGCGTGCTACCTGGTGCTGGATATTTTCCTTGAAACTACTGGCCTCTCTGATTTGATTTGCTCCAAGTTCTCCTGCATCTGCAACAGCATGAGGACAGCAGCAGCTGCAGCCACTGGGTTTGCTTTAGTGGAGCCCGGTGCTCTGCGTGGTCGCGCACTGTTCAAGACCCCACTCCCTCCAGGCCCAGCTCTGCTACTTGAATGCTGCTTTTTGTTCGGTCCCTAATGTACATACACCTGGGGTGTCACCGAGAGGTGCGGTTTTTCGTTGACCTCCCTCCGTGGAGACTTCAAGGCAGGTAGGAAGCACATGTGCACTACATTCATCTTCCAAAAGGAACCAGCTTTCCACTGGGACCTGCAGGCACGTGCCAGGTCCCCACAGTGGCTCCTGGGAACTCACACAAACTCAAGAGGAGTCAAGCTGGCAAGATGGCCGGATCTCGGCCAAAACTAGTTTGCTGGTTTTCCTGGAAATTGTCAGAACTCTGGCCCTAGAGAAGACAATGCCAGGCATTTATACTTGAAGGGCAGGAGGATTGTGGTAATCAGGCAAAAAGGCATGTGAGGGAAACCACTCGGTGGGGCAAACTCTGGCATGAGGTTCCAAGGCAACTTTTCCTACCTCCAATGCCAGAGCATCGATCGCAGTGCCTCCCTATGGACCTTGGTTCCACATAACATTTTCTATCACACGGAGACAGCAGCAGAAGCAAGGAATTTACATCCCTACCAAATATGACAGCCTGGAGAGAGAGCCACCCTTCCCCAAAATGGGCATTTGGGGGGGAAAGGCACCACCAGCTTACCTCCCCTAGCATCTGGAGGCCTGAGCCACTTCCCACCTGAGCTTCTGGGGTCACACAGCTCAGAGGAACGGAGGAACTTCACCTCCATAACGACAACCAGCACTTCGCCAGGCCCTCTGCAAGTACTACAGCATCAAGTACTTCTCCCTCACCTTGTGGAAGCAGTGACTGAATTCCTGGTGTGCAAAAGCAGGGAAGAAGGCTCCTTCGTTAAGTAAATATACATAAACACACACTTCCTGAGCTTCGACCACTCACCCGAAAATGGCTGCGCATTGAATTCCATTGATGGAGCATCAACTCTGCACCAGAAATCTCACCGCAGGGTTTCTAGACAAAAGAAAGATGTGGTCCCTGACCTTATGGAACTTACATCCCAGGGGAGCTCAGATCTTCAGGAAGTAACTTGCCTGGCTAAATGGGAGGGAGGCAGGACAGGGCAGAAAGAGGGGGCAGCATAGGATGCAAAGAAGAGAAAAGCCATAGAGGAGTCCCCCAATGAATATGAATTCCAGCCTGTTCACGTCTGGCTTCACTGGGTCACTCAGCCTGAGCCCCCTCAGCCCTGGCTGATCTCAGAGAGAAAGAGCAGTGGCTGAGGCACCTTTCCTGCTCACAGGTCTGAGCATCCGCTTGGGGAAGAGCTTCATTTCACAGCTGTGAGAAGTATAGGAGCTGAATTACAGATTTAGGTTGAGCACTAGATAGTTTCAGAACACAGCCTGCCCTTTGAAACTCATCTTTATTAAAATTCTTCAAGCACATAGCTAGTGAGAAAGTACAAAATACAGCCTCCTCTGGCTGCAGCAGCCAGAAAGCCGAGAAAAGAAGTCTGTGTGCCATGCCATCCTATTATAGTAACAGGTTCAAAGGGCATAGACAGGGCACTAACTAGCAGTCACAAAAGCTCAGGCCTCCAGAATGCTCACCTTCCTATCTGGGCAGTAATACTGCCACGTGCGCAGGTCCCATGGAAGCCACACCCCAGACAACGATGGCTGGGGGCTCAGCCAGCACCAGCCCGGGTGCACACAGCCAGAGCCAGCTGCAAACGTGTCCTCTCCCAGGACTGACCAAGAATGAAAAATCAGCCAGTCCAGACAGAGGCAAGTGCCCCTAACTCAGCAAGGGGCAGAAGGGTATTTTGCCAATGTCTGGGTGATGGTCTTCAAGTCCCTCTCCCCAAGATGTATTCTTGTCCATGGGCTCTGCCCGGATTTCACGCCCAGGCTACTTCTGAGAAATGAGATGGCTTTTATAAGCATGCAGGGGCCCACGTTTAGCCAGAAGAAGAGATTCCTTCATCAATAAAATCTTTTTTGATTAAATTCGGTCATTCTTCTTGGGTGTGCTCTCGGAGCTTGAAAAATAAGCTGGGTGTGCTTTCTAACTTTTATCTCCAATTTGTTCCCTGAGGGTTTCAAGGGTTCTTCGAGAAGAGAGAAGAAGAGAGTCTGCTTTCTTTAACAAGTTTCCTCTTAATAAATCCAGACCCAGTAATTCAGATTTGGAAATTCACTTGCTCAGATACCTAGCTTAGCCAAGTGGCTATGTATTCCAGGTTAACCAATTCATTTATAAATTTTAAATGCCCATATAGCATGTATATGGATAGCTGCCTTTTAAAAAAGAACTTTTTATGTGAACAAAAAAGTGTGAGACCAAAGCTCAGCTAATCCCTTTTAGAAAAGGCAATACAGTTAAAAGGGCTAAATTGAAAGCAAAGAAATGATGCAAGTGAACTATACAACAATCAATATCATATTCATTTTATTTGTAACATCATAATATGGGGTATATATTATGTAATGGTATATTGAGAGCCAAATCTCTACTCACTGTGCAGTGAAACATTCAGGGGAAATGATCAGGGCTTTGTTTTAAACAACAGTTCCACATGAGAAAAGATACTATCCAAAAGTATTTACTTTCCTCCGGGGATCCGGGCAAATATAACTGGGATGGGACTTGGTCCTGGTGATCCTACCAGCAATGATCCAGCCAGCCCAGCATGACCTTTTGGAAGACCCTGAGTTTGCCTGTGTTTCCCATCCCACACCTATGAGACCCACTGTCTTACTTTGTCCCTATTGCTTGGGATGATATAAAAAAACATTCAGCAATGCAGGAGCACTTGTCCATCAAAATGGAATCGGATGCCAGGCATCAGCAGCTAACCCAGCCTTCCCAGCTCACACTGGAGAGCCACCAACCCCAGGCGCTTCACAGGTTCCAATGATAATACGGCGCCTACCTGAATTCCTGAAAGGACAATTCAGGAATCTTCAGGGGTGATCGCTCTAGCACCTGCACACAGGCTGGCAGGAGGACTATTTCGGACTGCGTGAGGCTTCTGACGCCCTCAAGTTATAGGTGGGAGTGAAGTCATCAGGGTCCCTGACTCACTGGCCAACCATGACCAAGTTCTTCACATCCTCTAGAGCAGTGGTCGGCAAACTGCGGCTCGCGAGCCACATGCGGCTCTTTGGCCCCTTGAGTGTGGCTCTTCCACAAAATACCATGGCCTGGGTGAGTCTATTTTGAAGAAGTGGCATTAGAAGAAGTTTAAGTTTAAAAAATTTAGCTCTCAAAAGAAATTTCAATCGTTGTACTGTTGATATTTGGCTCTGTTGACTAATGAATTTGCCGACCACTGGAGAAACCCATTCTCCTCCATGACCAAGACGGCGTGGCACTGCTCTCCCTCAAAGCAACGCTGAAAGGTCCAGTGAGAGAGAATCTGCTTTGAATGCTTCCAAAGAAAAATGCTTTCCAGTCCCAAGACCTAATTGCTAATAAATGGTTTCCCTTTTACATAGGGTTAAGGGGTGTTTAATACATACATTCTTTCGTGCTCATTAAGGAGACACTAATTCGTCATGGGTTCATGAGCACAAATATAGCGGAGAATAATTTGCAGTGACAGTGCCGTAATGAATGTGACATCCTAATGAGAGAATGCACATTGGCTAGAAACCTGTGTTGTTCTTTTCTTCCCTCCTTTCTTTTGTCAAAGATACCATAATGAGTTTTCTTCAGAGGGTTTATTAGTGCTGTTTAATATTATCCCTCTCTTTCATGTGAAAACTCTTATTAGAGACCTAGGCAAAGCTTTAGGCTTTCAATGAAGAGGTTATTAAAAAATAATTAATATCTAAATGGTGTTCAAAATACATTACAGCTAATCGACAGCATTGTCACAAGGCACAGAGGTGGGGACGATATTAAATTCCAGAGAGCCTGGCCTGATCCATCAGTAATTTCATTATTTCCTGGTACAAAATTAACTTCTTTGAGAGGGTAAATGCTGTGGAGCTGCTGGCGGCCTCGTAGTCCGAGCAGATATTTCCTTGTGGGGACTCCACTGAGGGAATCAGACCTCAGTCTTTAGTGGTCTCCATAGCTGTCTGTCACTGCTCACCTTCCCCATTCCAGGAGAGTCATAAATACAACGCTGCGCATCACTCTGGGATGCTTAGATGGTCCAGCGAGCCAATCATTAGAAAAGAAAGGCCGCCCATGAGTCTCCTCCTCCCTGCTTCACTGGAGGGATTCAGTGAAGCCAGCCCTGGATAACCACTGCTACACTGCTGCCTCAGTCCATTTCCTGCCTGGGAAGTGCTGAACTTCACTTGTTAGCTTCCCAAGACAATACAGTTAGTTTAATTCATCTATAAAATGAGAACCAATTGAATCATTCTCTTTCATTACTCTGCAATTGGCCAAGCCAGTTAATGACTCTGAGCAGTCTGAATTCCCCAAGTATGATCTTTGGAAAACTATTACCATAGAACGAGAGAGAGAGAGAGAGAGAGAGAGAGAGAGAGAGAGAGAGAGAGAGAGAGAGAGAGGAGGGGAAAAATAACAGGGAAAAACATTGTACTTTAAAGTACTTTGGGAAATGATTCTCTTAGAGCTCCATGAAAAATGTTACAGGCTGAGAATTTTTGCAGTTCAGAATCATATTTAATTTTGTTAAGCTGAGCATTTTCCAAGGTTATTTACTATAGAACTTTATATTTTCTCCTCTGTTTCAACCTATTACCATTCCAGAGAATATACTTTGGAAAGTAACAGTCTGAGTTCATCCACACCTGCACCCTGCATTAGGGTGCTGCCAGCAATTTTGATGTCATTATACAAACATACACTCAGCATTTCTGCTACATAAGGTCAGAATAAAGGTACCGCACTCTTCAAGGGTAGGTTCCCAAATTGGTGGCACATGTGATAGTCCTCCAAGGACATTTATACTTTAGCCTCAAAGTCTATGTGCTAAAGACTGTTAATCCATCTTTCCAACTGCCCAGCTTGGATCAAGGATCAATTCTATGGAAGTCAAGATGTCAGGAACATATTTCTAGTTTCTTAGGCACACCAATCAGAAAGGATATATGCACCCCTATGTTCATAGCAGCACAATGTACAATAGCTAAGATTTGGAAACAGCCTAGGTGCTCGTCAGCAGATGACTGGATCAGAAAACTATGGTACATCCACACAATGGCATACTATGCTGCCATAAAAAAGAAGGAATTCTTACCATTTGCAGCAACCTGGATGGAACTGAAGAACATTATGCTAAGTGAAATAAGCCAGTCAATGAAAGAAAAATTCCACATGATCTCACTCATTCGTGGATATTAAAGAACATTATAAACTGATATAAACTGATGAACAAAAAGATAGATACAGAGGCAATAAAGCATCAAACAGACTATCAAATTACAGCAGGAAGGTTAGGGAGAGATGGGGGAGATAAGAGATCAACCGAAGGACTTGTATGCATGCATATAAGCATAACCAATGGACGCAAAGCATGTGTGGGAGTGGGGTGGGGGGGGCAATGGTAAGATATTTACACATATAATACCCTAATAAAAAATAAATTAAAAATATATACATAAAATAAAAATAAATAAATAAATAAATAAGGAACATACATAAAAAAAAATAAAAGATGTCAGGAACAAAGGAGACACATATAAGTAAGATGTAGCCTTCAGCCTCAGAGAGGTCATCATGACAGTCAGAGACAACTAACAGTAAGCCACGATATACACCATCTAAAAAATAGGAGGTCCATTCTGCATGGGGGTGGGGGAGCATACAAAAGTCGGTAATAAAGACCGTGGTTCTTGAACCAGGCTCCCACAGAAGGATTCTGCTAGATAGACGACATTGAGTAAGCATCATGAGAAGTGTGGAGGCCACAGACGTAAAAGGGATGGTCTTTCTAAGTGATTCATCTCCCCCAACATCACAGAGGAACCAGAAGGTCTCAGAGTCTCTAGATCTTAAGAACTCCATCATGTGGTAGACATATATCAGCTAGCTCCTTCACACAGGAATCTACTGCACCCACTTCATACCTTGCACGATGCCTGGCTAGCGTGAACCTGTATTCCCCTCAGCTTGGCCAACCAGGCCTCTTCACGTCTTCCAACAGGCTTTCCATGCTAGTCCTTTCTCTGATGGGCACCAGAGCACAGGGATATGTTCTGTGCTCTTTCCTTATGAAACAAAAGGGCCCTTAAAATGGAATACTCATGGATGTCTTCTAAGGGAAACCATTTTACATTACCATGAAGAATGACCCATTTGAAAGATCCTCGCAGTGAATTATTTGGGGAGCAAGGGATCCACAGGCACTCTGAGATTTCTGTTTGGATTTTTCTGACAGAACAGAGCTGCTTTTAGAAGACTATTGAATTCAGAGAAATGATGAAAAGCAGATATATGAAAACTCCACCGTTCCCAAACTAAAGGGAAAAAGATGAAAGTAAACTTACAAGCTAAAGATGCCTCCTGATAATAATTTGATGTAAAATCATAGCCCCATCCATAAATCGATTTAGCCAGCTCCATGTCTTCTGGGAACCTTGAATTGCCTACAGGCTCTGTCTACCCTAAATAATGACTGTGTAATCCACATGTTGAAGAATAATGAGACAGAGAAACTAACAGATTTTCACATCATCAGGAGGGACATAGCCAAGCAGGCACTGATGTTTGAACACAACAAAGTAAAAATGGAACCTCCTAAGCAACCTGACAGATTGCCCTCTGGAGAGCAATTCCCAGCATCAGCACCACGTTGACACTATGAATTGTCTCCTGTGTCTGCTGCCGATGGCTCTCCATGCCAACAAGGGCAATCAGTGTGATTAAAAGAACCGTCAACAAAAAGGTCCAGTAATTAGCCGTCTTCTTTGTTAAATATAATCCTGGTCAGCAAGACTGATAGGTTCTTTTGGTCATTAACAGTCTATGTAACAGACATAAATTTAAAGTCATCACTTTCCTGAGTCCTTGTGTTAAAGAGGTTAGGGGGCAGATTCTACTCAGGCAGAGTCAAGGGCTAGAAAATAAAACCAGACATGAAAAGCAAGACTTACAAAATAGCATTCCTCAGAGAGGGGTGTGGACCCATATACATCTAGGGTGTTAATGCCAGGAAGTTTATTCAATCACCTTTTTAAAGGGGAAAAAAATCTTAATCAAGGCCCTATGCCATAGCAGTATAACTCAGGTGAGGGTATAACTCAGGTGAGGGTGGGAACGTTCTTAAAGATCAAACCCAGCCAAAATTAAGATTTTTATTAAAAGTGAACCCCACCTATCCCTCAGATATACAAGTATCATCTAACATAGAAAAAGAAAACATGATCTTTGGTCATGTTTGGACAGCCTGAAAACACTGATCGTTAAAAAGTGTTTCCATTTTTCATGTAAAAATAGATATACTTTAAAACTAGTCTTAAGTCCACATTGACAAAGCTGAATCACTCATAGACACAATTATTAACACACTATATTTTAACCAGTTAACTGCCACTATATTTTGAATTTAATTAATAAAGGTCCACTGCTTGTGTCTATAGATGCTTATGGCATACATATGGTTAAAACCTTTACCTATAAAATTCATAATTATATAGTCAGTCTTATTGGTCAGTTAGTGATATACTATCGCATTTTGATCTAACATTTTACTTAACCAAAGCTTGTTGCTAGTCCTTTTGTTTCATTGATGTTCACGAGTCATCTACAGAAGAAGAGCTAACCCCTCCACTGCTGCATTTACCAGTAGCACAGAGACTTCAGGCTTCGAGCTGCCAAAGGTGACACAGCTCAGGTTCACTGTACTCTCCAGTGGCCTGATAAAGGGCAAAAGAGCAGGAATAAGGGGAAGCAGATCTTCCTACAGCCTGCAAGGTGTGGATTGTTGTACAGAAGTCTCCCCAACCCAAGAAGAAAACAAAAGATAAACTAAATTAGTCTAGGTAGCTAACCTGGATTCTGTATGCTCTAATCTAAACAAACATCACTAGAATCGATTCTCGAATGTATGTCCCACTAAACTTGGAGATGTCCCTGAGGTCAAAGGATGTGCCCGTGGAACCACCAATGTGACAACATCACAAGGTTGCTAAAGGCCACCTGTGTAGAAAGGGTGCTCTATCAGCCTTTGTATGACTGGAAAGGGAAATAAAACAATAGATCAGAAAAATACTAGTTCCATTGATTAAAGTTCAGAGGAACCTGAAATGTTACCTATGAGACACTTCAACCATTTTTTCCCTTTCTTTACAAGGTTACTGGGTATTGACTCACGTGCATCTGCAGCAAACCCATGTTGTGTCTCATAACACTTCCCAGACTAATAATTGAGGAGGAAACTTAAAGTGCTCATGGGCAGGTAGGTTTCATCTCAAATATCAGCTCTGGTCAGTTGGGAATAGCCTGTGTTGAAAAGGATGGTAAGGCTGTATCTTGATCCAGTGGGGAAGAATAGCCTGATTAATGAATAATGTCTGATGAGCCAGCTTCACACAGAGGTTAGGAGCTTGAGTCCTTGAGGACACACTGATGTTTGATCCCAGCCCTGTAATCTACCATCAGGGCAAGATAATGAACCTCAATTTACCACATACAAATGGTAAACATCACAGCAATGATCCTATAGGATTATGAGCATTAAATAAACATGGTACATTAAGAAAATTCTACTATGTCTAGCACCTAACTTTCACTTAAAAAAACATTAACATCATCTCCAGCAGGACTGGTGTCACTGCTGTGACTGGCATTGCAGAGTAGAGTGGCTGGTCTTTCGCCCAACAAGCTGTCTGTGTTCTAGAATCTGCTCCTCAACTCAAGTGTAGAACTGACAAGTACCACCCTTTGAAATCAAGAGGGTAGTGAAGGAGTGAAGGAAGTCCAATCTATATAGTTCTTCCTATGACTGAATGTATGCATTTGGTAGCACTAATTCCCAAATGCAACATGTTGTAATGGTGGTTGTAACATCTTTAGACTGTGAAAGGTCAAAATGTCTTTCAATGATTCATATTTACAGAGCATTGCAAAGTGATCAAAATTAGGCATCTTGGCTTAAACAAACACTTGGCCTTTTCCAGGCTTCCCAGACTGATAATAACATGCAACCCCAAGAGAAGCGCTTCTTCCATATCGAAGTCAAACAGTAAAGTAGAAAGAGAAGACGTAGCCAAACATGACTGTGCTTATTTGGGTACCTAACACTGAGACGCCTTTAATAAATCTCTCTCTTCCTCCCAGGTATCCATCGTCCCTACATCAGTAAGTGGGGCCATATCCATAGAACCTAACAGTAAGTCTCAACTGGCCACCAAAATATTTCGAGAATCCACTCACTTCTCTCCATTGTCACTGCTACCAGGCATGCCCAAGCCATCACCATCAACTTCCCTAACAGATCACCTGCTTTTGTTTTGACCTCCAACTCCCATTCCCTATTCAGCAATAACATCTGCAAGGCACCCATCAGAGCTCAGCACTCCTGTGTTCAAGCCTGCTAAGTGCTAACTGGAGTTTGAAATGCCTTATTAGGTCTGGCACCTCCCCACTTCTCCTCACTCCCAGCGAGTGGCTATCTTCCTACTCAGTCAATGTGTCAAGTTTCTTCTCCCCTTGGAGCCTCTGCAATACCCTGGATGCTCTTCCTCTAGATCCTTGCATGGCTGGCACCTGCCCATCATCTAGGGATCAGCTTAAAGCTAACACACCAGAAAGAAATGTCTGACTATGCAGGATAAAGAACTGCCCTTTCCCCTAAGTTGATTCCTTTCAGATGATGAGGAACAATCAGAAGCAATTTACTTGTCCAGTTATACTTGCATCTTGGTCACTCCTCCCCCACCAGAGCATCAGCACGGGACAGAAGGGAGTCTGCCCTCTTCTCTGCTGACACCTCAACATGGTACCTGGCACAGCATAAGGGGTCAATATATATTTGCTGAATGAATGGATTTCTTAAGAATGAGTGGATGGATATGTAAAGAAAAACTACTAAAAGAAAAAGACATTATCTGAAAGGACCTATGTGTGAACTGTCACTTGCAAAAGACTTCCTGAGAATTTCCAAATTAAACCCAAACCTCATCCTTTGTTTAAGTGAGATCAGTCCAACGTAAGACCAATCATCAGAAGAATAAAAAAAATGGTGAAGATTCATTATCACCAAGTATAACTCAGAAATGAAATTAACAATTGATTAGTATAAATTTCCTCCTTATTGTCATGAGCACTAAATTAAGATTTATCCTATATTTTTTATATTTCTTACAAGCAAAGAGATCATGAAATAATAAAATGGAAGTACAATGAAATAATTTTAATAATGCTCAATATATAACCCTGACCATGATTTTGTTAATTTCCAAATATGGTTCTGCAATTTCGACTGGCATGGTATGAAGCAAATTGTTTTTCTTTTTAACCTTGTTACTGTGAAAGAATTATTTAAAAATTAATATCCACGGCAGTATTGGTGGCAAGAGTGCGCATGTGCCATCCCTTGTGGAAACCTGGAACATACATGGTGCAGTGTTGCTTCTTTAGGACCATGTGATATATTTGAATGCATGTCAGCTATAAAGAAGCCAGAAACTTGTTTGCAGTGGTTGGAGGGTGTGTGTGTGTGTGTGTGTGTGTGTGTGTGTGAAGACTGAAGCAGGCAGAGTCAAGGCTGAGACGAATGGTGCCACACATATCTCCCCTTGCTCAGCATTCCAGCAAGACCACGGAGCTGTCAGTCCTGAGCTTGTCAGTCTAGGATCTGTGTCTTCACTGATCCATACTGGTAGCTCAGTGCAGTCCAGCAGACTTTCTGCAGTGACAAGTGATCTAACTGGGCATTGCCTAATGTGGCAGCCCCTAACCACATTGGCCACTGAGCACCTGAAATGTGGTTTGTACAACTGAAAAACGGATGCTTAACATTAGTTTTAATCAGTATAAATTTACACAGACACATGTGCAAGTGGTCCCATATTCACAGCACAGGCCTCGCTGGAATTTTTTCCTCCCTCCCTCACTGGTCTCACAAGCTCCTGCTCATCCTTCATGTCTCAAATCAAATGTCCCCTCCTCCAGAATGTCCTTCCTGGTTATATTACAGTTTCTTCTGTGGAAGGTACATGCACTTTAAAAATATCCATCTATTGCCTGGCCAGCATCGCTCAGTGGTTGAGCATGGACCAATGATTCCAGGTCAGGGCACATGCCCTGGTAACAAGCTCGATCCCCAGCAGGGGGTGTGAAGGAGGCAGCCGATCAATGATTCTCTCTCATCATTGATGTTTGTACCTCTCTCTCCCTCTTTGAAATCAATAAAATATGTCCCTCTATCATACTTGATTATAATTATTTTATGTCATGCTGATCCTCCCACTAGGCGAGCCTCTCTGGAGGGGAGAGGCAGGTCTGGCTCATCTCTAAATCCATAGCTGAGTGCTTGGCACGTGAGAATTACTTGACAAATATTTGCTGGATGCTCCAGTGAGATCGCAAAACCACCTATAGATGTGAACAAATACAAGCACGGCTTTCCAGGAAAGCTGGTCCCCCAGGACGGCTGTGTTGCCTTCAGAGGAGAAGTTGCAAATCAGATATAACCTTCACACTTGGTTGTATTTTGCTATGTGTATTTTTCTAATAAAACGTTTTCCAGTGTTAGAAACTAAGATTTCCTCCATTTCCCAGAATAATTATTCGACCTGCAATTTCAGCCCCACATTCCTGCTTGGCAACAAGGAAACAGAATGAAACAGGCCATTGCACCTTTTCGATGATAAACAAACTCTATGGACTGTTTTCTCGCTCCAGGCCAGATTTAACCACTTACGGTCTCAGTCTTTCTTCTGTGGGCGTTGGAACTTTTTAACTTCAGACACTGACTGAAGAGCCACAAAGCCCGGGTTCAGACACTGATCTCTGAATTGCACAAGTAAAATAATAAGAGTAACCATAGCAACAACAATAATGGCTGCTAACACTTCCTGAGCATCAAAAGGCAACTAGTACACATTGCCAGATGAAATCCTCCCAACTACCCATGACCTAGGAAACATTCCTGGCCTCATTTTCTCAATGAGGAGATGGAGGCTCCAAGGGGTGACTCTGGGAACCAGCAGAAAGTTCAACCCCCCGGTCTGACTGTTGCGGGGTCCTTGCCACCAACTCTCGATATCCCTTCTCGCCCCCTCCACGTTTCCCTTGCCTGAGTGTGATTCAACGGGACCCTGGGAACTGACATAACCTTTCAGTTATGATCCTCTACAAGCAATCACTTCAGAAATAAGAACTGACATTAGCTCCAGGTGCACATGTGAGCACATGAGATGATGTAGGGGAAACACTGAACTTCTCAGGCATTTTCACAAATGGGAAATGATCCTAACTGAGCAGACAGAGAATGCCTGAGGGGAAGGCGGGAGAGATTTTAACCATTTAAAGAACACAATTACCGCTTCTGCTAACACCCAGCCTCAAGGCACCCTCACCCAGGAAAAGAATGTCTCCCCAGAACTGATAAAAAGGAGGCTCCCCTGTGGCTTCATGCCCGTCAGGTGGTCTTGTGCCAGTTAGGTAGCACTGGAAGGAAGGATGTCAAAGGCGGGGAGAGACTCGGCTGCTGTGGAAGCAGCACTGTGCCTGGCCAGGATCCAGCAAACTTTCCTACAAAGATCAGGTGGTAAATATTTTAAGCTTTGTGGGCCACATGAAAACCAATGAGTGTGTGTGTGTGTTCCAATAAAACTGTTTCTAAAAGCAGGCCATGAACCCACAGGTCATAGTTGCCAACCCCTGAGCGAGGCATCATGCAGATGAGCAGAGGCTCAGTGGGGCAGGGCACCTGATCTTCTCCACCATCAAGCACAGTAACAGGGACAACACAAGAGGGTCCCTGTTGGATTCATTTTTCTGGGTAGCCCTAACCCTCTAAGGCTAGACAGTGATAGTGACTTAAGCAGCAGGCTCTCAGAGGCTCCAGACCCAGACTAGCCCCTAGGGCGTGAGGATAGCGAGTCTCTGCCTTGTCAGGTGAATACTTCCTCCCAGCAACTAACTATGTTGGCTGGAGAGCAGAATGGGTGAGGCAACAGATTTTTTCAACCTCAGGATGTATTAGCTCCTCGACTAAATAAAAATCAACAGACGACAGGCCTGCAGGGCCCAAGAAGCAGCCAAATAAGAATGCTTAGATTTATATATTTAGATAAAACTGTATGCCCACTCCTCCCCATACCCTCTGACTCCCCCGGTGCCATCCCTGGCAGCACCTGCACAAAACCATCAACTGTGCTTGAACTGCCCGCTCCTTAGACACCATGTAGACACCAAGACCAGAGGTGGCTTCTGCCTTAGGCCAAATGTTTGGATGCCTGTTAGTCCTTCTTTGATGTGATCATCCTGGGGCCCCTTGCTTTCCTCCAAGTGGGTACCCACCATGATTCCAAGAGACAGAAATTTAGTTCCTGTTTTGTCTGTTCCCCTACCCCCCCCCCCCACCCCGAACTCCTTATGCTTTCAGTTTCGTTCTCATTTCACCCTGTTTCTATTCAGAGTAGTAGGTCTGCTCACTTCTACACCATCTTTTGAATTTTGTTATACTCATATATTTTATTGTCTTTATTACTCTTCAGTGTGTCAATCTCAGAGGGGTAATACAAGGATTAAATGAGTTAAGTGAGGCAAATTCATCTTACAACTCAATAATAAAATGACATATAATCAAATAAAAATGGGCAGAAAATCTGAATACACGTTTCCAAAACAGTTACATAAATGGCCAATAAGCATGTGCAAAGATGCTCAATATCATTAGACATCCTGGATGCTAATACAACCAAACCACAATGAGATGCCACTTCACCCCCTGGTAGAATGACTGTAATCAAGAAGTTAGAACATAAGCATCGGTGAGGAGGTAGGAAAACTGGAAACTTCGCACACTTCTTAGAGAAATGTAAATTGATGCAGCTGTTTTGGAAAATAGTCTGTCAGTATCTCAAAAAGGTAAACAGAGTTACTATATGACCCAGCAATTCTACTGCTAGGTATATACCCAAGAGAAATAAAAACATATGTCCACACAGATATCTATACATCAACAGAAGCATCGTTCATAAGTGTTATTCATACAAAAGTAAAAACAACCCAAGTAGCCATAAACTAATGGCTGGATACACAAAATGTGCTACAGACATACCACAGATTATGATTTGACAACAACAGAAAAGTGCTGACTCATGCTACATGCTGTATGAACCTTGAAAACAGAAGGCTTTGTGAAAGAAGCCAGTCAGAAAGGACCCCATAATGAAAAATGTCATTTATGTGAAATGTCCACAATAGGCAACTCACAGAGACAGAAAATGGGTTGCTAGCCAGGGGCTAGGGAAAGAAAGAAATGGGAGTGAGTGCTTTGGGCCTGGGGTGCTCTTGGTGGTGATAACTTGCTCTGGAATCAAGTACTTGTGATAGTTGCACACTCTGTGAATACACTGAAGACTACTGAATTGTGCATTTTAAAGTAGTGAACTATCTTGCATTTTAATTATATCTGAATAAAGCTGTTTTGTTTTTTAAATACAGAATGTTCCTACCCCATTACTTTAATTACCGTAGTAGAAATTAAAATGGTCACTATTATTATCATTAACCTTCCTGAGTATAATTTCCTCCATTTTTAAAATACAGAAGATGACCCTATAGCCTTTCAACTCTGTTATTCTGAGAGTCTCCATGCATAAATATGTGTGTGGTCAGGTCTAGAAAAGAAACACTGTGGTGGACTTGAGGTGTCAGGAATTCAGAAGTTTGGGCAGGACAAGGATGGAGGCAAGGTCTTTAAGAATTACTGTAAGTAGCAATTTGAAAGAACAAATGTGGGAATGATTTAGTTCCCTATTTGGCTCAGAGAAGGACAGTTTGATTAAGCAAAGGGTTCATGAATGCAAGGGACAAGTTGGATGAGACGGCAAAATTAGATTTGAAAGTGTCTTGAAAACACAGGCTAAGCAGTTCAGACTTAACCCAGCATTGGAATGGCAGGTTAAGAAAAACTAACCTGCCAGAGTTTGTGGTATAAATGGGGTGGCTAGAGTCAACATCCAAGGAGGATAGAAGGCCCCAGGATTCTGTGGTTTCACTTTCTGTGGTTTCAGTTACCCTTGCTCAACCATGGTCTGAAAATATTAAATGGAAATTTCCAGAGAGAGAGAGAGAGATAGAGACCACATTCACATAACTTTTCTTATAATATCTACCCAATAATAGAGTAACAAGCTAATTGACCATACCTTCACGACGCCCATGAACCAATCAGAAGTATGCAAATTAACCCAACAAAGATGGCAGATTAATTTGCATACATGGGCGCCCAGCAGCCAGGGGCGGGGTGGGACGCTTGCGTCATCGTCGCCATGGTGATGACACAGGCGTTCCACCCCGCCCCCGGCCACTCCAGGCCTCTGAGCAGCAGTAGGAAGGCGGAAAGGCGCTCCAGCCAGAGCGAAGGCAGTGCCAGCAACTAGGGAAAGGAAGGCCCATTCTGGCACGAATCTTCATGCATCAGGCTTCTAGTATTGTTATTTCTAGTATTGTTATAATTGCTCTTATTAATAATTATTGTTAATCTCTTACTGCATCTAATTTATAAATTAAATTTTATCATAGATATGCATATGCAGGAAAAAATGTAGTACATATAGGATTCAGTACTATCCATAGTTTCAGCATTCACTGAGGGTCTTGGAACCTTCCCCTGAGGATACGGAGGGACTACTGTGCCACTTGGTGAAAGTCTGAAGAAAGGATAAGAATCAGAACAGAAGAAAAATGACACAAAACAGTGGCTGCTCATCATCACAAAGGAGACAAAATGAAGAAGGAACAATCTCCTTCCTTCCTTTCACAACACCTAACATAGTTAACAATAACCACCTCAAAATAATGGTGAAAACCAGGGGAATTTTCCTAGTAACCTCTAACTAGCAAAACAAGTACACAGCCATGCCATAAGATTCAAATGCAGCACTCAATAAGAAAAAGAAAGGTAGGGAGGATTGGAGAGAGGGAGAGAAGAGAAAGAAACAAATAAAAGATAATTTTGTTATGCTTGTTTTATCAAAATCTCCCACCCCAACCTTCAGAAGAAGTTTGGGGAAAGAATGTAAGTTGAGAAATTATAAGAATTCTAATTTCACCCACAATCAAGAGAGAAGTGGGCTTTGGCAGCCTCACAAAATCCCTGGCAAGTACTCCCTCCTAGGACTTCTGCCCAGAGGTGTTTGTCAGGGAAAATGGTAGAACTTGGTGAATGGAGGCATACAGAGGATGAAATTAAAGAATGAGCTGGAGATGAACCAAGTTTCCGGGCCCAGATTGTTCAAAAGGGAGTGCCAACAGAGGACGGGTGAAACAGGGGGGATAGTATGGGAGAAAAAAATGCATTCTATTTTTCAGATGCATGAAGTTTGAGCAACTTATCTCTTGAATTTGGATGTCTGGATCAGCCTAGCCTAGAGCCTTCCAAGTGGTTAACCTTTGGTAGATGTATGTGCGATGAATGAGGTGACTGTATATAAAATGTTAATTACAGGTTTAAAAAGTGATGGTACCTGTAAACTGATATTTTTTTAAAAATCACTTTTTTTTCAATAATTCTGAAATCAACTAGCTCCATGAGTCCATAAAAAATTTAATTTCAAGCTGTCTTTTAGCTATTATACAGCCAGTCTGAGTCATCTTGTACTTAGAAAACCATCATGAAAAGCACATTAGTGACTAGAAAAACTGAATATGTAACTTCCTCCACTGATAAAAAGGACAGAATTCCCTAATCCTTACAACTTAAAGACTATTTAATAGTTAAAAAAATATTGATAAGTCAGTTTCAAGATAATAGTTTTCTGTACCTTGATGGAATATCATTATCAAACATTGGAAATCAAGTTGATTCACAAATAAAAGGGGAATTACAGTTGTGGAACTCTGTGACCAATTTTTTGGAAGCTACTCTGACTCTAAGACTGGACTTTTACTTAAAGGAATGGAAAGAAATTCACCCATCTGATGTGTTCAGTTATGGGCCCGTAATGAAGCTCGGTACCCCAAGTCTACGCAATATTTCCTTTTCAAGAGATGCCATCCCCTTCTTGTATATTCTGACATTGTGTGTCTCTGACATTTGCTCTGAGAGAATCACTGAACAGTTAAATGTTCTCAAATGCAGAGAGGTCTTGAGTGGACACAATAAGTCTAAAGGATGTGAACATATTTCCTTGATTATGTGTGTGAGTGTGCATGTATAAAACTCTTTGTACAAAAACCAGTCTTAACTAATTTTTTAGACCTTGAGAACATTCTTCTCTCTACCTCAAATTGGGTATGCTTAACCTGAGACTTCCAAATTAATCCTAATATTACATGCAAATCTTTAAGGTGTCTGTGTAAAGATTTTTTTGTTTTTGTTTTTTTTTTTTTAGGTAGAAAGTTTCAGGCTTTTAGCAGGGTTCTCAAAGGGGTCTATCACCCAAAATAGATCCAAAGCAAGTGAAGGTGCCTAAAAAGTAAAGACATTGGAAGTGTATTTAGTAAATCTACACAAGAGCCACCTTCACAGTGCTTTAGGGATTAGCTCCTGGAAGTCCCAGTCACTCAGAGGTGGTCACAGTTGTGTCTCAATTGCCTGCACGATTTCCCTTCCCTATTTCTTCATATCCAACTAATTATTCTCTTAATATTTCCATCCACAAAATAAAACTCCAAAGGAATTAGAATTAATCTAATTCTAGAATTAATCGTTGAAAAGGAAAGACTATTATCACTTTGTAAATTATAAGTATCATTTAACATTATATTTAATTTTAAGTTTGTGCCAGCATTTAGTTGAAATAGTAGGGAGCTCCCATTCCATCTGGTGTGTTTTCATTTTATCTCCTCTTCTCATTCAATTTAAAAAGTCAGTTGCCATGTCCGTATCCTTTCTCCTAGGCTAATGTGGCCTCCAGGTAGAAATCGAAGGGTGGATGTGAGTCCTCAGGACAGGTGGCTCTTTCTCATTTGAACTAGCTGGTGACACTGAATCACAAGTATCAGAGCTGAACCCGTGCTTAGAGGTGACTGAGATGGATGAATGTGTCTCAGTTTGAGGACAAAGAAACTGAGCCCCAGACAAAGGGAAATGACTGAAGCCTCATTAGCAATCGAGCCAGGATGTGAGCCTCCACAGGAGGAAAGGAAGGTGGTCACCTCCTTCCCTGAGCCTCACAGCCCTTTATCAGAGCACACTGTCCACGGTACTTAGCAATTCCCATTTTTGCCAGAGTTATTGTCGCTCAGTTCTTATCCACATGAGACAAGTTAAGGTTTCAAAGTAATCAATGGTGTGTCACTTCCCTCGTGACCCCCTCCTGACTAAAAGGAAGGGTATTTCCTGCTCAATAGTAGTCTCCTGTCCTCACCAATTTAGTTTCTAAGTGCAAAAGGCCCTGGGCACAGTGTGAGGAAGAAATAATTCATCAGGGATAAGAAGGCTCAGTAGCTATACCTGCCAACCCCAGACTTAAAAAAGGAGTTTCAAACTGGAGAAGGGAGAGAGAGAGAGAGAGAGAGAGAGAGAGAGAGAGAGAGAGAGAGAGAGAGAGAGAGAGAGAAGACAGGAATGTGCTCTGGGGCATTTGCTCTACCCCTGCCCTTCCCCCAAACTCTGGCTGATTCCTGAGATTTAGAGATACATTAGCTTCATATTTGCGGCTGTAACAAAATTCCACAAACTCAGTGGTTTCAAACAAACATTTACTATCTTAAAGTTTTGGAAGTCAGAAGTCCAAAATGTGTCTAAACCTGCTCAAAGCAAGGTGTTGGCAGGTCTACATTCCTTCCGAAGGCTCTAGGGGAGGGTCTATATCTTGCCTTTTCCAGCTTCTGGAAGCTGCCTGCATTCCTCGGCTCATGGCCCCTTCCGTCTTCAAGGCCAGCATGACCCGTGGAGCCTCTTTCGTGCTGCATCCCTCTGACACTGGCTCTCCTGCCTCCCTCTTCCACATTTAGGGAACCTTTTGATTACACTGGGTCGACTATAATCCAGGGTAATCTCCCTACTTAAAGTTAGCTGATTAGCAAACTTAATCCTATCTGCTTACTTAATTCTTCTTTGTGGTGTAACCTATTTACAGGTTCTGAAAATTAGAATGTGGATGCCCTTAGGAGGCAAGTGTTCTGCCTTCCACAAGTGACCTACTGGACTCTTTCCCTTTGGATTAGGGCAGTGGTCAGCAAACCGCGGCTCACGAGCCACATGCGGCCCTTTGGCCCCTTGAGTGTGGCTCTTCCACAAAATACCACGGCCTGGGTGAATCTATTTTGAAGAAGTGGCATTAGAAGAAGTTTAAGTTTAAAAAATTTGGCTCTCAAAAGAAATTTCAATTGTTGTACTGTTGATATTTGGCTCTGTTGACTAATGAGTTTGCCGACCACTGGGTTAGGGAATCCAAGATTAGAGTGGTCTGTCCTCTGCTTTCCCCACCTAGTACTCTGCTAGTAGATATTTCTGCAAAGACAGTGATGCAGGGTTGTAGCGATGATGTGTCTTCCAAAGAGTCCTATATCTTCTGCACACACAGACAAGTGTGGAAAAAAGAACAGAAGGACTTCTCTCAGCCCATAAGAACACTGAAAAGTGCCATAGCTGGTTTAGCTCAGTGGATAGAGCATTGACCTGCGGACTGAGGGGTCCCAGGTTCAATTCCAGCCAAGGGCACATGCCTGGGCTATGGGCTCAATCCCCAGTGGGGGATGTGCTGGAGGCAGCTGATCAATGGTTCTCATCATTGATGTTTCTCTCTCTCCCTCTCCCTTTCCCTCTGAAATCAATAAAGAAATATATATATTTTTAAAAACAGAACACTGAAAAGCTGGCAGAATAAGCACCCTTACTCTGGGGTGCTTAGCCTAAGTGACCAAAAGCTATGGACACCTCAGGGACGTAGGTGATCACCATCTCCCAAAGGATTATATATTTCCCTCACTGTGGGTATCAGCATGGACTAGGGATAAACCCAAAAACCACATAAGGCAGATGACCTGACACCAGATGCCCAAGAAACAACACTCAAGGACGACATCATCCCTGCCCACCCCATGTGATACGCTGTAGGGAGCAGAACGGAGAGGTTGTAACACAGAATGGGGTTGAATTACATGCCTGAACTGACTGAGACAGCACTGAACTCGCTGACAAAACCTAGCCTTGGGCTGATGATTAATTTGCTGTCACAGTCAAGACATTAAACTGAACTTCAGGAATAAAATGTTTTTCATCTTTTTATAGTTAAGTTGGTGATAGTGAAACTGGCAAGTGTACAGGCTACTCAAATGAACCTCAGACTTTGTAAGAAATGACTTGGTGATTGAGAAGTAACCTGAGACAAGAAAACTGAGTGGGAAACACTAGACTGCAGAGTATCATGGCAGTACGAATACCTATTTTTAATAATTTTTATCCTCACCTGAGGATAATGTCTTTATTTATTTGAGAGAGGGAGAGAGAAACATCGATTGGTTGTGTCCCATATGTGCCCCCACTGGGAATCAAACCCACAGCCTTTTGATGTACAGGGTAATGCTCCAACCAACTGAGCCACCTGGCCAAGGCAGTATTAATGCCTGTTTTGATGTATCCTTCTTGCTACCTCTAAGAGTAGGAACTTAGGAAAAATGTTATCCTGAAGAGTACTGTTTCCTAACAAAGCAGAGAGTAGAAACTCCAAAAGGCCATTCTTCTGGGTATTTCAACTTAGGTGATAGGTCACTATGACTATTTCCCATGAGGTATTTACCAAAACTAAAGTCAATTTTTTTCACTACATTTACCACCAACTACCAGTAAATATTGGTCTCCAACTACCAGTAAATGCTGGTCTCCACTAATGAGTGAAAAAGAACACAGAATTTCTGCTTTTAAAAATTGACCTCTAATGTTTTCTTCAAATTACAGAATTATTGAATATTCATTGTATAAATTTTGGAAAATGCCAAAAAATAAGAAGAAAGAAACAGGCGTGATACATAAGTCCATTATCCAGCCACAACCCCTTTTCATTGCTAGGTACATACACATCCATTCTATTCTCGGTTTATATGCTACTCTTTCATTCAGTATCATATCCCAATACATTATGTCACTAAAATTATTTTAAAACACTCTTCCATATATATGAATATATACCTTCAGACTATACCCCTCTATTTGGAATTTAAATTATTTCCCAGTGGATATTTTTCAAGTTAAATAGATGTTATACACGTTTTATAGACCCACACTCTGAGGTCATTTGGAAGGTACGCCATAGACACAAGACAAGAGCATGTTTGAGCCTCGAAAGGGATAAAATAGAAATATATTTTATTTTTTTGGCAGGATATTGACACAACTCCCAAATATGAAGGTACAAAAGGATTGTTCTGTCTTGGATTGGTCCATTTTAGAGAGTGATGGTGGGAGCTCTCAGGGACTATTTATCAAACTGATTTCAGGCAGATTCCAGAAATGGGTGGTGCAGCGTCCAGAGCCAGCCTTTGTGACTTGGTTCTGATGTTACCAGCCAAGCCCCATTGACCACTAGACTAAGGCTTAATATTCCAACTGTAAAATCCCATTCATTTTCCACGAGGCTTTGCTAGTTTGAAAAAAAACATTGTCATCTCAGGAAGGTTAACAACGTAAAATATTGTTACAAATAAGGTACAGTTTTTTTCTTTGACAGGAAGGAAGGTAAGTGAGGATTTAGTGTCAGGAATTAAGCTAAACAAACCTCTCTGGAGAACCCAGTCCATGTAGATAGTGGGATGGATTGGGTGAGAGGAGGCAGAATGGACAAAGGTGAGTAAGACACCTCTGGGAGTTCAGAGAGGCAGCAAAGTGAAAGAGAACCCAGACCCTAGATCCAGAAGGCCTGCGTATGAATCCCAGGTCTGCTCTTTCCTCTCTCTGTGATCGCAGAAAAGTTACTTTGTCTTTCTGGGCCTTAGTTCTCCTATTGAAGGTAAACCTGACTCACCACTCCATTTTGCATTTCATTGGATATCTAACTCATCAGCATGTTAATGTCATAATCACACCCTTTTTCTCCTCCTTTTGACAGTGTAACCAATTTCTGTTCCTAACCTCTCTCAGGAAGTCTCATGCAGCCTTATCCCAGGTCACCAACAGATGAAACCCCTTCAGGTTCCTCATGCTCTTGATTTTGAAATGAGACCAAAAAGAAGAAACTATCCCAGTGCCTCCGGGAAGGAAGGTGAATGGTAGACACATCATATGCATGGAAAATGGCTTAACAAAACAAGTAAGACTGTCATTTCCGGTTGCCAGAAAAAAATTGCAGCCTCGGTCTTCACATCAACTGACATGGTCAAGATTGCCCAAGAAGCCCGCTGGATCATACATGGATTTGACCCAAATGTCCAAATTCCTCCTCAGTAACTCTGAAGAGTTTTCTAAGAAGAAAACAAACTTCTTTTAAAAGAAAAAGATGCTGAAACAAGACTGATTTCCGTGCAAAGGGAATATTCTATGAGTTCCTTAGTTACTGCGAATGTAAGAAGGATTTCCAACAGGTACTGGAGCAGCTGCACTCCAAGATACTTATGGTCCACTGAGAGTTGTAAACAAGAACTGTTTCTTTTTGAAGACAAAAAAGGCAACTATTTCCTTTAATATTTTAGTGTGTTATCATGATATGAATATACTATGAGGCATGCCAAGTATTTAAGAGGTTCCGTGTGCAAAATCAGCTCCAAAAGGATGACCTAGGGAATTATAGAGCTTGGCTGCAGTGTGTGGATGGCTTCCTTGTGCTTAAAATAAAAAAGAAAAAACGATAAAAAGGAGTTCTAATAAAGTACCTAGCTGGGACTAGTGAGTTGTACACTTAAAGCAGGGGGAAAAAAAAAATCTATCTTTGGACATGCTAATTTCCTACATTCCAAGTCTTACATATTTAATAGTAGGTGTGTGTCCAGAACCTAGAGGGACTAGTGGAAATATAGGATGTGATATGATGTGTGTGCGTGTCAATGTCACTAAAGTTGAACAGATATATGGAAACTATTTGAGATGTAGCACTGGAAATCACCATCTCTAAGAAAATCACTTATTCACTATTTTTGGATTTTCCATAAAAATGAAGGAAAATATTTTCCTCTGACCAAAGGCTTTGGAGTTAACTAGACTTTGGTATAAATAAGCTTTGTCATGAGTTGGTCACAAGGGTCTTAAGACAGATATCCTCTGTGGGTTTTAGCTTCAATTAAGTGGTATTAATGATATCTACCTTGCAAGGTTTATGAAGATTAAAGTAACGTATATATAGCACTTGCACAGAGCCCAGCTCATTGTGGGCTCTCATTAAATGACAATAGTAATTTTAGTCTATTACTATTTTGCATTAGTCCTCTCCCTAGGAACAAATTTTTTAAAAAAATTTTTTATTTTTTATTTATTTATTTTTTAATATATTTTATTGATTTTTTAAAGAGAGGAAGGAAGAGGGATAGAGAGCTAGAAACACCGGCTCAGCTGCCTCCTGCACACCCCCTACTGGGGATGTGCCTGCAACCAAGGTACATGCCCTTGACCGGAATCGAACCCGGGACCCTTTGGTCCGCAGGCCAACGCTCTACCCACTGAGCCAAACCGGTTTCAGCCCTAGGAACAAATAGTAAGAACTGGAAGCGCTTATTACTGTTAACTTATTGTTTATTACTATTAACCCCATGCTTAGATTTGTTTCCTGCCTATTTCAAATATGGGAAACATGGAATACATTGAGACATAGTAGCAAGTTCAACATTAAAGAACCTGTAATAAATAACTTACTTGATAAGTAGAATTTAGATCTATGCAGGTATAAGATCCTTTTCTCTCAACTTGTTTTTCTAATTCTGGGGATCATAAAAAGCCTCCAAAAAGAGCTGTTTGCCAGTGAGCTAAAGCAATTTGAAAGCATTGGAAGAAAATCATATGCCAGAATCTCTTCTTTCTGAGAGAGATTTCTCATTGTGTTTGAAGGTTTAGTGTCAGTTGCATACTTGTGGCAGCTTAAAAGTTTAATGTCCTCACAAATTATTAAGCTGCTATGACTCTGAAGGCTATTGGCCCACAGGCATGCATCATGATAGTTACAGGTAATGACACTGAGCATCTATGATCTCCTCTTAATGTGTTTGGGAATTTGGAAAATCTCCTGGTCTCCAGAGAAGGTAGCCTCTAGCCAGTCACCTACTCCAGTGTCTAACTCCTTACTCACTCGCACCAACTCCTTAAAATGTTCTCAGACATTCCCTCAAGATAAAAATATTAATACTTATATAAATCATAAAAGCTAACATTAACTAAACATTAACTCTTCACCAGGGATTGTTCCAGGCCTTTACTAGTATATGTAACTAGAGGGGTCCCTTGGCCTGGCCTGTGAGATCGGGCCGAAACCGGCTCTCTGACATCCCTTGAGGGGTCCCAGATTGCAACAGGGTGCAGGCCAGGCCCAGGGACCCACTGGTGCACGATTGGGGCTGGGGAGGGACGCAGGAGGTTAGCCAGCCAGGGAGGGACCACGGGAGGGCTCCAGGGCATGTTCAGCCCATCTTGCTCAGTCCCAACCGGCCAGACCCCAGCAGCAAGCTCACCTACTGGTCAGAGCATCTTCCCCCTAGTGCTCAGTGCATGTCATATCGAGCAGGTGAGAGGCCTTAGCATATCATTAGCATATTATTATGCTTTGATTGGTTGAACGGTTGACCAGACGACCAGACACTTAGCATATTAGGCTTTTATTATATAGGATAACTCACTTAAATCTCACAACAGCCCATCAGAATCCCCATTTTACAGATGAGAAAATTGAGACACTATTCTGCCTTCCTTCACTGTTTTTTCTAGTGATCAATCATCTCACAGTTTTCGCTGGAGACCACCACCCGCCATTATAGCCCTCTATGCTTCTAACAATTCCACATGTAATAGACTTTCCCCAAATGTAACTAATCTGAACTGCACACCCCTTGAATTCTCATTTCTACTAGGAAAAATGGTAGAAATGATTGTTTTCCAGGTAAATATTTCTCTGCTCATTTTGTTTCTCACCTCCAAGGGATGCAGAGATTTCATTCAGTGATAGTCTCACATAGGAAATGGTAAACCAGATGTCTACACAGCTCACTTATCATTAAAATATGTAGCCACAGAGCATTTGAAGAATCACTCAGGGTTAAATTACCACTACCAAATATGTATTTGTTGGTTACATCACATCCAGATTCTGAACAAGAGGTAACAAAGTTTATATTCCAAAATTCTCAAATACTCAAAAACTCATCCCTTAGTACCAGGACATCACTTAAGCCAGACGGGGAGAAAAGTTAATGAACTATCTCACTGAAACATTCCTTCTTTTTTGGAGTGCCAACTGGGGACCCATGGACTTTAAGCCCATCATCAAATGGTGCGCAAAAGAAATCCAAATTCAAATATTATCAGCAGTGTAATAGTTCTCTCCAGCCCTCAGGGCCAAATGACCTGCATTTTAGTAAATAGATTTTGTTCATGCATTGTGTGAAGCCAAGCAATTGTTTCCCATGACATGTTTGAAACTACAGTTGCTCTGTCTATGAAATTCATGGTTGAATTTGTCCAATTGCTGATTGCTATTCCCACTTGCTCTAATAATAGTCTCTTCCTTCATCAGTAATGGGTTTTGTAGACAGTGCATAATCACAACCATTCAATGTCAACCATAAACATTTGATGAATTGTCTAACACAGTTATGTGAGTTGCTTATTTAGGCCACAGCTAGGGTAAGCCTAACAGAGTTAATAAGATGATGTACCATGGCATTAGGCAATGGAGGTTCCCCTTCCCCATATTAGCTGGACATGCTCTTTTATCCAAGGATCTATTTAAATCATTATCATCATCTTCATCAACTTGTCAAGATAATGGAGGGCCCACTGAGTTCAGATAAGGCGTCACATAATTCTCAAATTTAGAGAACACAGATGTAGAAATAGTTTGGGAGCAACTAATAATAAAGAATGGGCTTTATAAGAGATTTTCCTTGTAAAAGGCAGAACTTAAACTCAATTTTGAGGTAACGAAGAGAGACTCATCCTCTGAAATGGAGAAGATAAATTAGTAAATAAAATGTATAAAGACGAATCCAAGACAGAGAACTAGAGGAAGAGCAGATGAAGATAAACTCACGGATAACAATCAAAGCTGTAATAAAAGGAACAGAAAGCCCTAGCTGGTTTGGCTCAGTGGATAGAGCGTCAGCCTGTGGACGGAAGGGTTCTGTGTTGGATTCTGGTCTAGGGCACATATCTCGGTTGCAGGCTTCTCCCTGGCCCCAGGCCCTGGTAAGTGCTCATGCAGGAGGCAACCAATCGATGTATTTCTCTCATATCAATGTTTCTCTCTTTCCCCCTCTCCTCCACTCTCTCTAAAAAATCAATGGAAAAATATCCTCAAGTGAGGATTAAAAAAAATTAAATTAAATTAAAAAGGGAAGAGAAGGTCTTGAGTCTGGTTTCAGCAAACCCCACATCTGTATTTGTTAGAGACACACAAGTGTAGGTTTTGGGGAGGCCAGTTACTTATCAATTTTGACATGTGCTTACCAGACTTGCTTAGCAATCAGACAAGGTTTATAATTACTTCACCAAGTCTTTCTAAGGCACCACAATTTGCAGCCATCTGCACACTGATTTCTGACAGATTCCATTATGTCAAAGCCCCTGAGATGGCTGATATCACCACATCAGAACCTCACCCAATGCAGCTATAAGTTAGTTCAGAAAAGCAAGATGTTCTCTTTTTTCAAATTATGTTAGGACTAGTAGGGAACTTCTGTTTCAACACCTTGTTCTTTCATGTATTCAAATATTCACTTAACAAATATTTATTGGAGACCCGCTCTATGCCAGATTAGGTTCCTCTTCTCAAGGCTTTATAGTGTAGGAAGGGATGCAGACAGTGAACAATAAACTAAGAAAATATTTCAAGTGCCATAATTAATAGACATCTATCCTATCTTATAAAAGAGTAATATGCAAATTAACCATCATCCCACTATGCCCACAAGCCATGCCCACCAGCCAATCAGGAGCGAGTATGCAAATTAACCCAACCAAGACAGCTGCGGCCACAGAGAGAGCAGGAGGGAGGCTTGGATTTCTCCCGCGATGGAGGAAGCCAAGCTTTCCGCACACCCTGGCTGGCCCAGGCCTCCATTCAAGGCTACAAAGTTTAAATTATAGAAGATAAATAAATCCGAACAAAAATGGCTGGCGCCACAGAGTGAGCAGAAGGCTTGGCTCCGCTCCAGGCTACAAAGTTTCAATTGTAGAAGATAAATAAATCCCAGATACCAGGGCCTCCGCTTGGGTCGCTGGGGGGCGTGGCCAGCCTGCAAACCACCACAGGCTCCTTGGCGCCCCACACCCCAAGGGAACCCCCAGCTTGATCTGGGACACCCTTCAGGGCAAATCAGCTGGCCCCCACCCATGCACCAGGCCCCATCCTCTCTAATAAAAGAGTAATATGCAGATTGACCATCACTCCAACACACAAGATGGCTGCCCTCACATGGTCAAAGATCCTGCCCTCATGTGGACACAAGATGGCCTCCACAAGATGGTCAGCAGGGGAGGCAGTTGGGAGGGACCAGACCTGAAAGGCAGGGCAGTTGTGGGCGATCAGGACAGCAGGGGAGGGCAGATGGGAGGGACCAGGCAAGGGAGAGCAGTTGTGGGCGATCAGGCCAGCAGTGGGGGGCAGTTAAGGGTGACCAGGCTGGCAAAGGAGGGAAGTTGGGAGGGACCAGGCCTGCAAGGGAGGGCAGTTGGGGGTGATCAAGGCTGCAGGGTAGGGCAGTTAGGGGTGACCAGGCCGGCAGAGGAAGGAAGTTGGGGGCAAACAGGCTTGCAGGGGAGCAGTTAGACATCAATCAGGCTGGCAGGGGAGTGGTTAGGGGGTGATCAGGCTGGCAGGCAGAAGCGGTTAGGGGCAATCAGAAGGCAGGCAGGTGAGCAGTTGGGAGCCAACAGTCCTGGATTGTGAGAGGGATATCCAACTGCCCGTTTAGGCTTGATCCCAGTGGGGTCCCAGATTGGAGAGGATGCAGGCTGGACTGAGGGACACCCCCCCGCACCCCGTGCACAAATTTCGTGCACTGGGCCTCTAGTATATATATAAAAGCCTAAGTGACCAGCTGACTGGCCGGTAGCTATGATGCACACTGACCACCAGGGGGCAGACGCTTAATGCAGGAACGAAAAAAAAAGGCAGGGAAACATGGAACAAACTGATGAATATCAGAGGGAAGGGGGAGGAGGGAGGAAGAGATGAACCAAAGATCTTAATATGCATACGAGAGGCCTGGTGCACAAATTCATACACCCGTGGAGTCCCTTGGCCTGGCCTGTGGGGATTGGGCTGAAACCAGCTCTTCGATAACCCCCGAGGGGTGCCAGATTGCAAGAGGGTGAAGGCCAGTCTGAGCGACCCCACTGGTGCACAAATCCATGCACCAGGCCTCTAATAGTAATATAATAGAGTTACCACAGAGGGATTAAGTATTTTAGATGGAATGAGGTGATCAATGACAAGAACTCTTTGAGGAGGTGACACTTGAGCTGAGATTAGAATGATGATGTGAAGTCACAAGACAAAAAAGAGAAGATGAAAGAAGTTATAGGTAAAGAAAACTATGCAAAGGTCCTGAGATAGGAACAAGACTAACATATTGACAAAACCAAAGCAATGGAGATAATGAGAATAACAGGAGCAAGGAAGTAGGTAGGATGCACCATTGAAGTTCAAGAACTCCCCCTAGGGCCATGTATTGTAAATTAGTTACAGACCAATGGCATGCACAGTAGACTGGACAGAGGGTCCTGGGAGTAGTAACATTTAAGTGGTGGAGAGAAGAGTATCTCATGAAAGAGGCAGGGATCTGAAACTCAAATGCCTTCAGGGGTCAGGCAGCTATCATGAAGGAGTGAGGCAAGCCTTGGTAAGAGACGGTGTAGTGAGAATTGCATGACCTAGAGAATGAGTGACATGCCTAATAGCATTCAGACTCATCAAAATTACTTGCTATGCAAACTAAAGCAGATCATTAAAAAATACTTTTCAAGTAAAATAAAACATATGAGAAGGCAAGCAAACATGCACCATCAAATTCCAACTGTGAGCTGGAGGGAAAAAATGGGAAGTAGGCTGGGAATGAGAAAAATCAATAGAGCATAGTCTCATGTAAGTCAAAGAAGAGTTATACTATATATTTCCATGAATTAAACAAAAAAAAAGAGTATACCCCATTTGGCAGGAACCCAAATGCTGTAATACTAATAACAACAAAAAGACCCACAGAACTTGCATAACTTAAAAGTGGTGGTAATAATCAAATGGGCCAGAGTTGTAAAGCCATGACACCCTGTGGCCCATCCAAGGATGAATCACAGCCATCTGCTCTGCTTGCATGGACCCAGGGATGGAAAGCTTCCCATGCCTCCCCCAAGGCACTATGGGTGTTCAGACACTGCTAGCAACTCAACCTGTTATGATGTGTAGCTGATAGTCTGAAAGTCTCAGGTCTTCCCTCTGGAGCCACCTGCCAGTCCTTCCAACATTTAGAAACACGGACCCTGTCACTGTCTTCCCTTCTCCAGACAAAACATCTCTACCTCCGATTACTCCCCAGATCACTGTTTCCAGACTCCACCACCCCAACCCCCTTCCTGTGAACCTTCGCTAGTTTGTCACCGTCCCTCTTAAACAGTGCCCAGGGAGAAGACACGTTCCTAGCTCATTTATAACACCGGGCTTCCTCAGGCATCAGTTTCTATTTCTGCAGCATTAGGAATATAATTACATTTTATGGAGAGCAGTCTCCTGCCCTGTTACCCATTCCCCACCCTCCATGCTAGTCTCAGTCTGTCTGTTGTATTTTGTGGGCAGATGCATAATTTCAAGTGAGTGCTCCCTTCAGTGTAAAGAACACTGTCCCTCATCACTCCATCTTTTCTGATTAAGATCACTCAGTCCTGAACCAATAATGCAGTGCTTCATGCTTCTCATGCCACTTTCTAGACATCATCTTATTATGTATTGAAACGGGAGAAGCATTTTCATGCATAGAGGAAGAGGAATCTGAGAATTAATGGTTAGAGGCAGAGGGGAAACTAGTAATCTGACCCTTGCAAAGAATATTGAATGGGAGCATCCAATACTCTGGCTTTGAATCCAGGTTCTCCATTTACTCACTACTGCTAGTTTGTTGTTGTTTTTTTTTAAACAAAATTAAAAAGAAGAATATAAAGAAGCTACCTATTAATAAAGACTTAGTATGTACCAAGTCCAATAACAATGTACAGTATGTCATATATTACACATAACAATATTTGAAGTGTATTTATTATCTCCATTTTAGAGATGTGGGAATTAAACACAGAGGTTAAGTGACTTGCCAATGCCACACAATCAGTAGATGGCAATGGGATTTGAACCCAATTCTGCTTGTCTTCAGAGTTCAATCTCTTCAGTCTCATACCACAATCTCCGTCAGGGAGTACTGTCTATACTACATATGACTTACCAGCTGATTAAAAAAACACCTCTCACAGTAATTACATCTCCTGAGATGCTCCTCCAAATAGGTGGGAGGGAGGGACATGTGTTGACTCATGGGTGGGGCTAGAGACACTGTGGGAGCTTGTGCACAAGGGCAAAGAGTAAGGGAGGGGAGAAGGTCACACGCAGCCTCAGGGTCTGACACTGTGTTTCTAACTGGGCTAAAATGTGGCCCTGCAGTTTTATCACGAGCACATTCGGATATAAACAAGATTTTACTGTGACAATTCAGTCTGATAAAAAACAGTTTTCAAGCACTTTTAATACCACTTTAGCAGTATTCACTTGTATATAAATCAGGTGCTAATTTATTCATTAAAATAGCCTGTACTTGGCAACATTTTATTAACTTTAGTTTAACGCTAATAAGATCAGTAATTGTATTTTTTAAAAATACATCTCTTTATAATTATTCCATAATTCTGAGTTTCTTCCAATTTGACTTAAGCCCTTACCAACCTCAAACCACATTTCCACAAGTAGCAAAAATGAGTTTGATTTATATTATAAGATATGACTTTGGGAAAGCCCAAAATGGGAGAGACACTATTCCCATATCTAGCCATGCATTGGAATCTTCTGGGAATTTTCTTAGGCCCACCTAATCACTGATTCCTCAGAGCCTCAGTAACTCACTGCCACAGAATCTCTCGGGTTGGGACTTCCTGGGAATGAATTTGCAGCAATTGGTCCACCACCCAGCCTCTGGGTACCTGTGACTAAAGCATTTTCACCCCACACAGGTCTATTCCAGGCCTTGGAAAACAGGAAGCACACACAGTGATGGATAGCCCCAAAGCATACTAGTAAAACCAATCACCTCCAAGGACCCAGTGAATCCCAGAATAATTCACTATAAGTCTCAATACTAACTGCTCACTTCTGGTTCTTTATTTTTAGGGCCTAGGTAGCGATTTTAATGCCCAGTTATTGCAAAGAAACCTTAAAAATACAATAACAACAACAACAAAAAGATGCACAGGTTCTATCTAACCCAGGGAAACTGGGTACTTTAGAAAACATTCTCAAAGGGCTAGAACACGAGTGTCAAATAGATGGCTAATTTGTACCTCTCTCTTATTGATACCATGGCAGACATTGCTAATCAATCACAGCATTTGCCTTGTTGCATCCAGAAATAACCTCACAGCCTTTTAACCAAGCACTCCAGGTGCCGCTGCCATCTGATCTGCTCTCATACGTGGGGAACATATTTACCCTTCACTGGCTACAATAAATAGTCAAATTGAAATTATCTTATATTTTATACCAGCTTGATCCACCATAGGCTATATACTCTAAATCAGGGACCTTTTATCTACCAAGGGCCATTTGGATATTTATAACATCATTATTGGGCCATTTGGATATTTATAACATCATTCCTGGGCCATACAAAATTAAATGTCTGAACAATCACAGCAGGCTAATTATTAAAAATTAGCCTGCTGTGATTGTTCAGACATTTAATTAAGTCACCCCTAATGCCCTGGCAGGCTCAAGGTTCCCCACCCCTGCTCTAAATAGTACAGAAGCCTGAAGGTGCTCATGTAAGGGAGATCCTAGGAGCAGATCACCTGACTCTTGCTGAATGATCTTTGTAGTGGTTTCACATTTATACCTTTGAATGGAAGTATCTAGAAATCAGCTAACTGCAAAAATGCTGATAATATATGGGTTGCATTTATATCATTCAAACCAACCTAGTTTTTGCTAATGATAATTCAAAGTTTGACTTGGAATAAATGCTATAAGGAGAGACAAGCTGAAGTCCAAAGTATTTAAAAATTAAATGTAGCATTTGGTTAAAATAATCATATATCAATCCACTTAATTTCCATTGGTTGTCGTGTAGATTTTCTCCTATGGAGACACTGGGACAGGTCAATAAATGACAATCAGAAATCACAAGAGTATTTAGATTTTGCTCAGTTTCATTTGAAAAAGAAATCATTATAAATTCCTTTGTCTTCAGTTCCCATAATGGCTGTTTGGGGCTACCTCACCTGTACTGCCACTTCCCAGGTCATGTTGGGTGGAATCCACTGAAGACCATCTCTATGCCAATACCTATTCAGGGTGATTTCATCACATGGATAGCACCCATGATCAAACAGTAAGATCAGAGTGAGCAGACCCACCTCATCATGGATGCTGTCATTCCTGTGAAAGTCACCAGCCTTCCTGGGCAGAACGTGGATGTGAACGTGCTGGAAATAGACAAATAAAGAAAAAGAAAATGTGATTATCTCCTCATATATTTTCACACTTGACAGTGATGCCCTCACGGAGCCCATTTACTCATGGTCCCTGCTGGATTATTGCTCAGAGGAAGGTGGCGTTCACTGATAACTGGATCTGAAGTCTACGGAGAATAGAGGCCCAGAACAAGAGAGAACAACTTGGTGGCATATATGAGACTCTGAGTGAAATGCCAGAGTGTTTTAGGGGCTCTGTGGAATTATTCATAGTTGTCAGTCTTGGTTGTATTTAGCCAGTGCTTTGAAATGACAGCATGTCTTCAAAGGTGGACCACAGCGCCTCTGAAATTGACAGGAAATAAGAATTGGCTAAAACAGAGAACTGCATAAGTAAAGAGCAAATGAGGGGAAGTAGGTTGGAATATGGACCCAATTACAGAATCCAGGCTTCAAATAATAAATACATAATAACGATTTAAATAATTCTTATTTATTAAAATTTTAATTATGATGATAAGGAGGTGGTGTGCTTGGCATTTATTTCCTTTAATGCTCTAAATAAACTTGGAGGTGAAGGCCCCACAGGAAGTGTAGGGTTAGCACAGAAAGCCAGGTGATCTGATTCCTGCCCTGGCCTTTTTCATCGGCACATAAACGGACTCTGTGATGTTAATCTTTCAAACAGCCCATTTCTTTAGCCTACAAAAGTACCCAGGTAATATACATAGCAATGCAATTATGCAGAGATTGTGACTCAAGGCACACAGCACATCGAATTCAATATATTCTTCAAGGCTAAATTGCCATTTGAAAGTTTTACTTTCCAAATAGCCTCTATTATACCTCGGCTGAAGCTAAACCTTGTTCCTGTCCTTGAGCTGTGTTCACGTGTTTATTACAACCCGTGGGGAGGAAAGTGACAATGAAAAGCCTAAATGTGGAGAGGCAGACAAAGAATCAAGCTTCCTCAGTCCCTGATCACGCCCGCCCCTCCTTGATTACTGCGGTCAGGCCTACGCCATGAAGGGCCTCTGGAGAAGGTGAGATGAAGTGTCCCTGCGGCTTTGCACACAAGGAAGAGAAATGCAATGCTGTTAAAGGGAAGGCAGGGAACAGGGTGGTCCAAAGTGAACAAAGCTGAGAGCTTCTCATCAGCTCCTCAACACACAGTCCCCACACAGCGACATGTTTTGCCAGAATATTCTCCATGACAAAGCCAGACCTGTATTCCTTGGCAACTGGAATGAGTGTAGACTTAATGCACGAAGACTATAGGAGATAGGGAGAAAAGCAAACAGGGACAAGTAAATCACAAATTTCCCATGGAACCAAATTCTTAGGAGAAAGCAGGGCAGGACTGGCCCAGGGTGAAATTTTTGAAGTCACGGCTGGTAGATTTAAAGCAAGTCCAGGAAAAAAAGCCTTCAGTCTTTACTTCCAAACCTGCTAGTATCCCTCCCTCCCTCCCTCATCGAATAGTCAGGTATCAGGTCAGGATTCTGTAGCCAAACTGCCTAATACAAGCCCTGGACCCACCACTCACAAGCTGTGGCCCTGCCTCCTAAAGCCTGTATCTCAGTATCCTCACCTATGATGGGGATTATTGCAGTTTCTATCTCATGGAGTTGTTAAGAGGATCAGAGCTGCTAAGCATGTACTTATGCTGCTTAGTACACAGGCAGGACTCAACATGTAGCTGCAGTAGCATCATATTCCAGGATGGTTCCCACACCAGCAGTAAAGATATTTAAGAGGCTCCTTGAACGGCTCCTGGTTCAAGTTTCTCTGCCCTCTGGCTTATTTCTGTTGCTTTGACCTGAACATGCACTGGGTCTTGATGAAACAAAGATCACCAGCCCCCCACATCTGCATTTCTACCCAGCTCCCAGTGATGCCAGTATTGCTGGTCAGGACGATACTTTGAAAACCACTGGTTCCTGAACCCCTGTCCTGCCAAATGTGCTAATGTGGGCACCAAGATCTCATTGCTTTGCTTGCCCTATTGCATTATTAGAGACCCAGGACTGAATGCTTCCCTGGCTTCCTATACTTCTGTGACATACAGCTGGCTTTGAACTTACAGTATGGAAACCTCCCAGGACCAGGCCCTTCATGCCTTCTTATATTTACCTTGCTCTCCTGGGTTTAGAGTTCAGGGCTATTTCTATGGGCTGTTACCACCCAGTCCTGGAAGTGCCACTCTTGAGCACTGGTAACATTTGAAATTCACTGTGACACTGATGACAGGAAACAGTTTACTGTACAGGTAATTTCCCTCAAGGGCATAGAACTCAACCCAGCCAAATGTCTTGACATAAATTCTTAAGCGACAGACTGATCTCAAGATCCTGACAACCCACTCCACTTCCCAGAAAAGAGAAATCATGATTAAAAAACGATAAAGCCAGCTCACAATCTCACTGTTGTGAAGGAATACATTGCCAAGGCCTTCTGATAGACTGTCATTTTGATAAAAACCCTATGAACAGCACAGATAGGGATTTAACATAACCTATTCTTAATGAGTTCATATTGATACCATTGTAATTACTCCAGTTACTAATTAATTAACAGGAAAGGAGCAAAGAGAAGGCCAGATAATATAGGCAGGCCAATTGCACAGCTTTGCCAGAAAGCTGCAGTTTTACACCCTCCAGGCCTGTTCCCCACAAATCTCTGGAAAAAGGGACTGGACAATAGATGCATGCCCACTAAGGTCTGAATGATTGTGGGGAAGGTGATTAGCTGTCAATCATACCTGGGAGCATGTCTTTGGCAAGAATAGGTGTGGCCACTGTAAGGGTGTGAAATCTGAAATACATAAGCTCCTGAACAAAGGTATTCCCTCCTCTTGGCCCTCTTGTGCTCCTGGTTCTCATTTTGCAGGTGGTGCACTCCCCTGCATTCATCCACATCAGGGGTCCTCAAACTATGGCCCACGGGCCACATGCAGCCCGCTGAGGACATTTATCCAGCCCGCCGGGTGCCACTGCCTGTCCTGCTTAGCAGCCGACTCATCCCGGGCCCGCAGTGCGCATAGGAATTTGTTCATAGTTTTTTTTTTAAACTGTAGTCTGGCCCTCCAACGGTCTGAGGGACAGTGAACTGGCCCCCTGTTTAAAATGTTTGAGGACCCCGGATCCACATGGCCCTGAGCCATGTGGCCGCACACAATGGACTGATGGACTGGAATTAGTGTGCTGCTGTGCCAGACTCAATTCCACCATGGAACAGAAACTTTGGACACTGGGTTTGCTTTTAACTCTACTGAACCCTAGCTGCACCTTTTCCAGGACTGGCTTAAGGAAAATGGGACTTTGCAAACAGAGAGATATAACTCCACACAAATAAAAATAACTCCACACAAAAAAAAAATCTAAGACTCACATGTGAGAACATGAGAGTCTTAGAAAATTCTTTTTTTCTCAAGATATCATAAGAAACCCACTCCAACCAGCAACAGAGAAATTCTACCCATGCAATTCTCTGATAACAGCATTGTGCCTTAGTGATCACAACTTACTTTATAAGTGCTAACAAAGCCTCCTATTAATACAACACTACAAAATTTTGCTAGACTTTATTATTTTTTCTAGGTTTTAAAATTGCTAGGGTCTCAAGCAGTTTAGCTGCTTGAGTTGAAAAAGTATTTTTAAAAATTCATGATACCTTCCATACCAAAAAGTTTCATGGTCAAATAAATTTTACAATGTTGATTAGCATATTAAAGTATCTGAGAGGAGTAGATGAAAGAGAAAAGTTAGCTCAGGAGATTACTCAGTGGTTGAATGTGGACCTATGAAACAGGAGGTCATGGTTCAATTCCCAGTCAGGGCACATGCCCAGGCTGTGGGCTCAGTCCCCAGTGGGGGCACACAGGAGGCAGCTGATCAATGATTCTCTCTCATCAATGATGTTTTTATCTCTCTCTGCTGAAAGCTATCCTTTGTTTACACTATCAGGAAAGTGCAAACAAGGAACCCTGAAGGCTGATGGACCTTGAGCTTTGGCAAGGGCTAAAAACTATGCACCGATTGTTCTGTTGAGACAATGGTAGCTCAAGCAATTTCCTGACCTAATATTTTTAATATCACTAGTATTTACTGACCTTTAAGATAGTCTGTCTGCTACCAGAATTATCTGCCTAAGGGCAATATGAGTTTCTAAAATTGAATAAAAAGCTGGCAGGGCCTGGGCACCAGTGAAGCCCTTCCACTAGAGTTGGGCTCTCCACCTGGCCACCTGTGATTTCTAAATTCATATTTCTTGTCTAGTCTCATCATTTATGCACGGCCCTTCTCCAGGTCCTAAACCCTGGCCGCGCAGGTTGCGGCTGTCACATCTTTCACATCTCTCCCTCTTCCTTCCTCTCTAAAATCAATAAAAATATATTTTTTAAAAAAGAGAAAGTTAAGTTTGTTCAATTAGCAATCTAGAAACTTACTTATGGAACCTGTTCTTTATTCACATAGCATCCATTTACTTTTTTCTAATACATTTATTTATACAAAAATATTTATTTCTAGTCTAGTAACCAGAGATATAGTGATGGATAAGACAGACCCCATAAGGCTACAACTCAATGGGCAGTGAATAAAAGAAACAATGGTATAAATAAATATAAGATTTAATTTTAGGTGGAGATAAGTATCATGAAGAAAAACAGCGGGCAGAGCTAAAAATTCAGAATTGAGACACTTCACCATTTGTACTTTGGGAAGAGAAAAAGTAGGATTTAGGTTAAGAGTACAGTGGGGAAGGAGGCAAATAAAAAGAGGGTAAGTTTAAAGGCTGAGAAAAGAATGTTAAGAGGAAGAATTTTAATCAACAGTGCCACCATTGCTGAAAGCTAGCTGAAAAGCACATGAAAGATGCTCACCAACATTAATCATTAATGAAATGCAAATCAAAACCACACTGAGATATAATTTTACACTCACTAGGATGACTATTAAAAAAAACAAAACACAGGACAATAAGTACTGGCAAGGATGTGGAGACTAGAACCTTCATACATTGCTGGTGGAGACGTAAAATGGTGCTGCTATTTTGAAAAATGGTTTAGTAGCCCCTGAAAAAGTTAAACATATAGTGACTATATGACTAAGAATTCCATTGTAAGGATGTATGCAACAGATATGAAAATATACATCCACAGAAAAACTTGTACATGAATATTTATAGCAGCATTATTCATAATACCCAAACAAGGGAAACAATCCAAGTGTCCATCAATAATGAATAGAAAAATAAAGTGTGGTAATAACCAGACAACGTGATTTGGCCTTAAAAAGGAACAAAGTACTGCTGAGCGAAAGAATTATACTTTCTGCATTATGCTAAGTGAAAGAAGCCAGACACAAGAGTCCAGATATTGTATGATTCCATTTATATGAAATGTCCAGAACAGACAAATTCATAGAGACAGGATGTAGATTAGCAGTTGCCGGGGGGAATGGGGAGTGACTGCTAATGGGCACAACATTGAATTGTACACTTAACAGAAGTGAATTTATGTTATATGAATTTTATCTCAATAAAGCTGTTATTTTAAAAAAAAAAAAAACTGATATGGATTTAAGAGAGAGTGGGAGATGAAGAAAGGGAGATAAATAAGCAGAGACAACTTTTCCAAGGAGTTTTGCAAAGAAATCTATAAGAGCAGCTGCAGAGGAGGGAGAAAATCACGCTAGAAAACACTGGTTTTAGGTTCCTGGAGCCACTAGTTTCTCCAATTATTATTAGTAGTAGTAGTGGTAATTGTTGTTATTAACATTTATTGAAATCAGTCCCTGGGCTGACTGACATCACTATTTCAATTAACCCTTACAATACGTCCAAGAGACAATTAATAAATGCACAACCATTTCCAGGTGACAAATTAGACCAAAGAGGTTAAGTGACTTGCCCAAGTTCCTTCAGGGAGTGACCAAGAGCTGAAATCTGAACTGAGTCTGTCATTAAACACAGGGTGTTTGCTCTTGACCAAATGACACCATCTCTCAGGAGGCCACCTGCTTCTACCCATTCCAAATATAACACCTCCACGCTGGTCTCTTGATGCCTCTCTCAAGCTCCACGATTTCTCAATAATGTCTCTGATCACATCCATTAAGCCCTTTCAGGATCATGGGATAGAGGCTTGCCTTTGCCTAGGGTCTTGAATTCACTTAGGGCAAGGGTGTTATCATCCGAGTTCCATTTCCACCTCACTGCTTCCTAGTTGAAAGCCACACCCAAAATATTATATGAATAACAAAGTTATTCAATGTCACGACGCCCCCCATTTATTATTAATTTTTTTTGAATTCACACCAAGTAATTTCTTGGCCCACCTGCTTGAGCAAATCTCAGCTTTAAAAACCCTGTTACATCTAGGTTTTTATCCACTGGTAGGAACTCTCTGAGATTTAATCCCACCAAAGACATTTTCACAGGCCCTGCCTCCCTTGTGCCACCTATGCTTCTCCCTCCATTCTTTTGAACACATCTATGCTACCCCATGCTCACCTGAGGATGGTCAGTTTAGTGACGTTGCTGTCTTTATCTTTGTTAGAGTATATTACAATTCAATGAGAGGGGATAAAATCCTGGTGGGGAAAGGGCAGGGGAAGCTAGAGAGCTACCCTGCTCATAACTAATGTCCTGCAACCTCCACCAGCTGGCCCAGCCTGAAGCTCTCTCCCTCAGATCTGCAATAAGCAATGACAGAAGGTCAACCTGATTCTTAAGAACAACAAACACACTGTGTAGGCAGACAATGCACCCCTGCAATAGGTCCACATCCTAATCCACACTGGTGAATAGGTTAGGTTCCGCGGTAAAAGAGAAATAAGGTTGCAGATGGATTGCGGTTGCTATTTGGCTGCCCTTAAAAATAGAGACAACCCTAACCAGTTTGGCTCAGTGGATAGTGTCGGTCTGTGGACTGAAGGGTCACAGGTTTGATTCTTGGTTGCGGGCTCCATCCCCAGTGGGGAACGTGTGGGAGGCAGCTAATCAATATTTCTCTCTCATCAATGTTTCTAGCGCTCTATCCCTCTCCCTTCCTCTCTGTAAAACCAATAAAAAATATATTAAAAAAAATAGAGACAGTCTGAATGACCCTGTGTTACCCATCTGAGCCCAATGTAAGCAAAGGGTCCTTAGAAGTGGAAGGAGGTGAACCAAGTCAAACTTTTAAAAATCTGTGCTTCAAAGGATACCGTTAGAAAAAGGAAAAGGGAGAAAAGTTTTGCGAATCATACATCTGGAAAGGTACTTGTATCTGGGACACAGAAGAAACTATTTCAACTCAAAAATAAAAAGACCAAAAAAAACCCCAAAACTAAAAATAGGCAAAGGATGAATAGAAATTTCTCCAAAGATGCATCAGTGGCCAATAAGCACATGATCTAGTTAGAACATTTTCCCATAAGAACTTCCTAAGACTCTGCCTGCGTCCCACCCTTCCTTTATTCTTTGCCCCCACCCCAAGCCCATCCATAGAGTCAGATGAGAATACTTAGAATCCTCAGAAATAAGATCTCACAGCATAGAGCATACTACTAAGTTGGGGGGGGGGGGGGCGGCGCATATAATTTATTGTTCAAAGTGAAATTTTGGGAGTGAAAGGAGGCACTGTTTATAACTACACTGGCCCCTTTATGACTATAATCCTAAATCTGGGCTGGTCTAAATAAACAAAGGCATATGGTCATCCAAAATTATAGTTATATAATTGGAAAGTATGATAGCATAACGAAGACAGGATTTGACATCCTCTTAACCTGGCTCAGAATCTCAGCTCTGCCACTTTGACCCAGTTTGGTGACCTTGAGCAATTTATTCAATCTCAGTAAGCTTCAGTTTCCTCAATTAGGAAAATGGAGACAGTAATTGTCCCCACTTCTTAGTGTTTTGGTGAGGATGTGGTAATACTTATATATGCACAGTTACTACCATAAAATGTTCTTATATAAATGGTAGCTAATGTTATAATTGAGACTCACTTAAAATGAGTACTATAAATGTGTAAGAAAAATCGTTTTACCTTATGAGAAATAATTAAATGATATATCAATGTTCTCCCAAGAAGTTCTAACAACTACTGAAACAGTCCACATCACTCTAGATACCAGGCCAGCCTCATTCATACTGTTCGACTGACAGCCTCAGAGTAGTGGGTGATGCATCGATTTCCATGTCTTCGTTACCCAGATTACATGCTTAAGCTGCTAGTATGGGAGTAAAAAACCCAGGGACTTCTTTTTGAGACAGTAAGTGGTTCTGTGTGGTGGAAACAGGAAGTTCTGCCCTTTGCATCACGGAGGAGTGGGAGGTGTACACCAAAAATCTAGAGTAATTTGAGTTAGACTCTACCGAAGGAGTACAAACTAGAGGCAAGATAATGGGAGGGGAGACTGTGTTAATTCTTCATGCCCAGATGTTTCTCTACACCTGGCAGTAACTCTACCCCCATTCGTCCCTCTAATTCATTTAGTCAAGGTAAGGAGAAGAAGCCACTTGAAATGTAATTGTCTCTCGCTGTTCCTGGTGAGTCTATTACACAAGCAGTTAGGGAGATTTCTCATTTTGGTCTGTTTACTGCAGCAAGATTTTTAAAAGGAGGTGGAGAAGGAGGAGAAGTTCTCTCAGCACCTGCTCTCTTAATTGACAGTGATTTTTCTTGCTCCCCAAAAGCGAATGTTTTTTTAACAAAATGGGTAAATTCTCATTTCTCATAAGCAAAACATCAGCATCTACAAATACATCGTTAAAACAGGGAAGATGATGGAATCATGACAACATCTCCATTTCCTGCTGGGCTGAGCAGCCCACGTGCCATCCACCTTTTATGTTTCTGCTCATTTGCAATGAGTGCTTCCTTTACAAAGACAAATGACAGAAAAGGCTAGTTTTCTCCTGTGTGTTCGTTTTGAATTTGTGAGCAAAGGGTGAGGAAGTTGATCTACTTTTTCACTGTTCTTTTGTTCTGAATTTCACTGGAAGAGTTCCTTAGAACAAAGAAAACAAAAATAATCTCTTCTGGGTTTGCCCAAAGCCTATCAGAGTATCTAACTCCATCCAGGACTTTGGGACAAGAATGAGCTCCTCTGTGGCTTGCAGCGCAGAAGGAGGGGAAATTGATTGGCAAAGATGCGTTGACACTCGCTCCTGTTTGTTCATTTCCCCGGGCTTCTCCTCTCCTGAAGGAGACACTGAAGAACCTGCCAATTATTTCCACCTTGTGAGCTGAAAGCAGAAAGGAAGAGACACGCCCCCGGCTCTCTGAGTTCAGTGACACTTGAACAGCATCAGATTCCATCATCTTGCTGTCCTTTGACTTAAAAAGACCTTAATTTTTAGAAAATTTGAAATTTAAAGCTGTCTGGTTGCTAAAATCTCCTTTAAACTCATATTGTAGTTTGGAGCCATACATCATCGAGGCTGCGATGCTTAGCTGATTTACTGCTCCCATATATCACAGGAGCACCATCCCTCTCCTGATGTGTTGTTATAACTCACAACTCGCTGAAAAACAAAACTGTGAGCCACAGAATGCTCAGGGTCCCCACAAATCCTGGAGGTTGGAAACTAAATTAGTGTCTCTTCCCCGCCCCCGCCCCCCCCCCCCCCCCCCCGTTACAGTATCTCAACTTGCCTGGAGCAGTCGGAGCCCGTGGAAAGCACAGTTTCCTGTTTCATGAAGGGCGTACCAGCTGCCTTAGCACTGCTGACATCCTACAGGAAGGGGCTCACTGACAAGGTAGTTGGAGACCACCAGATGCCTGTGCCTTGGGACAGATTACTAATTCTGTCCTGAGTTGGTTGTGTCACAGTGTTTGAGGCCCTGTGAGCAGCAGTACTTTCAGTGACATTTATTTCAAACCTAAGTACCTGGCAGCGTTCTCACACTGACCCTAAACCGAGTAACAAAAGGTGAGGCCTTCCCAACCAAGTAAGGCAGAATCTAGTCATGAAGGAAACACAGGCCTTGGGGTTGGTGATGATCCAGAGTAGAATATATTTAGCAAGGCTCTCTGCAAACCCAAGCTTTCTGGTTCAGAGAAGCAGCAGGTTTTTAGAAATAGATTCAGACTAGAAATACACACTGTCTTGAAATACAATAATTGCTAGAATTTACTGAATACTTACAATACGCCAGCATTGGTATAAATACTTTAGCTACGTTTTTCACGTAATTCTCACAATAATATCAGGCATTAGGATACTGGTACTATCTCTACTCAAAAGATGAGGCGGAGTGAGTGGTTTGCTGGATTCCAGAACCTAAGTATGGCACTAGCAGCCTAGCAGAGTATAAGCCTACTGTCCCCCACACTACTCACCCTTAGTATATTAAGCACTTCTGTAAGAGAGAACAAATTTCTTACTAATTTGAGAATTGATCTGGTATAAATATTCTATATTATATTTTAGTTAATGATTGACTTTCAGTGACATAACAGCTTCAAGTTCTTAAAACTGTTCAGCAAAAGAGAATTTATAATAATTTTCCTTTAAAAAATTGACAAACTCAAGCAAGGCCTATAAAATCATAATAAATCTCTTACATGGCCATTCCTGCTGTGTTGGGTTGTACTCATGCAAAAAGATAGGTGGAGCCCCAGGTAGACCATTTGGGATCAAGAGTCCACCTGTTCAGCTCCACAAGCAGAAGGTCAAAGGTTCTTTGTGAAACTAGCTGTATTTGCTGCTATGCAGGTACAGCACCATAGAGATACCTCCAGTAAAATGACTTTCAAAAGATGCAAAAGATGTTTTAGGATTTGTCAAACCTGCATTTCATTACCCATTGTTACAGTCGCTGTGTTGACAGTACATATTCTTGGTAAGAAAAGTTAAAAAGTGTTCTTCCCTTGTTGTAGAGTTCCCTTCCCCTTGCTTCTTTCCCACTTCCCCTCAGTTTTTCTGAGTGAGTTCAAATGCCACCTCCTCTGTATAGCCTTCAGATCCTCCAGACATCAGGCTCTCTGATTCTTTTTGTGTATCTCAATCACTCCATTTTCCTCATAAAGCATCAATAATTATAGGTTTCTCTTTCATTAGTCCTGAACTCTGGGCTATTCCTTACTCTACCTGTCTCATTATTTCCTACCCTCACTCCAAGTTTCTAGCTTAGAGGACATACCATGTAAATGCTGGATGGATGGATGGATGAATGGATGGATGGATGGATGGGTAGATGGATGGCTGAATAGATGGGCAGATGGATAGATGGACGGGTGAATAAATGGGTGAATGGATGGATGAATAGATGTGTGGGTGGATGGGTGGATAGATGGGTGGATGGATGGTGGGTGGATGGATAGATGGGTGGGTGGATGGTGGGTGGGTGGATGGTAGGTGGATGGATGGGTGGGTGGATGGATGACCCAAGTGTTTTTAATTTGCTAGATTGCTATAAAGGACAAAGAAGCCTCATAAGCACAGTTTCTCTTAGCTACTCTTTTCCCTCTCTTGAGAATTCTTGTACATACAAGGATGTGGCCTATGCTGAGCCATTGTGATTGAACCTTTCTTCCTCACTGAAAAGTATCTTTTCACCAACATGTAAGTTTGAAGGTCTTGTCTTTACAGCTTCATGTAAGTCCTTTTTAAAAACAAACTGGTCAAGTGTGCTAGGCAAATATCTCATCCTGAAAACAATCGGCATCACAGAGACTGCCAAGGGGACTTACTCTTTGCTCAGCATTAACTTTAATAAAAGTCACTGCAGTTCTCTCTCATGAGAGAAGAAACCCACCCTTTCTTTGGGTAGCTTCTGACCTTCATAAATTACTTCCCCAATTTCTCTTTGCTAAAAGGACTATCTAGAATGTGTATTTTTAATTTACACACCATATCAGAACATTAATCTGCAGAGGTATTCCCTCTGGGTCTTTCTGTTGGTAGACAATAAAGGATCTGGATGCAAATGAAGCAATGATGGCATTTTTCCTTGTCTTACTCATTTTTGTGACAAATTCATATTACTTTACTGTTTGCCCTACACATAATTATAGTTATTTAATTTATGTTTCAATAAAATGGATAAAAACAAACATTTACTGCTCCATGAATAAACATTCAAATGAAGCTTCTGAAAGACGTTACTCATTCTGAGCAGCTCTGTGGCTTTCAGAAACCTGCCCCCAACTTAATGAGCATCATTTCCACAATCTGTGCATTATTGGTCAAGCCTCCCTTTAGGAATATGTTGCAAAGCAAAAAAAAAAAAAAAAAAACAAAGTGAAATATTATCAGTCCAAAGGGGGGAAATGTTAAGGGGATTAGCAACTTGTCCTATTAAAGGGACAAGACCAGCTTTCATGTCCCTCAGGAGACAGTGACACAGTAATTATGGAGATGGCGCCTCCTAGTTAACTTACTAGTCGAGTGCTTCACTACTACAGTTTTCAACTTCAATATCGGGTTTAAATAAAAGTAATGAGAAACCCAGAAAGGTCAGGCATGAAGGGCAAGATGTGCTGGTTCCATTTTCAGTGCTAACAAAGAGCCAGGCAGTACCTATGAGTTTGGGGGGGGTCAGGATACCCCACAATGGACACTACTGAACGTGGAGACAGACACATGATTTGCGTATCAAACAGTCACCCCGAGGTTACTGAATCCAGACAAGATCCTAAGCTGGGCTTCAATCTGATTCTGTCACACATTATCTTCAGTGGGAGTTACTTGCTAGGGAAATGGCTTGATGTAATTTTTGTCATTATCATTTCAAAAGGTTGATCTATTTCAAATAAATTCGCCAACTCTGTTCCCCAAAGTAGGTTCTTTTAAAAATAACAAAGCACCATGATCTATTTCCCTCCCCTCTGTCCAACAGCTAAGACCAGGTGGTTTAACTAGACAGGGGAGACGATGCCAGGAGAAATCAAGGGATGAAGCTCCTTTGCAGTGTGACAGCCTCCAGATCGCAGCCGCTGCCGGCAAGGAGGAAACGTGTTGACGTGGCAGCTGTCACTTCATGACATGTCAGTCTGCCTTATCAGTGGGCTGGCACAATTTAAATAAACTTTGTCAGGAGGGAGTCATTCCACATAGTTAGAAGCTGCATGTCTTTAGTGTGAATAAATATCTCCAGTGTGCTGGGAGCAAGAGACTGCAGGAATCACATCGGAGCTGCAGCAAACGGCTGGGCGTCCACCATGGGGCTCTCCCTCCCCTCCATTCCATAGTTTGCTCTGAGTAATTCACTCCTTGCTTTGACTGTGACTGCAAAATCGCTCAAATGAACATTATCTTCCCCTAACACAAGCTGAATGTAAGATTTTTCACATCCCAATATGGCTATTTTCATGAATGACTTCAACAAAGTAAAATATTCAGCATAAATAGAAGCTAGTGTGATCCAAATTTTATCATATTTCTTTGCTGGATTTTTTTTTTCACATCCCACTTTTCATTTGGTGCATATGCCTTTCGTTTTCTGGTGTCCCTGAATTAGAAGGAACTAGGCAGGACCATATTTTAGAGGGTTATATTTGCCTTCTAACTCAAGTGAGCAGGCATTTATTTTGGAGTCATGCCTTCAGAACGACATCCTCTTTTCAGATGGTCCAGATCTCAACCTACAGAGCTGCTAAGCGGATCTGTGACTTCTTGCCAGGGCTCTACCCAGATACACTACAGAGAGCATTAACTTTTTAAATGAGATTCTTTTCCAAGTCGTCATTGTGAAATATACCAGAAAAAATAGCCCCATCTCCCTGCAACCCACGAGCACTGATTTGATAGCCCAAGACAGGATAAATGGCTCTGATTAGGCCAATGATCCCAGTTTTATAGGGACCGTCTAAATCACATCTCAGTTTGGGTCTAGAATGATGATACTGGGAGCATCCAGAGGGCTACATATCATCTCAGCCTGGCTCCCACACAGGGCGCCAGGGAGATTTGTAGGACCCTGTCTGGTGGCTTTGAGGCACAAACAATGAATACTGCTAAGGCAATAATAATAAAAAGAAAACAGGCAGTGCAGAGAGCCCTGGACCCGTCCCTCACTTTTCTCATAATATACTTTATTTTTCAGTGAGACAGAGTGATTCCATAGGCAGTGCCCAAAAATTAGATAATATGAGAAGTTGATGATCTTTCTTTTTCTGGGTGAGTTCGGTGGACAAGGCCCTGAGATTTATGTGGATTCAACTTTTTAGTCCAGATTGGAACCCTTGCTAACTTCAGTCCCCATGATTCACCATGAACTGGCCATTAACGGGGACACACTGCATCATGTCACTTAGTCAGAACACTCCTTTATAGAGGAGTGCAGTAGAGTCTTAACAACAGCCCCAGGGTGCCAGGAATCTGAACAAGACCGGGATCTCAGGAAAGTTGAGTACAAATGCTCCCGCATGGAGTGAGGCAGGAGTGGCTCTGTAGGAGGTGAGCTCAGGTGGACCATTTATGAGACCTTTCCTATTCCTTTAACCTTCAGAGCTGACTTCGGGTCAAGGAGCCATCCAATGGATGACTATGTATTGTTGCATGTAAAGAAACAAATGCCTTGTTGGTATTGGCATAGGATGTTGCTGGGCCCTGGCTGCTGCCAGTGTCGGCTTTATTTGTATGATAAACCAACAATCCATCTTTTAAAATGAGCTACACCAGCAAGCCATGACAGGTCTGTGAAGATAAAGTTTGGAAATCAAATTCTGCTCCTGAGAAATATCACAGCCAGTCAAGGCCTACCAAAGCATCAAGGATACAGCTGGAACATCAATGTCCTCATGGACCTCTCACCTTTTTCTTCTGAAAATTGTGCTACATTCTGATCGTTCTCAATCCTTCTTTCTTTCTCCCTCCCTCATACTTGGATTCATTTTTTCCATGCAAAAGGTCTCCTATGATCCCACAATTCTCTTTTACCCTAAGACATCTGAGTTCCTACTGCGGGGACTGTGTGGTTGCACAACTAGAGTCGTGATTCTCCATTGGCTTTATGTCTACTTTGAGGACCTGTGCAATAGTAGGATTTAAAATATGATATTAGACATTGGAGTGCTTGATATCATGAGGGCCTTGAGAGAGATGGGGACTTCTGTAAGGGCTGAGTGAGACCCAGGAGAAGAAGGCACAAACCACTATTGGATGCTGCGAGGGCGGATGCCTCTGCACCAGTGTGGTGTGGTTTGTTAAGGTGAGAAGAACTGCCATGGGATAGAGAGGGGTGGCTGAATTGGAAAGGATAGGGCACCGGAGGTATGTTAATGTGTGCAAGTCATGTGACCCCAAAGGGAGCTTACTTTTGAGAACTAGACTCTTTCCTTAATAGCCTGGCCCCACAACACAATCAGTAAAATCTCCTAAGTACCTGAGAACTGGATTCTTCTCATGACCTTTGTCTTATGACCCAAAGCAGGGCCTCAGCAACCAGGGCTGGATCCTGGTGGATCATGACCACCACCACCATAGGGAAGGCAGAGTCCCCTGGCAGATGGCCTCCAGATGCCGTGTTTCAAGCCTCTCTCCATGCTCCATGCCTCCACCTTCTGAACCTCTTGCTGTGTCTTGCTCTCTGGACTGCAGCCTCAGCTGTGTGTCCACAGTTAGCATCTCAGCCTGAATCTTTCTATGTGGCCCTTCCCACAGACAGTCTCTTTGGTTGTCAGGCAAATATTAACCGTGGACTTCATCTTTTCAAAGAATCCATGCCTGTGCCTCTCCCACAAACCACCTTCTTCCTGAAACTCCTGTGCCCAAATCTGACTCCCCATACTCAGCTCAAGCCCCAGTCTCATATTTACCCTCCCAACATGAGTTTTAGCAAACTGTTGGCTACCTAGTGAACCAAGAATCATAATTACAAGACAGAACAATGGCTTTTCCTTGCACAAACAGAACAGCATTTCTCCTTTTACAAGAGGCCTCACTTGGCCAGCCCTCCAGAGCAGTGCTTTCCAAGACCCCGCTGACTCATTCCCTCTCTCCCCTTCAGCAACTCAGTCCTCACCTGGGCATCTGCCTGAGAGATTCCAATAACTTAACTGGTTTCAACCAGAATGCTGAGCCCAATGTTTGGAGTATAGACCTGCCTTCCTATTATACCCGTCAGAAGAAAAACAAGACATCACAATAAATCCGAGGGTGCATCCTTGAGAACACAGTCCTGCTCAGATTGTATTCCCTGCATTGGGAGCACTTACTTACACGAGGCAGGTAGTGAAGTGGAAATGGGAATCAGAGGTAAAACTGGGCTCAGACTCAGAGAAGGAGAAGGCTGGGGAGTGCCAAGCATTTTCGGGTTGGCAGAAGCCACAGATTTTGTAAAGCCTGGGATCCAGGGAAGGTCAGGCAGCTGGACAGGAAGCAGAGAAACAAATAATTTCCAACTTCATCAAATCAGGATGGAAACTGGAGGAGGATTTATATCTCAGGAATGGAAGAGGAAGAATGGTAACACCTGTTTTACTTGCAACACCCCCTTCTCCAATGCTTGATTTTCATGGAATACAAGAAGAGGGTCCCTTGGGAAAGTTCACTTCATGGGAACCACTGAATACAAGTGGAAGTGAGAACAACTCCACTCTCCTTGGCTAATTACAGAGGCTGCTTTCCTGCTACCTGGGTCAAGGCTACCACGTTGCCCTACAAGACACTGGCGTACTCTACAGTACCTTGTTTAGACACTTTGCAACTCTCTCTCAAGTATGAAGACCAGCCAAGGAATGGAGGAAAGAACATATTAGGCTCTACGATAGGCATTCTTCTACATCCCAATACCCTTCCATTGTCATATACATGTCCTGGCCCAATGGAATGGACACATCCCTGGGAGCCAGGACAGCAGAAGGTAGTGGAGCTGGACCATCTGTGCTTGAATCCTCATCTCAACTCTTAATCTCTGTGAGACCTGGAGCCACTTACCTGACTTCTCCAGACCCCCGTTTCCATACCTGAACATAGACACAACACTTTATACAGCTCATATACATTTTCCCCTTGCAGATTATGAATAAATTACGCAAAATAAATGCCTAGCAAGAACCTAGCACACAATAGGTACTCTCTAAACTTTAGCTATTATTATCGTTTTATTTTATTGATAAGTTTATAAAAACTACTTTTTATTTTGGGATAATTATAGATTCAAAGCAAGTTGCCCAAAATAGTAGAGAGAGATCTGTATAGTGTACCGTTCACCAAGTTTCTCCAACTACTATACAAGGTGGTATGTATGGTCCCAGAATGTTGACATTGGTACACTGTGTGCATAGTTCTAAGTCGTTTTATCACATGTGGAGATGAATCATCACCACTGAAATCAAGATACAGGACAAGAGATCATGGCAAAGATTTCTGTGCCCTTCACAGTTATACTCAGAGCCTCCTCCCACTGTCCCTCACCACTAATCTGTTCTCTAGCTCTAGCATCCTGTCATTTTGAGAATGCTGTATGAATGGAATCACATATAATTTGACCTTTTGTAAGCTATAATGTGTGTCAATAGTTCATGCCTTCTTATTGCTGAGCAGTGTTCTAAGGAAAACTACAATTTGTTCCACTATTTACCTACTGAAGGGCCTTTTGGTTACGTCCAGTTTTGAGCCACTACAGATGAAGCTGCTATGAACATTCATGGACAGGTGTTTGTGTGCACATCAGTTTTTCATTCTGTGGTGTAAATGCCCAGGGGTGTAATTGCTGGCTCCTATGGTTACTATATGTTTGGTTTTTAAGAAACTGCAAGCTATTTTCCAGAGTGGCTACTGCATTTGATATTCTCAACAGAGGGTAGTTTTTCTATAACCTTGCCAGCATTTAGTGTTGTGATTTTATCTGTTCTGTGTGTAGTGATCTCTCATCATGGCTTTAATTTGCATTTCCCTAAGGGCTAGTGATTTTCTGATCTTGTTAAGGGTTAGTGATGTTGAACATCTTCTCTGGTGCTTATTCGCCATTTTATGTTATCCTCTTCAGCGAAAGGTTTCTTTATGCTTGTTGTCCATTTGCTAATTTGATTGTTCACTTTTTCTACTGTTAAGTTTTGAGAGTAATTTCAGTATTCTAGGTATAAGTCCTTTATCCATATGTTTGTGAATTTCAGGAATCCTTTCTTTGTCCCTTCAGCTAGAAGTAATCTCTTCTTTCCTTAACTTCTTTACAGAAGTTTCACTTAAGACCTTTGATTTTCTCTATCTTGATCCTTCCATAGATAGCACTCCTGCTCCCTTACTAATCTCTAAGCAGGAGCCCTGTCTATCTTCCCCGGTGCCTTGCATGAGTTGGGCACCTACCTGGTCTTCCATTAATGTCCACCAAGTTACTGAATCAATGATACCTGGGCTTTCATTCAGTTACTATAAGACTTCAGCCCAAAGCAAGAACCATGGTTACTATGGATACAGAGGCTTGAGATAGATGTAAGTAACTTAATACCCTGGAAAAGAGAACTAATTACAAGAAGAAATACACACATTCGGATGTGTCAGTGATTTCTTCTTGGCTCCCACACTTCTAGCTAATAGTGTGACACGCTGCCATTTATTGAGGAATATATATTTATGCCAACCTGCAACTCACATTTGGCTAAATGCACATGCATTTCAGAACCTGTGATCCGTGAGCTGTGTTTACATATGAACATCACATTCAATACACAGGCGGTTGTTTAGCACCTCTAACCTAGTTCAAGCTGTACATGCAATTAATGAGAGTCGTGGAGGGGAATGCAGGTTGTGACTTGAATTAAACAGCTACCTACCCTTGTTGCAAATTACAACAATGCATAATTAAGCAATGAGATACCTGCACATGTACAGTTTTTCTTCCAAAGGAATTAAAGCCCCAAGGAAGATCAGGTCACAGGGGAAGTTGAGGCAGGAGTGCAGGCAAGGAGACATGAGAGCATTTCTACTCACAGTATCCTCACTGGCTGTAAAGTAAAGACAGAGATGGAACCCTTCCTCCTCTTCCCTCCACCCGTCCACCCTCTGCCATGGATGTTCTAAGGATCACATGCAATCACAGGGGGAAATTGCTTTGTTACAGGAAAGGCACAATATAAAAAGAAGAATTATCACTGCAACCAGTGAGTGGATTTGACTATTTGGGTCAAAACAAGTGAATTCAGAGAAGCTCTCCATGATCTGCTCCCACCTCCCTCCCAACCTCCTCTCCCAGTGGGTCTTCCTCTCCCTGTTCATATATGCCAGCCACCTTGACCTTCCTCCCTTCCCCACAAAATCAGGCACATTCTGGCCACAGGAATTCCACACTTGCAAATGCCTTCTCTACAGCAAAGTCTTCCCCTGACCCACCCTCCAATCAAAACTGTTATCCACCTCATTTTTACATCACCACTTTCAGTTTCTTCCCTAGAAGCACTGCGTTCCTTTATTTACTTGCTTCTGTTTCCACATGCCCTACTACCCACCACCAGAATAGGGAGCAGCAAACTCAATGGCTCTGTCTTATCTTTTTGCTATGACCACAGATGAGTTCACTGCAGGCCCAAGGAGGGGAACAAACATTATTCCCTCCAGGACAGACCTCTCGGGTACTGGGCAAAATCTTCCTTTCAGTCCACATAACTCTGGCAAACACCTTTTATTCTAACATTGACAACCACTGTCCTCACGCTAAGTTCTCAAGATCTTTCAAGATTCTGCCGCCCAGAAGTGAGACAACTTCAGACAGGAAATAGCAGAGCTCAGAGTAATAGTGTTAGGCTGAGCGACATGACATGCCACCATTTGTTGTTCTGACCCAACCCACTCTCATATATATATCTATATACACACACACACACACATACACACACATATACTATATATATATGCACATGTTTATATATATACACGTATGTAATATATACATATATGTATATATAACATACATGTATATACACACATGTATCTCACACACATATACTAATATATATACATATATCTATATACATACATACACACACACACACACACACACACACACAGTAGAGGACTGATGCACGAAAATTAGTGCAAGAGTAGGCCTTCCTTCCCCCTGCTGCCGGCACCAGCTTCCCTCCAGCACCCGGACCGGGGCTTCCCTCCTCTGGCCACCGGCAGGCACCTGGGACCTGGGCTGGCTTCCCTCTGGCCCCAGCTTGGTCAGGAAGGATGTATGGAATGACATCCAGAAGACGTCCAGTCTAATTAGCATATTACCCTTTTATTATTATGGATATATATATGTAAATTATATATATATATAATTATATAATTTTATGTAATTTTTTGAGAGAGAGAGGAAGTGAGAGGGGAAAAAACCACATCAATTTGTTGTTCCACTTATTTACGCATTCATTGGTTGATTCTTATACGTGCCCTGACTAGGGATCAAACCCACAACCTTAGTGAGGCTCTAAACAACTGAGCAACCCAGCCAGGGCCTTGACCCAAGCACTTTCACATGGTTCAATACAGAAACAAGAACAGCAGTGGGAGCCCTTGCTGTGTGCCAGGCTTTGCATTAAGAGTCTGACATCATGTTAGCTTCACATCTCATCGCCATCCTCTGAGTATTGATTCCCCGTGGGTCACAGATGAGCCCAGCAAGGCGTAGGGAGATTAAGGGACTTGTAGGGAAGAAGTGGTGGCAGCAGTGGCAATCCCAACCCTGCGCATCCCGGAGGATACTGCTCCCTTCTCAGGGGCTAGTGTGCACTCAGTGGGGATTGCAGAGAGCTACAACTGAGAAATGTGCACACAGGGAGACATTCACTCAGAAGAGGTACATACACGCACATACCCAATGCACACACCTAGACAGAGGGTTACACAAATGCAGAGAAAGACCTCAAAACTGAGAAAGGCACACATATAGAGAGACACTGAGCAATCAAGGTGGCTCCATTGCCTCCAGGACTCCAAGCTTTGCTACTGAGTAGGAACCCTGGCACCTCACTGACCCCCTAAATCAGTGGTCAGCAAACTGCGGCTCATGAGCCACATGGGGCTCTTTGGCCCCTTGAGTGTGGCTCTTCCACAAAATACCATGGCCTGGGCAAGTCTATTTTGAAGAAGGCATTAGAAGACGTTTAAGTTTAAAAAATTTGGCTCTCAAAAGAAATTTCAATCATTGTACTGTTGGTATTTGGCTCTGTTGACTAATGAGTTTGCCGACCACTGCCCTAAGTCATCAAGTTGACAACCTTCACAGTCACAACCACTACTTCCAAAAGAAAAAAACTGATGATATAATGGGGGAGGAAAATATGTGTTAGCACTTTCTGCTGAGTGTCTTCCACCCAGACAAGAACTCTGAAGCCAACACTAGCATCGGCTTGCAAGGCTTCATCCACCTGTGGTCCCTATGACCTTCAGCAACCTCTAGACCTCAGTCCTGAAAAGAGACATCAGACCTACCGCCTCTCATCTTGGGGAGGTGACTTCTTATCGCAATCACGTCTAAGTTTCCATCACAACTTTAGGGTTCCTGAGCCCCAGACAGGCCTCCCCCACATCACCAGTTCTTCTTGCCTCACCCCCATCCTAGGATTAACAAGCACTATCTCCCGGAAATGCCCCTTCACCAACCTGTCCCCAGTGGCATCGCCCCTTGCGGCCGGCCTCCTCTCCTGCATCACTCCCCACTAACCACAACCTCACCTCAAAGTTGAGACCCGGAACTGGACTTCCCCTGCCTCCAAAGTCCCTGAGGGCATTAATCTAAAACCTTCCCTCAACAGTCCCTTCCACTAAACTCTTGCCATTGGTTTTTCAGTGGTCGGCAAACTGTGACTAATGAGTTTGCCAACCACTGGGCTATGTGAACCAGTGTGCAGCCTCGATGACATCACCCAAGGCCTCCAGTTGCCTCCCCTAAATTCCTCTCCTGGGGGCCAGTCTTACAGACTCCATCTGCCTGGTCTGGGATCTCATCCTGGGAATCAACAGTGATTGCGAATGGCTGACCCCACCGCCTTGCCTGGAAGTTCCGAAGTTCCTTGTCCATGCAGTGCAGTTCTCTGCCCTGTACTTTAGCTACCAAACCTGACTGTTTTATTGTGAGTTTTATTTTTATTTACGTATGGGGAGGCAAACAGACCAGAAGATGAATGCCACTGAAGACAGTCTGCTATGCTCTCAGATGTTCAGGACAAGGGAGAGGTTTATGCTTCATCATGGGAAGAACTGGGATTAGTCAGGAGGGGGAAGGGGCATGAACCTTGGTCATGGGCCTTTATGTGGTTTCTGTGGAAAGAAATGAATAAGGCAGGGAAGCGGGTCTAGAACTGGCTAACTGGAATGATTTCAGCAGCCCCTAGCACACAGGGGCTTCACCCAGCCATCCGGGGCTTGGCCCTGGCTGACCAAGGCAGGTGGACAGCTAGTGGCCCGGAGCGTGAGATCCCTGCGGGAACCAGTAAAGCCAGCAGTGAGGTAGATTCTGCCAAGTGTCTGTTTCTGTGTCCCCTCTGTGCAGCGCCCACTGTCTCTCTCTGGAAGCCACTGGGTATGTGTGCATCTGGTATGAGTGTCTGTGTATCCCCTCTTCCCACATCTTTATGACTTTCATTGTATCCACCCCTTCTCTCTATGTGTGTGCCTTTCTCAGTTTTGAAGTCTCTCTCTGCATGTTTGTAACCCTCTGTCTAGGTGTGGGCATTGGGTATGTGCGCGTATGTACCTCTCTCTGTGTGAATGTCTACCTGTGCACACATTTCTCAGTTGTAACTCTCTGCCAAGCACTTAGAGTTGATTTCAGATCTATTCACAGCACAGGATTCAGTGCCACAATCCCCTCCCACCCTCTCCCCTCCCCACAGGCTCATAGGCTCTGAGGTAGCAGGGCCCTAATTCCTTAGCATTACCTAGAAAACCTTCTGCAGCCCCTGCCCCACCAGGTGTGCCAGCCCTGCCCTCCCTTGCAGGGCCACATAGACAGCACACCCTGGCCCAGGCATTTGCAAACATATTCTTAGCAAGGCAGCCCTCCCCTTAACTCCCCCAAGCAAAAATGCACAGGGAAGGAATCTCCATATATACAATGGAATAGTGTAGAACTTGGGGGGCGGGGGGGCGGGTGATGGTGAGGAAGAGGGTAACATCAGGAAAGAAGGCTCAGAGACATACTGTCTCCTCCTCAACACCCTGCAGAGGCCAAACCAAATTTGAAAGCCATCGCTGAGGCCAAGTACCCCGAACCTTTCCAATCTTGGTAGCTCTCTGCCACTGTCTGCATTCTTTGGATCAAGTTCATGTGCCACCTTTCACAAAGTCTTCACAGGCAACGTCCTGGTATCCGGGTGTTTCCCTGGCACCCACTCATGCACCTTCACATTGTGAGGTGCTGGCACCCATGGTATGAGCCAAGTGTATGAGTTAAAGGTATGTCCTGCCTCAGCTTTTAAGGCCAAACTGCAGAAGCAGAGGCTGTCCTTTTACCTTCCTTTGTGCCCCAATGGGAGGTCTTTGTGAAATTGTAGTATTCCACTCTTAATATTCAGGTCAGGAAAACAAAACAAAAAAACACCCTCCAATAAAACAAAAGAGCACTTTAATTTGAATAGTGGAGATGAGAGGAACAGAGAGAAACCAAACACTAAAAACAAATCAGAAACCAAGAAGCCTTGGTCCTTCCGTATTCATTCCCGCCTCAGTAACCAAGAGAGGGAACTCAGCATATTTAGAGGTTTTGTTTTTCTTGTTCTGTGTTGTGTTTTTTCCAAATGTGTATTTGTGCCTCTCTGTTAAAATACAGGCCTGATTCCAGCTGGCCTGCGGGCTCGTGTGAGAGGCCCAGGGCTTCCAGAACTCAACACAGCTTCCCTCACGCACAAATAACTCAACTCAACAAACACCACTTGAGAAAAGCATGTGCTGAGCGTCTGAATGAGGTACAATGAAGGAAAAATAATGGTTTTTGTGCTTTGGTCACAAACAATTCAGGGGACAACACACACACCTCATCAAAGGAACACTGTGGATGTGCTGAAGGGGCAGGAGTAAGACTGCTCTCCTGAGAAGACCTCAGATCTGAGACCCAAAGGAGCTAGAACTAAACGGCACTCCAAACTGAGGAACAGCCTGAGCCAATACCTAAGAGAGCCATCAGCTCGTGGTAGGCACATCCAGTAAAATTTTACTCAGTGAGTGTATGCTGAACGTGTTCAAGTTGAAGATGAACTCAAGGCCAGAGTGGCATGGGAAAGCAGAGGACCTCAGGGCTTGCTTTTGGAAGTTTCTTGCATTAGAAGTTGTAGAATTCTATGAGGGACTTTGGAGATGGCCTATTTCAATCCCTTTCTTTTAAAAATGAGGAAACCAGGGCCCCAACATTACATGCTAGGTCCAGAAATGCAATGAGAATTCAGAACTATTTTCAAAGGCATTGACTTTTAATTTCAAAATATACCACTGTAATCTGAATTTAAGGAATTCAAACAAAATTGGTGTTGCTATTTGCTACTTTTTTGTATCAATATAATTCGGAGAGCAAAATTGGAAGAATCCAGACCTTAAGTCACTAGCTTTAGTCTTGTAAACTGAGCTGGGTTACTTACAATGTGATCATGGCTAGGTCCCCCCTAGACTGAGTCCTGTGCTTCTCATCTGTGCTACAGGATAAATAATGCTAGCTACCTGGCAGAGTGGTTGTAAAGAATCGGTGCAATCAGGTACCAAAACAGTTCTAACCAAGGTCACCAATGACCTCCAGGTTCCCAAATTCAGTGTACACTTTTTGGTCCCCATCTCACTAGATCTCTGGATAGCCATGTCTGACAACTTTCTATAACCCCCCACCCCCAGATCCACCCCTCCACACACACACCTCCTAAGGTGACCTTCTTTCCTGCATTACTCTTCCTCTCTGGCTAATCCTCAGTCTCCTTAGCTGGCTTGAGACTCTAGCAAAAATGGAACTCTCCACTGTCCCATCTGCAAACTTGGTTCTTCCCCATCTTGATAAATAGTACCTCTACTCGCCCATGGCTCCAGACAGAACCTAAGAGTCATTCATGGCCCCTCCACTGCCCGCCTCCCACCATCTGTCACTAAGTCCTAAGGATTTTACTTCCAAAGTATATGTTAACCCTGTGTGCTCTTCTTCCTGCTCACCACCACCATCTCTCCTTGTGATGACTGCAAGCACCTCGTAAGGGGCCTCCTGACTCCACCTCTCACCTTTCCAGTCAGTTCTCCACACGGCAGCTAATGTGACTTTCAGCAAATGAATACAGTTCCTAGTGTTCTCTTGTGCAATGTCTTTCACTGCCCTCCTGTTGCTCTTAGAATAAAGGACCAAACCTGAACTATGTCTTTAAAGCTCTCCAGGATCTACTCCCAAAACTGTCCCGGCACTATTCTCCTCTTTGGTCTTTTCTCCACATTCCTATTTGCTTATTATCTATTCCTAGAATAAATCATGCCCTTTCTTGAGTCAGGGGCTTCACATGGGTTGTCTTTTCCTTAACCAACTAATTCTTCTTCCTTAACCTCATGGTTAAAAGCCCAGCTCTGGAGTCAAACTGTCTTACTGGTTGTGTGACTAAGGACAGGCTCCTTAGTATCTCTGTGCCTCGGTTTCATCATCTGTAAAATGGGGCAATAACAATATCTATCTCATATGGTTATAAATATAAAATAAAATATGTAAAACAATGACAACAGTACCTGATACATATAAAACACAGAATAAATGCTACTTGTTATCTTAAAATATCACTATTATCTTTCAGCTTTTAGCTTAAATGCTACTTTTATTTCTACCATTCTTCTCTACATTGTTTCATTTTTTGTTTTTTTAAATTATTTTTTTAACCCTCACCTGAGGACATGTACATGTTTTTTTTTACATTTATTTGAGAGGGAGAAAAAAAAGAGAGGAAGAGAGAGAGAAACATTGATCAATCCATTGCCTTCCGTACGTGCCCTGACTGGGGACTGAATCCACAACCTGGGTACGTGCCCTGACTGGGAATAGAACCTGCAACATTTTGGTGTACAGGATGATGTGCAAACAAATAAGCCACACTGGCCAGGGCACAGCTGACATTATTTTTAAACAAGAGGCCTGCACCCTCTCACAATCCGGGACCCTTTGGGGGATGTCAGACTGCAGGTTTCAGCCTGATCCCCGCAGGCCAGGCCAAGGGACACCACCGGTGCACAAATCCGTGCACTGGACCTCTAGTATACATATAAGATCTTTGGTTAATCTCTTCCTACCCTCCCCCTCCCCCTTCTCTCTGAGATTCATCAGTCTGTTCCATGTTTCCATGCCTGTGTGTTGAGCGTCTGCCCCTGGTGGTCAGTGCACATCATAGATACTGGTTGAATGGTCGAACAGCCACTTAGGCTTTTATATATACATGTATATATATATGTGTATATATATATGTATATGTATACATATATATCATATATATATCACACTTGACATTCATATTATTTTATATTAGTTTCCAGTATAAATGCTACTTCTTAAAAAGCCCTTACTCTGACTTCCAGTTTATATCCATTTTGTTTTCACAGAATAATCTTAATTAGCCATCAAACATTTATTTTGAGGCTCACTGTCCACTCTGTCTCACACTATACTCCAAGCCTCACAGAACAGGAAACATATCTGTGTCTCCTCTGGCCCTCAGAACCTGGCATAGGACCTGGAATACAGGGTTGGCCTTCAGTGCTGTGGCTGGACTGTGCCCACCCCACCCACCAGATTCATAGGTTGAATCGCAGGACCTCTGCATGTGACTGTATTTAAAGATAGAGCCGGAATCCAATGTGAAGCTGTTCTCATAAGAAGCAAAGTTCAGACACACAAAAAGACACCAAGAGTGGGTGCACAGAAAACAATACACGAGGCTACAAGAAGGTGTCCACCTGCAGGCCAAGGAAAGAGGCTTTGGAGAAACCAAACCTGCCAACACCTTGATCTTGGACTTCTAGCCTCCAGAACTGTGAGAAAATACATTTCTGTTGTTTAAGCTGCCAGGTCTGTATTTTGTTATGTTTGCCCTAGCAAACTAACACAATCAGTCAACACTTGCTAAGTTAGTGAGTGAACAGATGAGCATGCCAGCCCAGGTACCAATGCAAGTAAGTATGCCACACAGGTTGACTCCTGTTCCTGAAATAATGACAATGAACGTAATAATACTCCACTGCAAATTCCCCTCATGCACAGTGCCTGAGGGACAAAGACAAGTCTCAGCAACACTTAGTGCTTCTGAGCTATGACCCTGAAGTAGAATGTTATTAGCTATGAAGATCTGAGACCTTCCTTTGTGAGCAAGCAAATACTCCCTTAGGACTGCTCTCTGTTTACTAATGTGTAGATGGTTCGACGTGACTGTTTTTATGACAGACCCCTGGGTATATAACATTGAAGAGTGGGCCTTTTATACTCAGGAAGCATGCATTTCTGAGACATGAGAGCAAAACTAGAACTAATGGGTAGAATATTGTACTTCTAAACTATTGGCCCCATTGTTTTTATAAATATGCCCTTGAACAGGATTGCATGTTGGTGTAAGTGTCTGGGTATAGACAAGTGAGATATATGTGTACCTATACATTAATTTTTTTCACTGAAAGTGATACCATATACAATCTTAGGATCTCAAATTAGACAGTTAGCATAGGGAGCCAGATAATTCACATCTACCAAACTGCCTTCAGAATAAACCCCTTCTGCAGCTGGGAGATGTGTCTGCTAGAGGAAAGTTCTGGAAAGGAGGAAGTGTCTGAAATCATGGCAAAGTTGCAAGACCTGGCATAGTTTGGGCAGTGGCACCATTTCTGGTGTGGTGGTCTCTTGAAATAGGGCTTCTTGTGGACACATAGAATTCAGCAAGTAATTGACTCAGAGAAGAAACAGCATGCATTTGATGCTTTTAACAGGCCTTCAACAAAAACACATGGTTCCTTTACAATACTGTGAAGAATCGCTAAGTTGATCATTCTACAGTGAAGTTTCACTGAAACAGCACAGACTGTGTGAGAAAAGGTGGGTGATTTCTCTTCTAAAGGAAAATCTCTTAGAGGCCGATTTTCAACTGAAGGAGAGAAAAAATAATTGAGGATTGTAATTCTTTTTCTCATATAAATAATGAGAGAAAAACAAAATCAAGAACAGCAACAAGGTTTTGTTCCCAGTGTAAGATCCATTCAACTAGCAGTTGCTACCTGGGGGGCTGTATTGAGATGTCTCAGCTGGACAGGAAAAGGTGCCTGGTTGAAATAGTGATGCCGACCATGGTGTGAAATGGAGAGGAGATGTTTGCTCTACATTTCTACCCTGAAACAGGTGTCTCCAAGGTCCCTACCAGTGCTAACCTTCCATGCCCCTCACCTCTTCTGTTCTCTCCCCTCCCTCTTGCTCTTGTGATCGGGATGAATAGGTCAGAATCTCCTGAGAATCCCAACTTACTCCTGTGGTTACATCAAGAAACTAGTTGGTACCAGCTTTCAGTCTGAGGACTCAAAGCAGCCACCTCTCCTCTCCAGCTAGAGTCATTTGAATTGTGTGTGGCTTTGGTAAGTGCAATAAAAAGCAGTACCAGAGTGCTGTCATTCAAGTAATTAGACAAGATGAGGTAACTGCCAGAGATCTGAATTTATGATTGATGCCCAGGGTCCCCACCTCTGGCAGGAGGTAGGCAGACACGGCACCATCATAAAGCCATCCTTGCATACGGAATTACAAAGTCAGAGAGCACTGCAGTGACAATGGTTCCGTGCTCTGTTCTCTGTGCCATAGGACAGTGATAGTCATCATCATCACCAAAGCCACCAAATTCCCTCTCCGGTTCTGTGGTGCTTCTCACTCATTGCTGTGGCTACCTTTTGATGGCTTCCCACTAAGTGCCAAGACACTTAGCACATACTATTTCATTTAATTCCTTCATTCACTGGACCTATGAGACATTATTGTCTCTATTTTATTTTAAAAAATGAGGTTCAGGGAGGATAGGTAATGTGTAAGTAGAGGATTCTAACAGAAGTATTCTGGCTTGAAACCCATGTTCTTAGTACTTTGGGATACAAGCTCTCAACTCAACATATGAAATACTTGGCAATATTGGGAGAGGTGAAAGATCTCATAGGATGTAATTTCGATTATTCATCCATTCATCCATCCCTTCACTCATCCATCCATCTACTAATTCTTGTTTCAATAGCTATTCACCACATACATATCACTGTACTTGGTGCTGGGACAGAGTGTTGAACAAAACAGAGAAAGCACTTGACCTCCCAGAGTTCAGAGCAGACATTAATCAATGGCATGACTATTAATCACAAATTGAGGTCATGTTATGAAGGAAAGAAATACAGCATGGTAGAAGTCCATGATAAAGAAGCATCACTTAGCCTGGAAGGCATGTTTAAGGTAATTAGGTCTAAGATGAAACTGAAGGGCAAACCAACATTAATTAGGTGGAAGGTAGGTGGGGAACTGGGCACAAAGTGTCTAGGGAAGGACATGAAGTGTCCAAAGAGCTGATGGCCATTGTGGTTAGAACCAATCATTGAGGGAAAGAATGATGTGAGAAAAGCCTAGTGAGGTAGCGAGGAAGGCTTTGTGAGAAGAAGGGAAAGGGGGGTGGCAATTGAATTTCTCCATAATCAGACATTAGGAGCATAATTAACATGAAAAACATGGTAGAGCCAGAATGAACATGCAACAACCAGTAAAGAGGTCACTTAGTGGTTCAGATAAGAAAAGTTCATAGCTTCCACTGGTATTGGCAGTGGTGATAAGGAGAAATGGAGACACAATGAGGTAAAATCTAAAGAATTTACCGATGCATTGGATGTTGGAAGATAAGGAAGCAGAAGGAATCAAGGATAATTTCTAGTTTTCTTACCTGTCCCATTAGGTTGTACGATTCACTGATAAAAAAAACACTCCAGAAGGTGGTCGCATGGCTTTGAGGTAGGTACCTTTTGGGCACCCTAGTGGAGAGGTCTAATAGGCAGTTAGGGTATACAGGTTAGGAATGAGAGAGAAATCTGGGATGGAGATATTAACTTGAGAGTCAACTGTAGAGAGAGAGGACTATTGAGGCCTTGGGGGACATATAGAGAAGGGATACTATGAAAAATAATTTTCATGAAAAACTGGGCCAAACAGGCTTTTTAGTCACTATATTCTTTTAATCCATTTCTTCCCCTTTTGTTATGAGTATCTGCATCTTTCTTTCTCTCCCATTTCATTAGAACCTTGCTTTCTTTTATATGACTCTTGGTTTTATTTTTAAAAGTTATTTTGTACATCAGTGTTATACTGTATATCCCTATAACTACTCCAGATTTGTTAAAATGATGGGAGAAAGGATCAATCACTAGCCTTCAGAACAACCAGATGAGACTCCAAGTAGGCAAATTCTCCTGACAGCTAACTCAGCAAGCAGGAGATCAAATCCTCTCACTAATAGTGCATTCAGAGGAACTGTCTGAGACTTCCGAGATGATTCTTGATGCTTTCACATCACGAACGCCAAAATGTTTGAAAGTGCTAGGCCCAGAATGTGATGCTTACAGGAATCTCCCATGCTCAGTTTTAGAATCTAGATTAAATTTACCATGGCTAATTAGAAGATTCAAAGATCTTAGGACACACTAGCTATTAGAGCCATTTTCCCCTTCTTCAGGCTTATTGCTTGACTGATTTATAGCTAGAACTAACAGGCAGTTATGGAAATGTAAAGATAAAGCAGTCCCTGATGGCAATAACTCCTAGAGACATGTAAATATGAAACCTATACCTAGTAATGGGTTTCATTACTTATTAGATACTAAGCACTCACATTTAGCCAACACCTGCCTCCACAAAGAAGGAAATCACTTCATTTCACTTTTCTCATAGCCCTCTATTATGCCTTTCATATTATCTTAAAGCTCAATTTTCCATATTTTTCTAATGCTAGGCTATAAGCAACTTCCTGAGAGACAAGGTAGTGGTGTCATTTTTTTAATTCCCCCAGGTCTAGCTCAGTGTCTGGCACATGGCAGACATATTAATGCAATCACTCAAGCCATCCTTCTCAACACACAACAGAATCATTCTTTTACAAAATAATCAATTACATTAGATTTTAAAGGATGATACCATAGCCCGGCTCAGTGGTGAGCACAGACCTCTGAACCAGGAGGTCATGGTTTTGATTGCCGGTCAGGTACATGCCCAGGTTATGGGCTTGATCCCCAGTAGAGGGTGTGCAGGAGGCAGCCAATCAATGATTCTCATCACTGATGTTTCTATCCCTGTCTCCCTCTCCCTTCCTCTCTGTAATCAATTTGAAAAAAAAAATAAAACTTAAGTGTTTTCATAAAAATGTCCTTTAAAAAATCTTTTGAAATCAAATTGTTTAATTGAAGCAGCCCTGAAACAAAAGGAACAACATCATTTAGGCTTCTTCCTAAAAGCCAACCCATTTGGTGAAACCATTTATAAGCGTACTACAGTAGTGAATAGAATCAGCCTCTGTTTTTGAGCAAAGATGCCATTAACTGGAGCTGGGCTCCTGGAAAATGCCTGATGCTGCCTGTCCCCTTCCCCCTTTTTAAAGAGCTACTTCATTCACATTTACTCATATCCAAAAAGAGCATAATCTACTTACAGTAAACCAATATTCTTCAGGATGAGTTTAATTTATTTCGGCTAATTCTAAGTGTCAGTCCCAAGGTCTGAAAATCAAAAGGCCCAAGGAAAGAAATAAGACATGCACATAATGGGGTGGGGGTGGGGGGGGCTGTTAAGGAAAAATAAATTATTATTGTCCCAAGTAAAAGGATGGCTAATGACCTCCCAAATGAGAGACTTTGTTGACCACAAGGTTATCAAGTTTTCTTCCTCTCCATAGTTTAAGAGGTTTAAGGAAACACAGAAAACAGTGGCTATTTTCTGAATATAATGTCATTTCCCACGAAAGCTTTATTTAAATCTTAAATTCCAACATAAAGCAATTCAAGAGTACAAGCATCATATGTGGAATGAGGGGCACATTAAAAATAATAATCATAGAACCACCAGGTCCATCCATTCCTCTAATGTACACTAAGCAAGCATTTTGCATTCTGCATAGGACTTGGTGTTGCAGATACTGTATCTGTAACAGCCAGGCAACAGCCAGGCATGGCAGGAAAAGCAAAACAGTGTCAGCAGTGTTCCTTCTGGTTCTAGATGGAGCCATAAACCTCAAATGTCATGCAAATTCAAAGTCACAGGCTAAATTCTATGGGTTACATATTAGTAAAAGTACTTCCTTAAATTACCCACTTTTTTTTTCCTGAGAGAGAGTGGGGAGGGAGGAACTAACCTTGGCTGAGTATACTTACCATGTTTCAAGTGCCCATATAGCATGAGAGAAACTATCATATCTATAGTCTTATTTATACCTAAAAATTAAGTAACTGTGGTTCAAAAAAAGGAAGGTTTCCCCCCAAAGATTATTCAGTGAATAAGGGGAGGAACCCCAGTTCCACAGACAGGTCTGTTGGACTCCAAGATGAGTTCTCTCTCCATAAAGCAATGGCGTGTCTTTAAAATATCTTGTGAGCATATAAATGAATGAAATTTTCATAGGCACATAGGCAGCCAAATTAAGAGAACTCAATTTAAAATGTTGGGTATGAATTGGAAAATAGATGCATGTCACTAAACAGTCACATTTTTCATAATAGTCTGCTGTCTGTTGGCAAAGACCTCAGTAAAGTTGTTTTTATGCAACAGAAGCACAGCTGGTTAAAAAGGGGGAAATCTTGTCAACCAACTAAGATTTTTCAATTCATTTCATGCCAAGTATCTGTATGGAATGGTTTTTTATATATAAAGCAACACATAAGCTTACCCATAATAATTTGTTATTTTGTATTTAATAACTTTAATTTTTTGCTCAAGCTCTTTATTAACAGCATGTAAATTCACTATAAAAGCTCAAATGCATTATACTAACATTGATTTCAGATTGGAAAGTTCCTTTGGTATAGAGGCATGAAAAAAGGACATTTGAAATTAGCTTAAAATTTGGGTGTATTTCAGCTATGATATGCCAGTCATGTCCACATGTTCTACTCTTCATGAACAATGGGCTGTGAGGGCCAGTACTCATCATCCATTAGCTCATTACTTTTGTATAATAGATATTAGGTGACAGAGTTATATTCACATCCATTACCCCTTGTGATGGGAATTTAACTCACTTCCAGACCATAGCGCAAAACTAAGAGTTTATGTTTCACATACAAGGCTACTTATGATTTTTTTCTAGGATTTGATCAATTAGAATAAGCCTCTCTCATATTTCTGTGTAAGTTATTTATAAAATGCCCCCAACAAAGCCCCCCCCCAAAACTTTAACAGATAAATAGCAGTGCTCAAATACTACACATTTTGAAATATACAAGAAAGGTCACACATCCCTACCTATTCCCAGTTAAAGGTGTCATCAGTTTAGAATTCCAAATTTTCATATTGATAAAATTAATTATATGATGCTGAACATATCTTAATTTCAGTGTGCATAAGCAGAAACAGCACACTGTGTATGTATAATTTTTCAGTGCTATTATCTTTTAAATCTTATATATCATACCAAAACAAATCCATACAATGCCACCAATGTGAATTTCATTAGGCTCAGCACCTTAAGCTCAGCATGAAATCTAGGAGACCATAAATTTGAAAGGAAGAAACTCAACATCAGCTCCATAAATCAAATTAACATTAGGAAGAAATCTATTAGAGTGAAAAGTCTTATTCAGGGCCATATGATGCTCTTGGGGGAAAGAAGGTTTATGACACTGTTCTATTAACCTCAAATCCCACGAGACATCTAATTTTAGGAGGCTTTAAGGCAAGTCAATCATAGAATTAGCAAAAACAATGCTTACATTATCACAGAAATAAATAATATGCATTTTCATTAACCATTACTTCCTAAATTTGTAATGCTTTAAATTGTCTAGAAGAACACAGCATGAAATACAATATAGGAATACGGGTATCTATCTATAGAAAATATAGACGCTATTAAGGAGATATAGCTGACATATGCACATGCATATATAAGTACATAAGAATATATATATATATATACATATATATATAATTATATGCTAAACCTCACAGTGCTACAGAAATATCTCTCTGCTTGCTTCATACATTTACTGTAAGAGAATATTATCTAACAAATGACAGTATTTTTGTGTAACTTAAATTATTTTGTCTCTTGCAGAATTGTGTCCTCTTACAGCTACAAAATAAAATATCTTCATATATAACATGCTTCAAGATCCTGCATTAGAATATCCATTAATGACCACGTTTCCCCACCTTCAACAAGAGAACAAGAAAGAGGGATAGACTTGTGATGGTACTGGTACCTAAACCCCAGTGATAGGTGAGCATTGAGAGAAAGTGGTGGCAGGGAGGAAAGAAGGGAAAGGAAGGCGGGAGAGAGAGAAGCATGCACTTGTTGTTCCACATTCATTGGTTGCTTCTTGTATGTGCCCTGACTGGGGATCAAAACTGCAACCTTGGTGTTTCCAAACGACACTCTAACCAACTGAGCCACACCAGCCAGGGCTCAGATGATTCTTAAAACGGACTTAGAGGATTAAGTAAGTCCTACTTCCAGCCCATACAATACCCATGACCATAGCTAAATGTATGTTAAAATTGCTATTCAAAATTACCTATAAATATTAAAAATAATTTATTACCTATAAATATTACAAATACAAATAGGCTATCAGGAAAGAAGTTGAATCAGCTTCCAATTTCTACCTTTATTCTCTGACAAGAGAAATGATCAAGCTAGAAATTGCAAATCGAACTGGTCCCTGAGAGAAAAGATAGCCAAGACAGGCTGGGAAATGAGACCGCAAAGAACATGTCGGTTTAAAGCCTTTTTGGACTGGATGAATGGAAAGAACTTGCAGATAAAACTGCTGAGCTGACTTGAGCTCTCTGAGGAATCGTTGCCATAGGTAAAGGTGTCCACAGAAGGAGAACCCTAGAACTTGCAGATAACGTTACATCACTGCTTTGGGGAGCCTTGAAGAATCACCATCAGAATTCATGTGGCACTCAGCCTTCTGTGGGTAAACACAGAGACGGCACTCAGGAAAGAACGCAGCCTTCCTTGGTACCCAGGCAGGGGGCTGGATTATCTCCATTCCTCCCCTCTGGCCAGACTGTCTCATGCAAGACATAACCTGTGCAATGCACACATGGCTGCTCTTGATCTAAATATTGTACAAGAATAAATGCTCCTCCACCAAGAGAAATAGCGATAGCTTAACAAAATCAGGGCAAAATTGTAAAACACATTTTAAAAATATCAGTGGCATGTGACAAAGATGTTCACCAGGAGTCAACATGGTTCCCAAATACACACCAGTTTATATGTTTGCAGGATAAGCTTGGTGGATCAAGGAATACTATAAAATACAATGTAGATATTTAGGGTTACCATTAATTTCCCATTTAGAGAAACAGGGAAGAAAAGACTCACTGAAAAATAAAGAAAAGAGAAGAGAAACAAGGAAATGGAGAGGAAGGAGGAAAAAAAACTCAGAAAGAAAAATAAAGAAATGAGAGTGGATTAAATAAACTTTAGAAAACAAATGGAGGACTAAAGATTAAAGAAACAATTGGGAAAACCAAAATGGTGGCAGGATAGAAAGACATGTCCCGAGTCTTCTCCCGGAGCAGATAGAAAGAACAGCTGAGGGTCGCACGAGGAGTGTCTGTTGGAGAGTTAAGGGACAGCTATACTCCAGGAGAAGGTGGGGGACTGCTGGACAGGGTTCCCCTGACCAGGCAGCCCCCACTACTACTGGGTTCCCTCCCAGAACCACTGGCTCAGACACGGAGACTGCGTCATCTTGAAGGGGAAAGTGGATGTTATTGGAAACCTGAAAATCTACAACTGCAGCACCCACCAAACAGCTGCGAACCCCAGAACACTGGTCCCCAATTGGCACAAACACGCGGATTCAGAGGAGCTCTACACTCCATGGCGGAAAGGTCAGATTTTGCCTGGGATAAGGAGAGAGAGAACTACATAACCAGACACCCGGAGAAACAAAGAAACAGCCTGTATATGAAAGAAAAGCAGGCATCACCAGAAAAGGAAGTAAATGAAATGGAGGCAAGCAACCTGCCAGAGAAAGAATTCAGAGAAATGGTCATAAGGTGGCTGAAAAGAATGGAAGACAAATTTGGCAATATGTGTAAGAACCAAGAGGAAATGAAGAAGAACCAAGAAGAAATGAAAAATGACATCGCTGCTGTAAAGAACTCAATAGAAGGCATCGAGAGTAGACTAGAAGAAGTAGAGGACTGCATCAGTGAGTGTGAAGACAAGGTAGGAAAAAATACCCAAGTAGAGCAGCTTCTGGAAAAAAAAATTAAAAAGCAGAAGGAGAGCCTAAGGGAAGTTTGGGGCAACACTAAACAAAACAACATCCGCATAATAGGGGTTCCAGAAGGAGAGGAAACAAAGCAAGGAATAGAAAACTTCTTTGAAGAAATAATGACAGAAAACTTCCCTGATATAGGGAAGAAAAAACCCACAAAAATCCAAGAAGCTCACAGAGTCCCAAGCAAAATGAACCCCAAAAGACTGACACTAAGGCACATTATAATTAAATTGGCAAACACCAACGACAAAGTAAGAATCTTAAAAGCAGCCAGAGAGAGACAGAAAGTTACCTACAAAGGAACCCCCATCAGACTAGCCACTGATTTCTCAACAGAAACTCATCAGGCCAGAAGGGAATGGAATGAAATATACAAAGTCATGCAAAGGAAGGGTCTGAATCCAAGAATACTGTGCCCAGCAAGACTATCAATCAAAATTGAATGTGAAATCAGAAGTTTCACAGACAAAAAAGGACTAAAGGGATTTATTACCATGAAACCAGCGATGCAAGAAATGCTAAAAGATCTGCTGTAAAAAAAAAAAAAATTGGAAGCAAAGAAGGAAGACTGGGGTAAAGAATAAAAATGGTGACAAGTAAGTACCTATCAATAATAATTTTAAATGTAAATGGATTAAATGGCCCAATCAAAAGACATAAAGTAAAGGATTGGATTAGAAAACATGACCCATATATCTGCTGTCTATAAGAAACCCACCTCAGAAAAAAAGACGCACACAGACTGAGGGTGAAGGGATGGAAAAAGGATTTTCAGGAAAATGGAAACGAAAAAAAAGCTGGGGTAGCAATACTTATATCTGACAAATTAGATCTCAAAGTGAAGGACATAACAAGAGATAAGAAAGGCCACTTCATAATATTAAAGGGAGCAATCCAATAAGAAGAAATAACTCTGGTAAACATATATGCACCCAATACAGGAGCACCCAAATACATAAAAAATCTGGATGATATCAAAGGAGAGATTGACAGCAATACAATCATAGTAGGAGACTTTAATACCCCACTATCACCATTGGACAAATCCTCTAAACAAAAAATCAGCAAAGAAACATCCTAAATGACTCACTAGACCAGATGGAATTAACTGACATCTTCAGAACATTTCACCCCAAAGCCACAGAATATACATTCTTCTCAAGTGCACATGGGTCATTTTCAAAGATAGATCATATGTTGGGTCATAGGCAAAGTCTCTTCAAATTCAAGAAGATAGAAATCATATCAAGCATCTTCTCAGATCACAGTGGCAAAAAAATGGAAATCAACTACAATAAAAACAATCCAAAAAAATCAAACACATGGAGACTAAACAGCATGCTATTACCAGAGAGATCAAGGAAGAGATAAAAAAATATCATGGCAACAAATGACAATGAAAATACAACAATCCAAAATCTATGGGACACTACGAAAGCAGTCTTGAGAGGGAAGGTCATAGCTCTACAAGCCTACTGCAAAAAAAAACAAGAAACAATGGTAATAAATTACCTAACTGTACAACTCAAAGAGTTAGGAAGAGAGCAACAAGAAAAGCCCAGTTAAGCAGAAGGAAGGAAATAATAAAGATCAGAGCAGAGATAAATGACATTGAGTCCAAAAAAGAATACAAAAGATCAACAAAACCAAGAGCTGGTTCTCTGAAAGGCTAAACAAGATTGATGAACCTCTAGCCAGGCTCACCAAGAAGCAAAGAGAGAGGACCCAAATAAAATAAGAAATGAAAGAGGTGAAATAACAACAGACCCCTCTGAAATACAAAGGATTGTTAAAAAATACTATGAACAATTCTATTCCAACAAACTGGACAACCTGGAGGAAATGGACATATTCCTAGAAAAATATAACCTTCCAAAATTCAATCAGAAAGAATCTAAACATCTCAATAGGTCAATAACTATGGAAGAAACTGAAGCAGTCATCAAAAAGCTTCCAGCAAACAAAAGCCCAGGGCCAGATGGCTTCACAGGGGAGTTTTACCAAACATTCAAGGAAGAAATAAAACCTATTCTCCTCAGACTATTCCAAAAAATTCAAGAGGAAGGAACACTTCCAAGCTCATTCTATGAAACCAGGATCACCTAATACCAAAACCAGATAAAGACAACACAATGAAAGAGAATTACAGGCCAATATCTCTCATGAATATAGATGCCAAAATCCTCAACAAAATTCTAGCAAATCGAATCCAGCAGTACATCAGAAAGATCATACACCATGAACAAGTACGATTTATCCCAGGAATGCAAGGATGGTACAATATTCACAAATCAATAAATGTGATACATCACATAAACAAATTGAAAGATAAAAATTACATAGTCATATCAATTGATGCAGAAAAAGCATTTGATAAAATCCAACACCCTTTCTTGATAAAAACTCTCAACAAGGTGGGAATAGAAGGATCATACCTCAACATAATAAAAGCTATATATGATAAACCCACAGCTAACATCATACTCAATGGGCAAAAACTAAAACCATTTCCCCTAAGAACAGGAACAAGACAGGGATGCCCACTGTCACCACTCCTGTTCGACATAGTACTGGAAGTATTAGCCATTGCAATTAGACAAGAAGAAGAAATAAAAGGCATACAAATTTGAAAAGAAGAATTAAAGCTGTCCTTATTTGCAGATGACATGATATTAAAAGTCCCAAAAGACTCCATCAAAAAACTCATAGACTTAATAAATGAATTTGGCAATGTAGCAGGATACAAAATTAACGCCAAGAAATCTATGGCATTTCTATACACCAAAAGTGAACATACAGAAAGAGACTAAAAAAGCAATCCCATTTACCATTGCACCAAAAAAATTAAGATACCTAGGAATAAACTTAACTAAGGAGGTAAAAGACCTGTAAGTGGAAAACTATAGGACACTGAAAAAAGAGATAGAGGAGGACATAAACAGATGGAACAACATCCATGTTAATGGATTGGTAGAATCATTATCACCAAAATGTCCATACTACCCAAAGCAATCTATAAATTCAATGCAATTCCCATTAAAATACCAATGGCATATTTCACAGAACCATATTTAGAACGAACCTTCAAAAAATTCATCTGGAATAAAAAGAGATCCCTAATTGCTGTGGCAATCCTGAGAAAGAAGAACAAAGTAGGTGGCATCTCAATACCAGATATCAAGCTGTATTAAAAAGCCACGGTTCTTTAAACAGCCTGGTACTGGCACAAGAACAGACATATAGATCAATGGAATAGAATAGAGAACCCAAAAATTGAACCAAACCACTATGCCCAATTAATATTTGACAAAGGAGGCACGAACATACAATGGAGTCAAGACAGTCTCTTCAACAAATGGTGTTGGGAAAATTGGACAGATACATGCAAAAAAATGAAGCTAGATCACCAACTTACACCTTACACAAAAATAAACTCAAAACGGATAAAGGACTTAAACATAAGATGGGAAACCATAAAAATACTAAAGGAATCCACAGGTAGAAAAATCTCAGACATATGCCGAAGGAACTTCTTCACTGATACTGCCTCTAGGGCAATGGAAACTAAAGAGAAAATAAACAAATGGAACTACATCAAAATAAAAAATAAAAAATAAAAAATAAACAAATGGAACTACATCAAAATAAAAAGCTTTTGCACAGCAAAGGAAACCATTAATAAAACAACAAGAAACCCCACTGCATGGGAGAACATATTTGCCAATGGTATCAATTACAAGGATTTAATCTCCAACATTTACAGAGAACTCATACAACTTAACAAAAAGAAGATAAACAACCCAATCAAAAAATGGGCAACTGATCTAAATAACACTTTTCGAAAGAAGACAGAAGGAAGGCCAAGAGACATATGAAAACCTGCTCAAAGTCACTAATCATCAGAGAGATGCAAATCAAAACAACAATGCGGTACCATCTCACACCTGTCAGAATGGCTATCATCAACAAATCAACAAATGACAAGTGTTGGCGAGGATGCGGAGAAAAAGGAACTCTTTTGCACTGTTGGTGGGAACGCACACTGGTGCAGCCACCATGGAGAACAGTATGGAGTTTCCTCAAAAAACTAAAAATGGAACTCCCATTTGACCCAGTGATCCCCCTTCTAGGAATATATCCCAGGAAACTAGAAACACGAATCAGCAAGGATATATGCACCCCTATGTTCATAGCAGCACAATCACCATAGCTAAGATTTGGAAACAGCCTAAATGCCCATCATCAGATGAGTGGATTAAAAAACTGTGGTACATCTACACAATGGAATAATACACTGCAGTAAAAAAGAATGCATTCCTACCATTTGCAACAACATGGATGGAGATGGAGAGTATTACGTTAAGTGAAATAAGCCAGGCAGAGAAAGACAATATCACATCATCTCACTCATTTGTGGAATATAATGAATGACATAGACTGATGAACAATAACAGAACCAGAGTCTGAGAAACGTCAATCAGAACTTCAAACCTCAGGGAAGGAGGGAGTCGGTGGGAGTAAGGGGGAGAGATCAACCAAGGGACTTGTGTGCATGCAAATGAGACTAATCAATGGACACAGACAACAGGTGGGTGCAGCATTATGAATTGTAATGTAAATATCTGAGTTTTCCGATGGTCTTAGACAACCCTGCTAGCTGTTCTCAACCTGTGGGTCACGATTCATTACGATTCATTAACAGTATCAAAATTACAGTTATGAAGTAGCAATGAAAATAATTTTATGGTTGGGGGTCACCACAACATAAGGAACTGTATTAAAGGGTCGTGGCATTAGAAAGGTTGAGAACCACTGTTTTATAGCCAAGTTCTCTTTGCCCCAGAGAACCACAGGAACAGTGCCTCAGCACATCAGCCCATTTCTCCCCATAAAGCACATTAGCTACACAAGCCCAGAAGACACCATTGTAGGTCACCGTTTGACAAAGTGTGTCTCCACAAACACAATGCTAAATTGGAAAACATTCTATGAAGGGAAGGGCTTGCTGTCAAGTCAGTCTGAGAAATGCTGGATGGAGTTAACCGAAGCTAAAGTTGCTTACTTACTGCTAGAGTTCTCACAGCCTGCGAATGTCTAAGAAAATCAAGAATGCAACATTTCTAAAATTTTCTTCCCTATGGTGTCTTAACCTTTCAATTTTACTAGAGTTCTATCAAATATGTTTTGGGAAATATGTAGACAAAGAATAGGTTTGCCAAATGGTATGAGAAATCCATGTTTCATGTATTGCTCACACATGGAACTTTTTGCTCAAATGCATTATATTCCATGTGCTTATGTTCCTCTTGTATGAACAACTACAAAAAGTTTCCTGTTATCTAAACCCACAGGGATGTTCCCTGCTCTATGTATATTTACTGTGTTGCTTGAGAATGTCTAATGTTTGTAATCCAACCTTCATCCCATTATTCAAAAATAAAATTTAATCACAAGCCAGTGATTCTTCGGTTCCCTTCCTTTGCATGTGTGGGCAGTCTCCAGGCAAAATTCCTTAAAAATGTTTCTCAAAGAAAGCTTTACTCCTACAAAACAGCCCAAACCACTCTATTTGGGGACTCTTATGAGTTAAGTGGGAAAGCAAATGCTAATGTTTTATTGATCTTAATGCGTGAATTTCACCCAGACCTCCACTGTGCTCTGCTGCTCTGCTCTCTCCAAGTGCCTGTTTGCTTTTCATTCCCCCTAAAGCCCTGGTTAAATAAATGTTTAGCTCATTGGAACAGTAATGGTGTGTTGTATAATTTGGTTCCATTACTGGCTACCTTATGCTTTATTTGTATATTTGTGTATACCAGCTGCAGTTTGTTAATTTCACCTGTGCACACTTTGCTCAGCAGGCACAGGCTCATGTGCATGCCTTTGAGGTGACTCACATGAGCACAGCTGCATCAGTGACACTAAGCCCCCTGAAAAGCAAGACATTTTCTTAAAAGTAACAAAACAGACTGCAGGCCAGATACTGCAGAGCCTCTAAATGATCTGTAATAAGCCCAGCAAAGGCATCATTGAAGTTAACCAGCCTTGAGAATTTCAAATATAATACCTCCCTTTGGTCAAACCATTTTCCAAAGATTGTCATTTCAAACGCCCATCTGCCTCCAACAAATGACACCTTCCCTTTTCACCCCCATTTTGCCGGGTACCCACCCACCCTCGGCCTGCTTTGTGTCCCTTAGGTTTTCATTTAACCACAGTCCTTCACTCCTACCGACACTCCACCCAGCTTACCTCTGGGAGGATAAAAAGGATGGTCTTTATGAGCAGATGGTCTTTTCAAGGAAAAGTAGCTCCATTTAAATACAGATAAATGTACTGTAAATAATGGCCTTAAAAGAATTTAAGTCTTTGGGGGGAGGGGAGGTTTAAATACGAGAGCATCAGATACTATTCTTTAATTACAAGAGGTTTTTTTCTTGCCTGAAAGACAAAACCAATTTCTAATGAAGCATAATGAATTCTAAAGAGGCACCAATGCTCATCCCACCAGATGTTTATTGATTAGTGTTGACTGAACACAAACAGCCGAGTATCGTGTGGGTAAGTGGTGGAAGCACACCGGCTCCCCCTCGTTATTTTACCTTCAAAGACAAGCTGACAAATTTATTTTGTTGTGAGCAGCTGTGTTCTTGTTTTTAAAGGGCTGGCTTACAACTAAGGAAGCAGGCGGAGGGGAACAGCCTTTTGGTGTCCAATGTGTTATCTGGCAAGGACAGATTGTTTTCGGGTGCAATGGAAAAGATTTTTAATGAAGCTACATTTCAAACCAGCAGCATATGCTTGATTTTCCCTTCTGCTACTCATCCTGCCATTTGTTAATTTTTGTTATTGTTGCTCTCCGGGACTCCAAAATTTTCATACAAGCTGTCTCATCCGTCCGGCACTAACACAGCTTGGGGTAAATTATCCCTTGGGATGCAGAAACCACCACCTTCCACTCCAGCCTTCTTGCTCTTGCCAGATTTTTTTTTACATTTAACCAGGGTTCACTGGTGAACCAGTTGACTGAACGACCAGGGAAGAAAAATGAATAAATTCTGCTTCTATGTCAGTCCCAAGCCCCAGACCTGAGAATGGATTGTCTCAGCTGCCTCAGCTGCACACAGTCCTGGGGTCACAGGCCAGGACGGGGTCTTTAGAAACTGTGAAATTGGAAATTAGGGTGAAAATTTTTCCCTGCACACCATAATGCCTCAGATTAATTTAAATGGTTCACACAGAATGATTCTGTGGCCCAGTTAAATAAAATTCAAGGCAATGAATTTCAGTCTTTGGCAATCTTGAGTACTATTTGAAAGCAGTCAGCTTTAATATATATATCCTATCTAATAAAAGAGTAATATGCAAATTGACCATATCTCTGCAATACCCACAAGCCACGCCCACCAGCCAATCAGGAGTGAGTATGCAAATTAACCCAACCAAGATGGTTGCAGCCACAGAGCGAGCAGGAGGCTTGGGTTTCCCCAATAATGGAGGAAGCCAAGCTTTCTACACACCCTGGCAGGCCCAGGCCTCCACTCAAGGCTACAAAGTTTCAATTACAGAAGAAAAATAAATACCAACAAAAATGGCTGCAGCCACTGAGCAAGAAGGAGGCTTGGCTCCGCTCAAGGCAACAAAGTTTCAATTGTAGAAGATAAATAAATCCCAGATACCAGGGCCTCCGCTTTGGTTGCTAATGGGTGTGGCCGGCCTGCAAACCACCACATGCCCCTCGCCCAGGCCGCTCCACGTCCCAAGGGAACCCCCACCCTGATCCGGGACACCCTTCAGGGCAAACCAGCTGGCCCCCACCTGTGCACCAGGCCTCTATCCTATAAAATTTGCATATAAAAGAATAATATGCAAATTGACCATCACTCCAACACACCAGAATGCTGCTCCCATGTGGTCAAAGATGGCTGCCCCCATGTGGACACAAGATGGCCGCCACAAGATGGCCAGGAGGGGAGGGTAGTTGGGAGGAACCAGGCCTGCAAGGGAGGGAAGTTGGGGGTGACCGGGCCTGCAGGGAAGGGCAGTTGGGGGGGATCCAGGCCTGCAGGGGAGGGTAGTTAGGTGTGACCAGGCCTGCAGGAGAGGGCAGTTAGGGGTGACCAGGCCTGCAGGGGAGGGCAGTTAGGGGTGACCAGGCCTGCAGGGAAGGGCAGTTAGGGGAAAACAGGCTGGCAGGGGAGCAGTTAGGCATCAATCAGGCTCACAGGGGAGTGGTTAGGGGGTGATCAGGTTGGCAGGCAGAAGCTGTTAGGGGAATTCAGGAATGCATGCATGCGAGCAGTTGGGAGCCAGCAGTCCTGGATTGTGAGAGGGATGTCCGGGATCGGGCCTAAACGGGCAGTCGGACATCCCTCGAGGGGTCCCAGATTGGAGAGGGTGCAGGCTGGGCTGAGGGACACCGCTCCCCGCACGAATTTTGTGCACCAGGCCTCTAGTGTGTGTGTGTGTGTGTGTGTGTGTGTGTGTGTGTGTGTGTGTGTGTATGAAAATAGAGAATCTTTGGATAGCAGGTACTTGGATGGATTCAAGCATAGTTTTCTTAAAAATGTACACACAACTTGGAGAGGGGCAAAGCTATCATTATCTTTGCTAGGAACACCTTATAATGAGAATCGTTTTAGTGTGGAGACTAAAGACAAACAGCTGTGTCTGAAGGGTCCTGGGTCAAGTGGCGAGTTCAGTAAACACCGTCGATGGAACCTATGGTTGGAAAAGTTTATAAATTCTGGTGGGGGCTAACTTCCTGCCATGATTGGTTGAGGAACCTGGAAAGGTCCACTCCTTTATACATGGGTTCCCTCCAGGAACCAAGCTGAGGCAGAGTTTGCCGAGAGAGAAAGAGAATGCCCAACATTGTTCTATAACATGTGCATCAACCAATGGCAGGAAAGGGTCTCAGAAGCATACAGGGTCCTTGGTTAGCTCTGGCTCAGGTGAACTTCCCAAGTCCCGGTTCCCCATTCACTACCTGTATGACTCTGGGCAAGCTAAGCAAACTCCTTCAGATTACGTTTCCGCCCCTGTATTACAGGCATGATGATGTCCATTGCAAAGACCACTGTATAGATGAAATGAGGTACCACACAGCCTAGCGTATAGTATGGACACATTAAATGGCAACAAATATAATCACAAATAGCATCAATGTTAATTCACTCTATCTCATTTCTCCCATTCAGTTAAGTCTCAAAGTTCTTGTAAGGGTTCACCCTCTCTGTGGCCAGCCCTGGGCACACAGGACAAGCTCTGTCGCTCAGCTGCCTTCAGTGGGTAGTATTGTACACGGCTTGGTCACTGAGGAAGAGCTGCATGGGTGAGGTGCCCGGTTATTACTATGTGAGCTGTGGGCAGTGCAGTAATAAAATAAGATGCACTAGTGTCCCAGTAAGAATGCATACTCAGAACTAAGGTATTAGAGCCAGGCATGTGGCTTGCTACATTCAGCTGTGACCTGCATATAAGGAGATTTGGCCTTTCAGACTGACATGGCAGTGTAATTAAGAGGCTTGGTAAGACACTAATTGGCCTTTGTGAGACCTTGGTCCACTTAACCCTGGGCAATAAGAATACCATGGCCATGCCACCAACTCAAGCATGTCTCCCATGAAGAACTGGGGAGACGTGGGAAGCTTGCTTCACCAACCATCTTCAGCCTCACTTCCGGTATGTTTGGCTGGGAATCCATCCCTGTCACCCACTTCAATAAACTATAAACTTCAGTAAGTTTTATGGGTAAGGGTGCTCATTTTTTGACAAGCCTCCTACCTAAACCTCAGAGGGTGCCTGTCCTTCATTCCTCTTAGGTTACCAGCCCCATCCCCCAGTTGGGCCAGTCCACTATTCTCTTGCACGATTTTCACTCTCAGACCAGTGGAATCCCGATCCTGTGAACCCATAGCTCCAGGTCTCAGTAATAAGTCAGGTCTGGGGCTAACCAGCTGCCTATACAGCTGCTTATAGCACAGGTGCAGAAACTCACTCCTGCCTCTTTCCTCAAACCAGGCCTCTGGGATCCTGGCCAGCACTCCTGTTCTTTCAGGATTCGATTCTGCCTTGTTTCCCCAGGCTTCACTAGGAGAAGGAAACCAGTGTTTGCAGCCCCTGCCTGGTCTTTCCAATCACAGTGACACTTGTTTGTTGCTCTTTCACTTTTGGATTTTAGCTCCTGATTCTCTCACTCAATCCCATCCCAAAGAAATCCCACCCAGAGGAATCCGACTCTTCCATAACCCTACCGAGACAGGGTGTATCTCTCCTAATTCTTAAAGTACTTGATTCTCATTTCGGGTGTTTCTTACTGCTGCCCATGATGGTAATTCATGATATAACTTGTTTTGCTGTCTAAGCTTTTGACTGTCCTCCAACCTCCTCTTTCTCTGTCCCCTCACATCCCCTCTAATCTGATTTCCGTTCAAATGCTACAGAGACCTTATTGAAACACAGATCAGATCCCTTCTGCTCTGGTCTGTCAGTGGTTGCCCACCATAATTGTGATAAAGACCAAGATCCTACATACAACCCAGAAGTCCTTGGTTGGTCCTAACTATCTTTATAGTCTTATCTGACATCTCGAGTCTTCTCCAGTGTGTGCCCCCCCGCCCCACATTGACCTCTCTCCCTTGCCACATGGCCTTTCTACACACTTCTCTCCCCCATCTCTGCCTTTACTTAGTTAACACTATCCATCCATTACAACTCAATTCAATCATCAACATCTAAACAAGATCATCTGCAGCCTTCCCAACTGGGCCAATTCTCACTAAGTTCTTCCAGAACTTACCTGTTTTGTTGATAGCATGCATCAAAGACATGATGTTTTTAAATTAATTTCTGGCTACCCTATTAGACTATAAACTTCCTGAATGTAGGGACCATGTTAGCTTTTGTTCAAAATCTCATCCCTAGAGGTCTGCATAATATATGTAATAGTTGCTCAATTAATATTTGCTGATTGAATTTATTTGGGCCAAAGACCAGGTTTCAATTTCTTATTTTACCAATGTGTGGCAAAATTGTGAAAAGGCTCTCTATACCTTCCCTCCAACAACAAAAAAATATGGATATAATGTCTAAATCTTTCTGTTTCTCCTAGTACTACTAGTAAGCAGACTATAACAGCCATAATTCCCAGGCACTGCCGAGGCTTCAAGCATAAAATTTGGGGGGAAAAAAGGGAAAAAACTAGTCTGTGTCACATTGTAAGGAAGAATATGGTCCTCTTGGGCCATAATAGCGTTTCTCAACAACTGATACAGACTTCCTCATAATTGCTACAGCCAAAGTAGCAATTGGCCAAAGGAACTGTTAGGACTCCAGAGTGTTACTACTGCCTACTTGCACCCCAGTCCCCAAATGATAGATGATTTTCTACAAAGTGTCCAAGAAAAGAAAAAAGAGTAACAGAAAAGTCTTGTCTCCTTTTGTGTAGGAAGTCTAGGAGAATTCTCCAAAGGCAGAAGCAGTGAACTTTGCCTTATAAACCTTGCTCCTAAATGTGTTGGGTAAACACTTCTTCAATTAAAACCCTACCCTAATGCCTTTGGGGTCAGGTATTTAGGCCATTCTACATTCGTTCTGCTGACTATTCCAGGGCATAAAAAAATGCATTCACCCAGCATGAGAAACAAATATACATTATTTCTACCTCATCTACCTTGCATTTCCTCATGCATAATAATGCGTATTTTAAGTGGCACTAACACGATCAGCAAGCCTAGTGAAGGATGGTTTGTGTAAAGGCAACCGAGTTTACAGTTCCGACTTTACACAGATCTAAATGGCTGTACTGTACACAGCAGCGAAGCCCAATAAATGTCAAAACACCAAACTCACATTAAAAGCTGTATGTGACTTCAGGTGGGCGAATTCCAATTTCCTGTTCTAAAGCTGCCTAATATTCCAAGGAGGGGAGATGTGAAAATGGAGTCCAAAGTAGAGAGAAAAGTACTACACCAACTCCAAGTCTTACAGGAGTCAGTGTACTAACGTAACAAGAGCAGGTTTCACCTCCATTGTGACTACTGACAAGGAATGAGTCTCATTATACCTTACACCAACCTCTAGCAACTGCTAATTCCTGTTCTGGCTTTATTTCTCCATTTTACTTACCATCATCCAACAAACATATTGCACTTTATTTTTTGAGGTGTCCCATCCCTTAAGTGGAATGTAAACTTTATAAACGCAAGGATTTTATCAGTTTTATTCACTGTTGTATCCACGACTCTCTATGATTATTTGTTGAAAGAATGAATGAGGTTCTTAACATCTACCGTGCATGGTGCCCATTGCTTTATATAAATTAAAGAAGGCAACATAAACAAACAGCTAAGAGCTTGGGTTCCAGAGTCACATAACCTGAGATCCAAAACATACTAAATTCTTGTCTTGGGCAAGTCATTTCACCTCTCTATGCCCCAAGTGGTTACCCTTAAAATGAGGAGGACGATAAGGACACCACCTCAAAGGGAGGGTATAAGATGTAATGAGATAATAAGTATGGTACTTTGCACAGTTCCTGAGCACACAGTAATTACATAACAAACCTTGGCAAGTATGTGTATATTCTTACTGTTACTATTTTTATAATTATTCATAACTATTGTCATTCTCAAACAATCCTAAAAGGTAGGTACTACTATTATCTTTTCAAGTTGACACTTTGAACAAGCGAATGCTCTTGCATAAAGTAGTAAAACAGTAAAAAATATGGAAAAATGTTAGAAAAAAGAGGGTGGGAGGGAATTAAGAGCCATTAGCCAAGAAATAAGAGGACACATCTTGGAGAATTTGATGAAGTTCAGTCCTGTGAGTACCTGGGAGCCAGGTAGGTTCACAGTTGACATCCCTTAGCAGATCTGGAGCTGGAAATGAAAGGGATAGGCCAAAAGGTGAGATTGGGAACTGGCAGGCTGAGCTAGAAATCTAGGTTGCCAGAGTTGGAACACTGATTTCCTGGCTCCATACCCTTTATTCTCGAAAGGAGTGACAGCTCCAGCTCCTTCTCCATTCTAAAATGTTCCCGGACAACACAGGGTTGTATTGAAAGTATAAGCTCTGTGCTCAGTGGGACTTGGGTTCTAGCACAATTCAATCATGTACAAGCTGAGTGGCCTTGGGCAAATTAATCCACCCTCTGGGCCTCATTTTTCCATTTGCAAAATGGAGATACTAACTGTATCTACCCCAAAGGGTTGGCACAAGGATAAAATGAGACGGTTTCTGAAAAGTGTTTGATGCAGTGTGTGGGCAAACAAGACTTTTAATAATCATACAAGTAGAAGTAGCATTTAATTTCCTGGACAAACACTTTTCATAAAATCAGCATGTTTTCTCCCTGTCCTGACTTTCCAAAAGAGAATAACATGTTGTGTAGGCAAATTCAAAACCACCCCCAACAGTGTGTTAAAAATTATCAACTATCATTCTTAATGTCTTGGGCATATAAGTACAGTTTTCATATACAAAAAAAAAAAAAAAAAAATCTCAAAGAATTAAGTACTTTAAAAAAACAATTTAGAAAGTTTGTAGGAACTCTGTCTTAAGAACCAGACAAAGAAAAACACACCACTTATGTCATGCTGGTGGTCATAAGAAAAGAGAATTGGAAAAGAGGAAAGGGTAGGTGTTAAATCCTAGAATTCACTATCCCGGTGTATAAAACTCCCCTCCCATACAAACCTGCCCTTCCACAGTCAAAGTTTTAGATGCTTGAAATCTGCCTAACCCAAATCTAGAAGTACCTTGGCACTTTCTGAACGTCTTCATTTCTGGGCTTGCTCTAGAAATATTGACAAAGGAGAGTGAATTTCAGTTCAGACTCAAAAGCCAGTCATTTCAAAATGTCAAATGAAGTAGTATCTTAAGCCTTCTGCTGTGCTGACAAACTTAGACACAACAAAGAAATCCTGACCACGAAGGTCAACCCTTTGAGCAAGAGAACACATATCCAAGATCTTTCCCTGGGGAATGGGGGGAAATATTTTAAAAGCAGTCATGGCTTGTAGGCACACGTTATCAGAGGCTCTTACTTAAAGCTCTGCACACCAGCAGCTGATCTATGAGTGGGCTAGGGTATGGAGGGCTTGAGAACCTGGTGTCATTGTCTGCAACATGCTTTTTCTTTCTGTAGAGCTGGGGTGTTGCTGTCTCTTTCCTAATTAATTAATTAATTTGAGAGAGAGAGAGAGAAAAACATAGATTTGTTGTTCTACTTAGTTATGCATTCATTGCTTGACTTTTGTATGTGTCCTGACCAAGAATCAAACAAGCAACCTTGGCACATCAGGATGACAATCTAACCAGCTAAGCTACTGGGCCAGGGCCATGGGCATAGTTTTCATCAGCTGATCAGGGGCCCAAGAACCAAAAGAGGATAAGGACCTAGAATACGTTTTCAACTCTCTCAAAGCACAACTGAGGCCCAGATAAAACAGGAGTGTTTTTCTCAAGGTCATACATCTGCCAATGGTCATGGCTTTGCCATGGGCAAGTAATGCCAGACTCCAGCCTGCTGTTTCTTCCATCTACCAAGCCCTCTTTTCAAGCTACTTGGAGGGCTCTCCTTGCTAAGATGATTACAATTTATGCTCCCTCCCAACATTTTGACTCATGTACAATGAAAAAGTGGGCATCTCTGAAGCACTTTTTTAAAATAAAACCAGCCTGCCAAACCAGCATCAATGTGCCATCCAAATAAAAGAATCCACCAATAGTCCTAACAATAGCAATCAAAAATGGTTATAAAAAATAGATTTAAGCCTCAAAAAGGTTATTAGACAAGATGACAGGAGCTTTTCTTTATATTGAGGCTGAACAAACAAATGGATTTGGCTATATTTGATAATATTAGTTGAGGTGCAGTTTCTGTGTTATCTCACAATTAAAAATTGAAATATGAAACTATTCCCTTCCATGGTCCCCCATAACATATCTAAAGCAAAGAGAATTCCTCATACCAGATAGAAACCCTATATAATAAAAGAGTAATATGCAAATTGACCATCACTCCAACACACAAGATGGCTGCTCCCATGTGGTCAAAGATGGCTGCCCCCATGTGGACACAAGATGGCTGCCGCAAGATGGCCAGCAGGGGAGGGCAGTTGGGAGGGACCAGGCCTGCAAGAGAGGGCAGTTGTGGGCAATCAGGCCAGCAAGGGAGGGCAGTTAGGGGTGACCAGGCCAGTAGAGGAGGGAAGTTGGGGGCGACCGGGCCTGCAGGGAAGGGAAGTTGGGGGGGACCAGGCCTGCAGGGGAGAGCAGTTAGGGGTGACCAGGCCTGCAGGGGAGGGCAGTTAGGGGAAATCAGGATGGCAGGGGAGTAGTTAGGCATCAAACGGGCTAGCAGGGGAGTGGTTAGGGGGGAGATCAGGCTGGCAGACAGAAGCAGTTAGGGGCAATCAGGAAGGCAGGCAGGTGAGCAGTTGGGAGCCAGCAGTCCTGGATTGTGAGAGGGATGTCCAACTGCCCGTTCAGGCCCGATCCTACCGGGATCGAGCCTGAACAGGCATTCGGACATCCCTTGAGGGGTTTCAGATTGGAGAAGGTGCAGGCTGGGCTGAGGGACATACACCCCCATGCACGAATTTCGTGCACCGGACCTCTAGTGTATTTATAAATGTGTATCTGTAGCCCCAGGATAAAAGGCTGATATATACAAAGCCAACAAATCAAGACCATTGACTTTCTTAGGCCAAATTTCTAACAGCTATAGTTATTCCACCTAATCATTGATAGAAATGGGAGGGAGGAAGGGAGGGAGGGAGGGAACGGGAAAGAAGGAGGGGGAGAGGGAGGCAGGGAGAGAGAGAATGAGAATGTATTGGAATATTTAGAAGTCTGTGGTCAATTGACCAGCCTCTGTTTTGAAATATTATTCTCTTACTCCTTTTTAGGAGAAAAGCCATGAAATTATGAGTTGAGAAGGCTGTCAGGCAAGTGTACAGTATTATGAAATACATTTAGTGAGCACTTACTGTTCGCCAGACCCTATGCTATGCATGGGTTTTCAGGCACCGCCTGTTAACCTTCACAATTGCCCTGGGGTGAGTACTATTGTTAATTCCAGTTTATAGATGAGAAAACTGAGGTCCCAAACAGATTCAGCAACTTGTTCTAGTCACATGGCCAAGACCGGCCATCCGGACTCAAACGCGAAAGCCTGTATGCTCCTCCGTAAACGTAAGTCCTCTCCTACATGCCTATCAGGACTTCAAAGTTTAAAGTTCTCCATTTCTCCCTGAAAAGGAAGATAAAATACAAACACCCTCAACATACCAGGCTCTAGTTAGAGCCCTAAAGTTACTCCTGTATAATTAGCTATGCCCATGATCAGAACATTTATAATATTCTTAAAATCCCTGCATAAATATTAGAGACCAGCATAGTTAGGCGTCTAACTAACTAGCTGTGCTCTTCTTTTCACCTCTTAGCATTTCTACACAGTTCAACCGAAACCACTATCTCTGTGGAAGTTTAGAATCAAGGGGTCCTTGTCTGGACCCTGAAAAGGTGGGGGAGAGGGGACTCTGTGCCTCTTGAACTCAGTAAAACTCTACCAGACATATGTATATTTTCCTCAGGAGAAGGTCCAAAGTTTCTCTCAAAAGGTACTGAGGCCTAAAAAAAAAAAAACAAAACCAAAATAACAAAACAAAACAAAAAAAAAAAACACGAAAATGCAGAGGCCTGAACTATAAGACTATATACACTGAGTGGTCAGATTATTATGATATGATGATCTCTGAACGCATAATAATCTGGCCACTCAAGAGTGTGTGTGAGTGTGTGAGTGTGTGTGTGTGTGTGTGTGTGTGTGTGTGTGTGTCCCAGTGCATAAATTCATGCATGGATGGGGTCCGGCCAGCCTGGCCAGGGGGAGGGGACATGGGCAGTTGGCTGGCCTGCCTGCTGGTCGAACTCCTGGTCGAGGGGACAATTTGGATATACACTGAGTGGCTGGATTATTATGCATTCAGAGATCATAATAATCCGGCCACTCAGTGTATATAGTTCACCCAGTAGACCAGGTTACTCCACAGACTCTGTTACCACAAAATAAATTGTGTCAAGTTTCAAAACACTGGGCGAGGTAAGGGTAGTGAGAAACAAGTGGAAGCTAAACTCAGACAACTGAAAGTTCCTTCTGCATTGGAGGCTTAGGAATTGAGCTGACAGCTATGCCCAAGCCATTCTGCAGAGCCCCTGGGGCACTGCTCGTTCTGCCACTGGCTTGCCTTCCATTAATGAGCACCTGAAGACTGCTTACAGCTAAACGTGTTGCCTCAAGGCCAAGACACCCTAGAGCCAGGGCTTAACCAGACTCTTCCAAATCGCCTCCCCCATGCACCAAGGGAGATCCAGACCCTGGTCTTGTGAACCTGCAGAACAAGGGCAGCGAGGTGGCATTTCATACGTAGGGATTGTATGTGCGGTTAATGCATTAACACCGAACTCATCCAAGCTAGAGACGCATTTTATGAGTTACTGTTTCCCTCAATGCATTTTTATCACATATTTTGCACATGTTTCTAATTCCAAGATTCAGGGAAAACAACATGTTTAGCTGAAAATGTTTACAGTGGAGACCTTATAAAGTGCTTCATATTCTTGGGAGAGGAAAGTATTTTGCCACATATCAGCTATGGGAATAAATGATTTTAGAGAATCCCCAGGGATCACTTTGTTTTCTATGGGTACGAAACTTCTTCCTAAATAGAAACATCTTGAGAGGGGGTAAGAAAGTACTGATGAAGCCGATTTAGGTTTTGCGTGCCTGCCTAGAACATTCCAGGTCCATGGGGCACCTTGTAACTGGAGACCATGATGTGGCGGGGCGGCTCAGTGTGCCTGACCGCCTGGCTGGAGAATGCTGGGTCACCCCTAATCCGTCCATAGGTAAGTGGGACCAGTGAGAAGAGTACACATTTTCAGCAAGAAACCTTTGAAAGTATCGTCATTGTCCCCCTACAGCCCCCTCCCCCAGGTAAATGAGAACTGACTTGGCGCTTGGAATAGGCACTGATTTTGTTTCAAAATGGGTAATAATGGCTATTCATCGTAATTCCAACGTGTGCTAAAATTAAGCATAATCCTAATTAGAAACACTATGTCTCCTGAAAAATCTTTGTGGTAATATTACCAAAGATTATCTATAGAAAAGGATCTGAAGAATTTTAATTATTATTCAGAAACAAAAACAAAGAAACACCACCACCAACAACAAAACATTTTCATGGTAAAACGCATTTGTAGAATGTTTATTTAAGCCAAGTGAAATAGATTTCTTTGCTGCAAGAAAATAAAAATTCTTAGAGCCTCTCACGGGAATAGAGCTTAGCAGAACATGGGGCTTTAGATTATTCTTGAATCCAAATGATTTTTATTTCATCTAAAAGGATCAAACTTTTCATACATGGAATGTGTCTATATTAAAGAGGATTTAATGTTGTCCTGTCCTCAATGTCCTTCTAAATTTCAGGCTAATTCCTCTTTCCAGCTGATTAACTGGTTAAGGCAACTAGAAAATGCTATTGCTACTGTGATAAATTCAAAATCCAATTTTATTGTTGTCCTTGAACTGATTTCCTGCTAAAAATAAGTAGGCCATCAGTGGGAACCTGAAAAATCTGTTCATTATACAAAGATTCCCACAGCGGCTGTGCCTGGCTGGCACTGCCTAATACATTGGTTAACACCACAGGGCCTGATGTCCCACCCACAGTGCCTTAGTTTTATGATAAGGAACAAACATATCTAAATGCCCACACATTAAAGCACAGTGATGCCCTCAGTAATTAACAGTTTCTAAAACAATAACTGGTCAAATAGAGAAGTTAAACAAACATAAAATGTGCCAAATTAACTTTAAGTGAACTCAAAAGACCTTTGGCTCTGGAATTGGCATTAATAATTTTCTGGAACACAAAGAAAAGCCTGATGTGGCTAATTTTAAATATATTTTATGATAGAAAGCAATACAATTCCAGAGGATTCAAAGTATCTATTAGTTTACATTCCTGCCAGGGTCAGCAAAAAAAAAAAAAAATATATTGATCTGCTATTAAAAATCAGTTGAGTTCACCTCTTTCTACACAGTTTCCCTCTGGCTGCTGAGCACGGTTTTCCTCTGTCTAGTGGCAGCGTGAAGAGATAAATCGACTATTCAGAGAGAGCTTTTCACATTACATTAGCTGAGTAAATAGTGATGGATGGGTTTCTTCTCTCAAGTGCTGCCTTAGCTTGTAAAGATGAGACTGAGGAAGATGGGCTCATAAACCCTATTAGAATATTTAAACAAACAAAGTAACTGCACTGGAGATCATTGCTTAAAAAACACACACATTAATATCGTGGTTTTTAATTGCAGCTTTTGGAGCATCAGAAAGGCCCACAATAGACCTTTGAGGGAGGAAGCTAAGCAGATTCACAGAAAAAAAAAAATTACTGTTTTATGTGCAATATCCAGAAGAAACAGGATGAGGGCCCTGCATGTAGTACTTCGTAGGCTATAGAATCTGCACAGACCAAGTCAGCAAAGGTGAAGCATATTATTGATAACTTTGGATATTGCAGAATGCGCTTTTGTCCTGCTGGGCATGTTCTGAAGGAATCTGTGCTCCGATTCGGCATGGACTAGTTTTCGCAGAGTGGGAGGAACCATGGAGCAGGCCAAGAGGAAACTCCTGGGCATGCTGCACTGAACTGAACCGTCTTCCAGATGTGATGCTACACACACTGACCTTCGCATCCTTGCTCCTTATTCCTTTATTAGTGCCTTAGACTGGGTTCCTCCCAGTACCCGAGACAACAACTTGAATGAAAACAGATTTGAGAGATGCTTTCAGGAAGCCCCATTGGGGGAGTGGGGAAGTAAAACAGGGAAGCACAAACAGCTACAAGGTACAGTCGTAAGCAGGATACTGCGTCCAGCAGCCGGGAATCAATCCACTAGGAATCTCAGCCTGGAACAGGCCTAGCTTCCCATGCAAGCACAAGGAAGCTGGAAGACTAATCCTCTGGCCCCCACCTGTCATTGGCTGAGGGCCTTTCCTGGGGAGACATTAACTCCCCAGCACCCTAGGTCCAATCCCCACACTAGTGAGAAATCCTCTAGGTGAGAAAGAATTGGCACTTGTAATAGACTGGCCTCTGGATGTACAAGGGATATGGCCAAGGCACCAGCTTTGGCTACAACCAGTAACGCAAATTTATGAAAACATGCATCTGGATATTCAGCAACTACTTAACAAGCTCTATTATAGGTGGGTACTCATCTAGGTGTTGAGAATACAGAAGGACAGAATAGAGTACAGTCTTATTTAATACCCAGCACAACTGGGCTGGGCGAAGCAGATTCCATGGGCTACATATCAACACCAGCTTGTTCTCGACACCAGCTTTAAGTGTGGCCCCTAATTGCAGGAGTAATAGCAGGGTCACTATTGGGCTTCCCCATCACCAAATGCAGGTATGCTGCAGTCTGATCTAGTAATAAACTTGAATCAAGACCTGGAGCAAGCAGATAGGTATTGGTAGGAAATCGAGTTTCCAGTATAAGACGGTGAAATAAATTTTGCCTTAAAAAATCTTTTGGGACATCTTTCCTGCGGTGGCTTGTGCCCAGAGGCACTGCAGAGTTGCTGGCTCTAACTCTGACAGCTGGGCAGGGCGTGTAGCTTCCGGACATGGAAATGAGTCTTGTTAGTTTGACATCTGGGGAATCTGAACTGGTGACTTCAGATATGCCTGCAGAAACCAACTGATCTCCATTTCAAACACAAGGAACTCTGACTTCCAAACAGTACAAAATTCCATTTTATCTACACTGACTGGGGAGAGTATTTGCCAAAACTCCAAACATGGGAGTTGTTTGTAAAGCCTTCGAGATCCACAAGTGTTGCTTTAAATAAACCATTACACTTATATAGACAGTAATAAACTATGTAGTTTAAGGAAAAGATAAGCCATGCCTATCCTGAAATAAAAGTATAAATGAGTAAAGCAATTTTGTATTGTATCCTGAAAAACAATGTATATAATTTAGAATATGCAAATAGGGAATTTTACTTGTTCTGATTATCTCTACCATTTGACATTTCCCATCTCAGGGCAATGAGTCCGACCTCCCAAGAGTTCCTTAGCTGTGAGACTCTAGCTGATTCAAGACTATGACAATAAATAGGCAGAAAATAGTGTCCATGGGAATTGAGGTGAGACTAGTGTGGACACAGCAGGATGAGCCAGCATATGTGGCACCTGCCCCTGATAGACATAATTAATTGAGCCCAGCTCTCTCTCGCACTGACCATAGACCAAACCTCAATATCCTTCACATCACAGTTCTCCAGACAGGCATGACGGATCTTTGAGAGTGGTGGCTCAAGAAGAATCCTATCTGACATCCATGATAACTTTATAGGTCCTGGTTCCCTTAACATCACATCACTCCCTCACAGAAAGGAAGTGGAAGGAGGAGGAAGTTAAGAGGGGGAGGGAGAAAGGAAAAAGGGAGAGGGAGAAAAGGCAAGGAAAAGGAAATTAACTTTTAAAACAAATACCTCTTCCTTTGTTCCCTGCAAACATTGTGGATTAGGGGTTCAGAGTGAAGGGGATAAGAACATGCCTTGCCAAAATATGCCACTTTGGCTTTTTTTTTTTTTAGCTAAAAGCAATTAAAAAATTGTAGATGCAGGAAGTTCTCTGTGATCTTCCCCTTTTTACCTAAAAGAAGGGTTTCCTGTGAGAAAGGTGCTTTTCCTGTACCAGGAAGAAGAGGACATTTTTATAACAAAAGATAAAGAGTTGATGATGAATTGAAACTGTACAAAGAATCCTACAAAAATAACCCATATATCCCATTAGTTTCCCCCATATATTTCCTTGTCACTTTCCCACAATTTTCTGCCCCTGGCACAAACCCTGTTTTCCTTTGTCTTATCACGTCTCCACAATTTATCATTCTTTGTTAGAATGGTATATACGTATTAAGGCCTATTCGCTTGAGTCTCCCATTTTTATATACCAGTATATGGAAGCTTCTGTATACATGTAAAAATATGAACATCAAATAAAATTTGTATACTTTTCTCCCATTTGTCTTCTGTCAGTTTAATCCTAAGGTGCAGACATAGTACTTAGGAGGGTAGAGGAAGTCTTTCCTCCCCTATAACATTTTATGACGGCCCACTCTGAAATTGTATCAAGCTAATTTTTCCTGAGAAAACCAGACAGAATCATTCTTTCCAGAAGTAAAGAAAAAAGAACCCCAAATGCCACATCCTTAAGATAACCAAGTAGTTTCCAGCAGGAAGAAATTATCCAAATAAAACTCAAGGGCACTCTACTTATAGAAGGATGGTTAGGAAAGATCAGATGTACAAAGAAGGATCAAAATTCAAAAGACCATCTTCTCTTCAACCTTCCTCATTTTTCTTCTACTCTGTTACTTTACAAAGAGTCATTCCCTTTGCCAGATCACATAGATGGCTGTGAATGGATCGCCCTCAGAGCTCAAGGGACTCTGGGTAGAAGAAAGAAGTCTAATACAAATTTTTTTCTGAAACTCAGTAAAAGTTTTCACCACACCAGCTACTTCTGGTGGTGACCCAGATCATCCTTCACCTGGTGTAAATGAGCCTGGCTGTGAACAGGTGGAGAATTAGAGCTGAGGATGATCTATTAGTTCATCTTGCTTGTCTCATGGGGCAAAAGCAGAATCATTTCTCTGGAGAGTTTTCTTGAGTGGTTTTCCAAGTCAAACTTGAAATCACATTTAAAATCTTGTGACTCTCCCTTTCCTTGCAGCCCACCAGTGTTTTAACATTTCCACGGCAACGATACCCAACATGAACACAAACCCAGTTTCATGTCACTAACCCATTTCTAAGCATTATTTGTTTTCATAAACTTAAGCTAGGATGACTCTTTCCTCACTGCTTTTAATTAATAAGGAAAGCTTAATATGCACTCCCCCCACCCCCCAATCAGTCTGGCACTAAAAATGCTGAATTGCTTTTGTAGTAATTTAAAAAGAAGACTTTGGGGCTATTAGAAGAAATTCACATCAGGCATTTCTCTCCATGGCCTACTTGTATTTTTCAAAGTGAAGAAACACTTCAAGGAAAATAAAAAACTTGGGGTACTAGAGAAGTCTGCCCCACCTAAAGTCCTATTTTTCGATTTTCTACACAAAGACGCTGTATGGTGCATTTTAATAATGTCACTTGAAATATATTTTCAAAGAGGGAACAAGTTGTAATCTGACCCACGACAGAACAATGCCTCACGTAGATTCTTGAATGAATATCTGACTGTAGGAGCCCTACTCTTTTGTCTCCTGGGTAATTATGTCATACATTTTGGGAGGTTTAGAGGGAATGTATATGAGCTTTTCAAATAATAAGGTGTGAGGCTCTGACTCCCTGGAAATCTGAAAGAAAAGGAGAATGTGAAATTAACAGGTATCATCAATACCGAACCAGAGACTGCAGGTCACCTTCAGAGTTGAATATTCTGAAGTTACTTTTGTTAAAAATGCAGAAGCAGCTTGAGAACATATCCAATTTAAACTTATAAAGGTAGGATTAAACATTTAAGAAGCTTCATGAATGTCTCTCCCACCTCCCTATTGTTTGGTATTTTTATTTTTTAAATCTCTTATGCCCTGATAGAACCTATTGTTGGTTTATATATCTTAACACAATCAAATAAAGCAAAAGTGTGAAGATGTTCCTTTTTAAGTAAACAGACTCTAAACATTACAATCACATCTTTCATTCACTTGGATGTGTTCTCAACTCATTCTGTGTGTCATGTATGTGACTGAGTGGGGGGAATACACATGGCCCCCTTCTCCTGAGCCTACAATGGATTGGAGGCAATAGATTTTAATCAAATAATCACACATTTGCCTTAAAGATTCAAATTGAGATAAGGATCATGAAATAAAGTAACAAACACCTGTGAAGTGAAGGTAGCCTTCCTTAAATTAAGCGAAAAGTCTTCAACATGAGTAGGAGTTGAAGGAGGAGAAGGACAAGCACTCTAAGATGGGGAAGCATTGCATTCAGGCCCTGGAGTAGCAGGGAACAGGGCCAAAGCCCTACTACCAGCAAAGGCCAGATGGTGTCTGAGGGGCTACTGTGAGACAAGTTCTCCTACCTATGTTGGCAGCATGCACTATTTCAGGTCGATGAATATGAATGGATGTGCTGAGCATTTTCTAGACTGTCCCCCTAGAGGGGCAGCTTGAGGTGGGTGTAATGGAGAAGGTCTTCCTTCAGACCTTTAGACTTGGACTTTAAGGGGGTTCTGGGCAAGTGAGTGAATCTGAAGTCCTTCAGAATGGGAGAACAGGTAAATGTGATTTTTCTCTGCCTTCTTATTTAGGAAAGACCAGCATACTCCATAGGTCAGGCCCCTGAGCCGAGCTGAGCCGAGCAGATGGTGGTATTACAAGTGGTGAACCTGGATTCCCTGGACACCTCTGAGGATACGGGAGACAGCCTTCTTACTAGCTCAGTTTGGCTGCAGAGGGATGAAATGGATAATTTCCATGAAGAAGGCTTTGATTCCAAGCATTGGTTAAGCACCTGAGAAATTAAGCAAGATCTCAGCTTTGGTTCTTAGAGCAAGGCACTGCTGATTCACTCTGAGGTTAGCTTCTACTCCACCAACAAATAGTTTCACAGGTGACTACAAGAGACCAGAGTCACTCCCAATAGGTATCTCACCATAGCATTGTAGTGTCTCTGAGGCCAGGCCTGCTGAGGTCGGAGGCATCAAAATATGGTATAAAGAAGCTTCTGTTTTGCAAAAAGAAAAAAAAAGAGCTCACTATGACAGTTCAACAGGAAGCACACTTGTGCTGAGGCTGGAGTCCTCAGAGAGAGTGCCTCTCATGGGTATAGAACTCCTACCGGCTATCCTCACCTTCCCTCTCTCTCCATTTTCACGTGGCTTTACTTTTAACAAATTGTGTTCAATTTCCAAGATTCCTTTATGTTAAAATGGCATGCTCCTCTCCACAAACATCAGAGACCAAGACAGAGAGACAAGCTGGCTTTCCAGGATAGAGAAATCATTTATCTCAAGGACAACAAAGAGGAAGAGTTGGGGGTTGGGGGGAGGGGATAGGACAACCTTAGCGAAGCTTTGTTTATATGCTATTGTTGTCTTTAACCTTTACTGAGAAATAAGTCCTCATATTTTATGAAGGCTTCTTTTTGTGGTAGTTTTAAAAAAGACATTAGCCAAAATATAAATTTAACCATGGCTGAACTCAATTCCTCCCTTTCCTTCCCTCCCTCCCTCCCTCCCTCCCTCCCTCCCTCCCTCCCTCCCTCCCTCCCTCCCTCCCTTGTATTCTCCAGAATACCTACAATGAACAAGTGCAATCTTTGCAACCAGGAAAGAACTCTCAAAATCATCCAAATGAGATCTGTTTACCCTCAGGGAGCTCTCCTTGGTACTACGCAAGACAGGGACAATAGGAATGCTTGTGGTGCCACATCCCCTGGGCACTTTAGTCAAAATGATTTCTGATTCTATTTCCTGTGGATTTTCATCAGTTACTAGCTCATTTAAATAAGCTATTAAATGAATAGCCATGAAATCTTAAAATGCATTTAGAGAAACTGTATTGTTTCCTATTAAGCAAGCAGTCAGCATTTCAAATTATATGCATGTACATGAGGAGAACCAGCTCACTTATGCGATCTCGGGCCACTTTAAAAAGTGCTAACCCATCAACTTTGCTCCCTAATTAGAGCATTTTATCTTTGTGAATCCCCACCATTACTGCATCATGATAACTCTTGGCTAATACTCTGCAAAGAACAATTAATGACAATACACACCAGTCAAAAGCAGATAGAGCAACATGCGCAAAGAACGGGGTGGTGGTATATGGTTCAATGGCCACTTGAGGAAAGCAATGAAAGGTTTTTACTGACCAAAGTGGTTTAACAAATGACACTTAAGTAATCTATTGGCATATTAGAACACTGGTAATACTGCTGGCTTATTAACTCATTTTGAAGATAGTCATACAAAGCTTTTCCCATAAATCAAGAATAATCATTTCCAGGAAGTATTTTTTATGGAAAAAAATATTAAACATATAACAGTGTAGAGAGAAGGAGTTTGGAGTTGAATAGGGTTGTTGATTACATCATCTAGTTGTCTTTTCTAGAAATAATCCTTCTATGGGTTCAATCCTTAAGAACCAAGATGAACTGTATAGGTAAACTTGGGGGTTGACAGGCAGTCTATCAGCTCCATGAGGTGAGGGACCACATCTGTTTCATTTAGCAGCATATACACAATAGTGGGTCTCATGCAGCAGGTGCTTAGTAAATACCAAGTCAATTGATGAATGAGATTTCAAAAGATTTGCCTGAATTTTCAAACAGGCAATCATGTCCTTTCTGAGTTTAAACTTACAGAGTAAAACCCAATACTAAACAGACTGCTAATGATGTTTTGATATTTAGAAAAGGACTAAGGTCTTCCCAGGTAGAAAGATGTTTCACCCAGATTTGCTCTGTGTTTGACCTGGATTTGGCCTACAATATAGATGATCCTGATAAAAATCTAGGTTCAATTGGGTTTACCACAATAATGGGACCTTGCATTTAACTCATATTTATCACTTTCTTATACATTCATTTGTCTCAGCCTGGCTCTCTTATAATCTCAAGCAGATATCTTGCTATTTTCACTGCTTATCTTGTTATTCTCTAGGAAGTATCTTTCTCTTCATCTCAGTCTCTTCCTCATTCCTTCAGTGTGTCCCGAATCCTTTCTGAATTAAATTCAGACAACAGACCCTGGTTCTTGAGTCTTTATGAACAGACTTATCTCCCTGCTGCTCTTTTCATGGACATGCATGTCAGCCAAGAGGCTCAACCAACTACTGCCTTCTCCATACCTGGGCTACTGCCTGTCCCTTTGCTCTATATACAGTGCAGAGAAAAGAGGAGAGGGCGAGAGAGACACTGGGTCCTGACGCCATGAAGTCTCTGGATCAAGCCATACCTGAAATCAGGAACTTCGCTTACACTGATTATATGACTCAATAAATTCTCCAAATGGGTTTTCTGTCACTTGCAACTGGAAGAGTTCTAACTTATGTAGGGAAAAGGAGATGAGAAAGGGGATAAAATGGAAAGGAAGCGAGAGAAGAGAAGAACAATGAAAGATTGGCCCATGGTCTTAGGACCAGCCAGTATGGGATAAGAATACAGAGCAGGAAGCCAAGAGTTCATTGCTATTTCCCTGCTACTCCTCTCCAGAAATTAGTGCTATTATTTATTTCCACACAAAGTTACTTTGAAGCTAAACAAATCAGATCTGGCCTGCCATCAATACCCCACAAATAAAGGCATACAACTGCCTTTATTATAGGTTCTGATGACTTAGGTTCTGTTTTATTGGTGTTGTATATTTAAAAATGGCTTTTATAATTAAGCTTCCCACAGGGATACAGATGCCAGTTTTAATATAAAGAAATACTAATTCTAAAATCGATTTGTGGAATATTTCAATTGGATCAATGGATATAGTCTCCACTAAAACCAATTATTTCCCTACTACTGTATACAATCAGAATTTTCAGAAAACTACTACAAGGCCATAATTCCCAGACACTGGAGCAAACAGCCAGTGACAAAAACATAAGGCAAAAACTAGTATTCATCCTTGAACTTCAGAGTACCTGAGTTTTATTACACACTGATGGAAGTTTTTACATCGGATAAGCTGCTTTGCGCCTCCCTATTTTTCCATCTTCCAATGGGTTTTATAATGCGTTATGCTCGGTACAGCAGAAGTAAGGCACCGGAAACAGATGTCACCTGTGCAACAGACACTGACATGCAGCTTAGTCTCAGCACAGAAAGAACATGTGAAATTCACAACTTTGCAACAGTGTCAGCAATAAAGTCAGTAACACTGTAATAACTATGGATGGTGTCCGATGGGTACATGGGTACTAGACATATGGGGTGATCACTTTGTAAGGTATGTAGATGTCTGGCCATTATGTTGTATACCTGAAACTAGTAGGTCATACGTCAACTGTAATTGAAAAATAAAAATAAAAAAATTAATTTAATAAAATAAAAGTATAAAGACCCAGTACCCAAATCTGACAACAGGACAGAGAATGTTTCAATGATGATGAATCTGCCACATAATTACCAATGTCATTCAAGCTGATGCTATTTTTCTTCAAAGACTGGATTTAAAGATTCTACCCATAAGAATTCTAAGTTATTAATAAAATAATAACTTGCTAAAAACCAAATAAACCTGTTTAATCCTACTAATGGTTCCTGCTGCTAATGCTTCATGCAGACAATGAATCATCAGCCCATTTTCTTGTGGAACAGTTTCCCGAGAGGCAGTTCTCCCCCGGAACTTCCTTGACCAGCTAGATCCACATCCACCATGTTTACTTTGCACTCACTGCTGGTCCTGTTACACACTGCCTCCTGTTTGGGTTGTTTCCTGTTCTTCCCACAGAATCACAAATACCTGTGAAGCTTCTAAATTCTTAGCTTAGAACAACACCCTAAAAAATAGGCAATCAATAATGTTCACTAGAGTCCATCATAGGTTCTTTTAGGTCAATAATTGAGAAAATTTTAATAGATAAAACTGGTTTTATGTGCACTGTATTAAAACAGTGGTATGAATACTCTAAAACTGTATCAATGTGGAATGATTTTTTCTTTTCTTTTTTTTTTTTTTTGGTTAATCCTTACCCAAGGATATTATTTCCACTGCCTTTGTTTTTAGAGAAAGTGGAAAGGAGGGAGAGGGAGAGAGAGAGAAACATTGATGTGAGAGGGACACATCAATCCGTTGCCTCCTGCCTGTTCCCTGCCCAGGTCCCAGGATACAACTTGCAACCCAGGTGCATGCCCTTGACTGGGAATTGAATCCAAGACCCGTTGGTGCGATGGCGGACACTCTAACCACGGAGCTCACTGGCCGGGGTGTGAAAGGCATTTTTAATGCAAGAAAGATGTCTATGCAGCCTGAGATTCGGGTGATTTCTGGCACCTCAAACACCAGCGAAAAGGCTTTTAAACTCCCCAGATTAGAGCACTGCCTGAGCGTCTGCTGCGTAAAGAAAGCCTCCTGATTCCATTCTCCTCGCCACAGAGGAGGTCATGTTTCGGTGTGAAGGCTGTTGCTGGGAGCTGAGCTGCAGGAACCAGGCTCTGATGAGGCCGGGGCTGCAGGAACCAGGCTGCGCGGCAGATCCCGGTGGATTCCGCTGACATTCTCTGGGTAAGAGAGGCCGTGGGTCCGAGTCTGTTCCTGTGTGCCTCCCACCAGATCCTAGCTATCGAGCACAGCACTGTCTCCCTCCGAGCCTCAGCACCTGAGCCTTTAAGCCAGGATACGATGGCTGGTGACTGCTGACTCCACATCATGTTGGGAACATTAATAATAATATAATAGTGTTCACAATGACAGGGTGCCAGCTAACACTGAGGCGTACCACATGCGAGGCACTGGGATGCAAGTCCTATCCTCTTACGACTGTCATCACAACTTCATGAAGTCAGGCCTACCATTATCTCCCTTTTACAGACGAGTGTAAACCACGCGCTCGCGGTTACACAGCTGGTAAGGGATGCGGTGGAATTTTCACCCGGGCCTTCTGGCGGCAAAGCCGTACCCGCTGTGCTATTCCGCCCCCACAAATCATTTAAAGCTTGTGACGGGAAGCACTTTATAAATTAGTAAACAAATGCCAAGTACTATTATTATTACTAAAACGAAGAGGTGCCCATTCCAGTTACTGAAAGGTTTGGTGGCCGGCAATTCCTTTAGTGAAGGCACTCACACTTCTGTCAGTACCCATTCAACCCAACCTCCCGGAGTCCACTGGGCTAAGCCTCATCGCACCAGTTCCCCTGGCATCATTTGAAAAAGGAAATTCTTGCCTGGAGTTTAAAAAGGGGGGAACATCTCAGGCCTCATCTCACGAGAGGAACACATTCTTGTAGCTTTGGCCACACCACAACTCCAACAACACTGGTTAGAAGGGTGCCTCCCTGCAAACAAGCCCAGCAAGAGTCTCCTGAGGGAGTCCCCTGCACCATCAATGCCCGTTTCTATCTACAAGTCAAATGACAGCCCCAAGCATCTTCCCATAAAGCCGTCAGATACTGCACCAGAGCCCAAACTGGTTACAAAGGGGTGCTCTGCGGCCTGGCGGTGCCCGTCCAGGCTCCGAGGGCCAAGGCGGAGGAATGCTTCTAACAAGACGCAGCATTTTGCAATAGTCCCTCCACCCGTCTACTCACTAAGTAACTTAGACCGAATACCTGTTTGTGTTCTGGCCACGAAGCCTCCGGAACACAGCAGACAGGGGAGTGTTTTCTAGCAGATGGGTTCTCTGGGGCCGGTCCCAGGAGGCAGAGGTGGGCACTGCTGCCGCGGGCGGAGGGAGCCAGGGGCCCTGCCCAGCAGCGCAGCCCCCAGCCCCGCTGCGTTGGGGAAACTGCCCATGAGGGCCCAGACGCTCTGAGCTTTGAGTGTTCCCGGCCCCGCCTCTTGCCGTGGTGCCCAGAATAACACCAATCAGATGGTGCACCAGAAAGCCACACGTGAGATCCATGGGCCAATAACCCAGGGGAAAAAACAAAAGAGCAGCAAAACCTCATCAAATTTAAAATTTAACTCCAAACTCAATTCTAGCCAAACTTCCAGCCTCCCTTCCTTAAATTTAACTTGAGATGTAACTCCCTTAAGTCAAAACTTTTTAATTCTCAAATCTCAAACCTTAACTCTCAACTCCTAAGTTTCTTCACTCTAACTTAGGCTCAGGAGGAGGGACTTAAAATTTAACAGCTGATTGGATTGAGTTCCTGGGAATTGTGAGCCTGTTTTAAGGTTCACAATTCCAATCACCCGGTCTTCCCAGGGAGACTAAAATAATCATCACCTTCTATTATGCAAATTTGACATCAGAATAATGTTCCATTTTGAATGTCCTGTGGGGGAAATAATTTTTCAATCATGCTTTTGTCCATTTTGCTAAGAATCCATGATACAAGGAAGCTACCAATCGCTCTTTCCTGGAGCACAGGCCCGTCTTAGAGACCCTGCTTCGCAGATAACTGTCTAGGGCAGTGGTCGGCAAACGGCGGCTCATGAGCCACATGTGACTCTTTGGCACCTTGAGTGTGGCTCTTCCACAAAATACCATGGCCTGGGCGAGTCTATTTTGAAGAAGTGGCGTTAAAAGAAGTTTAAGTTTAAAAATTTTGGCTCTCAAAAGAAATTTCAGTCATTGTACTGTTGATATTTAGCTCTGTTGACTAATGAGTTTGCCGACCACTGGTTAGGGAGTATACACTCCCCGCCCCAGGCCTCTCCCCGCAGCCCAAGGCAGACTTGAGTATTTTCAGTATGAAGGGCAAGCTTTGCACATTCTGTTCCATGACTCCCTTGCTTAGGTTGCTTGGAAATGACATGCTTCCAGTCAATGAGAATTCTGGGCCCATTAACAGGGTGACTCGCTGTGGGGACTGAAAGACACCTGTCTGCCCCTGGCTGGTTTTGCTTAGTGGATAGAGCTTTGGCCTGTGGACTGAAGGGTCCCAGGTGATTCCGGTCAAGGGTACATGCTGGCTCGATCCCCAGAAGGGGGTGTGCAGGAGGCAATCGAACAATGATTCTCTCTCATCATTGATGTTTCTCTCTCTCTATTTCCCTTCCTCTTTGAAATCAATCTATATATATTGATTTATAAAATATATATATATATATATATTTTTTTTTTAAAGAAAGTCACCTGCATGCAATCCACGTTCACTCTTCTGCATGCTGGCCTCGGAGTCTCTGAACACAGGGGTGATGGTGGAGCTGGGAGATGGTGACAGGTAAGTGGGACAATGCTCTTTAAGGGCAGGGACCAGACCTGCTTCCTTCCTGGCTGTTACCATAGATGCTGGAACAGAAGCTAGCAGGCAGTAGGGTCTCAATAAGTAACTGGTGAATAAAACAGTTTGCCAAGCACTAAGTAAAAAGTCTCCCATCCATGGCCTCATGTAATACTCACAAAATCCCATGCAGGAGGCCGGATTCTTACTCCAGTTTCATGGACAAGGAAGCAAGGACAGAGTTAAACCACAATCCTAAAGCCATTCCTCTAACAGTGTTGGAGCCCGACTTTGCATCCTCAGAACAAACCATTCTTATGAGTGAGGGAGACATCTCAAGAAGTAAAATCTTTTGATGGAGAGGACATGGCTCTTGGTGACCCACCTCAAGCCTTATTCCATCAATTTAGGCTACAAATAATAACTGCCCGAGTACCCAGGTGGAAAGCCATTCAGGAAAGCGCAGCTAGGGAGCCCATGGACAGGCATCAGGGGAACCCTGAATTAGGTGCAACATCTACGTGTACCTGATTTTTTCTATAGAAAAAGCCCAAAGCTTTCAGACTTGAAACACTCTAAGATCCCTCTAACCCCCAGAGTTTAAGGAATTAGCTGCTTTTCACTAACTTATGCTATAATTACCACCCCAGCATCCAAAGGGTTCCAATTGCCTTTTGTATGCCTGCTAGAAGGCATGAAAGCTTGGTGGGTCTTAGACACGAGAAAGGTCAGTCTCTGCACACACCCTAGGTGTGTAAAGCACCCCCATAGGACACCACTTAGAATACTAGCGCAGAATTCATGCCATTGTTAGCATTTGTCCATGGTGAGATCAAAGAGCAGTTCTCCAGATGATCAATCGGTCTTGAGGATAGTGACCTCACAAGACCCAGTATCCCCGTCTAGATTTGGTGGTCTTCAAAATGCCACCGAGGGGAGAACAAACTTCACCTTACAGCAGTGCCTGTCAACAAAATCTTATTAACCCTCTCATTTTCTACATCTTCATCTGCAGCAAGAACATTCAGACCTAATGAACATCTATTGAAAGCCTACTGGGTTCCGAAATCTGCAGGGAAGCGCTTGCTCCTATGCCATCTGGATGCCTCCATGTGACTCTAGGCAACATGTTTTAAGACAGAAGGCTCACCAGACCGAGAACACCCAGATATGGGGAACGAATTTGATAAAGGAGTAGAAACCACACATTGTGCGGTCAGTGAAAGGCACTGATGATGCCTTAGGGAAGAACAGCACATTTCTTCCAACTCCTACAAAAGTTTATTGGAAGTAGGGAAGTATAGAATTAATCCAGGAGGGAGGGAGGGGCGGAGAGAGAGAGAGAGAGAGAGAGAGATTAAAGATCAGAGATTCCAGTCTTGTGATTGCGGGTTCACAGGGGTGCAGAGGAAGAGGTAGAGCATGGAAAAAGAAATATCAAACTTTTCTAACTGGAGTTATCGAAAAATCGCATAAGAGTAAGCTAGCTATCAATGGAGAAGTTTTCCATGGACTTATACACTGGATGAGCTAAAGCTAAGACTATAAAGCATAAAAGATGGGTTAATGCAAGATGATTGTACTAAACTACAAAGAAACACACAAATTTAGTCATTGTGTGACCTTTTAAAGCTAGCATGTTGCTTATGCTGTTTACGGAGAAGAATGTGATGTTCACAAATCAAATTATCACAAATTATATGTAATGACCTTGGCAGTTGACACAGTCTTCTTTAACCTAATGAGCATACTGTGTATAATCAATTAGGTTTGCAATTAAAATAATTTATTGAACACATTCCCTCCCCGCCCCCCCCCCCCAACCCTACCCTGACCTCTTGCTCAGGGAACTGTTGATTGATGAATGTGAGCCCTTCTGCTGTGGTCATCTCTCTCTATCTGTCTCTCTGCCTCTGTTTCTCTCTCTTAGCATTTATATTATGATAACTTATTAAATATTAAATTTCTTTCCTATTTGTAGGTTTCAGCAAAATTTAGTCAGGTTTCAACAGAGTGTCAAAGGATAATTAGGACAGTTTCAGTAATTTATCATTTCTCAGCTGGGTTTTCAAGCTTTCGCTGACTGGAGAAACCTGTTAGCCATTTCTGCACAGATTGCTGTGAAATCTCCTTTCTCTTTGTGCAAATTGCTTTTCTATTTTCCTGAAGTGGGACGAAAGATGAGCCAATCCATTCCTGAAAACCGAGCCAGGGGGGTGCTGTCGTCCAAGGGCAGCCGAGGCCAGGCTTCCCATCAGCTCCTCTAATGGTTAATGGATGATGTGACAGTGAGAGCAGCCTCTTCCAATCTGCTGTGGGTCTGAAATTTAAACCAGGCAGTCCTACTTCAGGCAAGATCTTCAGAGAATATGCCCAGGAATCTATAAACATGCCAACGTACATTTTCCACAGCAAACACTGCCCAGTAGCCCACCAGGGATGAAAAGATAACAGTTCCCCACTACTTCCATCTAAGAGAAGGATTTCATGAAGCCTAACAGTTCTCCACTATTTCATGTAAGAGAAGGATTTCATTAAGCCTGGATTGATAAGGGAGGATCTCATGTTCTTTAGAGAGACTCATTTACTAGATGGTGAAAAATGAATGCTCTGGGTCAGTGGTTGGCAAACCGTGGCTCGTGAGCCACATGCGGCTCGGAAGCCGCAGTTTGCCGCTCTGTTGACTAATGAGTTTGCCGACCACTGGACTAGACTAAATGTTACTGTGTAGTTGGAAGCTGTGAGGATTAGGCAATTGTGGCATATTGTGTGCAAAGAGGTAAAGGGTAGTATATGACAGCAGTCGGCAAACTCATTAGTCAACAGAGCGGCAAACCGCGGCTCGCCAGCCGAATGTGGGTAATTTCATTTTGAATTGATTTATCCCTAAAGGGGGGGGGAAATTGACACGTTTGATGAAGAAAGTAAAAAGCAAGTCTCTGGGAAGAGCTATCAGGTATAACCCAATTACTGAACACAGGAAATAAGAACACAAAAGGCAAGACAGAAGGCCACCCAGGAAAGCCATTCCTTGCAATGAATAACTTCTCCCCATCCCAACAGACTCTCAGAGAAAAGTACAAACTGACCCATATTTCCAGTTTATTTCTGACACCTAAACCAAACCAAAGTTTACTTCTTAGAAATCCAATAGTTATTCTCAATTGGATTGCAATGAAAATTAAACCATAAATTTTTCAATCCTAGCTCTAGTTGTCACATTCCTAAAATGCAACTTTCCTCTCTCTGACACTTTATTTAAATCTCTGAGGCCAGGCTCCAAAGCAAGTTATAGATTTGATGATTTGCTAAAGTGGCCACAGTAATTGTTTTGAGCGATGTTTATCATTGAAGTGGATCTTGCAGCAGTCAATAATAATCCATTGATGTCCCTGACTTTGGGGTTTCCTTACAGTCAACAATTGGGGCTGTGGATTCCTTTTTAATGTACTCAGCACTCCATCCCTGAGAGAGAGAGAGAGTCTTGCATATATTAATAAAGGCCAAGAAGTGAATGGCATCAGTGCACACACCTTACCCTGAAGAATTAGCTGCAAGATAAGATTTAATGCTCAAAAGAAGGGAAAGGATAGATTCACAGGCCCATTTTGTGCAGCACCGCCATCGTTAAAGTTAATGGAATTACCCTGTGGTCATGCACCAAAGAGAGCCCGTTGGAAGTTAAGCTCTTCGAGGGCCATTGACTCACAGGCTTTCGCTCATGGGTACCTACTGCCCTGTGATGAGTGTTGCATATATACAGAGGCACTTTAGAAACTGTTTACTCAAACTGCCACTTAAGCATATTAAGAAGTAACAATAAGTGATGTTTTCAGAGTAGATGATATATGTGGGGATGTTTCCACTGAAAGTAGCAGAAAATTCAACACTGACTGGCTTCAATAGTAGGAGACGTTACTGGATCACCTACCCAAACAGTCCAAGGGGCAGTGAAAGCTTTGGGGCCGGTGAACTCAGCCACCCCATCATGTGACCAAGGATCCCACTTCTTTCTAATCTCTGCCATACCTCTGGGCCATTCTGAGGGGGGTGGCCCTAGGAAATGGGCGGCAGTGCTTCCCGGTTCACTGGCAGTGATTGAGAAAGCACCCCTTCCCACCAACAATGGAGATGAGGCCTCCAAAATTCTGGGGACAACCATCTCTAAAGCCGAGGAAGTCCTACCCTCTAAATGGCTTAGGTCAGGATGAATGAAGTCATTGCTCTGGCAGAGAAAATTGGCTGAGACCAGGGATAGATAAGCTACAGCCCCTGGGCCAAATCCAGCCCACTGCCTATTCCTATAAATAAAGTTTTATTGAAACACAGCCACACCCACTGATGCAAGTTCATTTACATATTTTCCAGGGCTGCATTCCTGCTACAAAGGCAGCTGTATAATTGTGACAGAGACCACCTGGCCCTCAAAGCCTAACCAGTTTACTATCTAGACTCCCACGAAAAAGCTTGCTGATCACTGCATTAGACCAGTTCTAGAAAGTGGGCTAAGCAAGTCAATGAGGGTGACCCATCATATTTGGCGCAAATGAAATATCCTTTGCCTCTAGAATATACTCCAAACACTGAATACATTTAAAGTAGAATGAAACTTCTCACAGTGTGTACAAGACCCTATATAACTTCTCTCCTGTCCACCTCTTCAAACTTAGTACCCATCACCTCTCCCTCCAGCTACCGGGCCTTCCATAATCTTCTAGAATGTGCCAGCTCACCAGCACTGCTGCCTCCTCTGCCCAAAATGCAAGCTGCTTCTCTCCCACTCTTCACCTAGCTCAATCCTGTCACTCCTCATGTCTCAGTTACAGGTCTTTTGTCCAGGGGGGTCTTTCCTGAGCGCCTCTCTAAAGCAGCTACGACCCCCCTATTCCACCCCCACACCCCAGGAAATCCCTTTCACAGCCTTCCTAATACCCCTCAAAATCTGCAGTCACGTTATTTGTTCATTTGGGTGTAAAAGGAAAGTAAACAATAAGCTGAGATTGTCTGCCTCCCTTCCTCTGTACCCCAGTGCCCAGCAGCACCTGACGCATTGTAGGCAATAAACACTAGTATGAGCTATACAACTTCTAAACCTCCCCAGTCTTCCCCACGATGGCATTTATTTTAAAGACTTTCCTTAAAGATAGGGACAGGGTCTCATTCTTCTTGGTCTGATGTCACCTGTGAAAATACCTGGCACATAGCAGGCACTGGAATAACAAATTCAAGACTGAATGTTAGAGAGTAAAACAGGAGCAGGAAGGATGCTCATTTCCTGGGAGCCAGGAACAGGGTCTGTTCGGCAGTGAGGAAACTGTCATCATCAGCCACAGATCAGAGCTGCTCAGAACTGGTCTTCAGGTACAGCAGCAGATCAAGGACCAATTTGAAGGTTACAGAGGGAGACCATTTGCACCATAGGTGATGATGCTATATGACTTCAAGGTCACTTGCCCCTCTGGGATTCTAAGTTAACCCAGGCTCTGAGTTTCTTCCTCAAGAGTGAGTTTCATCTCTGGACATCTGATGACAGAGCTGAGCTTGGAATCACATTTACTCTTTCCATGGCTGATGATGAATCAAAATTATACTGCTGGACCCTGATTATACCTGGGAATTTTTACCATTTATAACCAATAGATGAACTGAAGGCCCAATAGAAGGTCCTATTAATATATTTCTTAACCTACACAGCATGTTAAGAAATATATTTTAGGGAACAGGTAGTGATATACAGACCCAGGGTGGGAGGTTTGAATGTGAACATTAGGCTAAATGGATTTCACCATGAAGTAAAAGTCTGTTTGGTGAGTTTGCTTTGTTCACTCAGTGTTGTTTATTCTTCTAAATCACTTAGGCAAGGTCAGCATCCTAAGCAACTTCATGCTCATTTTTCATGTAAGATCAGGAATAAGAAAAGCTTATTTAGAAGAATAAACTATTAGGGAAAGCAATGGTTTTCATTACCAGAATGCAACATTATTATCTGTATGTTGACTGAGTTCAGAAGGATTTGACACCACCGTTTTGTCTTTTCCCGCTGAGGTTTGGGATTAATCTATTGGATTCCTGCCTTGGCTTCTTTATTTCCCTGATCCTGGTGGATGGGAGGCTTCTCCAGGAAGGGGACCTGCCATGAGACTACAGGTCACGGCATGTGAAGTTAGAATTTCAAAATTACCCTTTCCCAGCACTCCCATAATTCACATGGAAGGCAGGAGAGTTCTCACTGTGCTGGCCTGAGGGCCATTGCAGATCCTCACCAACCCAACATTTCTCACACAAATGTCTGCCATTAGGAAGGTCATTATTCTAATTCTTTCCTGTCTGTGGCTCTGCAGGTTGCCATATCTATTCTTCATTAAGCCGGTTTCCATCCGACCCAGGCTCAATCATCAAATCCTTGTACTTCTAGCTGCTCTTTGGGGCTTGAGAATTACTTTATTAATGGCTTTGGCAAAAGGGGCAAAGAAGAGCCCCTGAAAGGGACTGAATAATTCAAGATGAATATGGGAGTGGAAATCAAATCTGGGTCATCCAGAGCCAAGAAACAAAATGTATTTATATAAACAGCAGTTCATGAATCTGGGAAACCATTAGAAACAACTGTGGGCCTTTCAAAAATCAATTTCAGGGCCCCATCATCAGCTGCTTGGAGATAGGAGGTATGAGAACTAGTCCTACCCTGAAGATATAAAGTGAACAGAATAAATTTTAATAGTCATGTCTTAATGAAAAATTCATCCAATGAGGTCCCTGTGGAATAGCAATTATAGAGATAGCTACATATTTTAAACTACATTTATAATATCAAGATATTAAAAATATAAATAATGTAATGATACACGATGCACATTAACCAACCTAAAAATAGAACAGTATCTGTGGTGTTGAAGGTCCCTGGGTACCATTACACCCAGTGGTGTGCTCCTTCTCCTCGCTACCTCCCTGGGGGCATCCTGACCCTATTCGTATCCATTTCTCTAAGTGGCATACAGATTTGCATTTTTAAAACTCATGTGCCTAGCCTTTAAGTAACCTGATTTTGTTATTTCTCCTGTTAACAATTCCCAAAGCAAAGTTCACAGCATCATCTGGATCTGCCTCAACTGATGTGGCCAATGTTGACCAAAGCACACATTCTTTCATGGCTGCACACTCCCTATCCTGTACTTAAGGTATGTGGTGTGGTCTAGACCAGATGGTTCATCTACTGAGCCCCAATCGAGCTCTTGTATTTAATCAAAACTATAGAATCCTTGTGGCATGATTAATTGATCTGAGTTAATTTTACCTTTTCTTTCCTTTTTCCCCCCTTTTACAGAACTGACATTTTAGACAAGCCAATTATTTAGATGTCACAGGTTTAAAACTTTGAATCTACAGTGGGCTAGTTATGGAACTAGAGAATTTTATAAATTTTTTCCCAGGCCAAAACATACAGAGCAAAATAGTGAGAGAGAGGACTTCCTTCAACGAGTGTCCCATAGCAAATGGCACTAGTGAGTAACTGCCCTCACCACATCAAGACAGGTAAGAAGGTGATTCTGATTAATAACACCTGACAGCTATGTAGCATTTTTGGGTCTATAAAGCACTTTGCCTTTCACAGGATCTTGGATTTGAGAGTGATTAAATAAAACTCCAAACACTGAGTACACATGTAAGAGACGGTCTACGTGACGTTAAGAAAAGTATTTGCTACATTTTTTGTGTTACAAACTTCATAATTATCCACTTTGCTATGTTAGAGCCTCTAATTACTAAAGGAATTTATTTGGTAGCACTAATAAAAAAAACTAAACATCTAAAACAGAATTCTGCTATAAATTGACATGCAGCAATAAAGCAACATTTAAGTTAGTTAACCTTTACCTCTGCAATAAATTAAGCAAGGACAGTCCTCTGGGTATTTTTACTTTTCCAAGCAGAGCAAAGCAGTGCAGATGAATTTGTGTTCAGGGTGACAAATATTTACAAAACCCCTCTTGCCGACCTTCAACTGTGCTGGCTGCATGCAAGTTGTGTAGGAACAGCTGGCCACTTGATATCCTGGGAACTGGGCTTTGGAAAGGTCTGGGTTTGAGTCCCACCTCTCCTGCCAACTATGAGTATTTTTTCCTAAGTCACTTTACCTCTATAAAGCTTGGTTTCTCCAAGGGTAAACTATTAATGCCCACTTTTGAGGGTTGTGAGAATTAAGTGAAAATTATAAAACTAATAACCAACGTTTATTGAGATGTTCTTACATTCCAAGTATTATTTTATTTCTCTTTTAAAATTAAATTTATTGGGGTGACATTGGTCAACATGAATATATACGTTTCAGGTGTGGGTTTCTATGTTATAAGATCTGTATATTGCACTGTGTGCCCACTATCCAAAATCAAATCTTCTCCTGTCACCATATATTAAGATCCCCCTCCCACCTCAAGTACTATTTTAAAGGCATTTGCATGCATTAATCCATTTGGTCTTCACAACAATGCTAGGAGGTTGGATACTATCAAGATCCCTGGCTTTATAAATCTACAAATGGATGCTAGAACTAGGGATGGTTGACTCTTGCTGGGTCAGACAACTGGTAGACCATGTCTCTGGGATTGAATCAAGGCCGTCTGCCACCAGGGTCTTCCCTATTCATCAAAATATTTTAATCCTGGCGACATTTCCCCTCTACCCTACTCCATCTTCAATATCCTCCCATGTCACCCACCTAAGCTGCCTGTGAGCTTGAAAGAACAAGAAATTTAATAAATAGGGACAGGAGAATACCAAGGAGCTTGGTTAATCTTTCTTTCAGTGCTTTGACCCAAATGGCATCATGTGAATAAAAATTAACCACTTTAGACATGGAAAAATGCAATGAGTTAATAGCTACTTAGAAGAGGACTTGAGGGTTTAGTAGGAGAGAGAAAGTTTCCCAAAGGAGACAAGAAGGCCATGGTCCCTGCTACTGGCTGGAGAACCAGGCCCAGGGGTTTTGACTCCAAGTCACTAGGAGGAGCGGGAGGGTTGGAGACATGTACTTGCCAGAGCGGGAGGTGGGCTTAGAGGCATCCCCCTCCCACATGTACACCCAAACCCCTAAGCACAGAAATGTTTTTTGATTTACCGAACTCAGGCAAATTGGATTCATTCTGCGAGCGGAAATGTAAATTGTAAGGCAATTCCATGACATAAAAGCTACTCCATCCTGAAGATACTAATTCTTCCCACAGTAAATCCATGCATTAGGTGTCAACTTAGGCAAGGCACTTTCATCGCGGCTTTAATCAAAGGAGAAAAGTTTTCTGACAAATTATTGCTCTCTTGAAATGTCTCTAGATGAAATTAATAAATAACAGTCAAGTGAAATCATTTTCATTCTTAAACTGTCGATTTCTCCTTTCTGTGCACACAGAATCTGTTTGGGTTGAAATTAAGCTGCTATTTGGAGATTCCTCCCCATCTTGTCACTTCTCTGATAAGTGGCTTTGCACTGGAGGGACGTGGGCATGGGAGTCACTGAGAGTGTTTCTTATAATGCAGAGTCCTGGCTCCCACACCCCACCTACTGAATCAACTCTGCACAGGGGGCAGGCAGGTTTCTGTTCTGTGAAAATGAACTTCAAGTCATTGTGAAGTACTATTGGCTCAGAACCATGTCTTGCTCATTACCAGAGGCTAAAAATATCAGGATAGAGATTTTCCTCCCAATTAATAAGGCATATTTCTGAATGTTCAAGGGGTCACTTTATAGCAAGTTCAAACTAGATATCCAAATAGTGCAATTCATATGTTCAAGAGAAAGATTTCTCAAGAATTTAAGCTAAAAAGCAATAAGTAATAGTGAGAGAATTCAGTGTATAATAAGTAAATCAACTCATCAAGGCCACAAACAATCCCAATGCCATGTACAGTCTCCTGAAGCCCAGCTTTCACCTAAGAAACTAAGGGTATGATTTTAATTAAGAAACGAAAGGTCAGATTACAATTAAGAAACATACATAAAGCCCCAGGGACAGTATATGGTAGACTGTATCTGTTCATGTAGGTTTCTTCTCACCATCACTCAGTACTATAAGTAGGGTTTCCCCCATTTGAGAAATGTGGAAATGCGTGTTCAGAGAGGTTAAGCAACTGGCCCAAAGGCACACAGCTAGTAATTTAGTAGAACTAATATTGCTATGGAACCTCTGACTGACACCAAATTACATTAACTGCTGGACTTTATGAAGAATTAAAATGTTCTTTGTGTTCAGGAATTAAAAAGATTACCACCCTGCCCAGTGTTGCTCAATGGTTAGAGTGTTGGCCTGAGCACCTAAGGGTCACTGGTTTGATTCCTAGTCAAGGGCTGAGTTTTGGGTTTGCTCCCCAGACCTGGTTGGGGTGCATGCAGGAGGCAATCAGTCAATGTGTCTCTATTACATTGATGTTTCTCTCTCTTTCTCTCCCTCCCCGCTTCTACTCTCTCTCGGAAAAGCAATGGAAACAATTTCTTCAGATGAGTATTAAACAAAAAAAGGGGAAAAAAAAAGTGATTACCAAATCTCCATGTAGAAAATCTGTTCTAGGACCACAGAAACTCCTCAGTGAATGAGAGTTTCGTTGCTTTCTTTTGTTTGTTTATTTTAATCACACTTCCTTAAAGAATCCTTTTCTTGTTCTTCCCTAAAGCACTCTGAAAAGTAATTGCTGATATATCAATGGTTATTAAGAAACACTTCCCACTGCATTAATATCTTAAGATTAAATATCTAAGTGGAGGATTCAAGCACCATAAACACAGAAGAGTGTAAGCAAGCATAATCTATAAATAGCTCTTATGAGATTGTAGATTATCTTCTTGCCACAAATCTCTCTCTTTAATATACCTAAAACTCCTTCCCACTCAATTATTCTAAAAGATAACTGACACTAAACTTACTCAGCAGCATCCCTGTTAGAGAACTGAACATTGCCTTAAGGATCTGGCTAGTTGGAATCACATTTTGGAGCATAGTTTTGGTACTTGAATAGTGGAAATTTTGTTCTTTGTCAGTGACACCTTGGAATTCGGGATATTCTTGATGGAAATTCCAGGAAACCCAGACCCCTGACTGCAAACTGGAAGACAAATACATATCATCTGCTACTTCATGTCAACTAAAGGTAGAAACAAGAGCAGTGATTTGTTCTATCATGGTAAGTCGCATTATCATCTCCATCTCCTCCCCGCACCACCCAGGAGACCCAAAGTGAACAGCCAGCAACAAAATGTAGGTACTCAGGAAGCTCCCAGTCTGGAGGGATTGCAGGGATAACACAGGTACAGGGACAAAAACACACACACAAATAAAAGTCGGTGGAGAATACCTTGAAGGAAATTAAGTAAGGCAACAGACAGAGTAAGGAGTTTGGCGGGGAGGGCTGCTTCCAATGGGAGGGGTGTCAGGGAAGGCAGATAAATGCAGCGATCATGGCTACGCATGAATAAGGTGATACGGTGATATATGGCTGAGACCAGAAGAAAACAGTTGTTTTTTCGACTCCAAGGGACACCAAATCTCTGCAATAGTCACCTAGTGGAGAGCAGAGCTCTGCTAGTTTTAACCTCAAAAGCAGAGTTAATAATCAGTCAAGAAACAAGCAGTCGCTTTTTTACCTCAATATTTCCCTCTTCCGCTACACCCTCGTTTCTTTGCAAAGCAAAATTTAAAGCCCCTGAAACAAAAACACTAAAGTGCCTCTGTGTTCACGAGGCGATCTTCGTGGCACACAGGCATTGACAATAACAGCAGTAGCTTTGGGGAAGAGATCATTACTGGGCTTATTGCTATTACCACCCAGCATGAGACAGAAATGGTTTGGAGCCCTGGCATCACGCGGATACCAAGCAACAGAGTACAGAGGCGAGATGAGAGAAGGGTCAAGGTGCTTTCCAGGGCAGGCTGGCAAATGCTGCCCGGCAACGTGCAACTGTGTGGATTTCAAAACAAGAAGGGCTCGGACTTGAAGTGTAGTTTCCGAACTGGATGGCTGACTATGGAAGATGCTGCTTTGCTACCTGGAGGGGCTGCCTGCTACAAGACTGACTTCCACTGGTCAAGGTGATGTGGCCATCACCACCTAATGTGCATCTACACTCTGAAAAGCATCATGGGTGTGCTCATTAACCATGAAGATCCCTAAGCGCCACCACAGATTCTAAACCAGTAGGTTTAGAGTAAGTGCTGGGCATCAACTTTCTTTTAAAAACTAACACTAAAACCAATTTCCATGTAGGTAGTGTAAAAATTACACTTGGAAAAACATAGGTTAGCCAACTTTAGAGATTCAGATTTGGTCTAAAAGGACAATTTTCAAACTCTGTCACCCACTGAGATTTTTATATGTATGCATATGTTGTTTTCTTTTAACAATTTTATATTCCACAAAGAATTAGAGATGGTTTAGTATGTGCAGTAACTCATATAAGGAACATTCTGTGATCAGTTAGAAACAATTGAAAAATATCCAAGACAATATAATCTACTGATTTTTTTAAAAAAGTAGAACTGTAAAAAAAAATTAAGCTAAATAATAATGATGGTGATGATAACCATATTCCACATTTTACATATGGACACTACATGCCAAGAATTACTCTATCCTCACTGTTGAAGTTAACAAAACTATTTAAAAAACTTGGCCTAACATTTGGGACATCAGAAATAGTCACTATTGTAGTCAGAGGGCTTACAAACATGGTAAGCCCAGGAGGCTTGTTTTTGTTTGTTTTTTTAAAAATGTGTTTTATTATTTTTAATGAAGATATAATCCAAATACTATAAAATTCACCATGTGAAAGGAAGGGAGAGAGATAGAGAGATAGAAACATCAATGATGAGACAGAATCATTGATCAGCTGCCTCCTGCACACCCCCTACTGGGGATCAAGCCCGCAACCCAGGCATGTGCCCTTGGCCGGAATCGAACCTGGGACCCTTCAGTCCGCAGGCCGACAACACTCTATCCACTGAGCCAAACTGACTAGGGAAAGTATTTTTTAGAATGTTCTCCAATTTGCACAGCCACTACCAATACCTAATTCGACCACATCTTCATCACTCCACAAAAACCCCTATCCATGAGCAGTCACTCCTCAGCCCTCACTCTCCAGCCCCTGGGAACCATTCATCTACTTTCTGTCTCTACCCAGAGCCTGCTTGTACAGGAGCTAATTTTAATGTCCCCTTCAGAATTCTGAAATGAGATTTGGAGATCCTGTAGCCTATATGTTCATATACATATTGGATATGTTTAGTATGTGCATATTACCAATCTGTGCATTCCCCTGATTTGGTTTGTACTTTCTCCCATGCTACCAGCTGTGCTTCTATAGTGTCACTATCAAGGACTGAAGAAATTTCATCAAATAGATATTGCATAATGCATCTAACTAATCTGGTGTTGCTGGGATTTACATTTGAATATTGCGTTCTTTACAAAAAACTAGTAACCAGGTTTAGGCATGTGTGCTTTGCATTTTAAGCAGTTTCAAAAAGCAGCTGCTTCGATTATACTCTTTCTGTTTGCATCTGCACATATACAAGCCTGGCATGGTGTGGGCAGCGATGTGGAGGAAGGCTGTGAGTCCCCTCTGCTCTATCACACCACAGGTCTGGACAGTCAGGGAGCCAGCTCTCTTTTCTATCACAAGGAGTTCGGTGACAGTCCCTATAGTACATTCCCTGCTCAAAAGTACTTCCTAGGTATTCTATTTTAAAAGTTCCACAGTAGCTAAGTTAAACATTAAAGGCATATACAAACTAAGATCAAAAGATAACTATGTTTATTTGGCATTGTTTGACAGCCAGGGTCAGAGCCACAGAATCCTACTTTGCAAAGTATAACACCAGAACCCCAGCCCCATTAGCTTCTGATTTCCAGCACCAGAGTGGGGGAGGGGGAGCCTTTTCTAAGACTTAGGCAGGGGACTAACTGCATAGGAATTTGCATTTGTATGAAGGGGCTGAAACCCAGCTTTGGCATCAGCAGGTGCTTAGTCTTTTACTTTCCTGGGAAAGCAGGGGCTATCCTAATAAATCCTCCTTTCCTCTTCTTGCACACTTAAAAACCCATCTTTGAGCTCCACTGACCCCATTAGGTTAGAATTTGGTATTGAGTACAAAGGGAGGAAAAGTATGTGTGTGGGCAGAGAGGACAGAGAGAAGCAGGGGCGAGGAGTGAAGGGACAACCTGGGGCTCCCACATCCCTGAGTCCTTCACTGGAGAACGCAGAGGCAAAGCTGACTGTGTGGAAGCCTGAAGGGGTGTCAAAGATGCCCAGGCTCCTATGGGACCCACAAATCCACACCCACCCAGTACATGTGCTCTTTCCTGGACACGGCCACACATGAAGTCCTGTGACTGCAGTTTCTGTTTTAAGACTCCTTGATTTAGTTTCTGTTTTAGCATGTGCACAATAATGACTTTATTACAAAAGGTGAACGTCTTGTAAACTAATGGGAAACATATTGCTTGACACAGTTTTTAATGTCAGGATCTATGTCCCTAACATGGAGGGTCTCTCTGACCTCGAAGATAACACAATGAAACAGCAATGTGCTGCCATGACTCAGTGTGAGTTTCTATTAGTTCTCATAACCACCCCTTATTAATTTGTATGCATATAATAAGTACTCACCTTCACAGTCTGTCCGGCTTCAGGGCCATCCTACAAGGAAGGAAAAAACACAGAGGTGGGAACAGAGCTGGTGTCTCCAGCTTATTCAGAAGTATCCCGTTAATAATTTAGGTCCAATTTCATTGTGTGTTCATTTACATTATTCTCATGGGAACCATTTGCTTCAAATGTGTGGGACCGAGCAGTTCTCCATTTCTACCTGAGAGTAAGTCAGAAGTTATATATAAAAATGACATAAATTATCCAGTGAGCCAACCCCTTGCTACTTTTCATGCTCTTTGCTCTTGGCTATGGTTTCAGTTGCATTAAAGGAAAACTGAAATGTTCAGGGAGGTGAAGTATCACACGTTTTGGTTATCTTTAAATCAGATGTAGTTTAATTAAGGTCTGGAGACTTTAAATCTCTACTCAGGAAATCTGCTATAAACATAATTCATTAAGCAAGAATATGGGCTGTCTCATATGGGACTGGCATCCCAGAGCCTGCCCTCCCTGGCTGTTCTGACCTTGGGGGGAGAGATGGGAGTGTTCATTGCAGCCAGGCCTTTTGCCCATTCTGGCTCCTTCTCTCAGCTTTCTGAAGCCCAACAAAAGTATTTGCTTTGTTGAAAATGAGCAACCTCCCCCAGTCACCAAGCATCATACAAAGTCAAAGTGAGGGCTGAGTAGCTTTGGGATCGCAGAACAAGCAATGTGTCTACAATCAGAAATTCAAACCGAACTAGAGCATTGCAACTTTAGGCAAGTCTTTCTACCTCTGTAACCTACACTAATGGGATGGGAAATCTTGCCCGGAAGTGGGGCCAGGGCTGTATAACCTGTGGTTTTCAAATTTGGAGTCACAACCCACCAGAAGGTCAGGAAGTCAACGGAATGGGTTGTCAACATTAAAAACAAAAGAAATCAGATAATAGAACAAAAACTATTAGAATGTATAGGATGGGTAAACATTGTCTTCTGAAATGCTGGGTTCCTATATGTATGTGAATGGGGGGTTACATGATTATGAAATGAATATATATCTTACTGTGGGGTGAAATTAAAAGAAGTTTGAAGGTACTCAAAGCACAAGTCAGTTCTGTATTTATGGAATTAACTTCGCAGTGAATCGTGTGAGATACCCAGTACTAGCCATTTTCTGTATGTGTGGATTTCCTGTTAGTATTTCATTAAATGCTGGCAGCTGTCTTCCCAGGTGCTTTCATTTGGTCCCTCTGGAAACAAGATTTACAGCACAAGTTTGATCAACCCACCCTAAGCCTAACTGTTTGAGGTTTGACATACAGCACACACACACACACACACACACACACACACACACACACATATATATACATACATGCACACACACACGGGTTTTACAGGGAAGTTTAAATACTATTAACACAGACACAGTGGCCAAAAAGAACTTTTTATGAGAAGCAGATGAGCATTTCTAGTCAGAGCCTTTCATAACCTGAAAACTGTGACTTCCTTTATCTGTTCCATTTGGTAGAGAGCGGAGGAGGGCAGAGGAAAGATGTTAACTATTCAGTTCAGTGAAAGCACCGAGTACAGGGTCTCATGTTGTGGAATAATCCATAATCCATTCCCCCCCCCCCCAAAGGCTTATTGTAGAGTCACCAACTTTCAAGGCTACAAGGACTTTAATATGTATTGATACCCATGGGACACCATTTGACAAGTGTTGACTCACCTCTGCCTAAGGACCTCCAGGGATCAGGGGTCTCATTTCTTTACTAGGAGGCTGGCCACACAAACTATTCAATCCATGTAGAGTCCAATCCATAACCAATCACTGAGACTTGATTTATGGACAGAGGAAAAGTCTGCTCTCTGCAGGCTGGGCGCCACCTAACTTGCATATCTTAAATTGACTGGAAGTTGAGCAGAGCTAAACCAGGCAGTGTTTAAAACACAGTCACCATGGAATGAAAACGACTCACCCAGTCCTAGCTCTGGTGAAAGGCATGGAATGCTGGAAAGCCCATTAAGTTACATGTCTATTCCGCCCACCTGTCTTGTAAGCAATGCTGCTGACATTATCTCAGCTGATATTTCACAGTCTATCGTGGGGTCCATGGACAGTAGGGTGGTCCTGGATTAGTTCCATCCTTTTCTGCTATTATATCAGACATGAATAACCACAGCTGCCTTCCCAGTGGGGTGGCCATTTCAAAGGGGGGCAAAGCCCAGTGCTAGGATTTGAAAAGGAAGAAAACTAATCTCTGAGCATCTGTTCACTCACCTGCATAGCAAAAGTAAGAGAAGTCCCCTAGAAATGCTTTTCCACCACCGTGCCGACCCTCTGGGTTGCCTGAAACAGATTAGCCACTTCATCGGGACACAGATCTCGGAAGCGCTCCACTGGCGGAAGGGGACACACCAGAACATCTGTAGTGAGGTCTGTTAAGGGTCACTCTGCTTGCTTGGGAAAGCATTTTTATCAGAAAGTGTATGCCCACAGTATTACATCCCTTTTGCCCATGACCTGAACTCTCAAAGACAAAAAAATCAAGGAACAACTATTTACCAACCACCGAACTCCAAGGGGTTCAAAGAAGACTTATTGCACTTTGAAGAAGAAGCTGTGATGAGCTGGAGAAATTCTTAGAAGAGCAAGGAACATTAGTGTTTCAGAGAGACTCGAGTGCTGGCTGATATAATTATGCCAAGAGGCAAGCTATCTTCCAGTCTATTATTTCCTGACCTTATTCTAAAGCTCTGGCCTCTTAAGCAGCCCAAGGCACTGGGCTGGAAAAGCAACTAGAATAGCCAGTTGGTGTCTCTAACAAGAGCATCATGATTAAAATTTTAATTTCACTACCTCTTTGAAGAAATATGTAATGAAAATACAATAGTAGTTTTATTTATTTTTTAAAACCAATTTAGACATTCTGTGCATTTCACATATAACGAATAGACATGTCATGTGGTTGAACAATTTATGACAAGGATTCTGCAAATTGATTATTAAGAATTCAAGAAGGCAGTTAAAAGGCCCTAGTCAGTGTGGCTCAGTTGGTTGAGCAATGTCCCATGCACCAAGAGGTCATTGGTTCAATTCCTGGTTAGGGCACATGCTCCAGTTGTGGACTAGATCCACAGTAGGGGGGTCATGAAGGAAGCAGTCGATTGATGTTTCTCTCTCTCCCTCTCCTTTTCTCTCTCTCTAAAATAAATTTTTTTAAAAAGTATTGAAAAAAAAGGCAGTTAAAGAAAGGTAAATCATTAATTTATGAAAAGGACTCCCTGCTTTTGCAGATAAAAGTATCTTAATACATTCTATAAGTTAGACAAATCAACATATTTGCATTATTAGTCTGAACAAGCAACAAGATCTAGAGAAAAATGATATATAAATTTGATAATTTGTTGATAGCAATTTAATATTCATTGTCATATCATTAATAAAAACTTCAGTTACCTTTTGTATTTGAAATCATCATATATGGGTATATACATATATACACTTATGCACACATATGCATACATACATAAGTTATATTAACTTTTGCTCTGGCCTGGTGTCTTGGTTGGTTGGTAGCTTGGTCATCCCATACACCAAAAGGTTGTAGGTTTGATTCCTGGTCAGGGTGTGTAGGGAAGGCAATCTGTCATATTGATGTTTTTCTCCCCCTTTCTCTCCCTGCTTCCCTCCCTTCCTTCCTCTCTCTCAAAAATTAATAAAAATATATCTTCGGGTGAGGATTTGGGGGGAAAAAAGATATATTAACTTTTGTTTAATTTTTAGCTACCAGCAGAAGGTAAAAAGCACTTTAGTGTTCTTTTCTGTTTCTTTTTTCCTTCTTTCTTGTTGTTTTAAGAGAACATGCTGCTGCCTGGAGCTAAGCATCTAAAGGTTATAATAAAACCACAATTCTACAATCTCCCCGGAATCTTGAGCATTTTAGCCCATCACACCATTGATAGGACTCGGGCCCCAGGGGAAATGCAGTGAGCTCAACCGGACAGGTCTGCTTTCCATAAGAGAAGAGGGAAAAAAAGAGGGAAAACTGATTAATTTTTCTCATAATCAGAAGTTCATGTCAACAGTAAACTGGGAAAAGGAGCATTTGTTTAATCTGAGCTCATTTTTCAAGAGAGAAGGGAGGCCTTCACCCACAGGGCATCTGATACTTAAAAAGATAATTATCCTTCTTTGGCAGGGCTGTTTTATTATCATGGGTCAATGAACCGTTTAGAAATGAAGAATTTCCTTTCATTTCCTTTTAGCAGATCGCCAGTCTCCACTCCCCCTGAGCTGCTTTTCTTTGTTAAAAGAGAACTTCCCCATCTTCCTCCTTCTTGCATTAATTTACACCCACCCTGGGCCCTGACTTCACCAAAACACAGCAAGATGAGGACCCTGCAAGCTTCCAGCCGTCATGATGGCCATGGTAGGCAGTCCACACAAAGAAAAAGGGTGGGGAAGAAACAACATTTTATTTAAACAATTACTTACTGTGAAAACCGGTGGAATGAATCTGACAATCTTTACTTCAGTAATATCAATGACATCTGAAAAGGTTTTATCAGTGCCATAAAAAATCTTATCGTATTAAATGCCCATTTTGTGAATCTGATGCTAAGGACTGGCTTGTCCAAATGTCTAATGATTTAAAATATTTATGGAACCAAATAAAAATGTCTGAATTTGTCAGATGTTTTATCCCGTGCAGTATATCCAACCACAGGGTAATCCATCACATACATTTATTATTTTAATTAAACATTAATAATAGTAATTCAACATATCACAAAACAGTTAAACAGGCTAAACACATTCTCATCTAGGTGACTATTTTTCACCAGCCTATTTAGGCAAAACTGCCCTGATATATACATACTCTGCAACCCAACTCTTAGTTAATAAGTCATTTTATCTGCACATAACACACACACACACACACACACACACACACACACACACACATTTCTATGCAAATAAAAAGATAAATAAAGACCACTTTTCATATGAGTTAAGTGTTCATATGGGTGATGGATGCTCATTTTTCTTTATTTTGTTAGAACTCAGAGGATGGCCAAAGAAGCATATCAACCTGGAAGTGGCCTCAAAGGTGGGCTGCACACAACCCTAGAGGCGGTTGATGGGTCTGGAGCTCCACAGGGTGAAGTTCTGGAGCTCAGGGCAGTGTGTGCAGTTGACCTGGCCAGTAGCAGGTTGACTAGCCACACTCCCTAGGCCATTCTAGAGACTAATCAGAAAGTCAAGACCAACCACTGTCCTTCAGTTCCTAATAGGAGTGGAAACATCTGGTCTGCAGGCCATATAAAGCCCATAAATCATTTGGTCTGGCCCAGCCAAGGCATTAGGGGTGAGTTCATTAAATGTTTGACCAACAATTGCAGGCTAATTGTTAAGTTGATAATTTTGTATGGCCTGTGAATGATGTTATAAATATCCAAATATCCAAACCTTGGCAGCAAAAAGGTTCCCCACGCCTGCTTTAAAGCCATAGCAGAAAAGAGCTTCTCCCTAAACCTCGCCACAGGCCACATCCTGACTAACGCCCACCCACCCCGACCTCCCCTTTCCCACTCTCTCCTGCACACAGTACACCTGCCACGTTTGCTTTCTTTCTGTTCCTCAAACAAGGTAAGCTCCTTCCCAGATATGCAGCCATTATCCTGGCTGTGTGTTCTTCCTAAAATTCACGTGGTCGCTTCTTTCTTATTATTCAGATTCTGATTCCAATGTCACTGTCTCAGTGGAACACTTAACTGCTGGGTGGTTTAAACTGCTACCTGCTTACTCACTCTTACATCACCCTGTGTTAATCTTTCTTTGTCATTTGCCACCAGCTGGTAGTTTTCTGGTCGGTTGCCACCTTCCCAGATGAGAAAATAAACTCGACAAGAGTGAAAACTTAGTCTTATTTACTGATATTTCATCACCGCCTATACCACCAGAGACATTTAATAAGTATTGTTGGAATGAATGAATAAATAATAAACCAGACCCCGATATCAGTCACCTTGGAGTACTAAAACCCCGAGGAAATTCACTTACTTTTCAATTATCTATACAAGATTGGGATAGTTTGCATGATTTTTTTTTAATTCAAAGAGATTTATCCTTAATATCCAGAATAGTTAGAACTAATGTTGGATGAGAGTTAGGGAAATGTAAACTCATTTGTAATGTAAACTAATTTTCATATGAGCCCAAAGGAAATATAATTATGAAGGTAAAATCCTCTTTAAATATCCTTTTATAATTAGAAAGAAGTGGTTTCTAGAATATTCAGAATCTCAGATAAACTATGTATAGAAAAATACTGCTTCATACTATGAATAGGAAATATAATTTATTTTTTCATTCAGCAAACTGTGAGCACGTTAGCGTAGACGCTATGCGAGGCTCCGGGATAGCAAAGGGGAGGAAGAAGCTGCTCCTGCCCTCCAGTCCAGGCTGCAGGCATTGAGGCAGAGGGCTGCAGTGCTAGGGAGGCACAGATGATGCATAGAAGCAGAGAAACCTGGGGCACCTTCCTAAGGCAAGGGCTCCAGGGTGACCATGAGTAAGCTCTGAAGTGGATAGATCAGTCCACGGCCACCTGGACATATAAATGGGTTCATAAAGGATTTAGAGCAGGTAAGCAAACTATTTCTGCAAAGGACCAGCTGTAAATATTTAGGGTTTGGTGGGCCATATGCCTAAGCAGCCATAGACAATGCAAACACTAGTATGTGTGGCTATAAACAAAAAGAGGAGGCTGGCCAGATTTGGCCCATGGCCTTATAGTGTCAACTCCTGATATAGAGGAATCGCATTCAAAAGAGCTAACTAAGGGAAATGGGAAGTCCTGGAGGCCTATTCTTGTTTCCCTAAATTGAGGACTGTAATGCTAGCTTACTAGCATATTGGATAAAGATTAGAGTATTTCACAAAATTTAACTGTCCAAGAAAAATATCTGAGCATGGTAAAGCATATTTTTATTCACAATCATCATATATGTGTGGGTATATACATATACACACTTATGCATACAAATGCATACACACATGAGCTTCTACAATGCTTCTGATACTTTCAAGAGCAATCACACACACACACACACACACACACACACACACACACACACACACAATCACAACCAGAAAATGTTATGGTATTGACACCATGAAATAAATCATTAGTATTTCTGCCCAACACAAGCAAAAGCAGTTTCTGGCATCTCATCTCTAATTGGGAAAATGCAGCATATCATATGCAAACAAACGAGAACACCAAAGCCGTGTGCTATTTACACATTCATCTGAGAATAAAAGTACTTTCTTAAAATAAGTGCGTAGGCCTTAAAAGAAAACACCATATTGCTGGAAGATGGTAGGTATGTGCTACATGTTTCTCCTAGACAAACAATTCAGGGAAAGCAAATTATTTCTGGAGAACAGCAGACAGCGCTTATAAGTCTACTACCACTGTTTATATGCCAATGATTTTAAGGTAAAATCACAGATGCAATGTAATTTAATATGGAGACTCTTAGGCTTTGTTAATGGACAATTCCCATATCATGCACAGGCTATAAGAACACACTTCCCCTGGGTTGCTTGAGATTAACACCTCTGAGGACACTCTTTAGCCAACATGCAATGATAACCTTAAAGAAGTTAATCTATTCAAATGAATTTATTTTGTTAATCCTTACCCAAGGATTCCCCCCCCCCCCCATTTATTTTTAGAGAGAATGGAAGGGAGGATTCACATATTAAATGGATTTAATATATGTTGACCCAGTACCCCTCACACATGAAAACCTGTGAAAGAGATTAGCAAGTGGAATCTGGTCTCTCCCTACCATCTAAAGTAGAGACATCCACTTAGTAATAACATTTTGTAAAAAGAAAAGAAAGATAATAGTGACAATTGAGTTCCTTTAGTCAACAAAGATTCCTTGTAGTAGAGGAAAGCCAAAGAAGACTTCTCACTGCAGATGAGAGCTATAGAGGACTTTACAAACGGGGGAGTAATTCAAACAAGATTGACTGACTCATCCATCCATCCCACAACTGAAGCCTCTCTCAGTCCAGGACTTGTACTACAATTGAGGATGCCAAGATGAATACAGCAGAGTAACTGACCTTGAAGAGTTCACACGCTAATGTCCCAAACTGTCATGCAGTGTAAACAGATCATTACAACACAGATGAGTGCCATTGATAGAAATCAGTAAATAAAATTGTGGGAGCACAGAGGAGGCAGCATCTAACTCTGCCCAGGGGTTAGATAAACTGTTCAGGATGGGCTTGCATTTCAATTTGCTAAAATCAGCAACTATTTCTCCAAATTTGAACCAATTCAGTCCTTGAAAATGGTCTAATAACTTATGGTTAGTTGTCAGGTATTCCTCCTTCAACCAAAATCACTCTTTCATTTATATATGTACTTGCATTTACTTAATCTTTCCAACCAACCCATAAAACACTTTTATAATTCCTATTTTGCATTTGAGGAAATTGCAACTTCTAGAAAATAACAAACTTGTGCAAGACATCACACACCCAATATGAGACTAACACTGGACTTCAACCCAAGCCTGTCTGATTCCGAAGTCCACGTTACTGACCACAGCTCTGTGATGCGTGCTTTTTTTTAACTCTCATGACCAGTCTCTGCTTGCCCTCCTACTAAAAATATGTCCTCCATTCCCAGAGTCCCTCTCTTCATGGAAGAGAATCAGGGATTTCATGAAATTCAAAGATATTATGCAAAACCGCTAAAGGCTTTGAAACGCCTAACCTTGATAAAGAAAGCAGAGGTGACATTTAATCCCCTGGTGGAAGGGGGTCATAGTGCCGGGCAGAGAAGGTGGTGCTTATGTCCTCGTCCTAACAGAGACCTGTGAGTAAGCACATCAGAAATGAGAGAACTACCTTGCACCAGGGGATCAGCGGGAGGAAGCCAGTCCACGTGCAGAGCCTGCATTTTGGCCCTTTTCCATCTTTGAGCATGGGTTGCTTCAAGGTAACTTCAGCTACCCTGGGCTGCCAGACTCAAGTAAGGTTAGATATTACGATCGATGCCCATGGATTACACTGTCAGACACACTGAAAAATACCTTTGCTTTTGGACAGTCTAATTATTGGGAGTCATTGACTTTCCTCATAGCATCATTTATATCACCAAGGACTATTAGAAACCTGGTAATGCCCTTTTTCCCCTCTCTTACTCTCCACTTTCACCACCAAGCCAGAAGTGACTGTCTCTGTCCTTTTGGATGTAAACAGTGTTTTTTGCCACATGACAGTGTTGTGAAAATAAGCCAGGCCCCGGCAGTGAACTCTTGCTGACACACAGCTTACCCAGAATACACAGTTAAAGAAAGAAATCAGATGGAATCTTTGCATTAGTCAAGTACCTACAGTTGTTGTGGTCAATTATTTACAAACATTACTCCAAGAATACTTCCCATCTTACATGCCCCTTTGCAAAGTGACTTTGCTCATCTTTGCATTGAGAGGTAGAGTCTGTGTCCCCTTCCCTTGAATCTGGGCTGGCCTGTAACTTGCTTTGATCAATGGGATGTGGTAGAAGTGTTGCTTGTGACTTTCCATGTTCAGGCGTTATCAGAATTTGTATCTTCTGTTTTTCGCCCTCTTGGACCCTGAGATAAGCATGCTGTGAACAGCCCAGCTAGCCTGTTGGAGAATAAGAGTTACATGGAAGAGAACTGAGATCCCCCAGCTGATAGCCAGATGCTACCGCTGTCAGGCCTTCCAAACCCAGGAGAGCCACTGACTGACTTCTGAGCTTCTGTATCTATTACCTATTGCCACATACTGAACTATCCCGAAAACACAGGGGCTTAATGTAACCTTGATTTGTTTTCTTATCATGATTATGTGGGTAGTTTTTGCTGCTGGTCTCACCTGGGCTCACTTGTGCACCTGCTTTCAGTTGGCTCAGATGGGTGCGCTGGGCCTCTACTATCCATGCTCTTAAATTCCATCTCCTGATAGAAGGAGGGGAAAGACCACATTGAAAATAAGTATGAGCACTCAAATTCATGTAGTATCGAGGGCCATTATTATAACAATCTACCAAAGTTGGTAATTCTGAAAGAAGTTCTGGGGATTTTGCAAATTAACGGGTGCCCAAGGTATCTTGCATGTCCTAGTGAGTGTATAAAACCAAGGCAGTTTAGAGCTGGGATGGATCTTAAGCCTTATCTATTCTAGTAGTTTCCTTGTTGGGGAAAAAAATGGGAGTTAGAAAAATTCATTGATTTGTTCAAAGTCACACAGTTAGGGACACAATTGGAATTGAAATTCATCTGTTTGGCTTCCCAAACCAAAGTTATTTTTATTACATGTCAGATGACAAAATATTGCACCTCAGCCACATGTTATAATGCTAAACCTCTGGCAGATAGCAACACTCAACTGCATAATTCTCTCTTTGATCCACAAAGACTCAGAATCCTTGTCAATCCTGACCTCTGAGCAGTCACTACCAATGAGCATGGAACACGAGATGGATGTGTCCCTTCTGTGGCTCCCATATAGCCTCATGAACCATGGAAGCAATCGTAAAGGCCTGGTGGAGTGAGGAACAAAGTGAGATTCTGTGAAAGTGAGACTGACCAACTGCATCAAATGTTTGTTATGTTGCTACACTTTTTATTCAAAATAAATTTGATAAGTTCCAATCTTGCTCACCAAGGATAATAATTGATGATTAAAAATAATTGTATGAGCATTTCCATGACAAATATGAAATATTTAAGTACAGAGTCGTGACAGAGAAATGGAAATGTACTAATTTAGATGATTAATTCAAGAAGACAGCAGAATATTATTTTCAGACTTCCTCAGACTTGCTCCCATTTATTTTTCTATATATGATCTATTCTAGGGATTCTGATTATAAAAGTCAGTAAAATAAATCAAACCATCAAAATATCATTGATTCTGATGAGGCTGGTCAGCATGTATATATATGAATATGGAGTAAGTCTGTATCAAATGACATGACAAAGGATTAGTCATTCTTCTAAACTAATAATAGTCTATATTCATTTCTACTGCAGATCAATAAGCAGTTCAGTGACATGCAACTGCAGAGAGGACTTCCGCAGACCCTTGTAATGAATTATTTGCTCTAATAAATAATCCTGGACCTACTATTTAAAGTAATTCTTAATGTCTCTTCAAAAACAACAGGATGGGCTGTGAGGTGTTTTTAAAGAGAAGATTCAATTTATTTAATGCCAATAGCACAGTTGTGGAGCTTTGTACCAAAATAGGTGGTATCTCAATAAATAATCAACTATTCATTAATATAGGCACTTCTGTGAATTTTCTTACTAGAAAGGTAGAAATATTAACAACCTAAATTAAGAAATACAATTCTGATGAAGCATCTTGCCAGTTTGGGCCACACCTTTCTTTTCTGGATATTAACATAAGCATTTCAGTAACTCGGTGAAGACCATGACATATGCATCAACCATAAGCATAAATGGCATGGATACAATTTTAAGCAAATTTGATTTTCAGAATGTGATCAATTCCAGGACAGTGTGATTAAGATAATGGTAGTACATTGTTCCTACCTGGGTCTCGAGGCAAGCATGAATATCTACAAGAATTCCCATGTTTTGTCCTGGAGAACACTTTGGGCCAAAGATACAGTGAGCTGTCAATCACCCATGGGCAGAGGAGCCAGGAATCCCGCTCTAGGCAGATCCGCCTTGAGCAATCCCAGAATCCCTGCTCTGTACTGGCTGCTCAGAGGTGAGAGCCACATTCACAGGGAGAAGTAAACAGGATGCTTTCAAAGAAAGGAAAAGGAAAAAGGAGCCACAGCCTGGCGGTGGAGTCTTTGGTTTAAATTTCACACATGATTCTTGAATTCTTGAATTCTTCAAGGCAAAGGAATCCTGTGTTCATTGTCCTAAGAGAATCAGAATTGGCAAGAGTTATGCTTATATGAAACTAAACTTATGGGTAAAGTAAATAATATCAGAAGGGGAAAGAAAGCATATATAATATCTGTTTGCTGCCTACTATGCCCTTTAAAGTAGAAGACATCATGCCTCTTTTTCCACATTCAGAAGTTGAAACTGAACACGTAAAACTATATAACCAAGGTCACAGAGTTATAAAGTAAAAGTCCCGGCTAGGGCCATGTGGTAAAACCATCTTCGCGGTTTCAATGCCTGCCATGCTCATAAAAGTCTCCATGTACCTACTGCAGTGATCGCTACTGTGGTTCACCAGAATGCTGGGTCCATGAGATGTTATTAGATGCCACACAGGAAAACAATCTATTGATCAAAAATAATTAAGAAACACTGAATGAAATGAAGTAAAATAAGTTTCTTTACAACACTACTCAACTGATACTTAATGTGCTAATGTTCATTCCGTCTTGCCAAAAAGAAGAGACACTATGCAGCATTTCTCATATTTGGTCAAGAATAAAACTATTCGTATTTTACTTGTTTCTTTCTCTGTAGAACATTGCACAGGACAAATACTTCAGGGGTGCTCACTGGGAATCCTGAGCATCATTTGCCTAAACATAGAGAGATACTAGAAGGTTTTTGCTTTTTAAACAAAAAGGAAGCATCCTATTATATGAGCAAAGCAAGAGGGCATTCTGATAAATGAACTATGCTGAGAAATTAAATATTGAAATGCGTCAAATGTGATGTGGCAATCATTAGTGCTATTTGCCAACTACTTGAGGCTCTTGCCATGTCCAGGAACATGACAGAATTATGTGTCCTGGATCTTAGTGGTTGGGTGAGGCTGAAGGAATTCTGGCTGAGGATTTGTGAGCAAATGTGATATATGTCACTTCCGGACTAGAGCACTTAACTGCCATGTAACACCCCAAAGCCCTCTCTCCTTTTCCACGGCACCAGCCTCGTTGGTTGTGCAGTGGGTACCAGACCATCACTGCTGGTCAGCGGGGGCTCTCTCATCATTCGTCCTTACAGCAATAAGAGCAAGTTGGTTAAATAGGTTTCACCTCTTTTGCTAATTCCAATTATCATGTAGTAGCTGCTTAGAGTAGTGTGTTGAAGAGGATTCAGAGGCCCTGGCAGAGATCAGGAGGGAAGAATGGTGGAGTTTATTAGTTTGCGTGGCCATGAGGTTGGGAAGAATGCCAGCATGCATACTAACTATCTGCCATTTGTCAAGTAAAAATCAATAAAAATATTTTTCCAAGACTCCCTTTCCCCCTTTCTAATGCCATGGAAGTCAGATCTAGGTCTTGAAAGGTCTCTGAGTAACCATTCGAAAAATCTAGTATTATTGCTATTGTCCTGAAGATACAAAGAAACATGTGTAATTTAAATAATTCTAGTTAGGAGAGTATTGAAAAAGGAAGTTCTGTCACTCATAAGGTGCAAACATGGGAGTGGGGACAGGCCAAATGACAATGCTGAAAGAGTGCTCCTCAGTGTTAAGCATTGGAGGAATATTGCAAAGAAAAGGAATAAAGTGCACTCAGCAGCCAAAATAAATATTTAAGGATCATCCCTAAAGAGAGATACTTTTTAAGACTACATATATACTCTGCTATGAAAATCACTTCAAAAACTCTGTGAAAAGCTTTTTAGAGTAGATCAGAAAGTAATATTAAAGATCTGCAGGGAGACAAATAGGCGGCAGAATAGAAGGACATGTCCTGAGCCTTGTCCTGGAGCAAATAGAGGGAGCAGCTGAAACGAGTGGAACCCAGCCCAAATTGGTGAAGGAGGTGCAGCTGGTGAAACAGTTTGCAGCTGGGAAGGGCAGGGATCCCCCGGATAAAGAAACACAACAGGCCAGAAGGGAATGGAATGAAATATACAAAGTGATGCAAAGCAAGGGACTGAATCCAAGAATACTATACCCAGCAAGGCTATCATTCAAAATTGAAGGTGGAGGGGGCATAGGCTACCAAGGAGACAGAAATGAACCTCACATCACCCTGCTTGGCCCTGGAGGATGGCAGGTTAGCCAGAGACAGGTAAGATTCCTCAAGGAAGGAACAACCTAAGACAGGCACAGTCGCAGAGGGGCCATCAGGAGAGAACTTGGGGGGGCAACAGAAGTGGGGCACAGACCCTCACCCCCCCCCCAACATTGCAGGGGCTTGAACCCTCGCCCCTTCTGAAGGAGGTCTCCTGCCCCCATGGCTGCTTCGCGCTTCCCACGCCCAGCTCAGATTGGGACCCAGGCAACAGAAAGAGATTTGGCCCAGCTCACATCGAGATACAGGTGACAGACAGAGACTTGGCCCAGCTCAGATCGGGACCCAGGTAACAGACAAGAGACTTGGCCGACAGCAGCTGCCCTATATCTAAATTCAGCCTGGCATCAGGAATGCTCAGGGCCCACTCAAGAATGCAAATAATCCTTCCCACTAATATTTACAGGGTAAGCTAAGATTGTTGGTAGAGTATTAAATTTGACAGTAAAATAGTAATCAAGTTTTCAGATTAATTTAAATAGGCTTATTGAAATAAGTGAATATTCAAGAAAATTTAATTGTACTGGAAAAAAAGCTGTTCCTAAAGTAATAACTAAAATTTCTATTGATAGTTCATCTCATGGTAAAATTCCTGAAAATGCAATGAACCTAAAGCAGTCATATTTTTGGGCAAAAAAATTTAAAGTTATCAAGACTGCATTATAAAACTTACAAAAGCCTCCATTAATCAAAAAGGGGGGGGGGATAATAGGGTAATATCATATAAGGAAAAATATCCTATAAGTAAATTACATTTAGAAAATTTTTACTTTACCAAATTAATTTTCATTTGTAATGCTAACAGCAAGACGGCCATGAAAAACACACATGGTATCTAAATAAGACAAAGGAAAATAGTTTGGGCAAAAATAAAAAGGATCCCAAATCAATTATATAGAAAAGATTCCTTTATTAACTTGTGGTCAAGAATATGTTTGTATATTTTCAGAAAACAACTCCAAGACCATGTGGATTCCTGCAACAGAGAGGAATTGACAGGTCTGCTCCAACCACGAAGACAAGAGGAAAAACAGTCCTGAGATGGAAGACGCTGATGATGCCTTGCCATGCTAGCAGTCAGCAGCTGTGTGTCACTGCAGGTTGCCTAGGACCAAGCCAGAGAGGGTCAGATGTACATTGCCACCATGTGCCCACCATCCAGATACCATTGCTGACATGTATACATAAGGAACTGTTTGACATTGAAACGGGGATTCAGAACTGTTGGACATTGAAATTGGGACTCAAACATTTTTTGTTATTAAATGTTTATTTCTCGTCTGCAGAGGCAAGATTTTTTAAAGGAAAGAAATGGGGGGTGGGTAGGGAATAGATACAGGGCAAAGAAGCATAGAACAGACTGTCAAACTACATTGGGAAGGCAGGGGAGTGGGGGGGGGGGGGCTGTAAGAGATCAACCGAAGGACTTGTACGCATACATATAAGCATAACCAATGGATACAAGACACTGGGTGGGGCCAGGTAAAGGCATGCAATGAGGGGTAGGGGAGGCTGGGGGGAGGTCAATGGGTTGGAAAAAAGGAGACATATGTACTACTGTTTGTAATACTTCAAACAATAAAAAATATATATATATATGCAAAGAGAGAAAAAAATAAAAATAAAGATCTGCAATTCATTGGAGATCTGCTGGAAAACCACAAGTGAGATTGATCATTTACACCCTCCACACGTGTACATTCTACCAGTCTGTGAACGAGGAGAGAGCACCCCGAGTGTCTATCCCACAGTGTGACTAGGCTGAAACCCACACTCACATGTGAACAGGGTCCTCCCGGGAGAAGTTCCAGCAGGTCCCGGAAAGTCGGGATTCCAGCTGTGGGTTTGTTTATGCCACTGGAGAGGCACTGGAACTCCAACTTCCATCAGAGGGTTAGTACAGCTGGCCAAGCCAATGAAGAAACCCACACTTCACAGACACCAGGTGAAGGCAAACACTTGTGACAGAGAGACTCTCGTGGGAGAAAATAGAGAGGAAACGTGAGGCAGGAAATGGGAGAAAGACATAAAAAGAATGCTTAGCAGGGAAAACATTCTTAGAAGACAGGAACTATTCCCTAGCAGACAGGTTCACTGGCATCCCTGGTCCATCCACAGCGTTTTCTACAGAGTAGGCCTTCAGGGAGTACATGGTGAGAGAGTGATTGGCACATATGCCTCTTCATTGCTTAATCTGAGAAACAATTCTTTCTCGTAAGTCATCCTTCAAATGTTTCAGAAACTGTATCTTCCGAGAGACCACTGGATCAGACCAGACTGCACTTACATAAAAACCATTGAGGGAAATGCATTTAACACTAAAACAAACAAACAAACAAACAAAGAGCCCACTGGAGTTCCTGATCTAAAAGAGACCCAGCTAAAGGCATAGAAAAAATAAATATATGATGCTGTCCCTGCATACATGGAAGGCAGTGCTTGCACTTCAAATGAAAAGCATGCAGACCATCCCTTATTGGAGCTAGGGAAGATCAGAATATAACCTTGTTCTCTGCTCTTTTAATAACGATGATAAATCTCTTTTGTGACAAATACAAATGTTGAGAGGAAAAAGTATTTCAAAAAGGAGAAAGAAAGCCTTAATTATTCTAAGTTGGCATTCGCCCAGAGTCTGAATTAATCCCCTGCCCCTTGCCCCCCAAACTCAGTCCTCCATGAGTTAGTGATCTAAAAGATGTATTGTGAGAGTATTTTATAGTGAAAGATGTTCCAGTGATTAATGAATGAACTTCTCAATGAATTACTGAAGGAAGATCAGAAAGCCAAATTTGGGAGGAAGGTAAAGGCAAAGCACTTTTTAGGACTTTGCATGTTTTTCATGTGTTCATTAAGCATGTGTTGAGAGCCTCCTACCTGGAAGGTATTGTGTAAGATACTGAGAGAGCACACACCAGCCACATGCATCCCCTCCCCTTCGAAGGCGTACATTCTAGAGGGTGAACAGACAAAAGGCAAGAAATAGGTCAAAATGTAGTCTCTACTGTGGAAGAAACAGGGTCCAGAAGAGAAAGCAAGACGCAATGATACCAGGGGAAGAGCATTCCAAGCCAATCTTGCTAAATGGGTAACAGGCTCGGCCTGTTTACCTGGGGTGTCAGGAAAAGCAGGCTGTGCACAGCCTTGGTTGGTGGTCTGGGTTTAGTCAATGTGCATGTGGAAGCTGTGGGTCATGTCAGGCAATGGAGAGTAGAGGAATATGACAGAACCTGAGTTCTCTTTTAAAAAGATCACTCAAAATGCTGTGTAGAAAAAAATCAATCAAAGCAAGGATGAAAGCTTAAGACCACTTGGGATGTCTTTACCTGAGACTAATTGGAGATTCAAAACAGGCCTGGACTCCGGTGGTGGCAGTAGAGGTGCGGAGAATACAAGATGCATGTCTGAGACAGGAGCGACAGGACTCACTGATGGGTGCAGGGCAAAGAAGAGAGGGTGAGCAAAGAGGATTTCAGGGCTCTGTCTTGAGAAGGTTGGTGGAGAGTGATGTAATTTAGGAGATCAGGGGAAGGGGGAAGTGTCACGTGGCTCAAGAGACCTTTCTGTCTTGAATTTACAGATTTCCTAGAAGCAACTTAAGCACTTCCCTAACCCGGTGTAGGAAGAGACTCAAGGCTTCTATGAATCTCCTGAAATTGTTTGCAAAATCAGATCTGAGTGTGTGTATACTGTTCTCTTTTGGTCTTCTGCTTGCAAAAAATTCTTAGTCTCCTGATTCCAATTAAGATAAGAATCTCTGATTTAAATTAACAGAATTATTTGAAATTAGTCCCCAAGAGAATGATTAAAAACAAGCTCGCACTTTTATTCACTTTAGCTTAGAATCTAATAAACCCTCTCATGAAGAGTGAAAGAAAATTTTACTCTGTGTTTGAGCAATGTGTTCATGGGATGAACCATCCATAAAAGACAAACTAAGTTTTGGAGTTTTTTTAATGGCATAACACTAAAATCATTTTAATCTTATTCAGCAGTGAACAATTTAAATCCTGTCTCCTCCAATAAAAGACAGCTGGACACAGAAAGATGATTGTGTGATCCATTCAAAATTAAAGAATAGGCTAAATCATTTACAACAATAAAAATGCAGAAAATCCTACCAGAAAAAAAAAAAGTGAAAATTCTAAGATGCAAATGATTTCCATATGTTTCCAAAACAGGAAGCAAAAGACATTGTCATGTCACTCTGGTAGCTTCCAGAATAGAAAAAGTTAATCAGGCAGCCTTTAAAAACAAAGAAGGAATTCATTTTAAAAATTAATTAAAAAAACCCGGAAACTTCAGCAATGAACTAGATTGCCAAAGTGTCAAGAAAGCAGGCTTTGTCAAGGCAATAATTGGTATGCAAATATAGCTCAGCGTTCATCACTAAATCTCCAAAGCCTGTAAAAGAAAAAGTTTGTTCTTTCCATGTGCCAGAAGAGGCTCTGGCATCTTTAAAGCAACAATAATTTTAAAAAATACTTTCACAAATATAGGGTTTCAAGCCAGAAACTCCTTCGAAGCCACTCTTTTTCCACAAATCTCCTAGCCTTGTGTCTTTCTTAACATTGGGTTAATATTTACACCTACCTCAGTGGGGTGTATGAGGGTTTTTTGTTTTGTTTTTTTAATAATAGCATATTTCATGCCATAAAGTAAAGCTGAACAATGGTTGCTTTTTAAAATAGTCAATAGAAGTGGATTCTTTAAAGGCCTCACTCTGTTCAGCATCCCAGTCTTGGCAACCACAATGGGGATATGTGATGTAAACACTCACCCACTAACTCCAGAGTCATCATTTATAACCTAGAACTTCACTCATTCCTCATTTAAAATTCCCCCCTAGTTTTCCACATTCCAATCACCTACCCACCTCCATTCCCTCACATTATCTCTGTCTGTATTTTTCTTCCTCATCAAACTCTGACATCACTGGAAACAGGATCTGGCTATAAGTTAACTTATTATAATTTCTTCTTCCTCTCTGGGTTTTAACTGCATGAATTTTTAAAAACATAATTGGTAACAATAATTAAAAACCCATAACATAAAAACAAATATATGAAAAATATTTAAACTATCTAAAGTGCATTTAAGATTTGCAACTTTTGCCCTAACTGGTTTGGCTCAGTGGATAGAGCATCGGCCTGCGGCCTGAAAGGTCCCAGGTTCAATTCCAGTCAAGGACATGTACCTTGGTTGTGGACACATCCCAGTAGGAGGTGTGCAAGAGGCAGCTGATTGATGTTTCTCTCCCATCAATGTTTCAAACTCTCTATCTCTCTCTCTTCCTCTATGTAAAAAATCAATAAAATATATTATAAATAAATAAATAAAATAAAGATTTGCAACTTTTCTCAGCCCTTCCCCTTTCAAATTTTGTTTAGACAGCACAACACATGATAGTTTGCCTACTGTTTAAATTATGATACCCAACAATTTAAAAGGATCTGAAAAATACCAACTTTACCCAAGTTTCACACATACTTGAATTTAATTTTGTATGTAATTGAAAAAAATCCTTAAGCATGTCTATGAAAAGCAAAAGTGGTGGAGACAGATGCTCTGGCAATTTCAGAACAGCTTTTCATTTGTATGTTATCATTCTTCTTGCAGTATCCTAAAACTCCCTCAGATATTTATATGCTCATATGTTAAAAACGTATCTTTGGTACCCACCAGTCTCTGGCATGGAGAATCTGATATTGGCCCCAATATCTCTCATTACCAACATCACCATCATCACTACCATCTTTGCCATCATTACTTAAAACAAGGTTGAAATTGCTTGAATCGCCAACATTGTTGCTGAAAGAAGTGTCTGAAATTTCTTCTTGATGACTAACTGTTCCTGTAGTAGATAGCAACCTCAAGTACTATGCCATGGAGTAGAGAGGTTCTACCATCACTAATGTTTTTTACTCAAAATCTCAGCTAGTTCATCTTAATCTACAAAAAGGAAAACAAAAGCGAGAATAAGTCAAATGGAGAGAGAGTAGTATTATGGATTTTCAATGTCATTGATATCCCCATGTCCATAATAATGTACCTAATATAGGTCATTGGCTACAGAGTGTTATCCAGTGGAACTTCTGCAGTGAAAGAAATGTTCTGTATCCTACACTGTCCAGTATGGTATGACAACCGATAATTATGGACAAACTGAAAAACTCACATCCCAAGGTGGGCAGACACTACTCACATGATTATTCTAAGAGAAACTGTAAGTTTGAATGCTACATGTAATTCCCTCATACTTAACTTCCAGCAACTGCAGGATGCCCTCACCTCACATGATTCCAACATGCACACATTCCACTGTCCACAGTTTAGTTAAATAACATCAGTTCCCCAACATATAGTTGAAATGGCAGTCACTGTCGCTTATTACCTTGGAGCCTATGCATACAGTACTAATCCAGCAGGAGGGCTCCAGTGTACAAGTCACAGTGTTTAATAACAGATGTGCCCAGGGAGGGATCAGTGACCAATCCTGCCACTTCCTTTAACTCTGTCAGTGATTGATCCCTGTCTCTGTCACTTGATCACAGACAGTGGGAAAGACTCCTGGTCTTCCACTGATGAATCCCAATGACATTTTACAACAATGGCCAACAAATATGAAAGTGAGACACAGAAACAAAGAGCAGTGATGCTGGGCTTTAAATGAAAATCAAATGTAAATGCGGTGATAGGAGAAATAGCTGTGCAGGCAGGAACTCCATGAAGGCAAACTTATCGACATGTGTGCAAGACGTGATTATGCTGAAAAGGAGGAAGATGCACCAGAGAATGATGCCAGTAAAAAAAATTCACATTGTCAAAAACTTCACCGTATCTCACTACCTTGAAGCACAAAGGATAAAACGTTGCAAACGGATCCATGCTCAGAAAGGAATATGAGAATTTGCCAAAGCACAGAAAAGATGCTCTCTGTATTTTAAATTATGCAACCACAAAAAGCAGGCAAGCACTCTTCAAACTATTCTTGACAAATGTTTTCCAAAGAACATTTAACGATCAATGTTTCTAATGTTTTAAATTACTATGTACTGAATAAGTATTAGTCTTAATATTTTTATTTCCCAATATGCTTTAACAAACAAGAGTTTTAGGTGTTTTAACAAAAAATTACGGTCATGGAACTATCAGAATTCTCCCCATTGATAATTGAAATTACTTTGAATGGTTTCAGATATGCATCATTTGTCAGCCTCACACTGCTGTACACAGTGAACATGCCTGTACTCAGATCCTGGACAGGACAGATAGGAGGTATGACTAATGGGTACAGATTAAAACCTGGGCCAGGAACTAGTGTCACACTACCTGCATCCCGGCGACAGCAGGAGAGAGTGTGTTGAAGAAATCAGAGTGTGTAAATGACTTGGGAAAAATGTGTTTATCCAATACTCTGTCCAGGAAGGTTCTGTGCTTCTGAGTTCTCCCAATAGATTGTCTGGCAAAAATAAAGTTAAGAATTTACTTTTTTTCCACCCCAAATAGCTTAGTTGAGAACTGCATGTTACAAAACCTCCTGACCCCTGAATCCATCATTAAATCTGGCTGTTGAGCATTAAGCTTTATCCATCAAATGTTCCCCTGTACATAACAATATGAAGGGAGGAGGTTACATAATGAGTGACATCAACACCATGGATGGCTTTCATTTAATGTGGATGATGAACAACTAGTAAAAATCTTGCCAAAACTCTTGTTTTGAGGTGACAAAGGGGATGTAGATGTAGCTGTGTCCTTCCCCTCACGATGTTTTACCTCAGGCACTTTCTATAGTGCATTACCTGCCACCAGTCTGTTACCAGAGGGTAGGAGTTGGGCGGGGCATGGAGAGGGTAAAGGGGGTCAAATTTATATGGTGATGGAAGGAGACTAGACTTTGGGTGGTAAGCACACAGTGGAATACACAGATGTTGTACACCAGAAATATATATAATGCTACTTACCAATGTTACCCTAAGAAATTTAATTAAAAAAAAAGAGAGAGAGAGAGACTATCTCATTCATCCTTCAATTCAAAGGACTGCTCTTGAAGGCCTGGCTAAGTTTCAGTTCAAATGTCACCTCTTAGGGGACGTGTCTGCTCCATCTAAAGCACCCCTTCTTCCATAACTACTCCCACCTTTGTATTCTTCAGAACCTCTTCAAATTCTGGAACTACAGTAGTCATTTATGTTTTCTTATTTCCTAACTAGCATGTAAACTGAAATGAGAATAGAAGTCAGACGTGTGGTTTTCCGAGGTATTCTAGTACCCTGTACAGTTCCTGAACATATAGAACTTTCTAAACTCTGAGTAAATGGGTAGGTACATGGTTTGAATAAATATCTATTTGTGTGAATGACTATTTGAATGATTGGCTGTTGAAATGGATCACTGACTAATTAATAAATTAGACTGAACTATTATTTTAATAAGTCGAAGGAGAAAAAACTTAACTGTTTTTCTCGTAGATCAGTGGTTCCCAACCTTTTTTTGGCCATGCCCCACCTAAGCACCTCTGAAATCCTGATGCCCACCCCCATGTGACATATGATTCTTATTATTCAAAAAGTAAACTCCTATTCACATGGAGGAAGCCTACAAGGCCATTTATTAACTTGGTCTAAACAAGCTTCCAATGAACATGGCATCCATGAAAGAGAAAAATAAAAGAACGAAAGGACAGTTGAATTACTGAGGAAAAAATCACCAAGAAATTGTTAAAATAATAATATGAAGTGATATGAAAAAATAGCAAATAAAGTTTTAAAACATATAGTAAAGATCTGAAATAGATAAATATGTCACAATATATATTTATATACTGTATAAGAGGCCTCTAGAACCATAAGGAATGCAAAAAATTCACTGTTAATAACTCATTCTCGAATTGCCCCCCTTAAAAGTCAAATTGCCCCCCTGTGGGGCATGTGCCCCACATTGGGAACCACTGCCTTAGATAATGTTTCATGTCCACAAACAGAACATTATCTGAGTTGTCTTTCTTTTCCTAAGTTTTGCCTTTAGACAAAACTAAATATGAGAATTCTTGCAGCGGGTGAGCTCCCCAGGCCAAGCCCACCATTTGCTCATCTAAGAGACAAAGGACTCTCACTTCTCAGTAGCATGTGTGACAACAGCTTGGGAATTTTTGTTGAGAATAAGCTCAAGAGGAGTTGACAAAGAAATGCTGTTTCTACAAAACACATTTATCTCAGACTGCGAATGCAAGCCTGATATTGAGTTGAGGGAGGTGATTTCTCACTCTGATCTTTGTTGGCAAGGCTACTTGTTCAGTTTTCTGTCAACATGGGAGCCGCCAGAGACTGCCTATCACACATTCACAGAGAGAATACATTTAGAGAGGAAGATCAGAGAAAATGGAAATGAGAACACAAGGGCCAACCTTTAAGCCATGGCCTTGGAAAGGCTGTCGTGATGGGGGAGAAAGTGCAGGCTATCCAACTAGTAAATGATAGAGCAGAAAGAAACTAGCAAATGGTGGAACAGAACTGGACTGCAGCGTGTGGGCTGGGGGTAACCTGATCTGTATTTCATATTCCATTTCTACTGCCTTTTAGCTATTTGACTTTGGGCAAATAAATTATTTGAGTCTCAGTAACTTCATCTGCTAAATGGGTATTACTTATTCTGTTTGAACTGCTTTCAAGGTAACCAAATAGCCCCACTGATGGAGTTATTAAAGTCCAGTACTCTAGCTCTAAAAGTGGAAGAAAAAACACACAAAACCATCATTTTAATCCCTAATGAAATAACTTGTCCACGAAAATTATTCATAGGTGATATAAGACTTAGGTCATGAGATATATATATCTCGATTTCAGAAAGGAATGGAGAGGAAGAGAGAGATAGAAACATCGATGAGAGAGAATCATTGATTGGCTGCTTCATGCACACCCCCTACTGGGGATCAAGCTCAAAACCCGGGCATGTGCCCTTGACCAGAATTGAACCTGGGACCCTTCAGTCCCCAGACTGAAATGATAATGTTACAGATGTTGCAAATGTCTTGAAATATCATAGGGCAGGTCATGAGTTCTTAACCTGGGTGAGGCTGGGGGTGGAGGGGAGATGTCCCATGAACAATAAGGGAATGCATCAAGATGTATGCTGTAATTTGTTTGCATGAACTGCTAACTGAAATTTTGCATCTCCTTAAATCACAAATCTATGTAGTACAGTAGTATTAAGAGTAGTAACATGCCCTACTCGGTTTGGCTCAGTAGATAGAGCATTGGCCTGTGGATTCGATTTTGGTCAAGGGCACATACCTTGGTTGCAGGCTCCTCCCCAGCCTGAACCCTGATCAGGGATCATGCAGGAGGCAACCAATCAATATGTTTATCTCACAACAATGATTCTCTCCATCTTTCCCTCTCTCCTCCACACTCCCTAAAAATCAATGGAAAAATATCCTTGGGTGAGGATTCACAACAACAAAAATAGTAATAACACTAGTACCTATGATTTTGTCATAGTGTAAATCATAGATATTTAAAAATATATAAAATGATAACGTTATAGTTGTTGCAAATGTCTTGAAATATTATTTACTCTACAATTATTCATCAATTCTGAGTATTACAAAATTATAGTAGCATTATACCTGCCACCAGTTCTTGTTATTTAATTTGTAATAAAGTAGGGCTTATTTCTCTATATTTCAGATTTGCTCTTTAATATTGTAATAATTGCTATTCAGTAACATCAATTTCCTTTGTATTTTTATATACATATTTTTCCCAATTTAAAAGTATTTTTGGGAGAAGAGAAATCATATTTTTAAAAATATATAAAATGATAACTTTATAGCTGTTGTAAATGTCTAGAAATATCATTTACTCCACAATTATTTATCAATTCTGAGTATTACAAAATTATAGTACTCATTATACCTGCCACCAGTTCTTGTTATTTAATATGTACTAAAGTAGGGCGTATTTCTCTATATTTCAGATTTGCTCTTTAATATTGTAATAACTGTTATTCAGTAACACCATTTTCCTTTGTATTTGAATATGCTTAATTTCCCTCATTTTAAAAACGTTTTTGAGAGAGCTACAGGCTTCTCCATGTGCCAACAGGACACACCCCACAGAAAAGGATGAGACTCCTGCTTTAGATGAAAGGTGAGCGGGAGTTTTATGATGGAGGAATTAGGGTGTCACTCTCTAAATCAGCTGGTCAATTTCAGGACCCTAAGAGTGGGACATCCAGACATTATGCCTCCCTACAAAATGTAATTTGAAGTACACTGCATTGCAACAAACACTTGAACCTGGAAATAATTGATCCTTAAACTACATTGCCTAATAAAACTTTCTGTGATGACGAAAACGTGCTGTTTGTGCCCTAACCAGTTTGGCTCAGTGGATAGAGCGTTGGCCGGTGGACTGGAGGGTCCCAGGTTTGATTCCAGTCAAGGGCATGTACCTTGGTTGCAGGCACATCCCCAGTAGGGGGTGTGCAGGAGGCAGCTGATCGTTGTTTCTCTCTCATCAATGTTTCTAACTCTCTATTCCTCTCCCTTCCTCTTTGTAAAGAATCAATAAAAAATATTTTTAAAAAATGTGCTGTTTGTGCTACCCAATACTTCAGCCAATAGCTGCACTTGAAATGTGGCCAGAGGAAGGAAGCAACTGATTTTAAAATTTCGTTTTGTTGTAATTAATGTTTACTTAAATAGTCACATGCAGCTAGTATGTACACTATTTAACAACCATCCTTAGAGCTTTTACAAAACACACGAGCTAGATAAATAAGTTACATAATACCAAGGAAAAGCCAATAGACAAATCCAGATTATAGAATGGGCTGTAAGAAAACTGACCCTGTTAATAAATATATCAATATCAAATAATATTGTATTAAATGAGTACTAAAATAAATTACCAAATGTAATGTGGCGATCTTGTTTAGATCCTGATCCAACCAGTTCATGATAAAAAGACATTTTCAACCCTGGCAGGTGTCCAAATGGTTAGAGCATCGGCCCAGGCACCTAAGAGTTGTGCATTTGATTCCCAGTCAAGGGCACATACTTGGGTTGCAGGTTTGATCCCCAGCCCTGGTCAGTGATCATGTGGAAGGCAACCAATTGATGTGTCTCTTTCACATCGATGTTTTTCTCTCTTCCTTCCTTCCACTCTCTCTAAAAAAATCAATGAAAAAAATATCCTCAGGTGAGGATTAAGAACAACAAAAAAGACATTTTGAAACAATCACGGAAACTTGAATATTCCATTATATTAAGAAATTACTATTAATTTTGTTAGGTACAAAAATGGAATTAGGAAATTTTTATAGTTTTTAAAGATGCATATCAATATAAGTAGAATTGAGACAAAAACCAGTTCAAAAAACTGCATTAAATTATCTTAGCAAAAACAGAAGCATATAGATGAAGCAAGTGTAGCAAAATCTAGGTACCAATTGAATCTGGTTGAAAGTATAAAATCTTCTCTATTATTTTTACTACTTCTGAGTATTTTGAAATAATCCAAGATGACTTGTGTGATAATGTGGATATAGTGACTGACATGTAGCAAGCACTCAATAAGTGTTAATTAACAACTATTAACATCATGATTTTTCATAATCCCTAAAGCCAAACCTAAGATGGATTAATAAAACATACAAAAATTAGCTTTGGGCTCAATATGCAGATAAACTTTTTACCAGTTGAGAGCTCTATGAAGATGGAAATACTTTGTCTCCTGAGGCAGTGGTCTGAAAAATATTCCTAATAACAAAAGCAGCAGTAGTTTGCATTTATGGAGCACATATGTGGCAGACATGGGTCAAAGCCCTTTCCACATGTTCCCTCATTTAATCTCCCAACGATGTCATTAGACAGGTACTCCACCTGTTCCCGCCAGAGCTGTGCCAGCAGAGACGGATCAGTTGGGAAGGATGTTGCAGAGGCAGGTCAATGTGAACGGCTTTGCTAGCTGCCCTTTGCCATTCTTGCCAACCCTGAACCCTCCTGCTCCAATGAATTGTACAGGCTAGCCAGTTGGCTGACTCCCACGCAGCCAGTGAACAGAGCGATTCTCCATTCTACTTACTGAAAGGCCTTTAAACATCATCTTCCTTTTCAAGTGGGAGACTAAAATCCCACAAGAATTTAATTATCAGTAGGCAAGGGGAGGGTATGATCAAGAAAATGCTATATTTCAACCACTTCATTTCTCCATTTTTAAATTCCCCATAAATTAGAGGGAAATATCTTCCCTAGGCTGCCATCTGACCAAGATATGTCCATGGTATATCTTTGTCAACAGGTTTCAGAATATAAATCCAGATTATGAAAACTAAAGTTGATATAAGGCTGTTGTCATAGATTGTATCATTTGGAAAGAAATATTGGTGACCTTATCCAGTATGACTGTTCTAATAGTAATAAAATTGAATCTTGGAAGATTACACTTCTGGTCAAAGTAGTAAAATGTGACCTTATTCAATTCAACGTTGACATTTATTATACTAATTTACACGTAAAAAATTGCATTAGAATTATATGAAAGCCCTGGTTAGAAATGGAAATGTTTAAGAAGTTCAGAAATAAGATTTAACTCTCCCAGTCATTCACAGAATTGAGCCTGTTTGATGCAAATCAAACTAAATTTCCTTCACCGATCTCTGGTTCAATTCTACTTTATTATTATTACCATCTCATTCATACAGAATGAGTTTTTTTCCTGATGCCTCTTCAAACATTTTATAAACCTTAACTCACTTTCATCATGTTCCGGGGTAAAAGATAACACGGAGAAATGAATATGCAAACTTGACCCAGAGGATCAAGCCATCTGCTGTGGCAGAGTCTCTTCCTGCCCATAAAATTCTGCTTAGCACTGATTCCCGTGAAGGAGCAGAGCGGGACAGCCACACGGATTCTGCAGACTGGCCACCATGTGGAGAAAAGGTGTCATTTGATTCCTACACCAGCAAAATGTTTTTTAAAATTTATTTTTCAATTACAGTTTACATTCAGTATAACTTTTATCAGTTTCAAGCATACAGTATAGTGGTTAGAAAATTATGTACTTTACAAAGTGTTTCCCTTTTCCACAATGTTTCAAGTACCCACCTGGCTCCATACACAGTTTTCAGGACTATACTAGAGGCCTGGTGCATGAAATTCGTGTATGGAGGGGGGAGGATCCCCTCAGCCCAGCCTGCACCCTCTCCAATCTGAAGATCGGGACTAAACCGGCAGTGGGATATTCCTCCCACAACACTGGACCACTGGCTCCTAACCGCACACCTGCCTGCCTGCCTGATTGCCCTTAACTGCCTCTGTCTGCTGGCCTGATCGCCCCCAACTGCCCCCACCCCCATCGGCCTGGTTGCCCCCAACTTCCCTCCTGCCAGTCTGGTCGCCCCACACAGCCTGCTGCTTGGTTGTTTGGTCGCCCCTCACTAACCCCCCTGCCAGCCTGGTCGCCCCACACAGTCTGTTTGGTTGTCCATTCGGTTGCGATGGTCCCTTAGGCTTTTATATAGATAGATTCCCTATGCTGTGATCTACATCTCTGTGACTGTTCTATAACTAGCAAATTGTACCGCTTAATCCCCTCACCTTTTTTAGCCAGGCCCCATCCCCTCTCCTCTGACAACTTTCTGTCTGTTCTCTTTATCTGAGTCTATTTCTATTTTGTTTGTTTATTTTGTTCTTTAAATTTCCCATATAAGTGAAATCATATGGTATTTGTCTTCCTCTGTCTGACTTCTTTCATTTAGCATAATACCCTCTAAGTTTATCTATGCTGTTTCAAATGGTAAGATCTCATTCTTACTCTACATACTGAGTAGTATTCCATTGTGTAAGTATAAGATAGCTTATTTATCCACTCATCTATAGATGGGCATTTGGGTTGCTTCCATATCTTGACTATTGTAAATAACGCTGTAATGAACATAGGGGTGCAAAAACCTCTTTCGAATTAGTAGTTGGGTTTCTTTGAATATATTCCCATAAGTGGAATTGCTGGGTCCTAAGGCAATTCCATTTTAATTTTTTGAGGAACCTCCACACTGTTTTCCATAGTGTTTGTACCAATCTGCATTCCTACCAACAGTGCACTAGGTTTCCCTTTTCCATGTCCTTGCTAGCAAAACGTATTTTTTTAAGACTGGGTCAATTTCCTATTTTGGACAGGTGGTAGTAGGAATATATAACTTTATTAGTAATCATGGGATTCTCTGTCTTTTTTCTATGTAATAAATTCAAGTTAATAAAAATACTTTATTTTGCAGAGACTGCCTCTGTTTCACCCCCAGATTTCATGGACGTTCCCATGGCCTCTGCTGATGTGGCTGCAATGCCCACACTCCTGCAGTGTCCATGTACACATCCCTGCACACCACTTTTCCTCCCTTACATATGTTTTATGTACTTTCAGTTTGGTGTAGAGCATGAAATAACACAATGAATTAAGGGAGAGGCCAACACACACCACAAAATGTTTATTTTCTCTTCAGCGTCAGCCCTAAGTTCCTGGCTCACTGTGGTAGGTCTCAACTTGCTCCAATCTTGTTTTTCACCATTCTCACTAATGCTTCCAGGTTTCAACCAAAATTAAAGCTTTACTTCACTTCTTGCTTGCTACTGGTCCATTTTGGGCCAGTATCTCAGCTTCACCTGCCTTTGTTCCTCAGGCAGCCAGGATGGCAGAGTAACCAGCAGCCCAAACATGGCTAGGAGCCATGCCAGGGGGAAAGAAAGTTCTGTAGGGTCTTGCACCAGAAGATAGAGGCTTAGCCCCATAGTGACACGTTCATTGCCATAACTAGCCGCAGGCTTCCAGCATATCACAAGTGCAATTCTACCATATGCCTGGATGAGGTGGGGAACTGAAAATATGTGGCCAACACCATTAATGACTCCTTATTCCCCCATCTCCCAAATCTTATAATTCTTTCAGATCTAGGTTGGATCCCACCTCCTCAAAAAGCCAGTCCTGTTACCTCTTGCTGAAATGACACTGTTCACACTTTTAACAGACACAGCATGTTGTTTTACCTTCTAAGGCCCTATGACTATAAGAAGAGTTTGTCTCCACTGGGATTTTGTGTTTCCCACAATGCCTTGCTAGATAAATATTGCTTGAATGATTGAACGAGGCCATGTACATAATCAGAGCTTCATCTCCAAAGACTTCAAATACCCTTGAGGACAGTAATACTAACAAGTAATAAGCCTTTTATTTTTATTCTTATTTATATCATAAAGATACTTAAAGCAACATTAAAAAGATCGTAAAGATGAAATAACTATGTTCCCATAATTTCACCCCCCTAAACCAACAACTGTTTTCATCTCTTTCCATTCTAGTTCTATTTTAAAAATATGCATCTCTTTTTTTTTTCCATTTCCTTTCCATAGCTACATGCAGGTGGACCCAGAGGTAGGAAAAAGTCTAGATAGAAGTGACTGCCCCATCAGCATGCCTTTTAATCTTCCCCAAGGCAAGAACACATTGAGTCACATATTAAGACCCGTTTGTATTTTCCATGAGAGGAGTGCCAGCAATTTAAAGATTCCAAGCTATTCAGTACAGTCATCATCATTCAGAAATTACTGCACCCTTCCCCACGACTTCTTGACCCCACTCTAGAAGAAATCACCTCCAGTGAAAGGAGCTTGGTTTCTTCATTTGAAGGGGGGGAAATGAACACTATTTTCTAAATCTTGGACAATTTTGAAAAATACCAATGGGAGGGTAAAAACTGCCGATGTAAGCATGCAATGGTCCATCAGTAAGACACCATTAACAAGACCTAACAACTTGGAAGTTTTAACCTCACTCTTGAATTTATTTTGTTATCTTTTTGTTCCATTTAGCTTACCTACTTGTTTTTATTTTATCACTAGTGGCCTGGTGCACAGATTCACGCATATTGAAAGGAAATTAATTAGAAGAAATATTTTACTATCACTATTTGCCCTTTCTCTATAATAGAAGTGTCAATAGTTAGTTTTCAGATACATTCTTTTGACAATACCAGCTTCTTTCGGCTTCAGAGGTACGTTGTGCCAAAATTTGGTTTTCAGATATATTCTGTCAACTACACTGCTTTCTTTCAGCTTCAGAATGTCAACAAAAACAACCAAATTCACGATCAACAATGACAGATCAAAACACACGTGTGCAATTGGCACCAGCAAGAGCTTTATATGTATCGTGCATGCATGAGTCAATGTTTATTTTTAAATTTCCAGTGTGTGTCATATGTACCAGCCAGTGGGTCACTTGGATGGTCAGACGGACCTACAGTTGGTCACTTAGCCTTTTATATATATAGATTTACTCTTCCTATTTTTGTAAGTTGAGTTAAACCTTTTGTGAAATAAGGTGGAATAGCCATACACAATGTATTTTTGTATTTATACATACTACCAAACAGCACTAGGAAGTCATACTGGAGTTGATAAATAATATAGGTAACAGGTAGTCATTTAATCCATTTAGCTTACTTAAGATCAAATAAGTCTTAAAATTGTACACAGATCTACTTCTATACTAAGAAGGAAAAATCACTTAAACACCTTGCAATCTTATTAAATTTCACAGGAATGATTTCTTGCCTACTTTATATTTTAATAGCTGATAGATTATTAGGTTTTCAAACTACAATATTTTAAAATTTTATGTTCAGTTTTTCACCACTTCCACAAGCACACATAATTTACACTCTTACATTTTTTGAAAGGGCTTATTATTTTATGTGCCATAGTTATTGATCTGAATCAAATCTTTTTTACCTAATTCAACAAAATACTGTGGGAATAAAATGTGACTATTTACAAATGGTAACCACTGCCATAGTTCAGACGGAGTCTGCCAAGCCTACTTTATTATAAATAATGTTGTATATTTTCTAAGAGTCTGATAATACCTACTTCAAATATAAACATCCCTTGAAATTTGTCAAAATAAAAATGTACCCATAAATAATATTTTCAGATATGACTACAGCTAGTTGGTAGCACATTTCTCTTTCATTTTAATACTGTCTCAATATTCATGAAATACATGGCAGTTCAATCATTGTTTTCATGAGTTGTGCCTTTGTTAAGGTGCAAAACATTAAACACCTGGGAAGACGCACACCTATTCCTGAGGGAAAAATTTCAGTAACAAATGAAAGGGATACATGTTTTAGCTGAAAAAGTCACTCGCTGCTGATAAAGAATTTATAGTAGAACGTTCCAATAGGGCAGAAGAAAGCAGAATGAGAGGAAAATTAATATTCAATCAGGAATAGCTACCATGGCATGGAACAGAAATCACAAAGCCAAAACTGAACCCTCATCAAATTTCCATACAAAAAAACTAAACATACATAGTATCTATGTTTCCAGTGTGCTAACACTGTGTAACAATATACCCCAAAGGCAATGACTGAAATGCCTTCATCATGATGACCTCTCATGGTTTCTCAAGGTCTGGTGTTTTAGAGCATCTCTGCCAGGGGGTTCCATCTCGATCTCTCATGAGGCTAAACTCAGACAATGGCCGGGGCCAAGGTCACACTGAAGGCTTCTTCCCTAGTATATACATGACGGGAACCTGCGCTGGGAAGACTCAGTTAGGGGCACCCTTTTCCAGATTTGTGTGCAATCCCTTTGTGGTCTTTCCAGCAGAGTGACTTCAGGGCAGCCAGATTTTGCACATGTCCCAAGAGAAAGAAAGAACCGAGCAAAACCACAGTTCTTCAATGACTTACATTAGAGCTCACACAGCTTCACTCTGCCACATTCTGCTGGGCAAGGCATTTTCAAAGGTCCACCCAGGTTCAGGTAGAGGGAACATACACTTCACTTCTTGATGAAGAGTGTCATCGTCACACTGAACAAGAGCATGTTTTGATGTGCCTTTATCTCTGGGAAATCCAATCTGCCATGTTGAGCTACATAGGTCACCTACATTTGTAAAACTAACCAGCACTATAATCTGCCAGGGAAGGATAATAGCCAAATTCCAAAGTCTGCTTCAGGTTTACAAATTTAATTAGAAACAATAAACATTTGTTAACTTAAAAGACCAGGTATGATCAGAGACTCAGTCCCCGAAAATAGTAACATGGCTAGTACGTGTATGAAATGTAAAACTGTAAGATCTAAACTTCAATTATAACTTAAACATTTTATCGCTGTTTCTAGAATATCAATGACTTTAACAAAGGCACAATGATTCACGTTGAACAATTACCCCAGACAATTTCTGGGTAGAGTGGTGCTTGCTATTCTTTTCCACAGGAGTTAGCTTCCTTTGGAATTTTGCTAGAAGAAACCTTCAGCAAAAAATGAAAATGCTTCCAGGATTAATCAATTCATGACAGACTGACCATGTGTCTAACTTATTTCATAGGTACCTACTAGTACCATGAGCCAAACGCCTTGTGATGCCCTGAGGACCTGGCAATGAGCAAGTGAGACAGAAATCCCGACCAACCTCAGTCACATATGCTGACCCTGAGCCAGTCCTGCAGTGGCCACAGAGCAGCAGGGGGTTCACTGGTCTGCTGTGAGTAGAGAAGGGGACTTGGGGGACCTAGGAGGAACTCCAACATTTTGGGCAGTTGGTTTGAGGAGAAGCAGCCTACAAAGGAAACTGAAAAGGAGTTTCTAGGACATCAGAACACAGAAAGAAAAGGGGGCAACTGAGAAGTCAGGAGAAAAGAGGAGTCAATTGTGTCAAGTAAGCTAAGGACTGAAGACAGGAACAAATACAGCTTGCAAAACATCAACAGCAATGTGAGAGAGACACATGGATTGGTTGCCTCCTGCCCTCGATCCAGCCTGGGCTGGGGAAGGAACCTGCAACCCAGGTACTTGCCCTTGACCAGGTATCGAACCCGAGACCCTTCACTCACCACTGAGCCACATCAGCCAGGGCTTGACTTTCTTTCTTTTCTTTAAATATATTTTTATTGATTTCAGAGAGAAAGGGAGAGGGAGAGAGAGAGAGAAACATTAATGATGAGAGAGAATCATTGATCAGCTGCCTCTTGCAAGCCCTGTACTGGGTGGGGATCAAGCCCACAACCCTGGCATGTGCCCTGGACTGTAATTGAACCCGGGAACTTTCAGTCCGCAGGCCGACACTCTGTCCACTGAGCCAAACCAGCGAGGGCACTTTTCCTTTCTTCATGGCATACTGAATTATAATTAGTATGGGGGACACAGACCAGAGTTCATCCACATATGAGCTCTTCACACTAACCCTCTCCACTCTACTCTCCCATGCCTGGTTCCTGGCTCTCTTGTTCTTAAAAAGTGTGAACTGGTTCAGAGAGCCTAGACCAAAAACTACTAGGAAGCCACATCTCTGAAGTCTCTATTATAAAAATTCAGGGTTGGGGAGAGGAAGCAAGGGGAAGGAAAGCTGGGCTGGGCCAGAACCAGGGGAGAGACTAGGGAGCTGGAGTCTGAACGGCTCTGGAACCGCTCCAGGGCACCCACATGTCCGGCAGTGAAGAAACACAGCACAGTGAAACCAGGGGGCTCCCATTCTCTGAGAGATTCAAGCAAAGACTGAGTTTTCTTTTAACCTTAAGCATCTGAGTGTACTTTTCGAATTCAACTCTGGGTAGGGAATGAACTTCGGGCCTCGAAATGTATTTGGAATTCACAACAACAAGCCCATCCCTCTCCTAAAAGCTGAAAAGGTGTGTGTGTGGGGCGGGGGGGGGGGGGGGGGGGGGACCAAGGAGAGTAATCTGGAGTAGCAAATATGTATCCAAAATGCATCCCTGAAGGATTTCCCTGAAGAGAGAAACTCCTGATGATTTACAGTTAAGTCACAAACAGGAAATGCCCACATGTGGGTTACTGTTATAAGCCCACCTCCAACCATGCGCCTTTCTACTAGCAACTGGAGCTCTGACACCCAGGACCACCTTCTAGAAATAGTGCAGACCAACGCTCGGTGGCCTCACCAGCAGGGGCCTTCCTAAGGAGTCCGGGGCATTTGCTGCCTTGACGATGAGCTCCGAGGAGGAGAGAAAAACCAGTTCAAAAGCACTTTGCTCTTCCATTTATTTTGTGCCCTACATTTCCTTTCGGGCCAATGACTTGTTTAAGACACTAATAATTTACACTTCAGGCAACAGTCCAAGTACAGGCATGCCCCGGATAGTAATCACTGCCCTGGTGATCTCGAAGACACTGAGTCAGTTCCCGCAGGCCTGTTTCCTTTCAGGCGGAGGAGGAAGGCCTGGGTCCCTGTAGCAGAACTTGCCTTCCATTTGGGGTCTGTATTAATTCTGGCATCTCCATCAGTCTCTGATACCCCACTTCTGTCAGCACAGCAAGGACCAATAAGAAAGGGAAAGGAAGGCCACAGAGCTGTCCTGGGGAGAAGACACCAGCTAAGCCCCATCAGGACTCCCAAGAGGAAACTTGGACTTCCATTGTTTTCTGTCATTATTTTCCCATCATTGAATAGTTTTATTTATCAGCACACAAAACAGGCTCTTTTAACCTTTCTGCAATGCCTGTGTTTGGGACAAAGGTCGATAGAAAGGTTACCAAATAAGATTTATTCATTCTTAACCAAAAATATTTTCAAAATCATTTTTCTATAAATACCTCAGTATTCTCCTTCCTAATTCTTATTCCCATTTCTGAGAAATATTTTATGTAGCTCTTTGGAAAAATCCATATTTGAAAGAAGCATTTGATAAAAATGGCATTCCTTATTTATAGGCTCTATAACCATGGCTGCTTCCCACAGGCCTCCGAGAGGAAGGCCCACTTCTGCCTGCCTACCTTCACACAGGTGTGTCCAGACACGACCCCACCTCCACACAGGAGTGTCCAGACACACCCCCACCTCCACACAGGTGTCCAGACACGCCCCCACCTCCACACAGGTGTGTCCAGACACACCCCCACCTCCACACAGGTGTCCAGACACGCCCCCACCTCCACACAGGAGTGTCCAGACACGCCCCCACCTCCACACAGGTGTGTCCAGATACACCCCTGCCCCCACCTCCACACAGGTGTGTCCAGGCACACCTCCACCTCCACACAGGTGTGTATAGACTCACCCCTCACAGGTGGCTGTGAGATCTCTCCCAGGTTTACTCTCAACTCTGTGATTAATCAATCTTCAGGAAAGCATCTGGAATTCGGAATTTATCAGGAGCAGCTCCCTGTCCTCAGTTGCTGGGCACTGAAACAGCTGCTACAAACACACCTCCAGTGAACTAATACCTTGAGTGGAAAACGTCACCTCCAGTACCTTACGCTTTTCCTTTCTTCAATAGGCCTGCTCTCACGGCATCCTTTGTGGGACTGTAGTAGTTTTGCTAGACCTGCCTCATCACAGACCACACATTTGGTGGCTTAAACAACAGAATTTTATTACCTCAGAGTTTCGGAGGCTAGAATTCCAAAATCAAGGTGTCAGCAGGTGGGCTCCTTCTGAGGGCTGAAAGGGAAGGATCTAACCTTGGCCTTCACCCATGTCTCTTCACATGACCTTCTTTTGTATATCTGTCTCTGCATTCATATTTCCCCTCCAATAAGGACACCAGTCCTAAGGGATTAGGGCCAACTCTAATGACCTCATTTTAATTGGATTTCTTCTGTAAACTCCCTATTTCAAAATATGGTCCATTTCCGAGCTACAAGAGGTTAGGATTCTAATTTTTTTTTTTTTTGGAAGAGATGTAATTCAACTCATAACAAGGACTGACAAAAAAGTTGTGACTTTTACAAAGCAATTTGTCAGAGAAAAGAAGCTATTGTCACACACTGCTCTGACTGCTGTGTGGTGGGCAAACAGAACAAATGCAATCCCTATGCTATTGAGTCCACTTCTATTTTTGCCAAGCCTACCTCCTGTAGAAATGTGGCTGGACCGGAGCACCGACCTCCAGTTGTGAGAGCACTTGAGCTTCTGTTTCCTTCTCCCGGACCCTAGCTCAAAGCAGTGGCAGCAGTAGCACTGTAAGGCTGGATAGCTAAGCTCCCAACTCCTCAGCCCAGAACAAATGGCTTCATCAACTGAGTTAGCATAGAAGCGACCAGTCCATTCTCACAATTGTGTGTGAACAATGATGGAAAACCACCCATCTTCTTGTCTAGTTGATAATAGGAAAAGTGATAATACTATTCATCCATGTTTTTTCCAATAATTTCTACTCCGGCACTGTGCCAGGCATTTACCATGCACAATTTAATACTATTTTTCACAAGATGAGACTGTAATTATTAGATCCATTTTACAGAAGAGAAAACTGAGGCTTGGAGAGATTAAGTATCTTACTAAAGCATGATATCAGGTAATACATAGTGAAGGAAAAATCTAAACTCAGGGCACCTAAATGAAAACCCTGCACTCTTAAACTTATGCAACAGTTCCTCATTCAACTTTTGTCAATTGTCTGATGTTGTGTATCATGTGTACTGTGTATGAATAGATGAAATACCTATTTTCACCCCAAAAAATCTATGACTAATGCCAATCATTTAGCAATAAACCTTGCACTTATTAGAAATAATTTGTGGCTTTGTCTCACATCTACACATGAGATATAATATATTCAACCAAAAAAAATGCCTAAGCCAACTGATTAGTATTTGATGTGTTGAAAAGCCTAATTGTTCTTTATATGAAATGTCTGACATGTGCAGCCCACTTAATTACTTGGTGGATTGTATAGCTTCAGAAGAGTATAATAGAATAATCCAAATGACTGGCCAATGTGGTAAGTGTTATTTTAACACACACTCAACCTCAAACTGAGGCAAATGCACTTACCCAAAATCCAATACTTTCCATTTTTCTTTTAACTGTTATAAGTCAAAACTAGCTAAATTGATTTTTTCCCCCTTTGACTTCTGTTAAAAAGTTCATTCCTGAGCAGATTACATTTGCTGCTTTGTAGCCCAGAGGAAATTTTACAGCCATGTGAAACCCTAAAATCATGAAAAAATGAGTTTACTCAAGAAGGTAGAAGGGTTTGACAGATCTTTAATTATAACAGAACAAATATGTCTTGATAGATGGGCTGCCTTTTATGAATTAGACTTAAAAGTTTTAACGGCTCCATTAACCTTCAACCACTAGTATCACAGAATGTTTTGGGACAATGTCTCCAAACTTCCAAGTAGGATATGGCACTGCCAAAGCACACAACACCCTCCAATGACTTGTTTGATGACTTGCACAGCAAATGGCATCCTACTTACCTTTCCTACTGCCAGTGAGCCTTAAGTATCTCCACAGTGATGGAAGAAGAGGAGAGGGAGGGGAGATCATAGAACTTGATCTACCAGATAAAAAGCAAGAGTTCATAGGATTTTGCTGGCAAGGGTTGCACTTAAAAACTCCTCACCCAAGGATATGCTTCTTTGTTTTTTTTAGATTGATTTTGAGAGAAAGAGAGTAACACTGATGTGAGAGAGAACATCCCTTGGTTACCTCCCATGTGTGCCCTAACCGGGGACTGACTGAATCTGCAACCTACCTATGTGCCCTGACCAGGAATGGAACCCACAACCTGTTGGTGCACGGGATTACACTCCAACCAACTGAGCTACCCGGCCAGGGCAAATGGTCACACTTAAATAAATGATGACAATGATACTCAAATCCAGATCCTTCTCTCATTCCATTACAGCACACTCTCTTCTTCTTTTTTTTTTTTTTTCTTTTCTTTTTTTGGTCAATCCTCACCCAAGGTTATTTTTTTCCATTAATTTTTAGAGAGAGTGGAAGGGAGAAGAAGAGACCGAGAGAGAGAAACATCAATGTGAGAAAGACACATCGATTGGTTGCCTCCTGCATGTGCCCCAACCAGGGCTGAGTATCCAGTCTGCAACTGAGGCTGGATCCTCAGTTGACCAGAATCCAACCCGGGGCCCTTCAATCCATGGGCCAACACTCTATGCACTGAGCCAAACTATCAAGGGTTGAAAACTCTCTTCTAAATGATAGATTGACCAAAAAAAAAACCAAAGTGGTTATCATAGGTCACCTTCACTTATTTTCAGATTATTGAATTAAAGCACTGTGTGACACCTGGTGAAAATACTAGGACGAAAATCTAACCTTGGCCTTCACCTATGTCTCTTCACATCATCTTCCTTTTGTATATCTGTCTCTGCATTCATATTTCCTCTCCATTAAGAACACCAGTCCTAAGGGTTTAGGGCCAACTCTAATGACCTCATTTTAATTGTATTTCTTCTGTAAAGTCCTTATTTCCCCATGTAAAGTCCCCATGCCAAGCCTTATGAATACTGTGAGCTTACAAGGCCAGTGTCACAAATGATCTCACTTAAAACTTATCAAAACAAGCAAATACTAATAGAGTAACATGACTTTGACCCAAAGTGTTATCTTCCTTCTTTTGCTTGCCCTCACTGGCCATTGCAAAAAACAAACAAACAAGAAACAAAAAACAAACCAACACACACAAAAACACAAAATAGAAAAAGAAAGGTGGAGATTGTTGTTAATGGGTACAGATTTTCAGTTTTGTAAGATGAGAAAGTTCGGAAGCTCTGTTGTACAGTGTGAATCTAATTAATACCACTGAAGAGTAACACTTAAAAATGGTTAAGATGATAAATTTTATGTTGTTTTTACCACTTAAAATTAAAAAATGTTTTTAAAGAAAGAAAAACAACTCTTTCCCTTCTTTTCTCTTCCCTCCTTCCAGGGACATACGTGTCTTGGGGATGGAAAGACGTGGACATATTTGAATATTTATGAGGCAAAACTGAAAGGATTTGGTGATTCCTGACTGTGGGGATGCAGAAGAGGGAGGACGTGGGTGACTTCCAAGTTTCTTGAAAACTGGAATGGAGAATGGGTGAGAAGCACTTCTGGATGCCAGCAGGGTCCTAAAGGCAGGAGAAGGCCATCCCACTGACATCATCAGCCAGGAGCCTACTGGGTGGCCCCAGCAGGAGGGCAGGGTGAAGTTTCCGTGTTTCTACTAGGAACTCTAATATTTTGGTTATAATCAAATCCCATGCCCTTCTAAAATCTTCTTCTTCCATCATTAATAATGACAAGCTCGTATTTCCAGAAGTATGCATGGATTTATCTTATGTGTCTCATCTAATATACGAAATAATTCTGGACAGGCATTGGGTCATTTGTGTACGTTAAGAATAAGTATCTAAAACAACAGATCTGTTTACTAAAGTTGTTTTTAATATGTTTCACTTACTAGTTCCCAATGCCTTTCTTCATGAAATGGGAGCTATTCCCATTTTAGGGCACTTTTACCATTCTGGAGAATTAAAGCTGAATTTAGGCAAACCTGGGGTGTTCAGTAAACAGATGGATTTCTAACAGAGCACCAATCAAGCCAGCTGTGTCTGTCAATGAACTCAGCAGCATCTGCACGGCCAGCCTGTCATCAGTGTTTGCAGGCTGGGATTGGAGGGGCTCAGCAAGGTGACCCGGAGATTTGGGCTGCACCTGTCTGAAATCCGTGTGACTGTCTTCGGCAATTGCAGCATTCTCCACTGCCATGGACACCAGGACTGGGTCACAGATTTAGTGGGGGAATAACAAAGACCAACAGAGCTAGCCTCTGGCTGAGAAAGGACACTTGAAAGAAAAGTACCCCCATATGGGGAAACAGAATAAAAAAGGAGGCAATAAAAAGACAGGAAACCACCAAACAAAGCCAATCACATTTTACAGGTAGCAGAATCATTGAGCTCTAAAAAATAGTCTTTGAGACATCCTATTTAATAAAAGGATAATATGCAAATTAACCATCACTCCATCACAAAGATGGCGACACCCATAGTCACAAGATGGTAGCGCCCAGTCCTCTCAGCCCCGCCGGACTCCCCCAGTCCCAGGGAGGTGGCCACTGAGAGTGGGCAGTGTGAGTGGCCTGGCAGAATGCTTGCTTTGTCGCCGCTGCAACAAGGCAAGCGTTCTGTGCCCACCTGCAGATGGGCCTCTGGGCTGCAGAGAGCCTCTGGGCAGCGGGTGCAGAGTGGCCAGGTCCAGCAGAGAGCTACTGGTGCACAGATTTGTGCTCAGAGCTACTAGTTTTTTTTTTTAAAAAAAAATCAGAGATGTTCTTGAGAAATATGCAAAGAATTCACACCGTGCTTTCTGATGCAAGTTTCCACTCCAAGGCATATTGCCACACAGGGCATACATACTGGAATGGAACTTTGCAACTTGTTTACCTGACAGAGTAACAGCTTTCTCAGATCCAACTATCCCTTTTATGTACTACAAGATAACAAAAGGTTATGTGATTTTAAGAAATTGAGCATATAAACAGGTACATTCTCAGCATACTCAGTGAATATTAAGTGCCCACTTTTATCTCCTAGAGCGTGATGTGTGAAGGTAACCAACGGAAACACACTGAAGAGACTGCATTCACATAATGACATGTTGCTAAGCCTTTGTTGTATTTCAAAATGCAGGCATATTACAGCAATGTTCCACAAACTACGGCTCTGGGTGAACAGCGGCCTGCTCTGAGACGTGTGAAGGCTAATAATTCTGTCCTCAACTCATTCCATAGGGAAAACAGAATTACAGATGTGGCACGACAGAATCCACACTGTGGCCCTGCTGGTTCTCTCTGAGGCCGGTGCCTGCACCTGCACGGGAAGCTCTAGAGCTGGTTGTTGATTGCTGTGCCGCCAACTGCTGAGGCTGGCTTCTCACTGCCCCAACATGCCCATGTGAATAGCATATGTCCACACTGACCATGTTAACTCCTAAAAGAAACCTCAAAACATATCATGTCTGACTTCCGAAGTCCAGCAGTTAATTCAAAGGTACGCCTGTGGAGACTGAACCACTGAAGGTAAACCAGACAACAGTCCACAAACTGATCTGTGTTTATGATTAAGACTCTGCAGGGACTGAACTGAGGAAGAAGTCTCCCTGGTTCTGGGGAGTTGCTCTATGTGAGCAGTGAACATGTGACAAATGGGACACAATTTCCAGTCATAATGACAGCTAATATTTATACAGCAATTACTCCCATTCACTCCATTAATCCTCCCCTAACCCTACAAGGTGGGGACCAATACCATTTCTGTTTCATGGGGAGGAAGTAACATGTGAAGGGAGTCCCAGAACTAGTAATTTGCAGACTGGAATTTGGGCCAATTCTGGACTTTCTGCTCTTAATGCTCCACTTCCTCTCAAGCAATTTATTACATTTTAAAATACAGGCATATTAGCTTGCTCTGGTAGCCATAACACAATGCCACAGACAAGATGGCTTAAATCATGGAAATTTACTTCCTCACAGTTCTAGAGACTAGAAGTCCAAGGTCAAGGTGTAGGCAGGTTAGCTTCTCCTGAGGCCTCTTTCCTTGGCTTGCAAATGGTCTTCCCTCGGTCTAAGTCCCTTCCTGGTGTCTCTTTGTCTGTCCTAATTTCCTCTTCTTATAAGGACACCAGTCAGACTGTGTTAGGACCCATTCTAAGGGGCTCATTTTAACTTAATTCTCTACTTAAACACCTTATCTTCAAATAAAGTCATTTTCTGATATACTAGAGATTAGGGATTCAGCATGAATTTTGGGGGGAATTTAGCTCTTAGCTCTTAGCAACAGGCATATTACAGGAATGCTCCATAAAACAAACTTGAGGGGATGGTGGGTTGCCCTCTGGCTTGGGAGGGTGTAGGTATATGGGGCTTCATTTTGGATTTTCTACACATAACAGGTTCTGAGAACGTAATATTTAGAAACTGTGTTTCTCAGAAGAATGGCCTTCAGAAAAATATCCTCTGATTTTTTTCACAGTGATGTGCTCTGATGACGTTAGCTATTGGGAATTTGAAAATGAGATCATGAAACCATAATTCTGCATTAAGATTCATTCCAGTTTTGTCACTGTTTTTGAGCAGAGCTAAATCTCATTTTTTATAAAAACACATATTTTAAAGACTATTTTTTAGAGCGGTTTTAGGTTGACAACAAAATCGAGAGGAAGACACAGAAACTTCCCACATACTCCGTCCCCATGCAGAGCCTCCCCAGTTGCTGACATTACTCACCAGAGTGGCACATTATTTCCAAGGTTGAACTACAACAACACGTCATAATCATCCAAACTCCACAGTTCACTTTAGGGTTCCCTCTTAGTGTTGCACATTCTATGGGTTTGGATAAATGTACAAGGGCGTATATCCATCATGATGTTATAAACAGAGTATTTTCACCGCCCTAAACATCCCCTCTGCTCTGCCTATTCATGTCCTCCTACCCCTGGCAACCACTGATCTCTTTACTGTCTCCACAGTTTTACAAAATTTCATACAGTCAGAATCATACAATATGTAGCCTTCTCAGGTAGGTTTCTTTCACTTAGTAATGTGCATTTAAGGTTCCTCCAGGTATTTTCATGGCTTGAGAGCTCATTTGTTTTTAGTGCTGAATAATATTGCATTGTCTGGATGTACTTCCCATTGCTTTAGTTTTAACCCTAGGTGTCTAGGACTGAGTTGGGTAAGCTCCCTGATCCATAGCACAGCAGTCTAGAACTCTCCTAGATTTTACCGTGCTTTCCCTTTTGATCCCTTTTTTCCTGATCCCATGCTGCCTCACCCTACAGATACAGGTATATTTTCCCAAATATTTTCCATGGTTTTCATTACATTATGTGTATTTGCAAGAAAATACAATGTATTAATTTTTATATGTTCAATTTATTTAGATGGTATTTTACCATAAATCTTGTTACTGTTACATTTTTTCTTCCATCGTTATGTTATGGAAAACATCGAGATAGTTACATGTAGCTCTCCACCTGTGCTGTCCATCTAGCAGCCAATACACACAGGCGGCTACTGAGCATCTGGAATGCAAATGAGGAAGTGAATTCTTAATTAAACATAATTACTTTAAATTTAAAAACTGGTATTTTATTCAATTATTAGAACACTCAAGTATTTCCAGAACACCTTGAGTATGTAAATCTATTTTTTTCATATAAACATTTTGTGAAACCTATGGAAAGGAGGATCAAGCATTTCAAATGAAAATTTAGCATTTGATTGAGATGTGCTCCAAGTGTAAAATACACACCCGGTTTTGAAGACTGAATACAAAAAAGGAAAGTAAAAATCTCAATAATTTTTATATTGATGTGTTAAACCGACGGTACTTTGGATATATATGGACTTGAATTAAATATACTGGTAACATTAAAATTACTTTCACCTATTTCTCTGTACATTTTTAATGTGCCTGCCAAAACCTTAAAATACCACATTAAATTTCTATTGCACAGTGCTGCTCTAGGTTTTATCCCCCAGACTACTACACAGTACTCTCTCATAAGCAGAAACCAAAATCTTACTTCTCTATTCCCCTATCAGCAGACAGATAGATTGCTTCTAATACCAAAGACCTCTGCCCCCTATCCCCCGCCCAGCCAATTCCTGTTTTCATGCATCCTCTCTGATAACTTGCCATTACCTGAGTTTCTAATTTTTTTAACCAACCTCATGGGTATAGAATCTCTCATTTTAATAGTCATGTCTCTGAATAATAAGAGGACTAAATATCTCTTTCAAAAACATATTAGCCATTCAAGTTTCTCCTTCTGAAAATGGCCATTTATATATTTTATCCATTTAAACTTCTGTTTACTAATTAGCAGAAGTAAAAAAAAAAAAAGGTATATCGTCAGTATAAATCTCTTGTAAGCTATTATAAATATTTTCAATATTTTTCTTGATTTTCCTCTGTTAATTTTTCCATGGCTTCCTTCATTGAACATAAATATTTAATTATGACTTAATTTCTCAAGGTCTACATTTATTATTTTAAGAAATGCTATCCCAGCATGAAATTGTTTAAAAATATTTTATCTTTTCTACTCATAGTTTTGTATTTTCACCTTTCATATTTAGATCTTTAGTCCATCAGGAAAGTCCAACAATTCTGGCTGGAGTCACGTACTTCCCTTGAGCTGAAGACTAGCATGAGAGAACCCTGATAACCAGTGATGTAAAGAGGAGGCCACATGGAGACTGGTAGGAAGTGTGGAGGCCTTAGAGGGCTGGCCAGGCTCCCATAGGCAGCAGCTGAATTTCTGGAGGGATATCTTAGCTGCAGGGGTTTCCCGTGAGAAGTCTGGGGTTGGAACCCCAAACTGGGATCCCCAGCCCAGAGCACTAGGATAGCAAAGCAGCAGGGTTTCTATCTACCAGGGAGAGATGGCTAGAAATGCTAGCACCCTCTTCAAGGATCAATGCACAAAATTTTGTGTGTAGCTACTCACCTTGGGCTCCATCAGAGGAAGGGCAGAGTGGACTAGAGTTGTGTAAGGAGAATCCGGGGTTGGTGACTCTGGGAGAAGAGCTTGAGGGGACAGCCACCTGAATCCCTATGCTGAGTCATTCCCCCATACTGCAGAAGCCATCTTTGTTAGGCAGACCTTTTCCATCCAGGCAGCTTTAATCTGGGGGTAAGCAACTGCCTCACCCATTGGAAACCTCTTGGCCCCACCCTGTGGGGCTTATTACCTACTGAGCTCTATAACCTGAGGCTCATTAAATGACTGAGACTAACAATCAACCTGCAGGCAGAGGCAGATCACTGGGTGCTTTGAGCCTTTATCTGACCTGCTCCTGAACCAGGTCTTTGCAAAGCAGACTTTGGTGCACAGCTTGAGTATGGGTTTGGACTACATGCATCTAGCCCCACATGCATCTAGCCCCAGCAGAGGGAGCCACAAGCTGTGGATTGCTGATAGCTCCAAACAAAGCACTCAGGGCCAGTCACAAACAACATCTGACATTGGCCTGCACCAGAGACCCCCCAAAGAGGCCCAAAACCAATAAACCCAGTGGCCAGCTTCAGACAACAACAGAGCAGGATCTAATAAGCTTCACAAGCAGTATATCCACAAAGAGATATTGGCAGGCTCCAAAACCCTGCTGAGGTGAATTGTGCTTTGTATGATAAGGAACTGCACAGCAGCCTACATGCTGTGTTGTGGGTGGAGCCTCACTGTCAGCCAGCCTGAGGGGCAAAGCCCATCCATGAATGAGCCAATAGCAATCAAGACTCAATTACAACAGGAAGGCCCACACAATGTGCACAAGAAACATTATTAGAAAAGCTGGGTCTGGTGATCAGGGAGACTGTGCCACTGGGTCCCACAGGTTACCTACTACTAGTATATATGGCCACCCTACCAGCAGATCTACCTAATACATAGAAACACAACCAAATAGGCAGCCAAAATGGGGAGACAAAGGAAAAAGCCCCAAATGAAAGAACGAGAGAGTTTTCCAGGAGAGCTAAATAAAATTAAAATAAGCAATTTATCAAATATAGAATTCAGAGCAATGATTATAAGAATGCTCAACAGCATAAAAAAATATAGAAACTATGAAAAACAACCAGTCAGAAATGAAGAATGACGTAGCAGAAATAAAGAATACACTGGAAGGAATAAGCAGCAGATTAGAGGAAGCTGAGGATTAGATTAGCAAATTAGAAGACAGGGTAGGAAAAAAAATCAGTCAGAGAACCAAAAAGAAAAACAACTAAAAAACAGGAGAAGATTTTAAGGAAGCTGTGGGACAACATGAAACATAACAATATCCCTCTGAGAACCTGATCAAAGCTCTAGACTCTCTCACCGGAAGAGAATACAAGCATATGACACTGTGAACATAGTTCCAGAGAGTTCTCAGACCTCTACACCAAGCCCTTTTGCATAGCATCCTGCGCTCCATGGAATCCAGGTTAAGGATCCCTAGGTCTTATTAATTCTACCTCTTATTCTAACACTGCATTGCATTTCCTTTGTTCATTCTCTATTTTCTAGTATTCTCAGCTAGCTTTTGAGTTCCTTAAGCGCAGAGTCCTAGATTCAGATATCTTTAAGCTTTTTCATGGTATCTGACAGCAAGACGTGCTCAATAAATAAATCCCTTAGCAATTGATATTTCAGATATTGGACTCAGACAAGACTATGGTTTATTATCCCAAAAGTTTACTCTAAAAAGGGCTCAAGGTTAATTCACCCAGTCAACCAACATTCATTAAACTTGTTCACTGCTTCTGGGCTAGATGTAGAAAAGTCAACAAGGAAAAAGACACAGTTTGTGCCCTCACAGGGTTCCTACTCCAGCGGGGAAGACAGAGGAGAAGCAATTGCAACATGTGGCCTAAGTGTTCTGCCAAAGGAAAGAGAGGGGCTTTGGGACCATACAGGGAGAGGGCAGCTACTGGGGCTTTTGTGGGTGGAGAAGCGTGGGTTTCTCAGGAGCCACATTTAGGCTGAGACCCTGGAGAGAGTAAAAGGTAGGCAGCTCAGGTAAGAATTGTAGGAAGGAAAGAGGGACTCCTGGAAACCACTCTGTAATTAACACGGTGAGCCAGCTAGGGTGCTCCTGCTGCTGAGACTCAGAAAAGTATCAGGAGAATTACTCAGCAAGGAAGTCAAGCTGATGTTTTTCACGAACACAAATCAATCACACTACTCCCCCACTACAGCCCTCTGGTGGCTTCCCATCTAGAGTGACCAGGTACAATACAGGGTACCCAGTTAAGTTAGACTCTCAGATCAACAATTATTTTTTTCTAGTATAAGTATGGGCTATGCAATATTTTATCCATAATTACACTAAGAAAGTATACTGTTGATCAGAGAGTCAAATTTAACTGGGCATCCTGTGTTTTTATTTGCTAAATCAGCCTGTCTAATGTAGTTAAAAGTGCACTTAACATACAATCCCCATGTAATCTGGCTCCTCTCCACATTTCCCATCTCATCCTAGTCCTCACTCTGCTTTGCTCACCCTGCACCAGGCACACTGGCCTGCTGGGACTCCTTCCCACCTGAGCACCCTGGCTGCAGCAGCCTCTCTCTGTTAAGAATCTTTCCCCCTTCGCGCTCAGCATGGTTAGTTCCCTCTCATCTTCCAGCTATTAGTTTGTTTATTTATTCATTCATTCTTATTTTTATCTTTTTAAATCAGCTATGAGTTTAAATGTCATCTCCTTCAAAGGCCTTCCCAAACCACAGGAACCTCTTCTGACTTTTGTACCTTTGTATCCCAAGGATTATGTAATCTGTAATCTGCTCTTCACATGTGAGGTACCCAACAATTTCTTATTAAACAATGGATTTCTTACATCTGGATTTTCGGAGAGGTTGCCGGTTGGATTCCTGGTAAGGGCACATGCCCTGGCTGCCAGCTCGATACCTAACAGGAGGCATGCAGGAGCCACCCAATCAATGTTTCTTTCTCATCCATGTTTCTCTATCTCTTTCTCTCTCTTTAAAATCAATAAGAACATTTTTTTTAAAAAAAAGTAAGCTGTGTTTACAGCTCTACTTAAAAAAAAAAAATACATACATAGACACACACACACATATATATATATACAACGAATATTCTGTTTCAAAATACTTCTTAATATAAAACTATCCACAGTTCTACTCAAATTAGGCATTTTATACATGTCAGAAACCATGATATCATATTCTTCCAAAGGATTATTCTGAAGAGAAAAAATAAAACCCACAAAAATTTATTGAGAGGACAATAAATTTAATAATTTTGTTCAATCTTTGAAAATATAATCATGAGCTATTATAAGCAGTAAAATTAGTTTAACTTGATAATAACTCCAGATGAGTAATTTTTAATAATAGAACTTAGAAAATTTTTGGATTAGATTAAAATTTCTTTTTAGAAACAAATGACAATTGCCAACAATTATTGGAAAGTTAGGAACATGTAAAAGCAAAAGAAATGAGAAAGGTTATACTTTAAATCACAAACTTAAAAAAAAAAAATCCTAACATAAAACCTGGAAAACTTATATGTGTGTGAGATAAAATGGATGTTCTGAGGTAAGATCAGAAAAAAAATACAAGGTTGCTCCTGACAAATAAATGGCAGAAGGAATGTAAGTGCATCCTATAATCCTGTCACCAATGGGCTAAGACGCCGCCCCACACTCCCCCACACCCTACACATACACATACACCCAAGCAAACATTCCTCAATAGGCATCATGGATTTTAAATGACTGGGAACTCTGTCAGGATGATGGTGTGAGGAGGTCCATTCAGTATCTGACAGCTGTCCATTATTTCCCCTAAAGGTTATCCTGAGAAACACATCAGGACTGCTGTCTGCTCTGTATAGCAATACCACCAAAACCAGCACTGAAGGAGTGTTTCCAGGCCTCAGGTCCCTCCCAGCACAGGGCAAGAGTGCAAAGTGCTGCCTTGTTTTCCTTCCTGTTGTGAGGGTGGTGATTGTGGCTGCTTGTGACTTCCGATCTCTTCACACACTAAGTCTTCATATGACAAATTTTCAATTCCCTCCTTAGCCTCTCCTACAAGGACATTTCATAACCTCTTACTGGAGGGAAACAATTTTTTTAAAATGAAGAAACCAATGAAGTGAGAATAGATGTCTTTGTTGCATGCTCGAATTCTCACTGGAAGTAACTCGTGTGTGTGTGTGTGTGTGTGTGTGTGTGTGTGTGTGTGTGTGTGTGTGTGTGTGTGATCAGAGAGGATAGTTGGTCAACACAGAAAAAATAAGAAATACCTGGTTACAATGTGATTCTCTACAGAAGTAGAGAGAACAGACCACCCCCATTCCAGAGCACAGCCTCCTATCTCCGGCTTCTCTGTGCCAGGTGAGAGGCCCCTTGCCTGCTAGGCCACTCTCTCCTCTCGTGTTGAGATGCCCCAGCACACCACTTGGGTTTTTCAGAAGGGACTGCATTGTCAGCTCTGGCTTGCAGCACAGGAAAGTGACATCTTGAGTAGGCCTGTCCTTGTCCACGTCCTCATACTTTGGCACACATGAAGATGCCTGTCAAACACTACCCAACACACATAACCTCCAGGATAAGGAGAAAAATAACCACTCTACTATGAAAGGCTACCTAGGAAAGGCGAGAAGATGCCAACTGACACATGCACGGTGACTGGCTTTCTTCTTTCTAATGCCCAGATTTATGCCCGAGGTTCCTGGCCAACTTCTGTGTCATGAGGACAGTTTGCACCAAGAAAAATTATATAGCAAGTGAGGAGAAAGAAGAGGGAAACTGGCATCCTCTGGGCCCGGCTATCCAGCACACATTGTGCAAAACAGAGAGCCCTTGGCTTTTATTTCATCTTGGGAACGAAGATGTTGAAGAGGCAGGTTTATCATCATTTTACAGGGAAGCAAACTTTAGCTCAGAGAGGTTAAAACTGGCCCAACACCACACAGTTAATAATTGGAGGAATGGGAAGTGTAACTCCGATCAGATTACAAAGTTTACATTCACCCCCATGCACCACAACCCTCCCTAGGCAGCTCTGAAGATGTCAAACAGTGAGTATTTGAATTGACTGGCCAACGTGAATAAGTGGAATAAAGTCCAGATAATAAATTTTAAAAAACCCCACCAGCGTTAAGGTATAGAAAAAGCTGCTCAGGAACCACCAAATCTCACTCATATCCTAAAAAACAAAACAAAACACTTCTAGGCCCTAGCTGGTTTTGTGAAATGGATAAAGCATCAGCCTGGTGACTGAAGGGGTCCTGAGTTCAATTAGGGTCAAGGGTATGTGCCTGGGTTGCAGGCTTGATCCTCAGTGGAGGATGTGTAGGAGGCAGCCGATCAATGATTCTCTCTCATCATTGATGTTTCTATCTCTCTCCCTCTTTCTTCCTCTCTGAAATCAATAAAGACACGTTAAAACAAAACAAAACAAAACAAAACAAAACAATAAAACCTCTAGCTCCCTTCTTCAAGAAGAAATCTGAGTAAGCACCATAGGCAATTCCCATGCTGGGCTTCAGAGGACATTTCTGTTTCACTTCTCTAAGTTCAACTTGCCTGTAACTCTTCAGAGACACACAGAGAGAATGGATTCTACACAGGACTTGCCCCAGAAATTTTGGGGTAGATTAGAAAGCTCAGGTGACTGCTGGTTCCATTGCTTTCGATTTATTTGGAGCTAAAAGACTTTCTGCCTGAAAGGAACCATTGACTGTGTTGAGGGCTGGGGGAGGAGAGGGGATCTGGTTGGCGCTCATTGTTTGCTATTCCCACCACCCATCCTGATTCTAGGACTTGCAGGATGTTCTGCAGCAGAAACTCTCTGCACTCCTCACTCTGCGTGAGTTTCATGTGGATGTGCCCAAACAACCTGCCCTCGGATTCCAAGCATATGTTAAAGTTTATGCCATGTACATTTTACCACCATAAAACAATAATATTTCCTTCTTCTCTATTTTATAGAACCACAACTGGCTTGATCACAAAGCTCTATCTTAGAATTACCTTTTGTTAGTGATGAAGAGACATAAAATATCATTGACTCCAGGCATATTAACGCTAACCCACTAACAGTCGCTGCTAAAGAAGGATGCTGAGGGTATTTCCAGGTACAAGAGGGATAAATAACATGATTTCTTTGTAAAGCCCTTTCAAAAGAACACACAGAAAATCAGATGAAATATAATAAGATATTTTAAATTGCTCTTGTCAATGTGAATTGGGAGACATAGACCAAGAGGCAAGAGCTTAAGGTGGGGAGGTGATGGTGCAGACAGACCTTTGTGGCCAAGTGCAAGCTGACCTTCTGAAGACACAGGAACCAGAGAAGCAAGGACATTTAAGTGCTAAAAAGCAGAAAACAGAAGAGATTTTCTGTGATCATGAAGTTCATGAGTGAGGGGTGCCCAGGGCTTCCTCAGTTCTTGTTGCTTTCTTCTGCCAGTGTAAGACTCCATGCAGCCTTGCAATAAATCTTCCTTCCCTTCATAAAACTTTAGTGTCTATTCCTTAATTCTAAATAGTGTAACTTCAACGGGGCCTCAGCAGGTAGGACGGTCATATAATGTGTCATCCACAGAGAGCCATTTCAATTCACAGGCATTTTACTATGCTTCATGAGCTTTCTGTGCTTAGGTACATAACATGCCCCGATGCATGGAGAAAAATGGGTAGTCATCCAATTTCTTCTTATTGGTATAAATATGCCAATATTAAAGTATATAAAAAGAAAAACTTTAACCCTGGAGAGTCTCTTTATAACTTGCTTGAAACATAAATAAAAATAAAGAACATACTGGAAATTATAATTAGCATTGAAAAACTTGTTGAAATCCTTATGTTATATAAAAATGTTTCTCTGGAAAGAAAGAAATTTTTCAACTGAAAAATCAACTTTCTAGCTATCTAAGAACCAAATTAAAATGAATTTAGATCACAGAATTGACACTTGGGGACTGAGGATCACTAAACCCTGTGCTATCGATTGTCTAGAAAATAACTATCTTTTTAAATACATATCACATAATACTGTCTTTATTTCTAAGAATGTTCCCTAATCCTGCCAACATGTGGTTCATGTAAAGATTGATTTTTTGTATTAACAGCTTTTTATGTCAGCAATATTGAGATACATATTAACTATTCTTGGTAAACAGTTCCATGTTGTTTCTCCTATAAAATATATTACCCACTTGGAATAAGTAATGTTAAAACTGCTGTACATTTGGGAAGAAAGCAGCTTATTAGACAAAAAAAAAAAAAAGGATTTTAAATTATAAGGAATCAATATATGGTTATCTTAGTCATTTTCTGATTTTAAAAATATGATATCACTTTTTGGCCCCAGTGTGATACAAAAGTCAATTCTTGTTTGCTTTCTTTCTCTTTTATTTTTTTAAACTGGAAAATACTCATTAAGTTTAATCATAAAGAAGAACCTTGTTTGATTTCCTCCATCAATTAATTCTTGGAAGAATGCACTATGGCAATCCTATCCAGAATCTCAGAAACATTTTTCAAACTGCACGTGAGGGTAGGGTGAACATGTGAAGAAGCTACGAACTGGGTACATGAGAGCCTCCACCTTTGAATCTGGAGAAGACTTTCTCAGTATGGTGGGAACGAAGGGGCAAGCAATTGCCTGGTACACACAGCGCCTAAGTGTTGGCTCCAGTCTGATGCATGACCCCACTGAACCCTGACGCTTTCAAGAGTGTCAATAACAGGATGGAGAAGAGCAGCAGAGTGGACACTACACACAAGCTCGGTAGATTCCACCTTTCATCTAAGACACTTCCATGGTTCAAGAGCAGAGGCTCAGATGCCTGCAGAGAAAGAAGCTATGAAAATCACAGTGAGAGTAAGAGATGAAATGTGATGATCCCAGGCTGCCCTCCAACCTTAAGTCCACACCACACAGCCTCTTTCCAAAGCTCTTGCAAAGCCCTGCAGTTTCCACTCTGTCTGAACCCCTCCGCTGAAGAGTCCCTCCTTTAAAGAGTCCATTGGTAGGGATGGATATACGACAAAACTGGGTTTCTTTCTCTCTCTCCCTCCCTCCCTCCCTTCCTCCCTCCCTCTCTCTCTCTCAAGAACGATGATTTTTCACATTCCAAAATAAAATGCAAACAGAGAGCATTTGGTATTTTTGCATTTCGGTTTCCTGTTTTGTCAGTGAGTAATTATAGCAAATGAAATATTGCAGCTGAATGTAAATTGTGAGGCAACCAGATCACACCAGGATATTTTTCTTCCACAAGTTTTGCATCATAGCATGTTAAATATTAAAATATTGCAAGTCAAGTAAACAGAGAGGGTTCTTTACTCAAAGCATTAATTTTAAACAAACTTTTCACTGTTATTCAGATCAGATGCTAGAAAACAAACAATGTTTTATTTCAAATAAGGTGAATATATCATCTAGAGGGAAAGTAGACAGAAGAATGACATAGAAATAAGGGCATATATGACACCAGAGATGAATTTCAACCAGAAGAACAGGAGAAAATTCATGTGCATGAGAGAAAGAGAAAGAAAGACTTACAAAAGGGAATTTGAAAAGGGCAAGAAATTAAAAAGATTGATTTATCCCTAGAGAAAAAAAAAAGTCTGATGTCAGAATACAGAAGCCTGACTCAAAGTAAGGCAGGCAGGGAAGGAATCAAACATTTCATAAGCATTTTAGTTTCCTTAGGTCATAAAGTAGAAGGAAGAAGAATTTTCAGATGTCTGAAAGATTACCAATCAATAAAATACCAATCAATAAGTATTGACTGAGTACCTAATGTGTTCTCAACAATCAAACAGAAAAGGTATTCTGAGATATTTCACCACAGGGTTAAGGAAGCATTGAAACAGTGAACAATGAGAATGTGTGTATCTTATACACTGTGGAATTAGCAAAACGTGTAACACAGAATTCAATGACATTGATGCTGAGGGTGAGCTCCAGTTCAGTCATAACACCGCCATTTTCTGAGCACCTCCTACTTTCTAGGCCCTGGGCTAGATATCGGTTGTTCAGGAATTCCAAAATAATTCATCAAGAATTACCCCCTTTAGATTACTGAAGATAAACCAGTTCAAAGGTTAAGTTGTTTATGTTACACAGTGAATAAATGGTGGGCCCTGAATTTAACCCAAGCTCATGCTTTTTCCTTTATTAAAGTGCAGGATTTATCCTGAGAAGGTCTTCCCCTAGTAATCCCCATCATCAAATAGCCAATTAAAACAGAGACAAAAACCAACAGAAAAGCAGCTTGGGGACAGTTTTTTGTAAGGGAGATGAATGTTCCCAAGATGACTGAAGGAATAAGATTGTAATATGGAGGTGGAGCCTCCAATTTTTTGGCTTTAAGCATTTTCTTGGGAAGAGTATATCCCATCTCAGAGCTAAGCAATGGAGGGCATGGTGGACACCAAGGCTTCACAGGAGGAAGCAAAACTTATCCACAAAAATGAGGTTGTGAGGAAGGGTGAGGTGTAGGAGAGCTGTGTTTTTATCGTTTCCAATTTGCCACTAAGCTTAAAAATAAACAGGCCCATGAAGGGAATTGTGATGGATAAATGTGGACAAATTGCACATCATACTGAGTGAGTCAAAATACTATAAGACACTTGGACAGAGAAATTCATAGAAAGAGAGAAAGAACTTGAAATTCTCATGAGCTGTGGAATTGGGGGGTCAATTATAGTTACATCTCAACAGGGCAAGTGAGTCCCCACTGACATCCAGAATAGAGGATTTTCTAAACAAGCGTTGGATGTGATATAAGCAATAATATTAATAATCCTATATAATAAAAGCCCAGTGACCGAATGGCGGTATGACCAGAACGACTGGTCGACCAGTCGCTTTGATGCACACTGACCACCAGGGGGCAGATGCTTAACACAGGAGCTGCCCTCTGCTGGTCAGTGCGCTACCACAGTGAGAGCGCCTAGCAGCTGACTGGGATGAGCGGCTACTCCAGCTACAAACCCTGGGCAGAGGGGCAGGAACCTGGGCTGCAATTATTGCCTCCTCGCAATAGGCTTCTACTCCTTACTCCCTGCTGCCTCATCTGGATGCCCACAGGCCATGCAGTGCTGCCAACAGGCTTACAGAGCTGATTCTGGAGGCTGGGAGGCTGGTTCGTAGCTGCTGCATCTCAGTGCTATTGTCCCTAGGTCCATCCTGTCCAGGGCCCCTGGAGAGGCAAGTGCTGCTCCGGCTCCATGGAAGATGCCGCACCAGAAGCAGCCACTCAGAGGGCAGGTCCACAGATGCTTGGCTGACCTGGATGAGAAGTGCTCCCACAGCAGGCCAATCTCCACAGGCCACACCCTCCACCAGTGCATGAATCCCATGCACTGGGCCTCTAGTTAAAAATAATAATGTTGCATGTTTGAAACATGGAAATAATGAGAGAGAAATTTAAACTGTTTCTGTCCTATCAATCTCCCTCTCTCTAAAATGCCTACATGCCTTTGGTCACAGAATCATATGCCACCTTGTACTGTCAATGAACGTATAGGTCTGATTTTACTCCTTGACCAGATTAGAAACCTGTGGGTACTGACGAAGTGCTTTATAATGTTTTTCACTCTCAATGCTGTCAACCGAAGGTTATTGTCCCCAATTTGGAGGGTGGTAAAAGGAGAGAGACTTTATTCAGTGCAAACAGCTCAATTGTGAAACAGCAGGTCTGTGAAATAGCTCTGCTGAGATACAGCTGAATTGTGACACAGCACAGCTGGGGGGCAGCACAGCTGTGACAGCCAGGGTGAGGCAGCCCTGGTGAAGTGGCCCTGTGTTCCAGCTCCAGCGCTGAGGCAGCCACTTCAGCCAGGGAAACAGTTTTCAGGGGAGACTGCAAGTGTACTCTGATGAGGCAGAGGGGACACTGGCTTATACAGAAAATAGTACTCGCCTTCCATCCCTGATTGGTCTATTCTCATGTAGATGAGGATTCAAATCCTCTCCCCTTGATTGATCCAAAAAGCACTGACTTCATTGGTTGGAATGGAGCCACTCTGATGCAAATGAGGATATGGCTACACAGCTCTGATTGGATGGGTAAAAGTCATAGTCCTATTGGCTGGATTTCCACCTTAGGAGCTTTCTTGTAAGGTGGACTCAGTAGGCAGGAGCACAGTGCAGGAGGCTTGGCAGGTAGCCCAGGCTGGGCTTTTCCCTGAAATGCAGCAGGTCTGAAGGACCTCTGTAAACAATGGCTGCTACACTCTCTAATCAAGGTGAGCCCAATTAACTATGAGGAGTCCCTTTTGGTAGTAGATTCTTTTTGGGGTTGACAGTGCTTATCACGTGGTAGGCACTTCAAAATGTTTCATTAAGTGCCATAAAGCTATAGTAGGAACTGCTGGCCAGCTTACCCAATAAGCTGCCACCAATAAGCACAGCTTAAAAAAGGGCCCAGGGGCTAAAAGCACCCCATCCTGGTATAAATCTGTCCATGGCTTTGAGTTTCTAATCATCTGTTCAAGTAATTCAGTACTTAGGTTGAGATGGCAAAGATCAGATTTATCATAGGAAAAATATCTCATATCTATGGGCACATTAAACTATATAGACATGGAAGTATAGCCCAAGGCCTAGCACTATGGTGGCCTCTTAATAAATATTAGCTGAGTGAATGAATAAGTATAAACACGCACATGACAAGAAACTCACTATGAATGAACATGCTTTCTCTTTTCTGAAGAAAGATAATCTTGCTAAAATAGATGGGCAGTCAAAACTCCATACTTTGATTTAACTGGGCAAAGTAAAGAACCCTCTATTTCCTCTTTGACTCTTTCCTCACATGATGTACAATGTAAAGCGCTTGTTAGTCACATTTGTCAGGAGAGCCCACAGGTACCATCTGGCTCATCGCAGCTCAACTTATCTATTGCCTTTGTTGTTTGGTGGCTATTGATCTGGGAAGACCTTGTATCTTTTGCTAAAGTCACTTGTACAGCAGCTCCTCACTTTTCTTTTTCTAGTTAACATGAAGGCCCAAGTGTTGCGGGCTTTGGGAATTTCTACCTGACAGCCCCATTCCATCATTAAACACCCAAGTAGAACTTGTTATCTAGATGAATGCCCCCATTAAACCAGCATGTTCTTGCCCACACCTAACAGTGGCAACAGGCTCAGACCAACACTTTGAGGAACAATAATTGATGTAGAAAATGGTCTGAGGAGCCACAAGTTTAGTTTCATTCATTTTACTTTCATTCATTCATTTGTTTCTTCGGCAAAACATTTATCGACAGGTCCCAGCATCTATTTCTAAGCTTAAAATGTTGTTTGCTTTCCTGAAAAGATATATATCTTAACTAAATTTTCTCAATAGCACAGTGTGACTGATCCTGACTGCAACCAGGGTACCCAGCATTAAGCTGGAGATCTTTACAGAGGAAATGAATAATAACAGTGACAGTGAAACCTCAAGACATCAAGGTGGCCCTGTATGGTTGTGTGGGTTTTGTGCTGTTCAAGTCTAGGGGTACTATGCTAGGACTATTATGTGAAAGGCGGAGGCATGGTAGGAACCCCACACACAGGCCAAGAGAGCATGGTATCCTTGGCTGAGGGTGTTCCCTCCTGCGAGGGGCACAAAACAGTCAATGCTCCAAAGCACATTTTGAAATTAACTGCTTATCTATGTAGATGAAATATTTATTTCCGCAGTACATTTCAGTTTCACAAAGAAATTTTCAGATAAGCTTCCAACTAAAAATGCTTCACGAACAACTTTTTCTATACCTTTTTTTAGTAAGAACACACAAAACAAACAGGGAAGTGATTGAGTAGTAGGAATGTTTTTTAAAAAAATTCAAATTATCTATACTAAATAGTTACATTAGTGTTTATAAATTATATGTGCAAGAATGTTTATTGCAATACTGTTTCTAAATTAACATATAGGGGTAGTTAAGCAAATTATTTAATTTCCATACATGACATCCCATGAAGTCATTAAAAAGAATTGATAGCCATATATATGCCCCCAGAGGACATACAGCACATCCTCAAATCATGTCCTTTTTATTCAATGTCCTTTCCTTATCATGTTGATGGACTGTTGCAGAAATTCAACTCTTGTTTATAACAATTAGCCTGTGTAAAACCAATCTCATTGTCCCTCGTTTAGCTTGGTTTCTAAGAACCTATCAATGGCATTTGGTGAGGACTTACCGCATCTCCAAAACATACCCTTAAAGGCAAAGATGGAAACAGCGCTATGCATACTGTGGTCTTGTCTGTGTATTTCTCAGGTGTATGTACACTATGCATGTAGGGATGTTAAAGGACAGAACAGGGCCAAGAAGGATACACACATCTTTGAAGAGGGGCAACCCTTGGGGTGGGTCAGGTAAATAGGGGAATTTAATGTTATGGAATTTGGAATATTTTTTTATATAATGAGAAGTACTTATATGTTAATTGTGTTATAAAAATATGCAAGTAGTCCAAAATGACAGTAAAATACTTCCAGGGTAGTTTATATAGCTTTATCTCAGCCTGTTATAACTCAGGACAAAATACTGAGTCATTTCAGGATAACATGTCTAATGTCGCCGTTCCATGTCCTTTACTCATTCTGGCAGCATCTACTCATTGAGCATGTCCACTATGTAAAGCGTGCTCCTGGCTTTACACACAAAGATCCGCAAAGCCCCAGCCCCATGGACCTGCATGCCAGTCAGTAAGGAAGGTATGGGTATTATAGAGATATTTTCAGATTAACCATTATTTTCCTATTAAATAATTCAATTAACGGCAGCATTCCGGGCCCTGTGGTGGAGAGATTTGCTGTGATTCCACTGAAGTTCCTTCTCAGAGACATCCTGTGCCGCAGAGCTCATTCCCTGCCCATCAAATATTCATCCTCTTCACCCATCAATCAACTCAGGTTCCCTCAAATAGAATCTATAAAATAATAACTCTTTACATTCCTAGAGGGGTTTAAACCTTTCACAAACACCATGTCCTGAGAGAGAGATGACTATAATGCAGAGGCAAGACAATATAAATTGATGACATAAAAACCTCCTGTTGTTTGACACACTTTCTCCTCTGCTCTTCACTTACCCAACTTTTTCTTGTGCCTTAGTTCACAGCTTAGCTGTCACCTCTTCTGGGCGGTGTTCTAGCTGGCTTGGTGTCTTTTTCCATGATTCTGGGCCCAGAATGACCAGGGAGAACCACTGGTTCTGAAACTACATTGACCCACCAGGTAGGGAGGAATCAATATTCATATTATTAAAAGCTCCCCAGGGGTTCTGAAGTAGCTAATCCCAGCAAAGTATAGGGAGTGTGGACTGTGTCTGCCTCTATAATACTAGCCACTGTATCACCAGTTTCTCACAGCACATGGTACATTGTTGGTGCCCAATCAGGAGTTGTTTCTTCATTCACTGGTCTTTTCAACAAATACCGAGCACCCGCAGCCTGCTGGACACTGAGCACCCGGAGCCTCCTAGACACTGAGCACCCGCAGCCTACTACCCTGAGCACCTGCAGCCTGCTATCCTGAGCACCTGCAGCTGCCATACTTCTGCTGGAATGATGACATGAAATGAACCAAAGTTGTGATTTGGTTCTCATCATTAAGGCTATTCTGGAGTTACCTGATCCTTGAAGCAGCTTTGAGAATCCAATGGGCATGTGTATCCCTGTGTCCTATGGCAGGTGGGTCAGAGGTGGGGGCTCTGTCATGTTCATTAGAGGCTAACATTCAGAAACTTCTGGGATGGCAGCAGTGGGCTCCAACTGCTCAGCTGTGTTTAGAGGGAGATACAAGCAGAACAAGTCCCCAGCTGGCCAAAGGCAGCCTGCCTCTGCTCAATAGAAGTGAAGTCAGGGAGAGGAAAACATTACAGCAGGGTTATATGGATTTTCCTTTCTAATTTTACTCTGTGGGCTCCTAAATTCTTTAAAGCTTCCTTCAAAACTGTTATAAGACATTGTTCTTGTATTTGAAGGATTCAGCGAGAACCTGAGCTGTGTGCTGTCTGCATAGCAGGAAAGGGGAGCCGCTCCTTATAGACCCACTCCCATGGCAACGGGAAGACTAGTGAAGTTTGCCAATGAGTTTGCTCTGGGGTTCCCTTTATAAGAGAAATCTCTGGTCAAATGTCATATGGGCTTTCTCGTGGTCTATAAAGCCCCTCCTCATCTGCTCCTGCCTCTATTTCCAATTTCATCCTTTCCACTCTTTTCCTTGCTTCCCAGTTCTGCTCTGTCCAATGGAGCAGCCTCTAGCCAAGTGGGGCTACTGAGCACGTGAAGTGTGGCTACCCAAATGGGGACATTTCAAAGATGTAGTACAAGAAAAAAGAATGTAAAACATCCCATTAGCCCTAGCCGGTTTGGCTCAGTGGATAGAGTGTCAGTCAGCCTGCGGACTAAAGGGTCCCAGGTTGGATTCCAGTCAAGGGCACATCCCCGGGTTGCAGGCTCAATCCCCAGTTGGGGGCGTGCAGGAAGCAGCCCATCAATGATTCTCTCTCATCATTGATGTTTCTCTCTCTCTCTCTCTCTCTTTCTCTCTCTCTCTCTCTCTCTCTCTCTCTCTCCCCCTTCCTCTCTGAAATCAATAAAATATTTCAGGATACATCTATATCTATATCTATATATCTATATATCTATACTTATATCTATATCTATATATCTCTCTATATATATAGAGAGAGAGAGGATATGATGAATGCAGTCAAGTATTAATATCCAGGAAATCTGAGGGATGAGGATAGACTAATTCTTTGTTCTATGCTTGCCACTATTTTTAAGTCTAAAATTATTTCAATATTAAAAGTTAAAGAGAGAGAGACAGTCAAACACAACCCCCAAAATTCTGAGTTCAGATTTCAGCTCTCCTACTTAAAAGTATCGTTGAACTAATTAGTTGACCTCATTGAGGCTAGTTCCTCCTTCATTTAGGTAACAACTTGTCTTCATGGGGTCTCTGTAGAACAAACTCTGCAGGTCCCACAGTCTAAGACCTGGCTCATGAAGTCTTTAGTGAGCATAGCTACTGCTGCTTCTGGTGAGTCTGAAATACAGCCATGCTACTAGGGGGGTATTAAGGTTTCACAGGCAACTGGAGAGCACAGGAGGTTCTGTGAGCCTGGAGACACAATGCCCTCGCACCAGGAACAAGGACACAAGTAACTCACACCTGCTTTTCAATGGGGCCTTTCCATTGTCTTATTTTTAAAATGTTTCCATATTATTGGAGACATTACTCTTTCCAGAGTGGGAGGATGAACTCAACTGTGAATGGGGGCTTCCTTAGAAGAGGGATTGATTCTTTTGCTTTTAAACAGGTCTTAGAATATTTAAAAATAGTGATTCCTTTTGCTAAGCTTCCCTCTGCTCCCAGCCCCCTCCGCTGTTCTTCCTCTTGGCCTTTTCTTCTGGTTGCTTCTTTACCATCTTTCTCCTCCTTCTTTTCTGCTTGTAGTTAGTCATATGCCATCCAAAGGGGCCACATGCTAACCTGACAAGCTTAGGGAAGGCCTGCATGGCAGTCTTGCAAACTCAAGGACCTAAAGTATCTACAAAGGATGGTCCGAAATTAAACTTTAACTAAACGCAGTTATGGTGGGTAGTCATGTCCTAGGCCAGTATTTTCCCTGACAAGGTCAATCTTTACCTTAACTGAGCCTATTGTCTCTTTGAATCTACCAAAACATATCCTAGAAATGTCAAGGTTACTTTTACTTCCCTTTTTTCCGGACCTCTGGGGCACAACCAAATGCCCTGGGCTCCAGGACAGATAGCACAAATTCCTTCATTGTTTTTGTTATCATGTGAATTATTGACTGTCAACTATCTGGTAGCCACCTAAGTAAAAGAAGCCTGTGTTTTCCTCCAATCCCAGAAGTCCCCCCCTCCCCTGCTTTGCTTTCTCCCACCTCTCTAATCTATCACCAGTGGTATGAAACCCACTTAAATCTCCTCCTTTGATTGTAATGCATAAAACAAGGTGAAAAACTGCCATTCTCCGGAGCATTATCCCAATACCTAGAGATTCTGCTTCCCGGCAATTGTCGACAGTTTGGCTCAAATAAACTCACAAAAATTCCTTACAGGTTTGAATATTTTTACATTTACACCCTCCTGAGAACCTACCTTCTCCCCACTTATTTATTGTTTGCTTTTGCTTTGAAAAAATATTAATTCCAAATGAACAAAAAAGATACGTGGGAAAGAAGTGAATGGTGAGCTCTTAGTTACATCACCAACTGCCAAGTGTTAAGTTCTTCCTCTAATGCACACTAACCTCCTGAGCAATCAGAAATGCAGTGTTTGTCAAAGCCCAGTGGTAATAAGGGAAAAGCAGAAAATGGACAAGGGGACAGGAATGCATTCTTATTATTCATGAGCTCTGAAAAAATGCCCAAGATGTCAAATGGTTTTATGCTATTAAAAAGTCATAGTAAAGATGCACTAATTATAGATTTTTTTCCATTCCAATATGTTTTAGGCATCAGAAGCTATCATTTACTGATGTTATTTCAATGATAATGTTTATAACTCAATCTGGGCTACCTCATAAAATATGTATAATCTTCAGATGGGAGAGGAAGTCTTTTCTACTTTATTTCGAGGTGACTTCCAGTTACTCAACAGTTCAAAATGTGGTTCCAGGAAAAAACCTTGCAAAGGTCATAGAGGGTTGAAACATACCTAACTGGGTACATGAATC